>CM061142.1:186169799-186769799 GCA_030789695.1 Scilla litardierei | reverse complement strand
TAAACAGTTTATAAAGTTCAGACCTTTGGGGGATTTGCAGGCGCCGCTCGGTTGCAGAGACTGAACACTCACAACATGACGTGTCGCCACTTCAGTTTGTGAATATGAACAAGACAGAAAATTTATTAGAAGAAAGAAGGCGAAACAGGAGGAGAGACTGGCGAGTGGAGCCATGAGAGCTAGTGAGAGGGAGGGGGATGAATGGTACAATAAACTCATGGCGTTTATATAGATTTTCAATCCCTAAAAAAGAAATATCTAGGAAACTCTCCGTGAGATAAAAACGAACGACAACTATGTGATTGACTTGACTTCAAAATGCCTTGAGTCGTCTCTAGCCTCTAGGTGTATGTTGCTGGTTTCCAGCAGCATTCCAGCCGCCCTCAATTCAGCAGCCATGAGGGCTGGTGGACTAGGTCAAATTTTGTGTACATCGTGCGCTTAACTATGTACACAAAGAACTATAACTGTTTCACAAAACTGTGAACTCAGATTTGATAGACTGGAGAAGAACGATTTTTCAGGGATTTTTCACACGAATTTCAGGCAAAGCTGAAACTCTTTTTCCTTCTTCTTCCTGGATTTTTTTGATGATTTTTTTCCTTCAAGATCAGAGAACTCTCTCACTCTCTATCTCTTTTTTTAATTACATATACATCACTTTCACTTCTACATCCTTACACTGCCCATACTTACAACCATCATGCCCTGTCAAGGGCTTACATCAACATGTACAAATATTTACTGCAGCATACAAAAGACAAATCTCAAGGGACTTGTTATGCACACAACTGATCTCCTTTTTCTCAGCAGCTGAACACACTTGTTCACAGCTTGGACACACTTGGCTTTACAGCTGTACACACTTGTTCACAACCTGAACATACTTATCACAGCTGAACACACATGTTCACAGCTTGGACACACTTGGCTTTGCGGCTGTACACACTTGTTCACAACCTGAACATACTTATCTTGCTTTGTATACAGCTGATCTCCTTTTCTTCAACAGCTGTACACACTTGTTCTCATCTTGAACATACTTATGTAACTAGCTGAACACACATATTACACAGCCAAACATACTTCAGTCTGAATTAACACCAACATATCCTCCCTTTAATTCAGACTGGGTCTAAGCCCAAGCTCATTTCTGAATTTGATGAATTGTTTGATGTCCAAAGCTTTTGTAAACCCTCAGCTAGTTGATCAAATGACTTGCAATGTTGAATCACAATTGCGTTTTCAGAAACTAATTCTCTTATGAAGTGATACCTTGTATCAATATGCTTGGTTCTTCATTGATTGATGAAATTCTTTGCAAGATGGATTGTAGACTTGTTATCACAAAAAATAACAATACCTTCGCCTTGATCTTGCATCAGATCTTTCAGAATCCTCTTCATCCATACTACTTGGCATGATGTATATGACAAGGCCATATACTCAGCTTCTGTTGTGGAGAGAGCAAATGAATTTTGTCTTTTGGTGCCCCATGTGATACATGATTTTTCCAGTAGTAATGTGTATCCTGTCAAACTCCTTCTATCCCCTTCACTGCTTCCCCAATCACTGTCTGAATATGCTATCAGCTTGCAATCTTCATCTCTGCCATAAAACAGACCAAGTTCTTTGGTTTTTGCAATATATCTCAGTACTCTTTTGGCTGCTGTCATGTGAATCTCATTAGGCTTATGCATAACTCTTGACAATCAATTTACAGCATATGACAGATCTGGTCTTGTGTGTGCCAAATACATCAAACCTCCCACTATACTTCTGAAATGCTTCTCATTTACTCTAGCAATAGACTCATCTACTACAAGCTTTTCTTTGGCATTGAAAGGGTTTCCACAAATTTGCAATTTGCCATTTTCAGTCTCAGTCTGTTCAGCATAGATTGAGCATACTTCTGCTGAGACACATGTATTCCATGCTCTGTTTGTTTGATTTTTAGTCCCAAGAAGTAGTGCAGCTTTCCTAAATCACTCATTTCAAATTCATGCTCCATTTGTCTTTTAAATTTGTCAAGCCAAGACTTTTCATTACTGGTATAAATAATGTCATCCACATAGAGACATAAAGCTAGAAAATTACCATTTTCTAACTTGACATAGAGTGTAGCTTCCATGACAGAATAACAATAATAACACAAGGAGAGACTGAAATAAAATTCCGCATCTCCCAAATTGTCCAACATCAACAAAAGTCCAACATCCAGAAAAGCCACCAGGCTAAAAGAAAAGAGTCTAAGGGCCCAGAACAAGGCCAACAAAAGCAACGACAACAACAAAGTATAGGTGCTACGCACCGATAACAAAACAACTGTCTAACAAAAGTAAAACACACGAAGACACTAGGACTGGTCCCCAGTGTCCACGTACTCCCCGTCAAACACAAGCTCAGGCTCGGCGTCAGCAAACACCTCGTCCTCAACGAGGTACTCGGGCTCAGGTTCTAACATGTGTCACCCAAAAGAGTAAAGGGGCACATGTCAGCAAGTCTAAAAAGACTTGGGCAAGAAAACTGAAGGTGAGGCATCTAGCAACTTAGCAGTTTAGTATGCATGACATGGCAGTTATAACTTGAGTGCACAATTTAAACATGGCAAGACAATTTGTACAAGAGAACAATCATCGGGACAAGACAAGAGTAGCCAAGCTACTATCAATTCAATCAATTCACATTTTGTAGGTGTTTAGGCCATTCGCTGAATGGCATAGCATTTCAGACCGATCGGCACTAGACACTACTCAATATTCACACGATATGGAGCCTGGGGTCCCTGCACATTGAGCTCATCTAGTGAGCCTAGGGTTGCCCCGCACATTGAGCTCGCATTCTTAGTTCACAATTCATTACATCGAGCGTTGGGGTTTCCAACTCATTATGCTCGCTTCTGGTCACGAGCCAGGAAACACAAGTATGACGTAGGGAACACCTAGCCGGAACACGCAATTCGGGCATTGGCTATCAACCAACACATGGCCCGCTTCTGGAACACGAGCCAGGAACACAACATTGTAGCGAAGCTACGCAATCACAGCAATACCTAAAGAATGCGAGGTCATGACAATTTATTTGCGTACAGTTAATTAAATTAAACGTGACAGGCGAAATGCAATGACATGAACATATTCGCGTACCGTTAATTGAAAGTAAACATGACATGGTAATTGTGCAACATGCTAAAAGTCGGAACTAGCTTCGTTGTCAAGCTAGTTCCCCAATTTGCGCCTAGGCGAGTATCATTTCGTCGCCTAGCCTCTTTTACGCCTACAACAAGCAAATGGCCTAAAACATGGCCTAAACCATAAGTGGCAAGTTTCACTTGCCTAGCACCGGGGATTGACGATCACTTCGTCACACGGTTGCTATCTACGGGGGATATCGCTGTTATGGGGGAAACAAGCACCAAACACATGAAATTAATTAGGGTTTCACCAAAATTATCAATAAGCTATGAAAACAACGGTAGATCGATTACTTACCGCGAGGAGACGGAAGAGACACTCCGGGGAACCCTAGGATCAGATCTGGAAGAGATTGGAGAAGTTTGGGGAAACTAGGGTTTTGGGGGATTTGGGGATTTGATGGATTTGAGTGAGATTTTAGGGAAGATGAGAGGTGGAATGAGTGAATGGATGGATTGGATGATGGATTTAGGGCTTGGAATGGAGAAATGGAGCTTGGAGGAAGATGGGGGCTGAAGGGGGAAGATTTTAGGGTTTTGGGTCGTTTTGGAGAAGAAGAAGTCGTTTGGGAGGGGTATTTATAGGTTGGGCTGGCGGCTGCCCAGAAATTAGGGTTTTAACACAGACTAGTCGGTCAAAGAGCAACCACTGACCGACTAGTTTGGCAACTAGTCGGTCGGTCGACCAACGCAGACCGACTAAGTGCAAACAGTAACTCCTGAACGAAAATAGGATTCTAGAGTTAGTCGGTCCATGAACAATTACTGACCGACTAGTTTAGCATCTAGTCGGTCGATGAACGTTCTTAGACCGACTAAGAGTAAACAGTAGCTGATACAAAAATAATTTGATGAGTTAGTCGGTTCAAGGAGCATTGCTGACCGACTAGTTTGCAACCTAGTCGGTCAACCAACGTTCTTAGACCGACTAACGATAAACAGTAACTCCTGAGAAATTTAGAAAGCTAACTAGTCGGTCCAAGAAGGATTGCCGACCGACTGGATCGTCATCTAGTCGGTCGATGGCCCTTCTTACACCGGCTAATGAGCACAGAAAAGTACCGATACGGAGCGCGAGGCCCCGGTATCGATTCCTAATACTCCTAGGCTTGATCTAACAGTTAGATATGACCGTTATGAAGTCTGTCACGAGTGACATACTTCGAAATCGTCAATCCTAAGGAAGAAGCGAGAAAATACGACGAATCGATCGAAAATGAAATCTACGGAGACGAAAACCACACACGAGGAGAAAATCCACCAAAACATATATTATATTATATTAAATCCAGATTCATGAAAAGCAGTCGTTACATCCTCCCCAACTTAAGAAAAATTCCGTCCTCGGAATTTCCAAAAATTCACGAGTCCGGAAACAAAAGTGGGAAACGCTCTCGCATCTCATCCGCATTCTCCCAAGTAGACTCTCCAGGTGAACCGTGTCGCCACATCACCCTCACAAGATAGACAATCTTGTTCCGAGGCGATTTCTGACGCCTGTCCAGAATCTGCACGGGATGCTGGTCATACGTCATATCGGGGCGAACGGTAATCTCCGAAAAATCCACCGCATGAGACGGATCGCTAATGTATCGACGAAGCTGCGACACATGGAAAACATTGTGAACTCCTTCCAAAGATGGCGGCAAGGCCAAGCGATAAGCTACCTCGCCAACCCTCTCCAAAATGTCAAATGGTCCAATGTATCGCAGGCTCAACTTTCCACGCTTCCCGAAACGAATCACACCACGATTCGGGGAAATCTTCAAGAACACATGGTCGCCCGGTTGAAACTCCAAAGGACGACGTTTAGCATCCGCCTAATGCTTAAAACGGTCCTGAGCAATTCTCAACCTCTCCCGAATATTCCTGACGATATCCACGGCCTCCACGATCATCTCAGGTCCCAACAACTCCCGATCACCAATGTCATCCCAACTCAATGGCGATCGACATTTCCTCCCATAAAGAGCGGCGAAAGGCGCCATGCCAATACTCGCCTGGAAGCTGTTGTTGTAGGAAAATTCCACCAAGTGCAGATGGTCCTCCCACGAACCCTTGAAATCCAACATGCACGCCCTCAGCATGTCTTCCAAAATCTGAATCGTCCTCTCAGACTGGCCATCCGTCTGCGGATGGTACGCCGTGCTGAATCTCAGACACGTACCCAAGCTCTTCTGCAAACTCTGCCAGAACTGAGATGTGAACCTCGTGTCTCTGTCAGACACGATACTCACGGGGACTCCATGAAGTCGCACAACCTCCTGCACGATTCACGATACATCACTATCCAAACTAGGAAAAGGAAATAAAACGGAGAGTAACAAGAATTTTACCTCCATATATCTCCTTGCTAGCGCCTCTGTGGACTGTCCCACTCGGAACGGAATAAAGTGCGCAGATTTTGTCAATCGATCTACGATCACCCAAATCGCGTCATTCTGCTTCGGACTCCGAGGTAGTCCAGTCACGAAATCCATAGTGATGTGCTGCCACTTCCACTCCGGAACCGGAAGCGGTTGTAGCAACCCGGCCGAACGCTGATGCTCCGCCTTTACTTGCTGGAAAACCAAGCACTTGGCTACACTCCGAGCCACGCTCCTCTTCATACCATGCCACCAATAATTCAGACGAAGATCCTGGTACATCTTGGTGCCACCAGGATGCACAGAATACGGCGAACTGTGTGCCTCCACCATCAGCTCCTCTCTGATATCCCCAGCTGGCACACACAACCTGGCTCCAAACCTCAGCGAGCCATCCTCATGAATCAAAAAGTCAGTCCACAGACCGGCTTCCACCTGCTCCCGAATCCTCACCAGCTTCGGATCCTCAGCCTGGCCAGCCTTAATCCGATCCACGATCGTCGACTGTACATGCATGTACATCAACGACGAAGCCTCCCCAGGAAGAACAATCTCCACGCCAGACTCACAAAAATCCTGCTGCAATCTCCACTGCGAGGTCAAAATCATCACCGCTGGAAGCCTACTCAAAGCATCCGGAACCACATTCACCTTGCCAGTGTGAAACTGCAAATCAATCTCATAATCCGCCATAAGCTCCAACCATCGACGCTGTCGCATGTTGAGCTCCTTCTGAGTGAAAATGTACTTCAAGCTTTTGTGATCGGTGAAAATCTTCACTTTCTCACTCAGCAAGAAGTGCCTCCAAATCTTAAGAGCAAACACAACGGCAGCCAGCTCCAAATCATGCGTCGGATAGTTCTTCTCATGAACCTTAAGCTGACGAGACGCATACGCCACAACATGCCCATGCTGATGCAACACACAACCGAGACCCTTGCCAGAGGCATCGCAAAAGATCTCAAATCCACCGCTGCGATCAGGCACAACCAGAATAGGGGCACTCGTCAACCTCTCCTTCAGAATACCAAAAGCACCCTCACAATCACCCGACCAAACATAAGCAACATCCTTCCGCGTCAACCTGGTCATCGGCTCAGCAATACGAGAAAAGTCCTTAATGAATCGTCGATAATAACCAGCAAGTCCAAGAAAACTCCGAATCTCAGACGCAGACGACGGAACAGGCCACTCCCTGATGGCCCGAATCTTCTCGGGATCCACTGAAATACCATCTCCAGTCACCACATGCCCGAGAAAAGCAACTCGATCCAGCCAAAACTCGCACTTCGAAAACTTAGCATACAACCGATGCTTCCTCAAAATCTCCAACACCGTCCTCAAGTGCGAGGCATGCTCTTCCTCCGACTTCGAATAGATCAGAATGTCGTCAATGAAGATAACGACAAACTTATCCAAAAAGTCGTAGAAAATCAGGTTCATCAGATTCATGAAAACTGCGGGCGCGTTAGTTACGCCGAAAGGCATAACCACGAACTCATAGTGTCCATACTTCGTCCTGAACGCTGTCTTCGGAACATCTCCCTTCTTCACCTTCAACTGATGGTAACCACTCCTCAAATCCAATTTAGAAAACACCCTCGAACCTCCAAGCTGATCAAAAATATCATCGATGCGAGGCAACGGGTATTTATTCTTAATGGTTACCGCATTCAACTCCCGATAATCCACGCACATGCGACGCGAACCATCCTTCTTCTTAACCAACAACACCGGTGCTCCCCACGGAGACACGCTAGGATTAATATAACCCTTCTGCAAAAGCTCATCCAACTGCTTCCGCAACTCTTCCAATTCTGCAGGTGCCATACGATACGGCGCCTTCGAAATCGGCTGCGCACCTGGAACAAGATCGATAGAAAATTTCAGAGCCCGATCAGGCGGCAAACCAGACATCTCCTCGGGGAAGACGTCACCAAAATCTCGCACCACAGTTGGCCACTCCAGCTCCATCTGCATAGCCACAGCCTCCACCGGCCTGGCCCGAAATCTGACAAGACCAAGCGAACTGCTACCACGACTGAACTCAAATACTGGATGTCCGGGAATCTCGAACACCACCTTCTTCCTCCGACAGTCGATCGTAGCATAGAAGCTCGCAAGCCAATCCATCCCAAGAACTGCATCATAGTTGATGATGTCGTGGACAATAAAATCAGCGAAAAGCTCATGTCCACAAACCACCACAGAGCAAGAATTGCATCCACGATGCACAGAGACCACACCATTCCCTGTGAAGATATTCCAACTCTTCAGAAGAGGGGACGTCGACAAGGAATGCCTCTCCACGAAGCTCCGAGAAATAATGCACATCGATGCACCAGAGTCAAAGAGGACTCGTGCAGGAAATGTGCAAACCAAAATCACACCTAATCAAGCAATTAACAATCAAACCCTAATCTAGCAAACAAGCAAGTTCAAGCAAACAACATAATCTAACAATCAAAACCAGCTAGGAAGGTAACAGCTAGATTAAGGATTACCTGCGATAACCTCATCCACAGCCGCGCTCTCCGCAGCGGTCATCAGAAAAGCCTGCCTCCTCGGCGGAACAGCCTGCCGAAAAGCCTGCCTCTGCGGAACAAGAGCTGCTCCACGTCCAGCAGGAACAGGCGCTCGCTGCTGCAACGGCTGTGCTGCAACAGGTGCCCTCCTCAGCGGATCCGCATGCCGACAATCCTTCGCGACATGAGAAGCATCACCGCAAATCAAACACTGGCCCAGAAACTTCCGACACTGATCCTTGACGTGACCAGGCCTGCCGCAGAAATGGCAAAACTTCGGAATAGACCCTCCTGGCCTCTTAAACTGAGCAGACTGATTAGGCCTGAATCCAGGTCTAACCACAGCTCTCGCCTGCTCCACAGGCCTCTTCCCAGCACCAACAACAGACCCCTTCCTCTGGTTCACGAGCAGCTCCTGCCTCTTGGCAGCGACCAGAACCTTCTGATAAGACTCCCGGTCAGAGGAGGTCACAAAACTCTGGAGCTCCGAAGCAAGCCCCTGCAGGAACCTCTGAGCTCTCTCCTCAGCGTCCTGCACCATCTTCGGTGCAAACCGACTCAGCCTCATGAACTCTTGGTGATACATGTCCACCGACGAGTTCCCCTGCTTCAAATCGATAAAACGCTGCAGCATCTCCTCCTTGGCAGCCTTCGGGAAGAACTCACCCTCAAACCTAGCCTTGAAGGTAGCCCAAGCTATCGGCTCCACCAACAACTTCTCCTCCGCATCCCACCAATTCCGAGCATTATCCTTGAGTTGCCTCTTCGCCAAATCAACCCATCCAGCCGGGGCGATCTTGGCCATCTTCAGATTGTCCTCGATGTTCCGAATCCACTCATCGGCAGCCAGAGGACCCTCAGAACCATCAAAATATGCGGGACCCAGCTCCCGAAATTGCTTCGCTCCTGGCTCAGAGCGAGGGGCATCCGGAAGAGCCCGGGTAGCTTGAGCAAGTGGAGCATTCTGGACTTGCAAAAGCACGCCATGCTGCACTTGCATCATCTGCAACATCATCCGCATCATCTCACCGCTGGTGGGTTCCCGCTCAGGCTCCTCATCATGAGGGAGCGCACCACTACCCCCACCACGGGTGAAACGCCTTCCTGCCATCTAATGACACAGAGAACGAATCAGATTAGACTCATAGCTTATGACTCGGACGTCGAACTTAGTTTGTTGGACATTCTAACATTATTATCGCTATTCCAAAGATCGCAGTTACAAAAGGACCTGCATGGGCCACCATTAAAACCTGTCACGACCCGCTTCCCTAAAATGGAGGCGAGACGTGAAAAGGTCCGCACGAGAGTGGAGATGTGAAGCCCCAAACCCGATAAGCGTCCACAATACATAAACAGGTCCCTGTAACCACGACAAAATAACAATAATAACACAAGGAGAGACTGAAATAAAATTCCGCATCTCCCAAATTGTCCAACATCAACAAAAGTCCAACATCCAGAAAAGCCACCAGGCTAAAAGAAAAGAGTCTAAGGGCCCAGAACAAGGCCAACAAAAGCAACGACAACAACAAAGTATAGGTGCTACGCACCGATAACAAAACAACTGTCTAACAAAAGTAAAACACACGAAGACACTAGGACTGGTCCCCAGTGTCCACGTACTCCCCGTCAAACACAAGCTCAGGCTCGGCGTCAGCAAACACCTCGTCCTCAACGAGGTACTCGGGCTCAGGTTCTAACATGTGTCACCCAAAAGAGTAAAGGGGCACATGTCAGCAAGTCTAAAAAGACTTGGGCAAGGAAACTGAAGGTGAGGCATCTAGCAACCTAGCAGTTTAGTATGCATGACATGGCAGTTATAACTTGAGTGCACAATTTAAACATGGCAAGACAATTTGTACAAGAGAACAATCATCGGGACAAGACAAGAGTAGCCAAGCTACTATCAATTCAATCAATTCACATTTTGTAGGTGTTTAGGCCATTCGCTGACTGGCATAGCATTTCAGACCGATCGGCACTAGACACTACTCAATATTCACACGATATGGAGCCTGGGGTCCCTGCACATTGAGCTCATCTAGTGAGCCTAGGGTTGCCCCGCACATTGAGCTCGCATTCTTAGTTCACAATTCATTACATCGAGCGTTGGGGTTTCCAACTCATTATGCTTGCTTCTGGTCACGAGCCAGGAAACACAAGTATGGCGTAGGGAACACCTAGCCGGGACACGCAATTCGGGCATTGGCTATCAACCAACACATGGCCCGCTTCTGGAACACGAGCCAGGAACACAACATTGTAGCGAAGCTACGCAATCACAGCAATACCTAAAGAATGCGAGGTCATGACAATTTATTTGCGTACAGTTAATTAAATTAAACGTGACAGGCGAAATGCAATGACATGAACATATTCGCGTACCGTTAATTGAAAGTAAACATGACATGGTAATTGTGCAACATGCTAAAAGTCGGAACTAGCTTCGTTGTCAAGCTAGTTCCCCAATTTGCGCCTAGGCGAGTATCATTTCGTCGCCTAGCCTCTTTTACGCCTACAACAAGAAGTGGCAAGTTTCACTTGCCTAGCACCGGGGATTGACGATCACTTCGTCACACGGTTGCTATCTACGGGGGATATCGCTGTTATGGGGAAAACAAGCACCAAACACATGAAATTAATTAGGGTTTCACCAAAATTATCAATAAGCTATGAAAACAACGGTAGATCGATTACTTACCGCGAGGAGACAGAAGAGACACTCCGGGGAACCCTAGGATCAGATCTGGAAGAGATTGGAGAAGTTTGGGGAAACTAGGGTTTTGGGGGATTTGGGGATTTGATGGATTTGAGTGAGATTTTAGGGAAGATGAGAGGTGGAATGAGTGAATGGATGGATTGGATGATGGATTTAGGGCTTGGAATGGAGAAATGGAGCTTGGAGGAAGATGGGGGCTGAAGGGGGAAGATTTTAGGGTTTTGGGTCGTTTTGGAGAAGAAGAAGTCGTTTGGGAGGGGTATTTATAGGTTGGGCTGGCGGCTGCCCAGAAATTAGGGTTTTAACACAGACTAGTCGGTCAAAGAGCAACCACTGACCGACTAGTTTGGCAACTAGTCGGTCGGTCGACCAACGCAGACCGACTAAGTGCAAACAGTAACTCCTGAACGAAAATAGGATTCTAGAGTTAGTCGGTCCATGAACAATTACTGACCGACTAGTTTAGCATCTAGTCGGTCGATGAACGTTCTTAGACCGACTAAGAGTAAACAGTAGCTGATACAAAAATAATTTGATGAGTTAGTCGGTTCAAGGAGCATTGCTGACCGACTAGTTTGCAACCTAGTCGGTCAACCAACGTTCTTAGACCGACTAACGATAAACAGTAACTCCTGAGAAATTTAGAAAGCTAACTAGTCGGTCCAAGAAGGATTGCCGACCGACTGGATCGTCATCTAGTCGGTCGATGGCCCTTCTTACACCGGCTAATGAGCACAGAAAAGTACCGATACGGAGCGCGAGGCCCCGGTATCGATTCCTAATACTCCTAGGCTTGATCTAACAGTTAGATATGACCGTTATGAAGTCCGTCACGAGTGACATACTTCGAAATCGTCAATCCTAAGGAAGAAGCGAGAAAATACGACGAATCGATCGAAAATGAAATCTACGGAGACGAAAACCACACACGAGGAGAAAATCCACCAAAACATATATTATATTATATTAAATCCAGATTCATGAAAAGCAGTCGTTACACATAGAGTGTAGCTTCTGAATCACTTCTTGTATATCCTTGTTTGATCAGGAATTCATGTATTCTTTGGTACCATGCTCTGGGTGCTTGCTTCAATCCATACAGGGCCTTGTGAAGTTTATAGACTTTTGAAATCTGATTTTCTCTAACAAATCCTGGAGGCTGTTTCACATAAATTTCTTCCTGTAATGCACCATTCAGAAATGCTGATTTCACATCCAGATGTCTAACTTCCCATCCTTTGGAGGCTGAAACTGCAAGTAAGGTTATTATAGTTTCATATCTGGCAACTGGTGCAAAAGTATCTTCATAATCTTCTACATAGACTTGAGTGAATCCTCTAGCCACAAGCCTTGCCTTTAGCTTGTTTATGGAGCCATCCGTGTTGTATTTAGTCTTATACAACCACTTAACATCCACTGCCTTCTTTCCTTATGGTAGCTCACATAAGCTCCATGTTTTGTTCTTCTCAATGGCATTAATCTCCTCTTGCATGGATGTCCTCCATTCATCTTCAGCACAAGCTTCATTAAAATCTGCAGGTTCTGAAGTAAAACAAGCAAATAGTTCATAATTCTCATTATAGATATCTCCCAATAATCTTGTTCTCAAATTCTGATTTTCACTTGGAGAATTTGAGGAACTGCTGCTGGAACTACTGGCATGTGAACTACTATTTGTAGCATCTGGACTGTCATTTGTTGAATGTGAACTGTGATTTGTGGCACTTGAACTGTGATTTGCATCTGGTTGATCTGCTTCAGTCAATGCATCCACTTCCAACCTGTTGTAGTCTACCACGGTTGGTTCTTTTCCATTCCATTCCCATGCTTCAGTTTCAATGCACTCCACATCTTTGCTAGTAATCACATTTCTTGTATTTGGATCATAAATTTTATATGCTTTGGATTCAATGCTATAGCCTATAAATATTCCCTTCCTTATTTTATCATCAAGCTTTCCTCTTGCATTGGCAGGCTTCAACACATAAGCTTTGCAACCAAACACCTTCATGTTGGTAACTTTGGGCTTATCTCCATTCAGTGCTTCATAAGGAGTCTTATTCTTTAAAGCTGAAGTGGGACTTCTGTTTATGACAAATATAGCTGTTGCACATGCTTCTGCCCAAAACTCAAGAGGCATCTTCTTATCTTTCATAGCACTCCTTGCTAACTCCATAATCACTCTGTTCTTCCTTTCAGCAACACCATTTTGATGAGGTGTGTAACTTGCTGTCAATTGCCTCCTTATGCCATTTTCTTCACAGAAAGCATTAAACTCTCTGCTGCAAAATTCTCCACCTCTATCTGATCTGAGAGTGCCATTTTTGCATGCAAACTTTCCTTCAGCTTCATATTTAAACTTCTTGAAGAAACTCAAGGCTTGAGACTTTTCTACAAGAAAATAAATCCAGCAGAATCTACTGAAATCATCCACAATTATCATGAAATATTTTGATCCACCAAGGGAATTAACAGACATTGGGCCACACAGGTCTTATGAACCAATTTCAATGGTCTTGAGGCTCTCCAATTTGAATGTGAAGGGGCTTTCTTCTTCTGTTGCTTGCCTAAAATACAAGCTTCACATTCATGCTTCCCTTTTCCTTGCTTTAGTGATGGCAAACGATACACTAGCTTCTTCTCAGATAATTCAACTAAGCTAGCCATATTGAAGTGACTAAATCTTTTATGCCAAAGTTCTAATTCATCTTCAATTATGGTGCTTAGAGAGTTGGTATTGTTAGGAAGCAGCAAACATAACAGGAAACATCTTATTATTTGTCATTTTGCTCACACAAACAAGTTTCCTCTTCTTCTTATCATATATCTTGCATTGATCTTCATCAAATGTAGCGCAAAAGCCATTCTTCACTAATTGACCAACACTTAGCAAATCATGTTTTAGATCAGGCACATACAACACATCTTTAATTGATTTCCTCCCTTCATTGGTAAGCATAACAATATCACCAATTCCTTCTATACTAGCTTTCTTATCATTGCTAAGTCTTACATCTCTAGCATTAATGGGTTCAAAATTGATGAATAAATCTTGCTCACTTGTCATGTGATTGCTACAACCACTATCAAGATACCAAGTGAGGGAGTTGTGAACTGGAATATCATCAAATTTTGTCATGAACAAGTTATCAACTTCATGAGCTTCTTCTTTCACATAGTTGACTTGCTCCTTTCCCCTGTTTTCTTTGCTAGCTTGCTCCTTTCCTCTGTTCTCTCTACAATCCTTCTCATAATGTCCATACTTCTGACATTTCCAGCACTTTGGAGCTGTATTGTTTTTGAACCAACAACTTTCAATTTTGTGGCCAATTCTTCCACAATGAGAACACCCTTTCATCATGGGTTCTTTGGGCTTAAATCTGTTCTGAACTTCTGATCTAGGCTGATACATTTGTTGTCTGCCAGTTCTTCCACCTCTCCAATTACTTCTTCCTCTTCCTCCTCTGAAGTTATTAGAGCCATGATTTCTTGTATAACCACTAAAGGGTCTGTCATTGCTAACTGGTGTACTTATTGTCACTTTTGAGTGAAAAGCTTGGTTTATTACTTCATCATCCTTGCCTCTGTTGAGTCTATCCTCATGAGCAGAAAGTGAGGCTAGTAAATCACTTGATGTATAAACAGAGAGATCTTTTGATTCTTCAATTGCTGCTGCTACACAATCAAATTTTGGTGTCAAGCTTCTCAAAACTTTTTCAACTACCTTTTGCTCAGCAACAACCTCACCCAATGACCTCATTTGATTAACAATAGCTGTGATGCTTGAAAAGAAGTCTTGTATAGATTCGGATGGCTTCATTTTCATATTTTCGAAATCTTTTCTCAAAGTTTGAAGCTTTACATTGATTACCTTTGTGATCCAAGGAACTCCTTCTTCAAGATATCCCAAGCTTCTTTAGATCTTTCAGCATTCATGATCCTGGGAAAGATAGTCTCATCCACAGCTTGTTGAATCCAGTAGAGAGCTTTAACATCCTTCTTGATCTTCTCTTTATGAGCATTCTTTTGAGCTGCTGTGGCTCCATCTGCCAAATCAGTAACACCATCTTCAACATGCTCCCACACATCCTTGGAAATGAAGAAAGTTTTCATCTTGATGCTCCAAAACTGGTAATTGATCTTATTCTCCTTATTGCTCAAGATTGAAAGATGCGAAATAGATGATTGATCGGGATCCATGGCTTAATATCAACCTCGGGAGCTCCGATACCACTGTGTTGGATGTTGAGGTAAAGCTCATCACCCAAAGACAGGACCTTTTGAAGGGAGGAGGAAAGAACAAAGAAAAATCTGTGAAAAACAAAGTGTGCAGGAAACAGACACAACTGTGTTCAGTTTACATTATAAATGTGTACGTCATGCGCTTAACTGTGTACACAATGAACTATAACTGTGTTCACAAAACTGTGAACTCAGATTTGAGAGAATGGAGAAGAACAATTTTTCAGGGATTTTTCACACGAATTTCAGGCAAAGCTGAAACTCTTTTTCCTTCTTCTTCTTGGATTTTTTGATGATTTTTTTTCCTTCAAGATCAGAGATCACTCTCTCACTCACACACTCTTTTTTAATTACATATACATCACTTTCACTTCTACATCCTTACACTGCCCATACCTATAACCATGCCCTGTCAAGGGCTTACATCAACAGGTACAAATATTTACTACATCAGACAAAAGACAAATCTCAAGGGACTTGTTATGCACACAGCTGATCTCCTTTTTCTCAACAGCTGAACACACTTGTTCACAGCTTGGACACACTTGGCTTTACAGCTGTACACACTTGTTCAAAACCTGAACATACTTATCACAGCTGAACACACATGTTCACAGCTTGGACACACTTGGCTTTGCGGCTGTACACACTTGTTCACAACCTGAACATACTTATCTTGCTTTGTATACAGCTGATCTCTTTTTCTTCAACAACTGTACACACTTGTTCTCATCTTGAACATACTTATGTAACTGGCTGAACACACATATTACACAGCCAAACATACTTCAGTCTGAATTAACACCAACATTAGAGATGTGGTAGCCCTCCGATTCACCTCCGATGCTTAAGTTAGTGTAAAGTGGAAGAAAGAAGGAGTGTCGCTAGATGTAACCGCAACTAGGGCTTTGAGATTGGAAGTAGAGTTGGAAATACTAGGGTTGATTTTTCATACCATATGGAGGGAGTTTCTGCCCTATTTATATGATCGAGGTATGGTTTCAGAGGGTTCATCGGGACGTGGGGTTCCTGGTGCAACCACTCCATAACAAAGCTGGCCACGTGCCCACTTCGGAGAACGAAACACACGCCCCTCTGACAAAGCCAGCTGTTGAGTATGTTTTGGATGGTTCCGCTGAAAACGACATGGAGAGGGTACAGCCCGTCCACCTGAAATCGTACTGCTATGGTCACTTGGGCTGATCATGTCAGGCGGTTGAGTGCTCGGATGTGGCAGCGTGCAGTGGGCCACGTCTGCAGATAAGGAGCATCTACTGTTCCATTGAGATGTTACTCATCCTATTGCAAAATATTTCAAGCTTTCATTCTCAAGATCAAAAGCTCTCAAATCCTAAAGCCCTAAGAATTCCAATCTTTGATCTCTTGCTCTCCAACCTAGAACCAAAGAATTATCTTTGTAACGCCCCGCTCCCCGGGATACCCAATAAGTACGAATCTGTATCTGGTATCCCTGAAGAGGCGGGTGCTACGAAGAAAAATACAAAATTTCAACACAAGCAGGTCCACTGCGCACTGCTGGGATAGTACCTGCAATGTTCCCAAGCACAACCAAACAACCATTGACATAACACAGAAAGTAACACAGATGAAAGCTGCACAACAACTAAACTCAAAGAAAGGTCTGATTTATATACATCATCCATCTGTACATACATCCATCATAAACATTTCGTCACTATCCAAACAAAACCCCAAAAGTACAACACTCTCTCCTCTCCCCTCACCATCCCAACCTAACTCATCCACAGAACTCCATTGCCGCACCTCATAACCACCAACCAACTCCAACCTCTGAACCAGAAAAGTCAATGGTAGGGCACGTCAACGCGTGACCCAGTAGAAATACCATACCCCAACTAGCCTTACATGAAGTGTGTAAAAGTGCACATGAGCAGGTAGAGTGTATGACATGGCATAAACATCTGTTGTAGTGTAGGAAGTAACAATTATAATATGAACAGGTGGGAGCGTGCGCGTGCAACATGCAAGGTGTACATACTAGCGTAATGTACAAGAAGTGACAAGGAACACGTACAACATTTATAGTGAACAACTAAATATTAATAGTAAACCAAGGAAACTGATAACATGGAACCCGTCTCACTTCCACTTACTTAAGCTTCACAAATGAAAACAAACCGCCTCACCTTTCCAATCTGCACCGATCTCAAGCAATTCATGCATTCATGGCAACAATCATACATACAAGGCAACATTCACATATATAACCACAAGTCACACATAATGCTCAATGATGCCATGATGCATATGAAACACAAAGCAATTGCTATGAGATGCAATGCAATGCAATGCAATGGGGATCCCATGAATGAGCCGGCGTGCAAGTGTTTCGTGACTACTCCGTTATCACGTGGAGCCACCTAATGGTATCAAGAGGTTGCCTACGGCGACTCCTCCCGCCTCCTACTGGGGCAACTTTGTCCATGCCCGTGCACTCCACCGTTCGTGTCCTAATAACATCATATCCAAACTTTCTTTCTTCCCCCCACATCAACACCTCTTGAAGGCCAACATTGTTATCAACAATTAATTCACCAAGAAAATGAACATAAATGAAAATTAACAACTTCATGAAACATGAGGTGGCAAAATAAACAACTGATGTGTCATGTAACAATCATATAATGAAGCCGCAAACCATGGAAATCCATAATTGAACACAAAACAACACATTCATGCAACACAGTTTCTGGAAATAACAGGATAGTCCCAAACAGAGGAATAACACTCCAAATATTTGTATCAATCATTCACATACAATACAAATGGAAGTTGTAGATATAGTTGTACTGGATTCACCTATAAATTTTCATGCAGAAATATGAACTGGTTGATTTATGGTGAATTGTTTGGTAAGACCTCACGAATCTGTTTTTCGGACAGATTCCAGGGTCTGTTTTGATTGCTGATTTTGGGCATATTACAGTCAGAATTACAAAAACACTATATCAGGGAAAATTGTAGAGAAAGTTGTTATCTTTCCAACGAGACTAAGATCATCAATTTCTATGGAGTGTTTAGGGACTGATCTACGTTTTACCAAACTGTGTCCAGATTGGATGAGATCCCGACATGTTGTAAAGGTAGAATTTTTAACCCTATTTCCAGTTCGAATTGGTAAAATTTTACAACATAAAAGTTATAGATAACAG
Source organism: Scilla litardierei (assembly GCA_030789695.1). Classification (NCBI taxonomy): domain Eukaryota; kingdom Viridiplantae; phylum Streptophyta; class Magnoliopsida; order Asparagales; family Asparagaceae; genus Scilla; species Scilla litardierei. The sequence goes on along the minus strand of CM061142.1, from coordinate 186,751,557 downwards.
TCCAATATTTAAGCCATAAGAATTTCAGAGCAAACTCAATTCTAGATCGGAAGGACTAAGCAGAACAATCAGCATGCAAATCTGTCCAGATTTGCTCACCGCACAACCACCCAAAACTCAGGATTGCTCACCGCGCACAACCATACAAACTCAGGATTGCTCACCACGCACAACCATACAAATCTCAGGATTGCTCACCGCGCACAACCATACAAATCTCAGAATTAACATAAGAAAAGGCAAAACCAAAACAACGACAACCATAAAACTAAGCATGCAACTCTAATACTAGTTGGAGATGGAATCCTACCTTAGGGGTGATGAGAGATAAGGGGGTAGCCCAAATCCCTATGGCTCCTCCTTCTTCAAGTCCTTCTCCTTCTTCCTTCTCTACTTCTCCACAAGCTCCCAGAATGAGCAACGGCACCCAAACGACGACAGGGATGCTACGGGTGTGTGCAGAGTGAGGGTGGCGTAGCCCTACGGGTGCTCAGCATCCCTACAGTCTAAGAGGGAGCGATGGAAAGGAATGAATTCGACCTGATCTTGTCGGGAGAGAGATATATTTTTAGAAGAGTTTGGAAACGAGGAGAATTTAGGAGAAGAGAGTAGAAGAACCAAGAATTAAGTAGAAGAGTCAAGAAGTCATATTTACAAGTTTGCCATCCTCCACAATATCTCTTCCACTCTCAGAATTACTCAACGCACAAAACCATACAAAATCTAGAATTGCTCAATGTACAAAACCATACAAAATCCAGAATTGCTCAATGCACAAAACCATACAAAATCTAGAATTGCCACCCAACCGTAATTACAAGTATACCATTACTTCTCACACTCTCCTATTATGCACACACTCTCCCCATCAATTACAAGAATGACACTAACCTTAACCTCTTTCACACTAGCCTCTCGATACCAATCCTACACACCCATTCACATACATACACATACCATCACTTAACCTCCTTCATGCATCATATACCCATGCATGACCTCACTATTCCTGCATGTATACTACATGCACGATCAACCACATAAATCACACACAAATATGTACTAACGTGTATACAAGCATATACACGATACATAGTACACAGATATACACTCTATATCCACATAAAAGCATAGACCCTTCGTATATGGCACTCTGGGCCATTACAATCTTCTAGGCATTTGGTGCAGTCAAGAGGAAGGGCTTTTCCTCTCTTCCAAGAGAGTCTTCAACACACAACACACTTCTCCTTCAAGTTTTACTTCAAGGCAGAGTTGATTGTAAGTGTTGTTTTCATATTTCATAACTTTCGTTATTTGGATTTGCTCTCGGGTTGTGAGAGTGGTTTGCTTGCTCCCAAGTTGTGGGAGTCAAGGATGATCGACTGTATTTCGATTTCACTTGTAGGGTTGCTACAAGTGGGTTTTAAGAAAACCTCAAGTTAGGCTCCTAACTTGAGTATCCGGACGTATCTGGGTGGAAGGGACGTATGATTACCGGGAACAAGTCGGGAAGTGACTTGGGTAATCCGAACCATTGAAACATCCTTGCGTTTGCCTTTGTTTCAATTTGGGTTTAATTTCCATTCCGCATTATTTTGTTGGTTAGCATTTAAATTGGTGTAATTATCTTTGTAAATTACTTAAACACTATTCAACCCCCCTTCTAGTGTTTTCTCCATAGCCAGGGTCCTTACATTCTTCAACAGTTTGCTAACAACATTACAGATTTGTTATCAAATGTTAAATTGTTACATGTTGATAATATTATTGTAAATTGCTATCAAATGATTAAATTGCTGCAGGTTGCAAATTGCTGTGAATGCTTAACTGCTATAACTCTCTTAAATTAAACTTATTGCTTGCCTTTAAGTTCATCTTGGATCAAGTGTAAATACTTAAATCTTTCTTTTTGCGAAAATTACTTGCCGAGTAAACATCGCTGACAGACATTTCAATTGTTGTTTTTTGAAATATCCGTCAGGTATTGAGAGTGATTTTGTGGATGATATTCCAGTAGTAGTCGATCCAGCACTTGACGAGTACGTGGAGTACCTGCCCTCAGAGGATTAAAACACTTGTACCTTTGCATCGGCGTTTCCTATTTTAATAATGTAATATGTGTGTTTGTTTGTATTGGCATGTTAGGCCCAAAATGTATCTTAAATTCTGTACGCTAGATATGTAATAATGTTGTTTTGAGCTGCTTCTTAAATTTGCATGCAAGGACCGGTAGTTTACACAGACGCTTAGTGCGTTTTAACCAAGCAGGAAGAAAAGAAAAGAAAAGAAAAAAGCACTCCTCCATATTTTAAGCACACTGCGGACCCACTCGTGCCTTCGCTCCCGGTAGAATAGGAAGTGGGGCGTGACAGGTGATGTTAATAGTAACATCTCTTGTTTTCTTGATGCTATGATATCACATTATATTTCATGCTATTTACAACTTATTTTATTAAGTCATTGTCATTCATCAAGCCTTTCCTTCGATCGTTTAAATTGCTTAGGCAATGATCGGTCTTCTAAATTCCGAGGATGGAATTATTTTAAAGAGGGTAGGTTGTGACGACCCGTACCCATCAGTACACGTATTTTCATATTCTACATATTTTTTTTTTTTAAAAGTATTTTAAAATGGTCTGTCAGGAGTTTTATATCAAAAATGATTTCAAAATCCTTTATAAAAATATTTTGAACCATCACATTAGTTGTGATATATTTTATTAAGTTCGAGTACCATCAAATACCTCTAAATAATTTATATAAGATTTTATATTCAATTTTTACTGATCAAGTCGTATCAAGTAATTTTCAATATAAACATTATAAAAACGATTTCAAACTTCTACAGCATGATTATATATGATCGATTAGTACCCCCAGAATTATTTTCATATTTTTCTGGAGTCGAATCGACCTAGAACCCACGCAACCCGCACCCCAAACATTTTGACACAAAACTCGTATGTTCATAGCTCAAACTCTGAAATGGACTTCTTATTCGTGATCCTTGTGAAGATACGAACCCGTGGTAAATGTTTGGAAATTTTTCGGAGTCGTGTGCAAAACGACATAGTATTACATCATTTTTACTAATTACATCCCCTAATTACTTTCAACCTCACTAATTACTATTACTAATTACCATTTACCCCTAACCCCACTTAATTAATAACCCTAACCCACCCCATTAATCCACCTCCCAAAGTTGGTCAGATCCAACTATAATATTTATGATTATTATTAGTACTACTATTATTATAATTTATATTAATGTTATTATTTGATTTTCTAACAGTTATAAATACACTGTCCTCTCCCCTTCATCTCTACGAAAACCACGACAGCTCTTACCCCGACAACCCATCTCCACGGTAGCACTACATCTTCTCTACCACCTTTTCCTCCGACGAGGCATGCCACCCATCGCCACCTCCCCCTCAGCCTCCGTCCCCGACCCTTCTCCGACTTCACGACCCCCGTACACAACCCCAAGCAGCCCACGCTGCCACAGCCTTCGCCCTCGACCTCTCCTACAGTGCATGCACCGTGCCATCGCATTCCATCGATCACCGAAGCCACCACGGGCCACCGGCGACTCCCCGCAACACCCCTGCCCCTCTCCCGCTCTCTTCCCTACTTCATTCTCCATGCAACCCCACACCGCCGACGTCCCCATAACCACATCTTTGAAATAAAATGAAAAATTGTTTTCTCGTTTTCTAAATTAGTTTTTAGGTCGTATAAATTAAGAAAAATCCCCGTGAGTTATTTTAAGATCTTGAAAAGTGTCTACTAGCCTTAGAAAAATATTTTGAACTTATTTATCTTCATTTTCTTAGTTCAAACCGTTTTCTATGCTCGTTTCTTTAATTTATTGTGCATTTCTATGCTTCGAATAATTGTGTAACTAAATCACAAAACTGTGAAATTGGTTGAGATTATTGAATGGACGGATGAGACATCATACACATTTAATACGATGCAAATTGAATAGAACAGACTAAATAACTGATGAAATTCATATGATTGAATTTTTAAAATAGATAGCATATGTATTTTGACCCGGCACTTGACTTGACCTGTGGGATTGGGGTAGTCTATGGTCACAAGTATTACGGAGTGACTGGAGGCACCCGACCGAATACCTCCACCACTTATGGAGGTTAGAGCTTGACCGTCGCCCTATGGGGTCGGTGAGCAGCGTCACGGATTGGCTCCCATCACAGGGCGCATGTTAGTCATCTCTCGTACTCTTGGACATGGTCTTAGCATTAGAATAGATTGGTTATTAAATATTGCTCTAACCTCTTCTTCTACAGGTTTCTAACAACATTACTGATTTGTTAGCAAATGTTAAATTGTTACAGGTTGCCAATAGTATTGCAAATTGCTATTAAATGATTAAATTGTTGCAGTTTGCAAATTGTTGCGAATGCTTAACTGCTATAACTCTCTTAAATTAAACTTATTGCTTGCCTTTAGTTCAGTTTGGATCATTTTAAATACTTAATCTTTCTTTTACGGAAATTACCTGCCGAGTAAACCTCGATGTCGAACATTTCAATTGTTGTTAATGAAATGTCTGTGAGGTATTGAGAGTGATTTTATGGCAGACATTCCAGTAGAGGTCAAGCCAGCACTTGACGAGTACGTGGAGTACCTGCCCTTAGAGGATTAGAACTATTGTTCCTTCGGATCACAATTTCCTATTTTCATTTATGTGTGTGTTTGTATTGCCATGCTAGGCCCAAAATATATCTTAAATTATGTACGATGGATATGTAATAATGTTGTTTGAGCTGCTTCTTACATTTGCATGCAAGGACCTGCAGTTTACACAGACGCTTAGTGTGTTTAAACCAAAGAGGAAAAAAAAAGAAAATAAAAAAAGTACACCTCCATGTTTTAAACACACCACAGACCCGCTCGCGTCCTCACTCCCTGTAGAATGGGAAGCGGGGAGTGGCATATCGAGCAAGAACGCAATCGATATGTGGCCTACTAACTCTCAGCTCCATGCACCTAGTGGAAATTCCACGTAGAACCACTATTGCAGTCTCCACACTGCCGTGGGAGTCTCCACGCTCCACCGCACTATCAGATTTCATGTTCATCTGCATCCTACCGGTCTGGCCACCGAAGTATCAAAAGATGCACCTGATAAATCATCCCTAGCCAAACAAGAGTGATATCTCATGTGGCCATGCTATGAAGACTGCTTTACCATGCACAGCAAATGCTTTACACTGATGTCAAGCTCTTCAGATGACCTCTCTACCCTGAATCTGAAGATGCATACCTCAACATACTGGTCCTCCTCAGAAGTAACCAACGCATGCATGCTAGAAACGTGATAGACCTCCGTCTCCTCACACACTACAACCTCTGAAATCGACATGGAAACCAACTACCATACTCCTCCATAGATTGACGGTTCTACCTCGAAGCTAAAGATGCTTACTACAGCATGCTGGGGCTCCTCAAGAGCACACAAAATGTGCACGTTGGAACTGTGAGAGATCTCTGTCTCCTCACACACTGCAACTGACTGCATTGATTCGATGACCGACTGTAAAGCCTCCTCGTAGACCGTTGTCCTCTGCACCTCCAACTGAATTGAATATGGATTTACATCATGAGATACCGGTTGATAACTGACACTGATCACATTGGTTGAACTCTGCACCATGTCCATCTGCACACGTGTATGATCACCTGCCTGAGTCTGAATCTGCACCACCTCATCATCTCTATAGATCGGGCTATCATTTGTTCTCTACACACCGTCATGAGTCTGCCATAATATGTCGTCTGACAATCACCTCGTTGGTACTAGGACACCATAACATGTACCCTCTCGCACCTCCAACAACGTATCCAAGTAGGACACAATCATGCATGCACTATCCTATCTTGCCATTATCCCTCACGTTCGGCTGCACAGGACATCCAAACGTACACAAGTACGAGAAGTAAACGACTTTGCCCGTCCATAACTCCTTGGGAATAGAACTACCTGCGGCTAGTGACGGTGTTCAGTTGATGAGGTATGCCACAGTACCAAGGGGTCTCCGCCCATAATTCCCTAGGAAGGCCGGATGGTATCAATAGCCCCCGTGTCTTCTCTACCAACATCCTGATCATGTTGTTAGCTACGCCACTGTGAGGGTCTCTATCAAGAATGGTGTATCGACCCGCGATCCCCTCTGAACTTGCAAACATCTCCTATCTCTACTTCGTTGGTACGGATCACTCCTACGGGTTTACCCATCCGCCTATCGACTATGCTCCTCCATAGTCGCATCTTCTAATGGATCTCCTGTCGAGACCCCATGAGAGTTACCATGACTCTCCTCGAGAAGTCATCTATAAAGGCCGTGAAGTACCTCGCACCTTCCCGGGAAGGAACTGGACATGGACCCCATACATCGGTGTAGACGTGCTCCAATGGCTCCCTGTTGTGTCTGACGGCTGTTCCAAACTGCACTTGCCTCGGTCGCTCTACACCACAGTCACTGCAAGACTCAAGCCCATGATCACATCTAAACACACTCCTCCTCTGAAGAATGTCAAGACTCTGCTCATCAGCATGCCCCAATTTGAGATGCCACAATCTCACTGGATCTACACTATTGGACTCCTGTGATCTGCCGGTCTTACCCCCCACTGTGTGCCAATCAAGCGCATACAAGTTGCAACGCTTCTTTCTACTCATGACAACCAGGCATCCTCGGGAAATACGTAGTCGATCCTCATCGATCACTGCCCTGTAGCCCATCACAGTCAAAGCTCCTATCGATATCAGGCCGCTGTGAAGATTAGGAACATGTCTGATGCCATCAAACACACGGACGATGCTATCGTGCATCCTGACTCTGACCGTGCCACTCCCAACCTACTCGCACTCCTACCATTCCCCATGAGAATCCTCTCTCCAATGCATGGAATGTATGAGTCGAACGCACTCCGATCCGGAGTCATATGGAATGTGCACCCTAAGTCCAATAGCCACGAACATTGCGCTTTTCCCACGGAGTATGTCGCAAACACCGAGCAATCATCCTCGTCAGAAAACATCCCGTCTCGTGCTCCAACATGAGTCGAACTCTAAGCAACCTCATCCACAATGCCAATTGATGTCCTCGCTTTCAATCTCGGACAATCCCTCTTCCAATGCCCTCTTTTCTTACATAGGAAGCATTTGTTGTCATTACGGCCCCTTGACTTGGACCGCCGCCGATTCATACTCTTGGAACGGCCCGCCTTGGATCTTGGAGTGGGTCCACCCTCTTGGTGACCCTAGATGACATTGGATGCCTCATAACCATTGGTGTCACTAACCACCAAACTTTGAAAATCCTCCATATGTAATGCAAACTTCACCTCATCCAGCGTGAGTGAGTCTCGGTCATTTAACATCGAGCCTACAAATTTAGAATACACTGGAGCAAGAGAACACAGTAGTGACATGACATATTGCTCGTCCTCTATCACACTCCCCAATTTCCGTAGGTCCATTACTATACGGTCCATCTTACCAATATAGTTCCACAACGAGATTCTACTTTTCATCATGTGAGTATTGAAACGTTGCCACAATTGCAACCTACATCCAATTGGTGTCTTGGTCGAGTACCAAGCTTCAAGCATCCTCCATAGGTCTCTCACGACCTCCACATCGGTAAATTGCAGAAGGATCTCATCCTCCAAGGATTGCAAGATCTCGCCAAGGGCTTTAAGCTCCATCCTTCACTTATCATATACTGGTGCGTTACATGGCATGTCCATATCACATACGTCACCGTAAACTCCATGGTGCTTCAACAAAGCCACCATCTTTTGTCGCCATGGACCATAGTTGTCCCGGCTATTAAGTCTCTCTACTTCGTAACACCCGGCTGTCTCCTTACATGAGCAAGACGCCATCACATCACTACACTTCTTCGCAAACCGGAAGCTTTGATACCACTTATTGGATCTCTGTGCACCTCCCTAACACTTAGGCTATGTACACAATGATGCACAAATAATCCTAAGCCTGAATTCCACCGAGGTGTCACCAAGGCATAAAACCAAACACCTCACGGGTACAAGAGAGAGTTGTCATCAACAACCAACCCCCATAACGATCTTGCGATAAACAATGTAAGCACACAAAGATATTACGAAATAAAGAAAGCAACACAAAAGAGACGCGGATATTTACCCTGGTTCGGTTGCGAACAACCTATATCCAACATCAAGTACATCCGGTTCCACTAATGATCAAACAAGTCATACATCGACCCCATCATCTTCTTCTTCCTCCACCACAATGAGAGAAAAGCTCCAAGCAACAAGACCTAACCATAGATCTCTCACCAAGCTCACACACTCTCAAACAAGTTGGAATCCTTGATAACAAAGACACTACAACATGTAGAGCTCCTCAAGGGACCAATTCCAACCCTAGCTAGATCACTCCTTGGTAATATATCTCCAAACTAGGAAAGTTACCCATGGGACTCAAGATCTACAAGCTAGAGAAAGAAGCAAGACACTCACCATGGATCTCTCACAAGAAGAAGCTCTCTTGGCTCTCCAACAAAGCCCTAGCCTTTCTTCTCCTTCAATTTCAGATCCAAACTGAAAAAATGGCAGCAACTAGCACTCCTTGCTTTTGCTCTCGGCTCTCTGGAAATGCTGTTGGCTTCTCTACCTATCAGTCAAGACAAAGGGAACAAGTGGCCTTTAAGACCCAACAACAAAATGACCAAGCAAGGGGCCCATGTGCTGTGCATGAAAGTGATTTTTTAGCACATTAAAAAACAACAATCATCTCCATTGATATGAGGCCTTCAGTGGAGAGCTGAAGAACAAAACCAATTGGGCCAGTGGGTCCACGTAAATAATATCATACGAACGTGGAGATTTACTGGACCATATTTAAGAGTAACAACATGGTCTGATCAATTCACTGTCTGTAAAATCTGATGTATCTTGGAACTGATCCTTCATCTTTCAATCTGTACTTTGTTTGTTTGCAAGGAAAAAAGGAGTGATGAGTTACAACAATTCCAGATTTCAGATATTTGCTTTCTTATTGCGCAGCTTTACATGTGGTCAGATCCTTTCCTCTGGCACTCTCTTTGCACATGCCATTTCCAATGCTTTGTTTGCTTCAAATGATATCCTCAGGGATTTAACTGGGAATCATCGAAGAAGGATGGGGGCTGGTACAACTTTTTGAAGGCTAAAGTTGATGATATTGCCAGCTCCGGAGCTACCCATGTCTGGCTGCCTCCTCCTTCCCATTCCGAGTCGGCTGTCCGTTTTCGTTGCCTCGTTTATATGATCGCTTTACTTGATGAATGCTTAAAGGATAAGATAATCCATTACAGTTTATATCGGAAAAGACGAAATTTTCTGTAGCTTATTTTCTGTTGGGATTTAGAACCATGTTATTTTCGCTGATATTTCCTTGATAACATCGTATCGTCCAAAACATTTCGACTCTCATCAGGTTACTTGCCTGGAAGGCTGTATGATCTGAGCGCATCAAAATATGGTAACCAGGATGAGTTGAAGTCGCTAATTCAAGAATTTCATGACAAAGGCATCAGATGTGTCGCGGACATAGTCATAAACCACAGGACCGCAGAGAAGAAAGATGGCAGAGGATACAGCATCTTCGAAGGAGGAACCCCGGATGATCGCCTGGACTGGGGGCCGACCATGATATGCAAGGATGACACGGAGTATTCCGATGGCACAGGAAACGATGACACTGGCGATGGCTTCGGTGGAGCCCCGGATATCGACCACACCAATCCTAGAGTGCAGAAAGAGCTCACGGATTGGCTGAACTGGCTTAAGACTGAGATTGGTTTCGATGGATGGCGTCTGGATTTCGCCAAGGGCTACTCTGCGGACATTGCAAAGGGTTATGTCAGCCGCGGTGCACCGAGCTTCGTCGTTGCAGAGATTTGGAGCAAACTGACCGGTGGCAATGAAGATGCACACCGCCAGGAGCTGGCTGGCTGGGCTCAGACGGTCGGAGGGCCATCCATGGCCTTTGATTTTACGACAAAGGGGATACTGCAGCAGGCCGTACAAGGACAGTTGGGGAGAATGCGAGACTCGAATGGGAATGCCCCCGGACTGATAGGGTTGGCGCCAGGCAAGGCGGTCACTTTTGTCGACAACCATGATACCGGTGGTTCCACCCAGCACATATGGCCATTCCCTTCTGATAAAGTCATGCAGGGATATGCTTATATTCTGACACACCCTGGGATCCCCTCAATTGTGAGTATCCTTCCTTCCACTCTAACATCACTCAATTATCTTTTCCATTTATATATTTTACACATCTTTCCTATCTGTTTTTTGTTCATTGCTTTATTAGAAGATCATGAGAGCATCTATGTTCATGTATCATATCCCAGCAGGAAATATTTATGACATGTATGGTAATTGTTTTTGAGTGACGTGTTTGATTTTTCTATGTGCAGTTCTATGACCACCTGTTTGATTGGAATTTGAAAGACGAGATAAGCAGGCTGGCGGCAATCAGGTCTAAGAACGGAATACAACCGGCAAGCGCTCTTCGGATCATAGCTTCGGATAATGACCTCTATGTGGCGGCGGTGGACGAGAAGGTGATTGTGAAGATAGGGCCGAGGTTTGAGGTAGGGAATTTAGTCCCTCCCGAGTATCACCTTGTGGCTTCTGGCAAGGATTATGCTGTTTGGGAGAAGAAGTGATGAGAATCAACAGTGCCGAAATTCGCCATAGCCTGTAATATTTTGTTTAAACAAGAATGCTTTTGTTGCTGAACTAGTATTGACACTTCCCACTCCTCATTTCCTGTGTTTGCTTGTGTATGCACAACACATCGCCATACAATAAAAATATCGAATAACTCTTATTTCCAACTGAATCCCTCTATTTCAATGTTGTTCGGTCCCACCGGCCTGAAATAAATGACATTCTACATGAATTTTCTGGCATAGAGCTGAATGCGTGTCAAAAGGAAAAAAAGAATTGCTTACTATTTCAGAAAAGAAAGTGAACAAATCATATAGGGTCATATTGCTGCCACTGCCAGTTTGGCCTTGCTTTTGTTTTTGTGAAAGTCTTTTTGAAGAATGACTTATTCTACATGCATGTTCTCTTCTTTTCATTCACCGTTGCGAGGTCTCAAGGAAAACGATGTTTTTTTTTGAGGGAGGGGGAAGCCTGGTGGTGTGTTTGTGTGTTTGTGTGTGTGGGTGTGGGTGGATGGGTGTGTGTTTGTGTTATTAGTTGATTTTTCCTGTGACAAAGACCGGTGGGTGGGTGTTTGTATTATTAGTTGATTTTTCCTGTGACAAAGACGCATATCCTGAAGGGGACGGCCTCACCAAGCCCGGCCCGCCCGGCGGGCCGGGCATTTGCCCCCCACCCCCCCCCCCCCCCCCCCGCGGCCCGCCGGGCCGGGCCGGCAGCCGGGCCGGGCTGGCCCGCCCGCCTCCCAACAGCCATTTTATGGCTGTTGGGGGGGTTTTTTGGGCTTTTTGACCAAAATACCCCCCCCAACAGCCATAAACAGCTATATTGGGGGGTAGTTTGGTCAATTTCTGCCAAAATGACCAAAAAACCGTCCCAACAGCCATAAAACGGTCATATTGGAGGGTTATTTTGGTCTTTTGGGTCTTAAAAAATCCTATAAATACCGCACACATTCATACCAATTTCTTCACAACTCTAAAATTCTCTACTCTCAAATTTTACTATAATCTCAGGTTATTGCTCTCATCTCTCGGCGCTCTCAAGATACGGCTGCTACCTCTACACTTCCGCATCTCAAATTCAAGCTCCGACTCAGGGATCCGATCAGCTGCTAGACTACTACCTCACTGCGGCTCTATCTGCAATCAGGTTCCTACTTCCTATTATTAGTAAATTAGCATAATGGCCGGATCAAACAACCCACGTAGATCGGTTACCGCTAATTTTAACACTGAAGAATATGGTTTTTTTCAAAATTTGCTGAACAACCCTCTTGAAACACCGGACTTTCCGGAAATGACTCCAACTGAACAACATGAATGGCACGATAGTAATAGCCCCATAGTGGGTACACAGGGATTTTCTGGTTCTGCACACAATTCAACCCCTTCTACTAGCTTTTTCATATTCTGCTAACCCTGAACCCCGCAGTTATGGCAGCTTTTGAAGCTGGCAAAGCCAAATTGATTCAAACTTTTGCGGCCTTAAAATCTAGGATAGCTTTAACGTCCGACATATGGACAACAAAATGGGGGTTATCCTACATTTGTGTTACGGCCCATTATGTAGACAACGACTATATTATTCATAAGATGATTATTGGATTTAAATTGTTACCCTTTGGTCATACTGGTGTTGTTATTGCTAATGCGCTTATGCCTGTTATTCGTGAGTATGGCATTTCTGATAAAATCATTTCTTTTACACTTGATAATGCCTCTAACAATACAACTGCAATATCATTTTTGAAAACACATCTGAACCCTGATCTGGATGGTCTTTTATTTCATCAGCGATGTGCTTGTCACATCTTAAACTTGATAGTACAGGATGAGCTTAAATATGCTGCTGATTGGGTAGAAAAGGGTAGAAACCTTATGTTATACATACAATCTTCTAGCAATAAGAGAGCTTTATATAAAGATGTATGTAGAAATTGCCAACTTCCTTACCGGAAGTTGGCATTAAGTGTTCCACATAGGTGGAACTCAACGTATCTTATGATGCGTTGCTTGCTTAAAAACAAGATGCAACTGACTTATTTTGCTAGCACCCACATTCCGTATGAGACGGATTTCAACCTTACTGAATTAGAGTGGAAAACAATTGAGCAGCTTTGTGATTTTTTTGAGGGTTTTTATTATGCTACAAACAAATTTTCGGGTATGTATTACTCAACATCCTTTTTAGGGCTTGGTCAATTAGTTATAATTTCTGACACTTTAGCTAGGTATAGAGACACTACAGACACTACTCTCATTCTTCAACCTATGATCGAAGAAATGGGTACTAAACTAGCAAAATATTGGAATCCTATTCCTTTGCTTTATTCATTAGCTAAGGTTTTTGATCCACGATATAAAGAGGATGGAGTAGCTGGATTATTAGAAACGTTTTATGAAAACATGCAATTTGAAGTTGAAGATCATATAATGCATTTTAAAACTAGCTTAAGAGCTCTGTTTGCAACGTATGAAGCTAGATATGGAACTTCATCAAACACTTCTTCTGTTCCTGCTAGTTCTAATATTACATGCAAACTGAGGCAGATTTTGGGGAAGAAAAAACAAAAAACCGTAGCGTCAGAAAGTTCGTCAAATGAGTTGTCCAAATATTTAGAAATTTCTTATCCTTTCACTGAGGAAGAATTGGATGATCCAAATTTTGACATTTTGGGATGGTGGAAAATGTATGAACCTAGGTTTCCAATTCTTACCATTATGGCTCGTGATCTGTTATCAATCCATATTTCTACTATTGCGTCCGAGTCTGCTTTTAGTGCAAATGGCAGGGTTCTGAGTGACAGGAGATCAAGGCTTAAAGAAGATGTAGTTGAAGCTGCGGTATGTGCAAAGGACTGGTTTCATGCTGAAGAGCGCTCGCAAAACAAACAGGACCTTTCAGAAGATTCTGAGGACGAAGGGACTGACGCTGAATGATTTTCTTTTTTTCCATGTATTGTTATTTTCTATCTTGTATTAGCTTGTAGAAGTCCTATGTGTTGGCCATTGTATGAGGGGTAAGGCTGGCCAATGTAAGTCTCCCCCTCAAAAAAATTTTAATTAATGAAATTTAAAGGTTCAACCCGGGACCTTCGTGAATTTCGGGCTAAATTATCTAACTTAGGTTTATAAATAATATAAGTAATTTTAATTTTTTTTAAACTTTGTAAAATATTTTATATAGGTCTTATAAATTTTTTAAAAATTTAATATCATTCTAAACTTATTTTTACTTCTTTTGAACAAGTTATAATTAATAAAAAATTGTTCTAAATAAGAAAACATTAGCTAACAAGTATTTTAAATTTTTAAAAAATATATATGACATGTAAAATATTTTACAAATGTTAAAATAATTTATAATGATTTAATACTGTTTTTACATATTTTTAAAAAAATTTCAAAATTTTTTTTAAGTCTAAAAAAACAAATAAAACCGGGCCAGGCCCGGGCCCGCCCCGCTTAGCCCGCGGGCTGCGGGCCGGGCTTGGGGGGGTTTTCACCCCCCGGCCCGTGGCCCGGCCAGGCCCGACGGGCTTCGGGCCGGGCCGGGCCGGGCCGGCCCGACGGCCACCATGAGGACGGCCATCAGTTTTCTAATTTGAGATTGACGTCAACTCTGTGAGAATGAACGGCGAAGTCATAAGGAAAACGATGTTTTCGTTTTGAGGGAGGGGGAAGCCCTAAGTCGCGCGGTGTTTGTGTTATTAGTTGATTTTTCCTGTGACAAAGATGCATATCGCTGAAGGGGACGGCCATTAGTTTTCTAATTGGAGATTGAAGTCAACTCTGCGAGAATGAATGACGAAGTCATAAGGAAAACGAGAGGGGACGTCCTAAGTCTTTTTTAAGAATGAATTATTAAAACTTCAATTTCTAAATATATTAAGTATATCAGGAATAATAGTACGATAGTAGGAACCGTGGCATTACCCATTGGTTAAGCCTTTGTGTTAGATGTTGGGAATCTGACACAATATCAAACAGTTTGCACAATGGAATATATGAAAATATTGTGACACCAACTAAATCAATGAAGAGTTAGGATCTTGGATGAATCATAAAAAGCATCAGAAAGCATCACACAATCAAGCCAAGCAATCACACAAAGAGACAAGGCTTTATACTGGTTCGGCTCAACCTATGGCCTACGTCCACTCTTTCGTTGTCACGATCTCCATTAGATCAGACATGATAATACAGAGAATACATCGACTACAAATCTCCTCCAAACCAATGTATGCCTTCTCAATCAAATAACTCCAGCACGTTACCAACTACAATGCCTTATGCACACAACCAATGGAGATCTTACCAGACTCTAGAACAAGGAATATCTCACATCTCAAAGCTCGTAGTCACCTCGAAGCTCTCTTGTTGCATGTCGCCGGTAAAAGATCCGCTTCTCTTGAAGAGGCAAGGAAATCTTCTCAATTCTCCGTTGCGTAGCCGTCAAAAATGTATCTCTTGATATTTATATCATAAGAATCATTCCTAGGGTATTAGAGGGAGTTTCTGATCATGTCCATCCGATTTAAACCTAATAGAAATCAACGGTCCAGATTAGAAGCCGAAATCTGGGCGTATTAAGGTTTATGGGCATCGGCATGGCCGTGCTGATACGCGGCACGACCATGCACGAAACTGTGTAATCTACATGTAGCTCTAGAACAATTTCCACGGTCGTGTAGCACGACCATGCCGAAATAAAACAAAAAGTTGCATGTCAGTGTTGTTGGACCAGCACAGCCGTGAGGTACGGCCGTGTCCAAATAAAACAAAGAGTTTCATGTCAGCACTGTTGGACCAGCACGACCGTGTTGGGTATAGCATGGCCATGTCCAAATCTGCAAAAGTCAACTGATATATATACTGACGTGAACGACCGCGCCAAACTTAGCACGACCGTGTCACCTCCCAGATTTCAAGTTTGAAGCGTTAATCAACAAACCCTACCCAGCTTCAAACTTCTTCAATAATCATGGCAAATTCAAGTTCTCCACAATAACTCTACCCAAATACCAAACATCTCTACCCAGATCTATAATTTACGAAACTCTCATGACAACGGAAAATCATCAGCCACTCATCATGTATAAATTAAGCTCTAGCAATGCCTGAGCTTGATTGCGGGAACAATCTTCGTGAGCATATCTGCAGGATTTTGATCCGTGGAGAACTTCTCCAGTGCTATCACCTTCTTCTCTTCTTGAAGGAAGAATTCATGCACTTCTATATGCTTGTCCTCGAAATGTAGGCATGATTCTATACCAAGTGAATTGCACTCTGACTTTCGCAGTAGACCTTAGTCACTTCTTGCGGTATTACCAAGTCTCTTAGTATACTTCTCAGGTACTTGCCTTCCTTGATCGCCTCAACTGCAGCTATCATTTTTGCCTTCGTGGTTGACAATGATACAATGGACTGAAGGACTGATCTCCATAATATCACGGCAGTACCCAATGTGAACACATACCTAGCGTAGATCTTCGTCTGTCTATCACCTTCATAATTTGAATCGCAGAATCAAGATAGCACCAACCTGTCTCCCTTACAATAACACAAACCAATGTCGGCTGTTCCCTTCAGATATCTCAGTATCCATTTTACAGACTGCCAGTGTTCCTTTCCTGGACTCTTCATGTATCTGCTGACGACTCCAACTGCCTTAGTTAAGTCTGGATGTGTACAAACCATGGCATACATCATACTTTCCACGACACTAGAATAGGGGACTGTAGACATGTATTGTACACTACTACAGATTTGGGCTTGGGTAACGCCACTTAGATAGCGCTTTTAAAAAGCGCTATCTAAGTGAGCTCCTGTATAGCGCTTCTGCACTTATAGAAAATAAAAATAAATCAAAATTAAGATAAAAATAACTTAGATAGCGCTTTTTGTTAAAGCGCTATCCAAGTAATACCTTACATAGCGCTTTTTATTAGCGCTATGGTACTAATCGTTACAGAAGCATTTTTATTAAAAAAATATACATATATTAAATGCCTTGGATAGCGCTTAACAAAATTATCCCAGCAGAAAATTCCCAATTCCTTCTCGTTTCCAAACGCAGCCCTAAATTTTCCGAGCCCAAACGCTCCTCCGCCTCCCTCTCGTTTCCAAACGTTGATGGAAAGCTCTGTCGCTCGAGCTTATATCCGTCGAAGAGGCTCATCGGGGCCTTCGGTCGTCGGGGCCTTACAAGTTCGATCGGTGGCGAAACTTGGTTCGATGACACTTTGGGAAGGTGAGTTATGATCTGATCGCGGCTTCGACTGAGATGGATGCTTCGATCGATGTTGTGTTCTTGGGGGCTGGGCAACTTTGGGAAGGTGAGTTATGATCTGATCGCGGCTTCGACTGAGATGGATGCTTCGATTGATGTTGTGTTCTTGGGGGCTGGGCAACTTTGGGAAGGTGAGTTGTGTTCTTCGCGGCTTCGACTGAGGGTCGTCGGGGCCTAGATTTTTAATGTTTTTTGTGATTTGTGTAGGGATTCCGCCGGATCAGCAGTGCCTGATCTTCGCCGGAAAGCAGCCGGAGGATGGCCGGACCCTCGCAGACTACAACATCCACAAGGAGTCGACCCTACACCTGGTGCTCCGCCTACGGGGAGGCGCAAAGAAGAGGAAGAAGAAGACATACACGAAGCCGAAGAAGATCAAGCACAAGAAGAAGAAGGTGAAGCTCGGTACCCCTCTCCCCCAATTATAGAGCTTGTGTTCCTCATATTCTTGAGGTACCCGGTACCCCTCTCCCCCAATTTCGTCAAAATTTAGGGTTTTTGTGCCCAAATAGTTCAAATGTTGCTGAAAATTTATGTAATTATCTAATTTATGAACATGTCGCCGCCTCTCCTACAGCTCTATCCCATGTCGCCGAGCCCTTTGCAACGCAACGACACTTTTAGCAATCATCGATGGTTTATCCGGAAACAGACACAAACTATATCGTTTCTCAGATGCATGCTCAATTCAAGGAAGAAGGCTAACACTAGGGTACTCATATGTGACAATTGATTAGGATAAGATATATTCTATGTAAATCCAAAGAGGGAGAAGAAGAAACGGAGAGAGATGTAGGTGCCGAGAGAAGAGCAAGAGGGAGACGAGAAGAGAATTGTTGTGGGCGTGAGAATGGATCAACAGAGCAAGGAGCTCCTCACTTGGGCCATCGTCAAGATTGCTCACTGGAGATCAAGTCGTTGCCCTTCATATTCTCCCCTCTTCTTCTTCTTCAATTTCTTCATCAGGTTTGATTCTTTTCCCCCCTAATTTCACCTATCAAAATCTCTCCTTTCTTCAATATTCCCTGTTTTCTGACTGTTTTTTCACAGATCCAGATGGGAATTCTCTTCCCTCTGTGATTGACAGCCAGTTGGAATCGATGCTTGCGGTCTATGAAGGCTTTCGTAACTTAAAACAGGTCTCTTTCCCTTCCCCAAAACGTCAACCTTTCTTGAAAAAAGAAAAGGATATGATTTTTTTTCCATTGTTGGTATCTTTAGATCGATCTGAAGCTAAAGGTATGCCGAGGTTCATCGCTTCGGCGAGTGTTAGTTAGAGAAGTGAACGCATTTGCTGCATCTCAACTCATTCTTGGGGTTGCCAAGAACAACCACGCAATTGGGTTAGTCTTCTTTCTTTCTCTTTAAATTATGCTCTTTTTTTGCCTAATTTTTGATGTTTTTGATAATAATGGTATTGCCTCAATTAGGCCTTCTCCGATATCGGTCGCCAAGTACTGTGCCAAAAAATTGCCTAGAACTTGCTCCGTGCTTGCAGTAAGTAATGGCAAGATTGTGTTTCCGAGAGATTCAATAGGTTTGTTGGGTGGTTGCATTCTGAAATTTGATTAATTTTATGGTTTGTGTGCTTAGCAAGTTGTAAATTTGTACATGATGTTTCATTCTTTCAATAGAGAACAAAGACAAGGATTCCAGTGCCCCAAATCCTTCAACTCATCATTTGGACATTAAACACAAAATATAGTGTACTTGGTTTCTCGGCTGTTTACCAGAAAACACAAGCCCCCCTTGCAAGCATTAATGGTGATTATGTTGAAATTCTTTCATTTATGGCTCATGTGTGCCTTTTTTGTTGCAACTTGCACAAAATGACAGATATCTTCAAATTTATTGGTATCTTTTGGTGCTCTAATTAGTTACATTCATCAATGTAAACACTTCTTTTTGTGAAGTTGACCCATTGAGATTTTTATTGATGTGAATTTCCATAACGACCGCTAACTCCTAGAAGGATGTAAAAAGCCAGGACCACATTGAATCTTCTGGTTTAGTAGTAACCGCGGGTAGGGATGGAGGTAGTAGAATCTCTATCAAACTGATTAAGAAGAGTTTGAATCTCGTGATTATTTAATAAAGGGTGAATTTCAAAAGTTACCACTGATTAATGGGCATAGTTGAATTAATTCTCATCATCTAAGAAAGTGGTAGAAATTGCCCGAGCATGGGACTTTGATTACACACTTGTCATTTTTATGTCATACTTCATATTAGTTGTCAGCAATTCAACCTTTGAGACTTTGATTACTACTTTCTGGTGTTGTTCCCATCAATCTAGATATATTTGCTCCCCACTCAGAACTATTTCTTGAATTTCAAATTGATTAAGTAATTGGACTTTGAAAGGTTATGTGGATATTAAAAACGTTGGGAAAGGGAGAGCATAATGATCATATCTTGTCAATAGGGTGAGAAGAAAAGCATAATTAAATAGTATACTCTGAGATTAAAGTTCTGGAATGTTGGAACTAAAATCTTCAACTGCTCAACTTTCAACTAAAAAATAGCATAATTAAATAGCATATTAAATAGTATATCTAGCAACGAAGGTTATTAATAGTCTTTTTTGGCAGAACTTTCGACTGCTCAACGATTTCATCATTGCATATGAAGAAGATGATGATGAGAGCTTGGTTATGCCTTTCTCCATTATGTCCTTGTCTGAAGCTGCAAATGTGACAAAAAAAATGCAGGCTCTTACAGTTGTGCATGAGTTATATTTCTTACAGCAAAATGTGCCTTTGAGACTTTGATTACTACTTTCTGGTGTTGTTCCCATCAATCTAGATATATTTGCTCCCCACTCAGAACTATTTCTTGAATTTCAAATTGATTAAGTAATTGGACTTTGAAAGGTTATGTGGATATTAAAAACGTTGGGAAAGGGAGAGCATAAAGATCATATCTTGTCAATAGGGTGAGAAGAAAAGCATAATTAAATAGTATACTCTGAGATTAAAGTTCTGGAATGTTGGAACTAAAATCTTCAACTGCTCAACTTTCAACTAAAAAATAGCATAATTAAATCGCATATTAAATAGTATATCTAGCAACGAAGGTTATTAATAGTCTTTTTTGGCAGAACTTTCAACTGCTCAACGATTTCATCATTGCATATGAAGATGATGATGATGAGAGCTTGGTTATGCCTTTCTCCATTATGTCCTTGTCTGAAGCTGCAAATGTGACAAAAAAAATGCAGGCTCTTACAGTTGTGCATGAGTTATATTTCTTACAGCAAAATGTCCATTTTCTTTGTGTATATTGTTTACATGTGAATTCTTTCTACTTGCTCCGTGTGAAGGATTTAGTTGTACATGTACTTTGCTATTCCACTAAGACATCAAGCATCTTCAAAATAATGTCCTTTGTAAACATCAGGTTATAGTGATAAAATCTCCAGGATAGTTGCATTTTGAATCTTCTGTTTTTGACAAGATCAGTGTTAGCCCAGTGGCATAATATATATTCCTAAATCCTTTTTCATTTTTCTACTTTGAGGACATTGTGACATAAGTAATAGTTGAGCTAAATATTTTGTCACAATCACATTGTACCATTTTATACAATTTGTAAGAAATCCAGAACTGACTGAATCAAGTCAAGGTCATGAAAAATAAAGGGAACAAACTGAGATACAGGTGGTAGGATTTGGAAGGAGATCCTCTCAATGCAAAATGCATGCCAACTAAATTAAAATTTTACACTGACAATGTTGATGTAAACTCTGAAATTTGTCTAAATATAAGAAAGAAGAAACTTTTGCATTAATGGCTTTCCCAATGGAGAAATTTGTGTGCATACAGGACCACCTGGAAGTATCTGTTAAAAGGTTTAGTGGCTGTTGAGGATGTGCCATTTTTATACACCCCTTAGCTAAGACCACTAACAGTGAGGAGATTCGCTATCTCCAATACAATTATCTTGACGGATAGGTTACAGGGATGTCAAATATGTTGGAAGAAATATTTTTGTTGGGACACATGATCATGATAGATCTTGATTTCTCAATTCTTAAATGCTGAATACCATACCAGTGCTTGAAACAAGCCATGAGGAAACTATTTGCCTGTAGATAGTAACTATTTCTGATAGCAAGAAAATTTTGATTTACTAAACATTGTCATTGTTGCATATTCATCTATTTGGACAGGTTATTTTGGCAATTACACTTCCATTTTGATGTGATAAGATGCCTAAAATTGCTGATTATTCTATAGTAATTATCTTACCCGAAACCTAACTGACCAAGTGTACCTACTCAATGGAAGTGTGACAATATTTATTCTCTTTTCCTAACTCTTAATCTACCAGTTTACCCTACTAAATATAAGCAGGAAAGCTGAGCAGATTTCCATGTTGACGTGATTGGCTGGCCTGAGAATCCACATGACGATAATTCTAATTATGCACATCATTATTATCATTCTTAGAGCAAAATGTCATCATTGGACTAAATCTGCCTTATACAATGGGAACATGATAAGTGAGCCTGAATGCGTGGTAGGATGTAGACCTTGCAGTTTATATGAGGTGGTAGCAATTAGATGTATGCACCACAAATATTAATAACCATGCTTATGAGATACAACTAAGAATCTTTGTGTAATTAACAAACATAAAATCCTCAACATTGTGTTTATTTTCAGTATGTCCATTGCCAAGTTTTTATTACTATGATGTTAATGGTATTTGTTTAACATTTATGGAACATAATGAATGAGCGTTCACCCTAATCATTATCTTAAAGGATTTCGGAAATACGAACGCATCAAGAAAACTTGTTACATGAACTTTTAATGACTTTTGTGACAACTTGAGTTGTTTGCTTCTTTGATTACCTGGTTACTCACTTTTTGCCGTTCAAATTTAATCTGTCAAACAAGCTTAACTTGTTTTTCTTTTCTAGTATCAGGCTCATATGGTATACTCAGAACATGATGCCAACTTCTTTGCTCTAAACGAACAGGTAACCATGCACATGTTATTTTTTTCTTTTGAGTAGAATGCCATAATACTCTCTTAGGATGGCCATTTACCCTGTGGGTCAGGTCCAGGCTGAGTTCTCTCATATATTTATATCTATGTAAAGAATCCATCATTTCTGCCATATCCATGTGATCTTCGACTGACACCGATTACTATTGGGTTTTTATCTTCAGACTTTTGTGGGTGGGTCCTCTTTTTTTGGTTTTTTTTGTTCTGTTCTGTTTTTTTTTTGTTTTTTTTGTTTTGTTTTGTTTTGTTTTTTTTTTGGGGGGGGGGGGATTCATCGTCGGATTTGGACCTCAGATTAAAGGTCTAGACTAGTTTGGAGTAGTAATTTAACTATAGGCTAATAATGTTACTGCTATAATTGGTACCTCGTAATGTAATTTGTTTGCATGTAATTGACACATCTTCAATCGATTAAAAGATCCTTTGTGTCGGAAGATTACATTTTGACTTTAAGAAACAAATATACACTGTAATTTTTGTTTATGATTAATCTAAGAGGACTGTACTTGGTGATACTTTGTCAACGTGGCAATTATTATTAAAGTGTATTCATCCATTTTTGTGAGAATGTCAGCATTTCTTTGATTACGTAAAAGGTTCTTTTGCATCCTGTTGATCACCCTAGAGGAGACCTAGATATGGTTAGCTCTTTTCCTTTCTCGTTCATCATCCCTTTGCTTCTGATTTGCATGAATCATTAACAGCTTACTTTTTGTGTTTATTCCATCTCATGTTCATTTAAGACTTATATTCTTACTATTTTCACAATCTCATGTTTGTTGAAGACTTATGTTCTTACTATTTTCACATTCTTCTCAAAACATGCCAGGTAGCTGAAATATGAGAAAAACAAGGATTGCTTCAGGAAAGAAGCATCAGATAGAAATTATTCTTAGAGATATGCAAAATGTAGCATCTAGCCTTGATACTTGATGTTGTTCATGTCTTTGTCCGCATAATTCGGCACTTACATTATTATTGTTTTAAGGTAATTTTCTGTTTATAAGATGTAGTTGTTGCTCATTTCTCGTTTTTCTTTCTGATCTGATTATGTTGACTGTTAACTATTTTACCAGACAGTTATTTCTACCTCCAATATGTAGTTCATGTTAGAAACTTGTGCTATACGTTTGGAGTAGTTGTAGTAATAACAAAAATCTCTTTCTACATCTTATTTCATTTAAATAATTAATCAATGGCATCACAAACTGATTAGAAGAGTAGGCTACACAAAAGTTTCTTAATGGTGAAATCTGTTATCTATTTTTAATGATGTCATGATGCTTATTTGCTCTGGTCTATGAGTCATTTTTTCTTCTGCTTGTGTTATAATGCAGGGGGTACCAGTGAAAGTTTCATTTTATATGGAGATGCTTATGGTGCTTGGCATGGAAAACATGCTGGTTCCCCAGCAAGGCAAGTTCATGAAAGCAGATGGGAGTTTATTTGTGTTGTCAATTCCATGGGAAGGCTTTTTTCAAGTTATGTAATGATTCATTCAGGATTTTTTTTCCCTTCCTTTTTAAATGTATACCCAATGTTCCAAATTCTTGTATTAAACAGATGGCTACAGATGTGTTCAGATGTGTTCAATTAGAGACTGTTCTTTACAAGTCTTTGTTTCTATCGTTGTCTTTTGACTGAATGTAGCTAATGAATAGTAAAACGTTGGTGCATAGTTGTAATTCTTAGTAAAGAACTGGCGATTCCACGACGAAATTTGGTTGATTTTCTATTATTTTTTTTTAAAAAATTAAACATTAGCCACGGTCAGTCCGTGGCTAATGCGTATTAGCCACGGTCAGTCCATGGCTAATGCGTATTAGCCACGGCCAGTCCAAACATTAGAAAGCGCTATGCAAGATAAAAATCAAAATTTCTCGAGTAATCTTAAATAGCGCTTCCAAAAGCGTTAAGGTAGTAAAGTGCTATCTTAGTAAATCACTTAGATAGCGCTTAAAAAGCGCTATCCAAGCTACCATAGCGGTAGCTTGGATAGCGCTTTTATAAGCGCTATCTTAGTAAACCACTACGATAGCGCTTATAAAAGCGCTATCCAAGCTACCATAGCGGTAGATTGGATAGCGCTTAAAAGCGCTATCCAAGTGTAAAAAAAAGCGATGTGCAAGGTGACAGTTTTGCAGAAAGCTGGAAGTGAGGTCCTAGCGGTGTGGTGACAGGCTTTGCCTACTCCATTCCATAGAGTGCTAGAACTTTCTTTATATAGCCATCCTGGCTCAACCTCAACTTCCCAATCTTCATGTCTCTGCTGATTTCCATGCCAATGATCTTCTTAGCATGCCCTAGATCCTTCATGTCACACTCTTCAGCAATTTTCTCCTCCAGCCTTTTGATTTCCTTTATGTCCCGTGACGCAATCAACATATCTTCAACGTACAGAAGCAAGTATATTCTTGACCCACCATCAAGTGTGAGAACATAAACACACTGGTCCTTTATACTCCGCTTGAAACCAATGCTCGTCATGAAGGAGTCAAATCTCTTATACCACTGCCTTGGACTTTGTTTTAAAATGTATGAGGATTTCCCAAGCTTGCATACCTTCTGCTCTTTCCCCTCTGTCATGAAGCTGTCAGGCTGACGCATGTAGATTTCTTCCTCAAGCTCACCATGTATGAACGACATCTTAACATCTAGCTACTCTAACTCTAATCCATAAGCTACTACTAAGGCCAACAACACACGGATGGACGTGTGTCTCACCACAGGCGAGAAGATCTCATTGTAATCTTCTCCATTCTTCTGTGTGAATCCCTTGGCTACCAACCGAGATTTATATCTCATATCACCGTCATATCCTTCCTTGACCTTGTATACCCACTTGCAACCAATGACCTTTCTGTCATTGGGCAATTCTACCAATTCCAAAGTATCATTCTTGTAGAGGGATTCCATCTCCTCCTCCATTGCCAGCTGCCATTCTGCAACTGCGCTCGAAGTCTTGGCTTCATCAAATGTCAAAGGCTCCTTGTGCTCTATGTTCAGGACGTATGCTTG
This sequence comes from Scilla litardierei, assembly GCA_030789695.1. Lineage (NCBI taxonomy): Eukaryota > Viridiplantae > Streptophyta > Magnoliopsida > Asparagales > Asparagaceae > Scilla > Scilla litardierei. Next base: position 186,726,480 of record CM061142.1, on the reverse strand, counting down.
CATGTCATCAAATGCAATAGTAGAAGAAGAATAGTTCCACTCACCCAATCTCTTTGGTGCTCTCCTAGTCCTCAATGACATCTGTAATGCCCTACAAGCTACTGCACAAGTACTAGAGGGGGGGTGAATAGTACTTTAAAATAATAAGGAGTATAATTCCAAATTAAATTGCAAACAACTACCAAAACAATTTGCGGAAGCTTAAATTGTATGACAACAACAAAATTAACAATGCAAACAAATGATGTTAATGGGTTCGGATCCACCCAAGTCTCCCCGACTTGTTCCCGGTGATCCTACGTCCCAACCACCCGGATCCCCTCCGGATACTTAGGTTAGAAACCCTAACCCAAGATTTCCACTATGAATATCTCGTGAAAAACCTTCACAAGATCAAATCATACATGCAAAAGCAATAGTGAATCCCACAACCCGGGATCACAACCTTCTCTCACAACTAAGAGAATCAACAAGCAATATAAATGAGTTTATATAGAAATAAACAAACTTACCACAAAATCCTATACCTTGAGTTTTTCTTACCCAATAGGTGAAATGAAGGATTTGAGGAAGATGAAGTCACCAAGACCTAGCACCAAGGAAATGACCAGCAATCGGTGCCTAGGGATGATTTGGAGACTTGGATCAAGCAATAGCTTGAAGAGCTCACCAAGAACAAGCTTCTCTCAAGATGGATTCTAGATCTAGAATAGTGAGAGAATGAGTTTCTTGTGAGGAAGAGAGCTTTAGATTTGAGTGAGAATGGCTATCTCTTTTGATCTCAATGAATCTCTGAATGGAAGCTCTAACCTAGATAGAAATGACCTAGGTTCGTATTTATAGGGTCCCATAAAAACAAGTTAGGTCATTCACCAACGGATAGAAATCTGGGAGAATTAGTCGGTCAAAGAACAATCACTGACCGACTAGTTCATCAACTAGTCGGTCAGTCAAACAGCATGGACCGACTAAGAGAGGAACTGAGAAGAGATAGAATTTCAGACCTAGAAATCTAGTCGGTCCAAGAAGACTTTCTGACCGACTAGTTTCACAACTAGTCGGTCAGTCAGTAAACGTAGACCGACTAAGAGGCAAAAACAAATAGTCTGAATACAAATTGACTTAGTCGGTTCAAGAACAAAAGTTGACCGACTAGATTGTCAACTAGTCGGTCACCAAACGTTCTTAGACCGACTAACGATAAACAGTAGCTAAGGAGAAATTTAGCATGAACAGTAAGTCACAACTAGTCGGTCAAAGAAGCATCACTGACCGACTAGTTCACAAACTAGTCGGTCGGTGAGTCAACGTAGACCGACTAACTGTAAACAGTAAAGTCCAAGAAATTAAGGAATCAAACTAGTCGGTCCAAGAAGAGTTGCTGACCGACTAGATCACCATCTAGTCGGTCAGTACTTGTTCTTGTACCAACTAACATGCACAAACAAGTCCGAATCGAAGCGCGACGCTTCAAGGGAGTTAGAATGAACTTGTACTAAGATCCTAGAGCTACGATATGAGCGTTATGAAGTTAGAAACGTAAGATATACTCAAGGCTTAACATTCTATATATCGAAGCTAAAAGACTATAAATAAAACCTTAATAAACGGTCTTCGAGAGCTTCGATTGATTCTTCATAACTTCCAAAACGGCGCAAGAGCTTCAACGAAGCTTTAGGCATGAATACGAGCTTTGGGAAGTGTTGAGATGTCGCTTTGAATGTTCTCGTGAAATTGGCGACGATCTCCAATACTGCGCTCACAAATTGTTAGTTCATGGATTATTTATGTTTGCTCATCATCAAAACCAAATCCGGGGAGTCCAATATTCAACATTCTCCCCCTTTTTGGTGATGACAAACCAACATAAATAATAATCAAAAATAATGATTCAAATGTAAAATACTTAATCCCCCTGCATTGATGACACGTTAATTCCAAAAAGAATATATATGAATTGCATCAAGCAGACGAGTAAGATAAATAAAGAGAATCGATTTTTGAAATATCGGATTTTGAAAATCCTTATATATATCTTAACTCCCCCTGAATCTAACATATCAAACTAGATTCTTGGAAATTGAGTTAAATTTTCATTTGCGCTATTTATTATCATTATCTCTCCCCCTTTGGCATTATCCCAAAAATGGGGGGCATACAACGACAACAACTAGGAAATTGAAAATCCAACATCGGGAGTCGTAGACAATGACGATGGAACTAATTGACACCAAGGGAAAAGTGATGAAATCAAATCAAGGTGTGCCAAATAGTCCATTATCAAAAAGCGATAATTAAAATCATCAAAAAATAATATTTGGTAATAATTTTTTTTATTTATTGAATAATGAAACATACTCTCCAATATTCAATATTCTTGGTTAAATTTGTGCATGGAAAACAATTCAATATAATTATAGACTTTCAATCTATTTAACCAAGCATTTAAGCATCGAGCGACGAAATCACATTGCATGGACATTGAATGAGAATTAATGTGCACGACGAAGTAAATATCACAACATGAACATCGATGTATATATAGAAATGATAACATGATGAGTACATCCAAAAAAATATCGAATATAAAAAGTACATCATATCAAGTGCGACACATCATCTATATCAACATCAAAAAAAATAACATCATCATCAACATCATCCAAAGTACATCAAAATATCCAACACCAACATCCAGAAAACTCAAAAGTACATCAAAACAACCCTCAAACTCCATCCTATCCTAACCCAAAAACACTCTCAAAAAGGTAAATCATCCAATGAGCAGTGGAGAGTCCTCGGAACAGACGATCACGAGGAAGTGGCTGGATCTGCAGTGTCCGTGGGTCCAGTCGACGGAGTGGACTCAGGCTCTGCAGGGAGGAGAGGAGTGTCAACAGACGGGATCGTCGGGGCAGGTATGGAAACGACTGGCTCAGCAGCTGGGATCTCAACAGCAGCAGGGGTCTCAACAGCAGCAGGTGATAGATGTGCAGGCTCGACAGCAGGGTCAGCAGCAGGCTCAGAAGTCTGAACTGCTGAAGCAGAAGGCTCTGGAGCACCGGAAGTGGTGCCAACTCCAGGAGCAGAAGTGGTAGCACCAGCAGCAGCAGCAGCAATGGCCTCATCGCCACGGGCTAAGGAAGTGACAAGCTCGTCAATCTCCTCATCGTCCATCTCCTCGGCCTCAGAAACTGAAGGAGGAAGATCAATCCCCATCATCCGAGCCATACGGCAGACTACCTCCTCAGTACGAGCCAAACATGAGTCGTGCTGACGAAGTAGGCGTACGACATCGTCTAATGTGGCAGGAGGAGTGGAGGCTGCAGCAGCTGAGGGAGTAGACTGGGAAGCAGATGCGGTAGACCTCTGCACGTGACGAAGCGCCGCTAGAGATTTCTTAACGGCCGTCGCGTTCAGAGGAGTACCCAAGGGACGATCATCGTCAGGAGGGAGAGGGACTCGGAAATGACGAAACACAAGGGTCAACAGACAAGGGTATGGAATATGCGCAGATTTATTGGTCGTGCGTATACACTCGAAAGAGTCCATCTTATCGAGTATAACGCGAGCCCAATTAATCTCGCAACCCAAGAAAAGAGCGTAGATAAGCTTCAAAAATGGCTGGGATGGAAGTGAAGATGAGCCGTACTTGAAAGCAAGCACGACTTCAGAATAAGATTCAATACCCATGCATTTGGCTTGAATGACTTTGAAGGCACTCCAATGAAGGCAGGAGGGATCACATGGAAGATGTCAGAAAGAACGGACTGATCCAAGGAAGATATATCGTCGACGGAAATGTCAGAAGGAAGGAGACCAGACGACGCACAACCAAGTATCTCCCCCAAGATTTCTGCCGTGAGAACTATAGGAGTTCCCAAGACAGTAGTCTCGATGGAGTGACTAGCATCGTACTGGCCCCGAACACGATTGGCATAGAACAATTTCACTAGGCGAGGATATGGTTTAGGATTGGCCTTAAGATCATAGCGGAGATAATCAAGGAGACCACTATAGGAGAGGAGGTCTGCTAAGCCAAGGAAATCTGAAAACTGAACGTAGTGCTCCAATAGCATCGGGCAGTGTTCAATACGGTTGTAGGCCGCGAGACACATAGGGTCGTCACGACACAACGATATGTCAACACCACCCGCTGGCATTGGGCCCTTTCCCTTTGGCTGGCGAGTCCTAGGACGAAGTGGAGGAGTGGGTTCCCTATGGCTAGGCTCATCCTCAGGGATAAACTCAGTATCGGAATCAGGAGGAGTAGAGGGTGAGTGGAGTATGGGCTTTTTGGTCTTAGATTTGCGGGGTTTGACCGTCGCCGTCCTCTGCTTCTTCAGAGGAGGCGAAGACGGAGAAGCTTGGGTTGATTTGGCACGACGTTTAGGCTTAGGTGGATTCCTAGGGTCGGAAGGCCCTATAGACATAGGAGAAGCCCCAGAAGAGGCGATAGGAATCCTCGTCTTTGCCATGGTCGTGGCACGACGAGTACAAGCTAATGATGACGGAAGATCAAATACCCTAGCTGAAACCCTAGATTCCTACAGCAAACTCGAAATAAACAAGCCCTAGAAGAACTTTGAAACCCTAGGAGCTAGATGAGATATAAAACAAACCCTAGAGTATAAATCGAGACCTAGGAGAGGGGGGTTTTACCTAGGAGGAGGAGTCGACGGCGGCGGACGGCGGGGATGGCCGGAGAGATGGCTGGAAGTCGAAAGGTCTCGAGAGGGTTTGGGTTTTTGCGGGCTAGAGCTGAGAAAAACAACCGACTAAAATGAATTTTAGTCGACTGAAAATGTGTTTAAGTCGGTCTGGAAGCGAAAAGACACAATTGCCCTAACCTACTTAGTCGGTCACAGTTCAAGCACTGACCGACTAGATTACGATTTAGTCGGTCGGTCAATGAGCTTGAACCGACTAAGTCGAAACAGAGGCAAACAGGAATTTTTAGGGCTAGAATTAGTCGGTCGCAGTATACTCACTGACCGACTAGTTTTCAATCTAGTCGGTCGGTAAGTGTATTGTGACCGACTAAAGAAAGAAAAAGATAAGAGTTAGATAAATGCTTGATCTAGTCGGTCTGAGTTCACTTGCTGACCGACTAGATGAGCATCTAGTCGGTTGACAAATGAACTGAAACCGACTAGAAGAGTCCAAAAATTGATAATTGATTTCTCTTCACAAACCACTTGGATGAAACATCTTAACACTCTCATTAGTCATCTAAATTACCCCATAAAACGTCGAAATCTTAAATACGACATAGAAATACGAATTCGAGCACAAATTCAAACATATCACATAAAATTCCCAAAAATTCAATAAATCTAGCATGAACGAAATATCGCAAAATATAATAGCATGCAAGATAATTGAATGAAATAAGAATCCTATATCTCGGATTCACCCATAATCCCCAATTCTCGACGCAACCGCACAAAGGAGTCCTCCTTTAGGGGTTTCGTGAAAATATCGGCGATTTGCTTTTGGGTTTCAACGTACACTAAAATGATGTCCTTTTTAGCAACATGATCATCTAAGAAATGGTGTCGGACATCTATGTGTTTTGATCGGGAATGGTGCACCGGATTCTTCGAAAGACAAATAGCACTTTGGTTATCCACCATGATAGGGCTAGTATCACAGTGAATACCAAAATCCTTCAGTGTGTGTCTCATCCAAAGAACCTGGGCACAAGCGGCACCGGCGGCAATATATTCCGCCTCGGTGGTTGAAAGTGATACGGAATTTTGCTTCTTGGAAAACCAATAGACAAGAGAATTTCCTAGAAAATGGCAAGTGCCACTAGTACTTTTCCTGTCGGATTTGCATCCCGCATAATCGGCATCACTATATGAGACTAACTCATATGTGCTAGATTTCGGATAAAGTAATCCAAAATCAAGTGTATAACTTAGATAACGGAAAATACGTTTTACCGCTACTAAGTGAGACTCCTTAGGTTGAGACTGATAACGAGCACATATGCATACTGCAAACATAATATCGGGCCTACTTGCGGTAAGATAAAGTAAACTACCTATCATACCTCGATATAGACGAATGTCTACATCCTTACCGCCCGTATCCTTGTCAAGATGCGTAGTCGTGCTCATTGGAGTCTTTTTCCCGGAAGCACTCTCCATTCCAAATCGCTTAAGTAACTCCACCGTATACTTCGTTTGGTGGATGAAGATTGCATCGTTCAATTGGCCAATTTGGAGACCTAAGAAATATTTGAGTTCGCCCATGTGGCTCATCTCAAATTGTTCATTCATAACATTAGAAAACTCTTCGCAAAGAGTGAAGTTAGTAGCACCGAAAATGATATCATCAACATAAATTTGAACTAATAAAATATCATTATTTGCATGCTTAACAAAAAGTGTAGAATCGGCTTCGCCCATTTTAAAATTCAAATCCAAAAGAAAATTCTTTAGGCGATCATACCAAGCTCGATGAGCTTGTCTCAGACCATAAAGAGCTTTCTTTAGTTTAAAAACATGATTTGGAAATTTTTCATTTATAAAGCCCGGAGGTTGAGAAACGTAAACTTCCTCAACAACATCTCCGTTTAAAAATGCACTTTTAACATCCATTTGAAATAACTTAAAATTTTTATGGCATGCATAAGACAATAAAAGTCTAATTGATTCTAATCTAGCTACCGGAGCGAAGGATTCTTCGAAATCGATACCTTCCTCTTAGCGATAGCCTTGAGCAACTAACCGAGCTTTGTTCCGGACGACGACTTGATTTTCGTCGGTTTTGTTCTTGAAGATCCACTTTGTCCCTATGACAGTGTGGTTCTTTGATGGCAAAGGAACAAGCTCCCATACCTCATTCCTCTCGAATTGAGTGAGTTCCTCCTCCATGGCAAGGATCCAAGCACTATCTTCGCACGCTTCAACTATATTCTTTGGCTCTATCGATGAGGCAAAGGCACAATTGGCGAAGTGGTGGACTTGCGATCTCGTCTTGACACTATCATTAATATTGCCAATGACTTGCTCATGGGGATGGTCGCGAACGGTATGAAGCCGCTTGGGAATACCTTGATCACTAGGCACATTCTCAACAACTTCATTAGTCGGGTTAGTCTCAATAGAATCAATTGAATCAATAGTCTTAGAATTTTCAAACGAATCACATAAAACATCCATAGAGTCATCATCATTTGAAATTCTAGAATTAGTAAAATTCTCATTAAAAGAGACATGAAGTGATTCCTCGATCGTAGAGGATCTTTTGTTGTATATCCGGTAGGCTTTGCTACGTGAGGAATACCCAACAAATATCCCCTCATCCGATCTCGGATCAAACTTGTCCAAATTATCATATGTGTTTTTAATAAAACATTTTGCGCCGAAAACACGAAAATGTTTAACTTGAGGCAATCTACCAAACAACAATTCATAGCAAGTTTGTGTGGTGCCGGGCCTCAAAAGTATTCTATTAAACACATAACAAGCGGTGTGTACCACTTCCGCCCAAAATTGATAACCAAGTTGACTATCTTCGAGCATAGTGCGAGCACACTCCACAAGCGTTCTATTCTTCCTCTCAACAACACCATTTTGAGGAGGTGCGCGAGGGAAAGAAAACATGTGAGTAATTCCAAGATCATCACAAAAATTTGAGAAAGATTCATTCTCAAATTCACCCCCATGATCACTACGAATAGTGACAATGGTGGTTCCGATGAGATTTTGTACTTTCTTCACAAATATTGTGAAGTTTTCAAAAGCTTCATTTTTATTACTTAAGAAAAATACCCATGTAAATCTTGAATAATTATCAACGATGACTAGTCCATATCTTGCATTTCCTAAGGAAGCAACTCTAGTTGGCCCAAATAAATCTAGATGTAATAGCTCTAGTGGCCGTTTCGTAGAAATGCTTTTCTTAGGTTTAAATGAAGATTTAGGAAGCTTGCCACGTTGACAAGAATCACAAAAACTTTTCTTTTCAAAAACGAGCTTCGGAAAACCTTTAATGGAATTTAATTTCGAAAGCTTATAAAGTGTTCCAAAGTTCACATATCCAAAGCGTCGATGCCATAAGTGTTGTTCACTTGTGTTAGCAACGAGACATTGTTCATATGACTTAGGAAGATCCAAAATATAAATATCTTTATGGCATGTGCCGGAAAATAATAATTTATTATTATCATTTGAAATATGACACAATCCTTTCGCAAAGCTAACTTTGTAATCTTTGTCACAAAGTTGGCTTATTGAAATAAGATTATGATTTAAACCATCAACCAGATAAACATCACTAATTAAGGGTTTAGAAGGGTTACCCACTTTACCAACACCGACGATGGTTCCGCTCTCGTTGCCTCCAAATACGACGCGATTTCCATTTGCAATGGGAACCACTCCGGAGAGCAATTGAGCGTCACCCGTCATGTGTTTTGAACACCCGCTATCGAGTATCCAATTCCCTTTGGAGCTAAATTTAAATTTGTTGCTCCTTTTCTTTTTCTTTTCCTTGCGTACCTAAAGATAGAAACTTTCATATCATGGTACCCAAGGTCATTGGGTCCTCAAAGGTTAGACCTTTGGAAGCCAAGTCCAATTGGACTTAGACTTCCCCACATAATTTCTACTACGCACAACATCCGAAAAATAAGCATTCATATATACTTGTTTTTCTTCCATGCTTGTGTCCTTTGGGCTCCAAATAGTGAAAATTTTGGGAGCCATCATCCTATTGGGTGCATGCATGCGTTGTTGGTTTCTACGTGATGCATGTCGTGGATAGGCATAAGGAACATGATGGAATGGTGCACGACGAGAATTATTCATATGACGAGGTGGGTAAACATATGCATGTGTGGGAACACGTGCGTGAGGGTGTCTCACATGGTGTGCACGTGTCCGTGAACGTGTAGCATAGAAATCATCATATGTGTGAGACGGTGGAGTAGGACGTGTGTTCCTACGTGGCATGGTATTTGTGTACATATAAGCGTGCCCCTTCTTTGGAGGTCCACCCAAAGTGGGTTTCTTTCCAAAAGAGGGTGTGGACGAGGTGGAAGCACCATTGGTAGATGAACTACCAATAGAGTGTTTGCTACCACTCGTAGAGTCACCGGAAGTTGGCCTAACAAAGGTAGTGGCCGCTTTGGATGGACATCCCATCGTATACCCCAAACCAATGTGGTGATTGGCTGGAAGTAAGTCACTTAGGATTTTATCCAAATGGTCCTTACCCTTATTGAATCTATTGATTCGGCCTAATGTGTTCTCATATTTCTCTTTGAGAGAACGCATAGAAGTATCTAATGTGGATACTTGCGATGTGAGCACATAAACACGAGATTTAAGATTCTCGTTCTCAATACTCAAAGTCGAGTTTTGAGAAGTTAAATCCGTTATCCTATGTTCTTCCGGATCATCGATGCTAACATGTTCAAGTTTAGATTTGAGATTAACAATCTCATTTCTTAACTCTTCAACAACGGTGTCGTTGTTGGTGATGATAGTCTTAGGCGAGGTTTGAATGCTAGCTAGGTCATCTTTTACTTTAGTATATCTATTTACTAACTTAGTGTATTTAGACTATAAATGAGAGTTAGCATCCCTAAGATCATCCATAGTTACCTCATCGCCTTCGTCGTCGCTATCATCGGAGGATGAAGATCCTTGATCATGCTCCTCTCTTGCCATGAAGCACATGTGCGCTTGCTCCACTTTCTCATCGTCTGACTCTCCGCTTGAGGAATCCTCGGAGTCGGTGAATGTTGCTCCGACAAGTCCCTTTTTGTACCCCTTTTTGTACTTCTTTGACTTGTCGAACTTCGGCGCCTTCCACTTCTCCTTTTGCTTGTTTTGAGGACAATCCGCTTTGATGTGTCCTGGCTTATTGCATTTAAAGCACAAAGGAGAGGAAGAGGCGTTAGAAGAACCAAATTTAGCTTTGTTCTTATAGTTACCTTTTCGGAAGAAACGGTTGAACTTCTTAGCCATGAGAGCCATGGACTCCAAGTCCAACTCGTTTTCTGAGTCTTCATCATCGGTTGATGTGGATGTGGATGGAGCGGCCTTGAAAGCAATGGCCTTCTTCTTTGGCTCGTCTTGCTTTAGATAGGACTTCATCTTTTCTTGCAATTTGAGCTTGCTATCCTTGCGTACCTCGTATGACATTAAAGTACCCATCAATTGAACTACGGTATACTTATTCATGTCATTACCTTCCTCGATGTCGAAGGTACGTTTCTCCCAAGAAGAAGGAAGTCCTTCGATAAGCTTTGAGCACTTCTCCTTTTGAGTGTAGGACTTGCCGAGGGCCTCTAACTCGTTTATTATGTCAACGAAGCGAGCGTAATATTCTTTCATCTTCTCGCCCTGTTGCATATGAAACATTTCGTAATCTTTGTTTACGACTACGAGTTTAGAGTCTCTTACCCTACTCGTCCCTTCATGAAGTATGAGGAGGGAGTTCCAAATTTGATATGCACTCTTACATGTGCATATCTTATTGAAGTCCTCGGGCTCCAATGCGCATTGCAAGGCGTTCATAGCCTTGGCATTGCTTACCTCCGCGGCGATCTCCGCGGTAGTCCATTTCTCAAAGTCTTCTTCTACGGGCTCGATGTATTCCTTCATTGTAGTCCTCCATAGAGACGCACTTCGGAGGAAGGTTTCCATCCGGCATTTCCAGTACCCGTAGTTGGTACCGTTGAAGAATGGAGGCCTCGTAGAGGAATGTCCTTCCATCACCGAAGATGCTCCTTCTCGGTTCCTGAAGGTGTCATAGTTGGAAGGTGGACACACGGTCTTGTTGTCGTTGGCAGACATAGCTAAGTATCTGGCTCTGATACCAAATGTAATGCCCTACAAGCTACTGCACAAGTACTAGAGGGGGGGTGAATAGTACTTTTAAATAATAAGGAGTATAATTCCAAATTAAATTGCAAACAACTACCAAAACAATTTGCGGAAGCTTAAATTGTATGACAACAACAAAATTAACAATGCAAACAAATGATGTTAATGGGTTCGGATCCACCCAAGTCTTCCCGACTTGTTCCCGGTGATCCTACGTCCCAACCACCCGGATCCCCTCCGGATACTTAGGTTAGAAACCCTAACCCAAGATTTCCACTATGAATATCTCGTGAAAAACCTTCACAAGATCAAATCATACATGCAAAAGCAATAGTGAATCCCACAACCCGGGATCACAACCTTCTCTCACAACCGAGAGAATCAACAAGCAATATAAATGAGTTTATATAGAAATAAACAAACTTACCACAAAATCCTATACCTTGAGTTTTTCTTACCCAATAGGTGAAATGATGGATTTGAGAAAGATGAAGTCACCAAGACCTAGCACCAAGGAAATGACCAGCAATCGGTGCCTAGGGATGATTTGGAGACTTGGATCAAGCAATAGCTTGAAGAGCTCACCAAGAACAAGCTTCTCTCAAGATGGAATCTAGATCTAGAATAGTGAGAGAATGGGTTTCTTGTGAGGAAGAGAGCTTTAGATTTGAGTGAGAATGGCTATCTCTTTTGATCTCAATGAATCTCTGAATGGAAGCTCTAACCTAGATAGAAATGACTTAGGTTCGTATTTATAGGGTCCCATAAAAACAAGTTAGGTCATTCACCAACGGATAGAAATCTGGGAGAATTAGTCGGTCAAAGAACAATCACTGACCGACTAGTTCATCAACTAGTCGGTCAGTCAAACAGCATGGACCGACTAAGAGAGGAACTGAGAAGAGATAGAATTTCAGACCTAGAAATCTAGTCGGTCCAAGAAGACTTTCTGACCGACTAGTTTCACAACTAGTCGGTCAGTCAATGAACGTAGACCGACTAAGAGGCAAAATGAAATAGTCTGAATACAAATTGACTTAGTCGGTTCAAGAACAAAAGTTGACCGACTAGATTGTCAACTAGTCGGTCACCAAACGTTCTTAGACCGACTAACGATAAACAGTAGCTAAGGAGAAATTTAGCATGAACAGTAAGTCACAACTAGTCGGTCAAAGAAGCATCACTGACCGACTAGTTCACACACTAGTCAGTCGGTGAGTCAACGTAAACCGACTAACTGTAAACAGTAAAGTCCAAGAAATTAAGGAATCAAACTAGTCGGTCCAAGAAGAGTTGCTGACCGACTAGATCACCATCTAGTCGGTCAGTACTTGTTATTGTACCAACTAACATGCACAAACAAGTCTGAATCGAAGCGCGACGCTTCGAGGGAGTTAGAATGAACTTGTACTAAGATCCTAGAGCTACGATATGAGCGTTATGAAGTTAGAAACGTAAGATATACTCAAGGCTTAACATTCTATATATCGAAGCTAAAAGACTATAAATAAAACCTTAATAAACGGTCTTCGAGAGCTTCGATTGATTCTTCATAACTTCCAAAACGGCGCAAGAGCTTCAACGAAGCTTTAGGCATGAATACGAGCTTTGGGAAGTGTTGAGATGTCGCTTTGAATGTTCTCGTGAAATTGGCGACGATCTCCAATACTGCGCTCACAAATTGTTAGTTCATGGATTATTTATGTTTGCTCATCATCAAAACCAAATCCGGGGAGTCCAATATTCAACAACATCCACACCTCTGGCTGACTCTAGGCAGTAACCTCACCATGAGTTTGAATCTAATCTGTCTATATCTGCTCTCTCTCACTCTCTCTTAGCAGTCGGGTTCTGGACTGTCTCTACATCTCGTGCCTCTATATCCAGGGTAGGTGGCTCGACCGCAGTGTCGACCTCCTTAGGACTATGTCCACCATCTGAATGAGTCATCTCTAGCCTGACCATCGACGACTCATCAAATATGACATGCCTACTAGTGAACGTCTTCTTGTATACATGATCTAGCAACATATATCCCTTCAATCCCTCTTAATATCCATGCAAGATGGCCTTTCTTGCCCTCGAATCTACCTTGTCCTCATTCTGTAAAGCATAGGCAGGAGATCCAAATATCCTAAAGTACGAGTAGTCACGAGTCTTCCCTGTCCATACATCCTCAGGAATTTTGAAACTGATCGTCGACGATGGTAATTTGTTCACAAGATGCACGACGATAGTCACAACTTCACCCTAATATTCCTTAGGAAGTCCAGCAGTAAGCTTCAAGTATCAGCACTTCTCCATCAGTGTACTGTTTAATCTTTCTATAACACCATTTGACTGTGGATCTCCAGTTGTAGTGTAGTGCTGTAAAATACCCTGAGATATGCAGAATTCTTTGAACACCCTCGAGGTGTACTCACCACCGTTGTCTGATTTTAAAACCTTGATGACTCTCCCTGTATGCTTTTAAACAAAGGCTCTCCAAGCCTCAAACTTCTCGAAGACTTGATCTTTTGATTTCATCAGATAGATCCACACCTTCCTCGAGAAATCATCAATGAAGGACACGAAATACTTCGCTCCTTTAATGGTAATTACTGAAGTTGGCCCCATACATCTGAATGTACATAGTCAAGTGGCCCTTTGCTGCTATGCTCTGTGATCCCAAAGCGTGTCTTTGTCAGCATTCCTTCTACACACTTCTCACAGAACTCCAATCTCTCCTCTTTGGCATGTATCGGCTTCCTTTTTCGAAGCACATCCAATGACTTCTCACTTGGATGTCCAAGACGAAGATACCATAGCTTTGTCGATCCTTCACCATCTGTGCCCTGAGAAATACTAGCCTCACCATCCACGATGTGCCCCTGCAATGCATATAAGTTTTGTACTCTCTTTCCCTTCATCACGATTAAAGCACTCTTGGACACTTTCAATAGATCACCTTCATTACTGTCCTGCACCCAAGCCATGCTAAAGCTCCATTGAAAATCAGACTCTTTTTCAAGTCTGGTACGTGACACACATCGGTAAGTGGAAAGAACATCCCAAGTCCAAAAGCCATGAGATCCCTAGATCTCCCGATGCTGTCGCCATCAGAATCTCACCATCATCGCTGCTCTTGCTACTGATTCCCACTGAGGCAGAACCAGAAGCTTCATCCTTACCTTTTCCACTCTTCTTTATCTTAGTGCAGTCTCGTTTCCAATGTCATGTCACCTTGCATAAGTGACAGATGTCCTTGTGTCCTCGTGATTTAAATCTTGAGCGACCCTTGTCCTTCTTAGAACCATGACCGCCTCTGGAATCCTGACGTCCCTTGATGAAGAGTGCATCTCCTTGATCACCACTTTCTCATCCAGTCATTTTGATTCGAAGGACCTCAGAGTGTACCTTGGACTGTACCTCCTCCAGAGATAATGTTTCACGCCCATATATTATGGACCTGACCAATGGGTCAAAATCATCCGTCAGAGAACATAACAATATCATCTTCAATTGTTCGTCCTCGATTTTCACCCCCTTGCTCCGCAAATCAGACACAATCTTCATAAAAGCGTCAATGTGATCCTTGACGTGGGCTCCCTCTCGCATCTTCAGCACAAATAACTGTTGCATCAAATACAACCTGCTCGTCAGAATCTTCTTTGCATAGAGCACCTCCAGCTTCTTCCAAATCTTCTCTACAGTAGCCTCCTCAGACACCTTTCTAAGCACCTCATCTAAAAGTAGCCTCCTCAGACACATTTCAAAGCACATCATCTAAAAGTGATAACGGAAGTGCACTAAACGTCTTTCACTCCATCTCAGCCTTCTGTGCCTCCGTGACATCCTTATCAAAACTATCATTCTCAAAGACAATTTGTGAGCAACTGGATCTCATAAGAAAAGCCTTCATCTTTAATCTACAAAGATTGAAGTCGTTTCTCCCAGTGAAATTGTCTATCTTGAACGATGTGGTGGATGATGACAACTAGGCTCCTCACTTCTTCCTCACATTAACTCTGATACCACTTGTTGGGAATCTAACACAATATCAAATAACACCTAAGTGTGCATAGTAGAATATATAAAGATAATGTGTCGACAACTAAATCAATGCAGAGTTAGAATCTTGGGTGAATCATAAGAAGCACAAGAAAGCACCACACAATCAAGACCAAGCAACCACACAAAGGCAATGATTTATATTGGTTCACCCTAACTGTGGCCTACGTCTAGTCTTCTGTTATCACGGTTTCTATTAGGTCAGAGATGATAATACAGAGAATACCAATGGCCTATGTTTATTTTTAGGGGCGGCTTGTTGATGTATCCCTTGTTTTGAGTATATGCCATTACGACCTCCTTGAGGATGTTTAGCTTCATGAAGATCGTGTGATTCTTGTTTTGCCATTCCTGAGGGTTCCTTTCATATTCATGCGATCTCCTTGCTCTCGGTGGGTACCTGGCTTCCCATTTAGGCTCAGTAGGGATTTTGAAGAAACCTTCCTCTTGGGCGACCATCACTTCATCCGCCATCTTGAATCGCTCTGCCATGGCGAGAAGCTGATCAAGGTCTCTAAAAGGCTCGTGGTGCAAGGATTTCATGAGGTCATCGCATCGAAGCCCCTTCTTGAAAGCAGCAATGGTGACTTCCTCGCTACATATTTTCATGTCCAGTCTCTCAGAGTTGACGCGCTTCAAGAAGCCCCTTAGTGTTTATCGATATCTGTACTAGATTGAATAGGTGGGTCCGAGCTTCTCTTCCTCCTTCGTCCCACCATGAATTGTTGGCAGAAGGCATGTGTGAGGCTTCTGAAGCTCCCGATGGATCGGGTAAGGAGCTGGTTATACCACTCCTTCACCGACTTCTGATGAGTGGTTTGAAAACCTAGACAAACCAGCACATCGTTGGCTTCTTGGAGTTCCATGACCCCTTGTAGTCCTGAACGTGCTCTCGGGGGTGGCATGTGCCATCGTACTTCTCCAGATTGGGCACCTTAAACTTAGATGACAGTCGAGAGGAGGTGATCCTCTTTTTCATCAGCTTGTGTTCATCTCTCGAGCTTATGGAGGGAGAGCGGCTTTGTTGGTCGTCTCTCCGGTGCTTGGGTCACCTCGGTGAATCATTGGAAGAACATGAAGAATCGCTTCCGTAGTTGCCTAAGTCGATAAAGGGGGTCGGTCGTCGGGAGGCATCCCTTTGGAACTTCATCATGTGGTCTGTACGAGACTTTTGGTGCAAGCTCCCACTCTATTCCTGTCGGCTCCCTAGGCGCTGAGCACTGGTCGTCATCCCAGGGGGGAGAGGTGGTTGCTCGTTTGCTTGGGGAGAGGTTGTGAATGTTTGGAAGTGGTGACAGACTAGCTGATTCAAGTCCTCTCGCCCCTCATCGCCTTTTCGTTTGGGGGGAGGCAGAGGTCTGCAATCATTGTAGGAATGAGGGGGCATCCCGAACCGCTACTCCAGGTTCAGGGACGCCTCTTCTCGGTCTGTGACTATGTCAAACCATATTGCAGGGTGTTGTCAGGGATGGCTCGGGAAGTTAGGTGGGCTCCCTGTTGGAACCGACGAGCCGTTCCATGACTATCGCCAACATTTGTATGTTGGCATTCATTTCACTAGTGAACGGGTAGAACTGCTCATAAGTCACTAGTGGTAATTTGGTCGTCTCTCCAGTAAATGGGTCGAGGTCTGTGTCGGGTGACGAATAGCTAGTCTCCTCCATGATTATGGGTAAGGCCCCCTATTGATGGGTTGAGCCATGGGTGGTGTGGAAGATGATGTGGGTACTGACTTCATTTCCACAGATGGCACCAGTTGTTTGAGGTTGGTTTCTCACCACAGGTATTGATATAAAGAAGTTTGAAGGGCACAGCTGATGTGGCAGATAGGGCTGACCTTTGAGACGTCGACCGAGCTAACTTTGGGAAGAGCGAGCTCCGAGCCAAGCAGTTGATGCTAAGTGGTGCTTCGACCGAACGATCTCCTCGGTAATCTGCAAGACAGGAGGCTCATCAGGGGATTGAATTTGGGTTCTGAACCAAATCTCATCCGATGCATAAGTCAGGTCGTGACAAAAGGATGTTCGGTGGAACTGATTCTGACCTGTTGGGAGATCGATCTCTAGTTCTCGGGTTGAGCTGTGTGGAGGGAGAAATATGTAGGCGGAGAAGATTGAGAGTTAGGAGTACTGAGTGTCAGATTTCCAAGAGAGAGTCCCCTTTGCTTACCCGTCCTTGGGCTATTTGTATGTGGGTGTTTTGTCAACGCCTTCCTCACATAATGCATGTGCATTCATGGCGTTTATTGTCCCCTTGTTGTGATGTCTATATTGATGGCTGGTTAATGAGTAATCATTAATAGCTCGGTTTGAGGAGCTGACCCCTAATCATGGGAGCCTAGCGGTCAATCAAACCGTTGCCATGAATGTAGAGAGGGTGATCCACATAGGAGACTTCCTTGGCCAGAGCGCTGGGCCATACTAGCCAATCAGCTAATCACGGTCAACCTGATAGACTCTGGGCCGGTCAAGGATCGTATCAATATGTATCATTTTGGTTTGGGCTATTTGCTATTTCTAGCTTTCAACCTGATTTCATGGATTTTTTATGATATATTTTGCTGTCAATCAATTCACTGCTAGTGACATGAAGTGCATGCAAGATTTACAATAATTTTTTTCACGCGTGAAATTTGAAGTTAATGGAGTTTCCATGCAGAGTATCATAATATACATTTAACAAAATGCCCAAGATTTTTGTATGCTTTGGATTGGGCATGTAAATAGCTCCTGGTACTTAATATGATAGCATAATAACGAGTCTGTTGGGTTACGAACAAATAGTCCCACATTGGCTAAGCTTAGGAATTCTTGGGCCTTAAATATGGTATTAGTACCTCCATTGGTATGAGGCCTTTTGTAGAGAGCCAAAGAAAAAAATCAATTGGGCCAGTGGGCCCAAGTGGACAATATCAAACTAATGTGGAGATTTACAATATTTAAGAGTAACAACATGGCCCCGATTTATAAAATCTGATGTTTCTTGGAACTGATCCATCATCTTTCAATTTATTGTTTGTTTGCAAAAAAGACGAGGGATGAGTTACAATAATTCCAGTGTTCAGACTCTCCTCCACCTACTTGCTTTCGTATTGTCCAGCTTTACATGTGGTCAGATCCTTATTTAGGTAAAAGTCCTACCTCAATTGCCTCTCTAGCACTCTCTTTGCACATGCCATTTCCAATGCTTTGTTTGGTTCAAATGATATCCTCTGGGATTTAACTGGGAATCATCGAAGAAGGATTGGGGCTGGTACTGTTGGATGTTCAGGCATAGCTGAGTAGCCAAAGACAATATATTTGAGGGGAGTAGGAGAAGACAAAGAAGGATCTGTGTAAACAATAGTGTGCGTGAAACTGGAATAATAGAGTTCCAAGTACACTATATATGTGTACAGACAAGCACTTAAGTGTGCACATAATACACTACAAGTGTGTACACAAAACTGGGAACACAAATTTAACAGAATAAGGAAGAATGATTTTTCCAGGAATTTTTCATACGAATTTTAGGCAAAGCTGAAACCTTTCTTTTCTTCTCCTTCTTGGATATTGTTTACTGATCTTCTTCTGAGAGATCTCTCACTCTTCTTTCTTTTTATTTTTAATTACATATACATCATTCTTTCACTTCTACAACTTATAGTTCCCATACATACAATTATGCTCTGTCAAGAGCTTACATAAACTATAAAGCATTTACTATACTAGACAAAATATACAAATCTTAAGAGACTTGCTTTCTCTAAGAACAGAATTACTTTGCATACAGCTGAGCTCCTTTTGTTCAGCAGCTGAATATACTTAGCTTTAAGGCTGAACAAAATTGTTCACAACTTGGACATACTTAGCTTTAAGGCTGTACACACTTGTTCACAACTTGGACATACTTAGCTTTAAGGTTGTACATACTAGTTCACAACTTGGAAATCAGCGTTGGAGGTAAGAGATATAGTTTTGTTTGTGTTAATGATTACTCTAGGTTTACTTGTGTAGATTTTCTTAGAGAAAAATCAGACACTTTTGAAGATTTTAAAACACTGTGTATTCATCTTCAAAATGAGAAAGGAAGTATCATTAGCAAGAAAATAAGAATTAGAAGTGATTATGGAAAGGAGTTTGAGAGCCGGCTGTTTATTAACTTCTGTGAATCACGAGGGATTGCTCATGAATTTTTGGCTCCGAAGACTCCTCAATAGAACAGAGTGGTAAAAAGGAAGAATCGCACACATCAAGAGATGGCTCGAGTCATGTTACATGCCAGAGAAATCAGTGTAAGGTGGTGGACTGAAGCTATAAGTACAACATGCTATACTATAAAGAGAGTATATCTTCGCCCGAGAACTGAGAAAACACCCTATGAGATCTTGAAGGGAAGAAATCCGAATGTATCCTATTTTCATATCTTTGGAAGCAAGTGTTATATACTGAATGATCATACAGAGAGAGGTAAGTTTGATGCGAAAGCGATAAAGGGATTTTTCTGGGATATTCTACATCAAGCCATGCATATCGAGTTTATAATAAGCACACCAAAACAATGACAGAATCTATAAATGTTGATGATGATGATTTTGAACAGCAAAAAGAGATAGTCACTGGTAAAGGAAGTTTTAGACAAGAAGAAAGTACAGAGGAAGAAGAGCACGTTGTGATTGATGTTGCAACACCAGAAATGACACACAACAATGTTGTGACTGATGTTGCAACATAAGAGACAACATCGCCTGCTGCAGTTTAAGGTGAGCAACCAACTACAAATTCTCATGAAGGCACCATCAGAGTTATCAAGAACCATCCACCCGAGCTGGTCATAAGAGATATCTTTGAAGAAAGGCGAACAAGAGGTGCAAGTCGTGGAAACTATCGTGATCTTACAGGGTATGTATGCTTTATCTCAGTTGAACCAAAGAATGTAAATGAAGCACTTGTAGATTAATATTGGGTGTCAACTATGCAAAAAGAGCTGAATCAGTTTCAAAGAAATGATGTGGGGAATCTTGTTGAAAGACCAAATGTGGTGAATGTAATTGGCACCAAATGGATCTTTAAAAACAATACTGATGAGAAAGAGAACATCACATGCAATAAAGCAAGACTTGTTGCTCAAGGATATGCTCAGGTGAAAGGTGAAGATTTTGATGAGACCTTTGCTCCTGTAGCTCGGTTGAAGCCCATCAGACTCCTACTTGTGGTTGTGTGTAGTTTTAATTTCAAGCTTCACCAGATGGATGTGAAGAGTGCCTTGGCATTCTTAATGAAGAAGTGTATGGAGAGCAGCCCAAAGAATTTGAGGATCAATTTTTTCCTGATCATGTATATCAGTTGAAGAAGGCTCTCTATGTATTGAAACAAGCACTAATGGCTTGATACGAGAGGTTAACCAAGTATTTGCTTCAGAAAGGCTATGAAAGAGGGGGAGCTGATAAGACCTTGTTTGTTCAGAGAACCAAGTCAGTAGTGATAGTTACTCAAATCTATGTTGATGACATTGTGTTTGGATCCACTTCACCAAAATTGGTTCAGAAGTTCATAAATTTAATGTAGAAGGAATTTGAAATGAGCATGTTAGGTGAGCTCAATGTGTTTCTTGGACTACAGGTAAAACAAACCAAGAAATGGTTGTTTATCTCTCAAAAAAGTATGCTAGGAACCTTGTTAAGAGGTTTGGATTAGGAAATTCAAGACATGTTCCTAGTCCTATGTCTGTAAGTAAAAAAACTAGCTAGAGATGATAGTGGGAAGTCAGTTGATGTCACATTGTATAAATGTATGATTGGAAGTCGTTTATATCTCACTGTCAGCAGACCTGACATATGCTTTCGTGTGGGAGTTTGTGCTTGCTATCAAGCATCTCCTAAAGAGTCTCATATTACTACAGTCAAGAAAATTATCAGATATATAAATGGTACATCCGACTATGGTATTTGGTATACCAAGGATATTAACACTCTTCTCACAGGATACAATGATGCTGATTGGGCAGGAAATACAGATGACAGAAAGAGTACTACTGGTGGGTGTTTCTATGTTAGAAATAATCTTGTTTCATGGTATAGTAAAAAGCAAAATTCTATTTCATTGTCAACCGTCGAAGCTGAGTACATTGCTGCTGAAAATTGTTGTACACAACTTTTGTGGATGAAACAAATGCTGATGGACTATAGTGTGGAACAAGCAGGTTTAACAATTCTATGTGACAATCAAAGTGCAATTAATATTTCAAAGAATCATGTGCAACATTCAAGAACAAAGCATATTGATATACACCGCCATTTTATCAGAGAATTGGTTGAGAAGAAAGTCATTGTCAAGGACTATGTTGCAACATCAAGTCAGTTGGCAGATACCTTTACTAAGCCACTTGATATTTGAGGAGTTACGGCAAGCTTTTGGGCTTTGCCGCATTTAATTTTTCAAATTAAATTGCATGTCATACAACATAGAGGGGGAAATGATAAATATCTGTTCGTAAGATTTCTTGTGCTTCACAGTCACACTTCATTTGTTCTAATACTCAAAAAAGGGTCCTTCTGTTTCTAGGGATTCCTTGCTGTTCTCTGCGAAAGAATCAATCTCCTACATCTCAATGGCTCGCAATCAAGATGATCGCTCTTCTCAACAGCCTCGTCGCTATTCTCGTTGTTTTGCTACAGCAAAGGCGGTAGCATTCTCATCTTCTCCCCCCAAATTGAAAAGAAAAGGGGGCGTGCCTCAATTTGCCCGAGCGTCATCTCAATCTTTATCGTCGTCCTCTCCTGCTCAATGTCATCTGTGTACATGCAAGTCGCCACCACTTCGAATTTGGAAATCGTTCCATTTTCACCAATTTTGTTCAATTGTGAGTCACATTCCTCTTCCTCGAAGCCTTCTATCCTGGAAGACCTTTATGGATGGTTTTTTCCGTTTGAGAGAGACAGAAGAAAGTTTGATGTGTCTCATTTGAATATGTCTGGGGTGAGTGTTGGTGACATTCTTCTAGATAGACATGGTGGGGTTTTGAAAAGTGTTCGCATTGTAGATGGAGACACTCTCATTCTGTTCACTACAAAGTCTCGTCGTTGCTCCTCTGTTGTACTGATCGAAATCGTTGTGTTGGAAGACTCTGATTCTTCTAGGTCAATTCCTGCTGAGACGGGAGGAAAGGTTGGTACTTAGGAAACATCTGCTCCATAGACGTCAACTGATCAAGACTGTGGCCATGGGTTGGAGATACCAGAGGATATAGTGGCTGATTTTCGGATTGACGACCAAGCTACCCCCACTGACTGTAATATAACCTCTAGTGTTGCACCCGTAGTTGCATCTGATGTTGCCTCTGATGTTGCACACGATGTTGCGACTAAGGCTCATGTTGCATCTGATGTTGCACATGATGTTGCAACACTGGCTCACGTTAAACCACATGATGAACCTGATGTTGTGGATCATGTTGTGATACGGGACATAAACATGCACCTCCTCAACACCTGTGGACACTACATCTTCACCTGCTCCTGATCAGACTATGCCTGATCTGGGGGTTCCTCAATCATGTCGTCAACATCGTAGTTCTGCAAAGCGACGGAAAGCCCCCACAAGCTCTACTGCTCCATCTCCTTTATCATCTAAACAGGCTCGGGTTACTTCAGAAACATCCACTCCCTCTCCTTCTACATTTATAGTGTCAAATGCCTTGACTAAAATGTTTTTTGATCATGCATGCAAGAAAGCTAGGCACTCTATTCTGATAAGGCTATCATTGCAGAGAAGCACTTAGCTGTAGATGCTTTCTCTCAGACCAAGTTTATAACATCGTTGAAGGATTTTAGACTGTTTCATTCAGCCACCCATTTCAGATCATACAATCCTGTGCTGGTTAGAAAATTCTACTGCAACCTCTCCAAATCACTTGATGATTCCCATTCAAGATGGTCTTTTCATTGCTATGTCAGAGGAAAAATTATTGCATTTTCCCCGTCAGTGATCAACAAACATCTGAAATGGTCTTGACCTACCTCCCTCTCATACTATGTTGATTATATAGGTGATAATCATGACAACTTCATCAAAGTTGTCACAGCTAAGAAGTTGTTGCACTGGCCAAAAGCCACCTCATTTCCTTCATCCTCATTGTCAGCTAAGTATTTCTTGTTATATCGTATTACAACTAGGAATTGGCTCTCTACTTCATATGTTTCAGTTGTAACAAAGGACATGTGCAAGTTGTTGTTCTGTGTTGGCACCAAGCAATTCTTCAATATGTGAAGAATCCTATTTGATTCTATTATTTCCCATGCTAAATCCTCAGTTGCCTCAATCTCATTATCACACTTTGGCTGATCTCTCTACTGTTGCAGTCTCAGAAAGTCTTACTAACAGCCCATGAGTTGGCCATCTCTTCAGAAAGTCTTAGGTTCAATGTGAGAACCATTGCTAGAAAAACTGATGATATCACCTCTGTGCCTGCTTCACCTCTTTCTGAAGGATCTGCTCCCTCTAAACTAGTTTCTCCTATTGCAAGAGGCTTTCTCTACCCAGATCTGGAGTATCATCTCTTGCCCCTCCTCTGTCTGAACTAGTATCGGATTCTCGGTCAGCTTCTCACCTCCTTGATGACAGAACTATATATGAAGATGATGTGAAGAATATTGATAGTCAAATTGGCATCCTTCAGTCTCAGAGGGCCAAGTTTGATAGTAGAATCCTGTTTCTGAAGAGCAGGTTGCCTTCTACTTCCTTAGTTGATCCCACATATGCTGCCCCTGGTTTGTTTTCTTAAGGTAATGCTTTGGATTTTGTGGCACAAAGAGGGAGAGTATGCTGATTGTTTTGGTAGTTATGTTTGTTTATGAGGTGACTATGTTGTGACAAGTACTATATGCTTGTTGTATGTGTGACAATTGTTGTGGAACATTTGCTTGCTATTTGTTGGAGATTTAGTATATGGTATCTGGAATTATGCTGGTGGTCCTTCTACTTCCTTAGTTGATCCCACATATGCTGCCCCTGGTTTGTTTTCTTAAGGTAATGCTTTGGATTTTGTGGCACAAAGAGGGAGAGTATGCTGATTGTTTTGGTAGTTATGTTTGTTTATGAGGTGACTATGTTGTGACAAGTACTATATGCTTGTTGTATGTGTGACAATTGTTGTGGAACATTTGCTTGCTATTTGTTGGAGATTTAGTATATGGTATCTGGAATTATGCTGGTGGTCATTCTAGTCTCGTATTGCAGCTGTGCTACTAGTATATTTTCACTTGTGCTTATTGTGCCACTAAATCCTAAAGGAGGAGTTTGTTGGGTCACACGTAATGTGTTTTACTATTGTCATTAGTGGCACTTGATATCTACAGTGGGATCTTGGTTGATCTTGGTTAATTGGTTCATGTCATGAACCGTGTTGTATGTCTTGTCACAACACTGTCACAACATTCAACAATTGGGGTTCATGTTGTAAGTCATGTTGCAACATTGTTCACAATAGGCCTATTCGACTTTAATCGGACTTCAGGTATTTTAGATATGATATTATTGATTATTTCAGATCTATTATTATTCTTCTAGAATCTCTTGAGATATCTTGTTGATTGTTAATTACTGGGAAGATATCCGCTTAAAATTTGCTAAAACTATTTACCAGAAATAGTTGATTGTTTTCGAGATATGTGTGATTACTTTCCCGAAGTAGTTTCTGAATATGTGGACGGAAAAATCTGCATAAGAGCTTATTTGAACTGTTTTCCAAAACAGTTCCCAGATTAATGGTGGCGGCGTATATAAGGCTGATGCGGATTATCCTAGGGTTTCATTTCTTTCAGAAGATTAGTGATCTACATCCGGGAACGGAGGCACGTCCGGGACGGAGGCCGACGGCTACTGAGGTAGGGATCGATGGAAGCTTGATCTAGTTGGTTTATGCAAGGGGATCTTGCACGCAAAGGGATCTTGCGATGATTACTCCATGGGTTTGATTGGGATCACCCATTGTGGTTTGTATTGGGTGGGCGTGTGTTCCTCCTAATAGAAATCCATTATTAGTGATTGCAATTGTTATTTGATATGTTGAGTAATCTGAATTTTCTGGGTGGGGCCCCGCAGATGTAGGTGTGCGCACCGAACTGCGTTACCAAGTTCTTGTGTTTTTTGTGTTTTCCGTGTTTGCATATGTATTACATGATTATTGCCTTAGTACTGAACTACAGTTTTGATGAATGGCGTCTGGATTTCACAAAGGGCTACTCAGCAGACATTGCAAAGGGTTAGGTTAGCCGTGGTGCACCGAGCTTTGTTGTTGTAGAGATTTGGAGTGAGCTGACCAGTATCAATGAAGGTGCTCACCGCCAGGAGATGGCTGGATGAGCTAAGATGGTCGGAGGGCCATCCACGACATTTGATTTCACGACAAAGGGGATATTGCAGCAGGCCGTGCAAGGACAATTGGGGAGAATGCGAGACGCGAATAGGAATGCCCCTGGACTGATAGGGTTGGCGCCAGGCAAGGCGATCACTTTTGTCGACAATCATGATACTGGTTCCACTCAGAATATATGGCCATTACTTCCTGATAAAGTCATGCAGGGATATGCTTATATTCTAACACACCCAGGGATCCCCTCAATTGTGAATATCCTTCCTTCCACTCTAATATCACTCATTTATTGTTTCCATTTATATATTTACATATCTTTTTTATCTGTTTATGTTCTTTATGTTTAATGTTAACCGTTTGATTGTTTGGACTATTGTTTGCTCGCCATATGAATGTTCACTCGCCGGAGTACAAATAAGTTAATATTGTTATTTGTTGTTACCCTTTTATTCCATCTATTTTGTGTGCACGCCAAATATGTTTCAATAGCATCCATATCACAATCAAACTATTTGTAGTTTGGGGTAGCATATCTTCTTAAGAGTTAGTGGATGATCATCTTCACACCATACTGTTATGGACATACATCAGAGGCAAATTGGAATGCATGTATTTATGCAATCATCCATTAGTTTAAGAAGTTGAGAGCATCTATATTCATATATGTTATATCCCACGAAATATTTATGATTTGTATGGTATTTGTTTTTGAGTGATGTATTGGATTTTTCTATGTGCATTTCTATGATCACTTGTTTGATTGGAATTTGAAAGATGAGATAAGCAAGCTGGCAGCAATCATGTCCAAGAACGGAATACAACCGACAAGCGCTCTTCGGATCTTAGCTTCGGATAATGACCTCTATGTGGCAGCTGTCGACGAGAAGGTGATTGTGAAGATAGGGCCGAAGTTTGACGTAGGGAATATAGTCCCTCCTGAGTATCAACGTGTGACTCTGGCATGAAGAAGTGATAAGAATCAATAGTGCCGATATTTGCCCTAGCCTGTAATATTGTGTTTAAATAAGACTGCTTTTGTTCCTGAACTATGCTGTTTGGGAGAAGCAGTGATAAGAATCAACAGTGCTGATATTTTCCATAGCCTGTAATATTTTGTTTATACAAGACTGCTTTTGTTGCGGAACTAGTACTGAAACTTCCCACTCATCTTCCCTGTGTTTGCTTGTGTATGCACAACATATCGTCAGACAGTGAATATCGAATAATGCTTATTTCCAACTGAAGCTCTCTATTTCAAAAAGAAAAAAAAAGAATTGTTTTCTATTTCAGAAATGAAAGTGTGCAAAACATATAGGGTCATATGGCTGCCAGTTTGGCCTTGCTTTTGTTTTTGTAAGAGTTTTTTTAAGAATGACGTATTAAAAATTAAATTTTTAGATAAATTATGTGTGTCAGGAATACTGGTACGATATTAGGAACTGTGGCATTACCCATTGGCTAAGCCTTTGGGTTAGGGATGGTTTCATGTACTAAAGTATGGCTTTATCAAATATCATAACTCGCGAGCCCTTTCTTGATCTTGTTCCGTTCTAATATGGTTTCATCGCCATCATACATTAATAGCTCGGTTGATGTCCATAAATTAGGAATTGGGCTTTTGGGTTAGATAGTGTTTTAATTACTGGTTTGTAACTTCAATATATATCATTAGTTGTGAATCACATTCTCAATTAATATATATCATTTGAAATCAAAAAATAAAAGAACAGAGAAGAAGTACAAAAAGAAAGAAAGAAAGAAATAGAAATAGAAAGGGAAAAGAAAAAAAAAAGAATATAGGCGAATCAATATTCTATTAAAAAAAGAAACGGAAAAGGATATTTGAGTGAGTTTCGAAGAAACGTTAAGATATTTTAAATCGTTATCCCAAAAATATTTATCTGTTTTAAAATTTGTAAAGATACTATTTTAAGCAACGCAAAATAGAACCTAAGACAGAAGTAGTAAAATCAAAGTCAGGTGTCTGTCCAAAAGGTCCCCATAACAATAGCTTACCTGTTACGGGGTGAGAGTAGAATTAGTGGTTGTTGAGTTGTTTTGTGTGCTTTTTGTTGTTTGTTTTTGTTTTCACTAGAAATGGATGCCCACAAACACTGCTAGTTGCCCACTCTCATTCACACTGAGATGACACCCCATTCAAACTTAAACACAAGTAATGACAATTTCCATGTTATACTATGAAGAAACGAAGCTTTCCTATAATTCTCTTTCCTCGCAAATTCCAAACGGCAGAGATAATATGGGGACAATTCTTTTCGATCAAGACAACTGCCAAGGAGACTTGAGTGACTTGGGGACTTCTACAAGCAATGACTTGAGAACACTTCTCTTGTGATCACACTATACATGCAACAATACTCTCTCCCTCTCTCTGTCTCTATAAAATCATTGCATTTGCGTCTGAGTCTTAAGAAAAGAGAGGGGATGAGAGAGGGATGAAAAGCCAGCTCAATATTCCTCTATACCATTTCATTGTATTGGTTCTGACAGTAGCTCTCTTGTTACCCAACTGGGCATTTGGTCAGATCCTTTTTCAGGTGATGATAACGTATTCACAGGATGTTTAGCCTGTAATGAACTCGACATGATTTCTAGTTCTCCCTCTGATTTGCAGGGTTTTAACTGGGAGTCATGGAGGAAGGAAGGGGGATGGTACAATTTCCTGGAGACCAAAGTGGGTGATATTGCCAGTGCTGGGGTTACTCACGTCTGGCTTCCTCCACCCTCACATTCTGTTGCAGAGCAAGGTATTGATTTCATCTCTTATTCTCTCATCTTTTTATATCCTTAAAACTTTGCTGGGTTATGCCATTTTCACTTCTCATTAGAGACGGCCACATATAAAACTATTCTAGAATCACAGTTATTATTGCAGCCACAGTATTTTCAGATAGCTTCGGAGTTTATTGTGTTTTAATGGATTTTAAGTGTAATTATTTTCGATTTCTACTCTTCCTAGCTTCCTTAAGGATGAAATAAGGTAATATTGACCATACATGATAGAAATCAATGTCTTGAAAATATGATACAAAACATCCAAGCTAATCTAAGATAAACCCAGTATTGACTCAGGATTTTTTTTGGAGATTTTTTAAAGCTCAAAATACCGAATTTGGAAGCCCCGTCCGATGAACAGTAGCCGAAATACCGAATTCGATGAGGTTTTTTGAAATGGATTCGAAATCCAATTCCGAACAGGATCCACTACTATGCATCTTCTGGTGGATTTGAAAGCTATTTAAGGGTTTTTTGGCTAGTGTTTTTGGAACTTCGAGAGCTGATCCCTATAGCCTATTTTTCCGGATCATATAGCATCTACAGAAGGCAAAGACGTACCGATTTGAGGGTTATTTGAGACTTGAGAGTCAAAGTTACTTTTCTTCTTTTGGTTTTCTTCTCTAAATTCATTTTGGGGATGGTTTTTCCCTTGAAGAAAGCGCTACACTTTTATTAACGCATTAATGATCTCTCCAACTGGACATACACTAAGAATCGAGTAAATCAGTACAAGTCTTGGTGCCATGAGCGTGCTTCTTGTTTGTTTTGTGTTTATTTTCATATATTGCTTGTGTTGTTTGTTTTGTAGAAATCATCATTAACTCTGCTTGTTTGGTTCAAGAATTTTTAGATTTTCATGGTGTGTTTGTATATTTGAAAAAGATTCACATATGTTTCTATTAAGTGGTACTAGAGCAAGGTTCTTGAATCAAAATCAAGGTAGTGATATAGAGTTCTCCAAAGAGTAGTGTAACCGAAGAAGCAAGCTCATATATACACGTTTCGTATGCAACAATTGGTGGCACATAATGCAAAATTAAGAAGGTTGATGGTAAGGAAAATTTTAAGATATGGTAATACAAGATGAAGGTAATCTAGAGAAAAGATCGTGTACACATAGTAGTATATGACACTGATACGCTGCCGGTGGACTTGGAAAGAAAGTAAACAGAGATGGAAGATTTGCCGGTGGATATCTTGGAAAGGAAGAAAACAGAGATGGAAGATTTTGTTATAATGACTATATGGCTTAATTTATCAGATAAGATGATTTATTAAGTATCTGAGGAGACTAAGGATTATGAGAGAGGCTAGAGAAGATGTATCTAAAAATTCACTCAAACAGGTTGATCTTGTTGAAGATTTTATTTCCACGATAGGAAACGGTATCTCATCGAATGATCACATGGATGCCTTCAATGGCTTAGTTATGAAGATGAGTGTCATTGGATTGAATATAGAGGCAAAGCATGAAGCAATGATTCTGCCCCAATTATTGTCAGAGCAATATATGATGCTTGTAAATACAATGGTTTACTCCAAGTCTTAAAGACGTGAATGCACGGTTTTATGGCGACGAGTTGAGAGATCAGATGATAAGGTTGGTTGAAGCAGATGAGATTTATATAGCCAATGCATATTTGCTTTGGGATAGAGCCGTGAAAGTTGCAGAAATAGGATAAGATTGAGATCAAGAACTAGAGGCATATCAAACTTTATTTTCAAGAAATATAGACATTAAAAGAGAGACTATACAGAGAGGCGGAACAAAGACTAGAAGAAAGTGACATCTTTGTCATTAGTAGTTTTAAAGGCAGAGAAGGTTAGTAATAAGGAGATCTACAATGTACAAACAATATGTTCATCATATGTTGAGAATCATACATAGATCATGAATTTTAAAGCATAGTCAACCATGAAAGAAGATCAAGATGCTTAGAATCGATATTTCTACTCTTCCTCCGTAGTATGGACTCCAGTAGCACTGCTGGGTCGTCGTTCATGATCTTCCTACTTTTTCGCACTGAAGATGGGACAAAGAGGATGTTGATAAGGAGGTTGCTAAAGAGATTGCTATGATAATAGCCTATGTGATGAGAATTGTCACAAGGCCCTCTTTCTAGTGCCAACTGTTAATTCAGAAAACTCGCATGACGTCGTATGCAAGGATCCCACACCAATAGAGAGCCTAGACAAGGTTTCGTCTGGTCGAGGTGCTCCTTCGCTGCTTATTTGAAACAGAGAGAAGAATGGATCAGAGGGAATGTCCTCTGATTCACCTCCAATGCTTAAGTCAGTTCCAAGTAGGAGGAACGAGGCTTGGGGTTTTAGCGTTCGTGTGTGCATACCTGGAAATTGGAATCACGTTGATCTGATGTATTTATAGGCCAATGATTGGTTACACTATGTCAGCAGGAGTTATGGAGATCATGGATCTTCGGCGCGTAACTGATTCCTCATATTGCGTGATGAATGAATAAGGAAGGATACATGTAGACTTCTAAGTTAAGCACACTTGTTCATCGCCTCATTGTATGGATCTGGATGGCTTCTTGCTTGCAATAATATAGATAAGGGATCACCAAAGATTGCACATGCCATTCATGGAAGTTGAGCTATCCGACGGGCGGACTCGTGAATGATACAGTCGAAGGAGCCAACATCGTGTGTATGCTGCTGAGTCGTCCTAAGTAGCTGTGCCGCTTAGGGGAAGACCTCGTGGAGGTCATCCTTGCAGGGTTGTTGGAGGAGTTGACCCGGTAGAGATTGTCCCTCTGGAGCGTAGCCGCTGAGGGAGCCGATCTCTTGGAGGCCGTTCCTGTGGAGCATAGCTGCTAAGGGAGCCGACCTCATGGATATTATCCATGTAGGAGCACTGGTTCTAAGGAGTGATCTCGTGGAGATAGTTCTTGTAGAGTTGCCATTGTCTAAAGGAACAGACCTCATGGAGGTCATCATTGCTAGTTAGAGGGGGCCGACCTCGTGAAGGTCGTCTTGGTAAGATGATTGCCGACCTGGGTCGGGAAGAGCAGATCTACTTGATAGAGTCGTGCTGGTACCTTGGTTGGGCTGACCTCCCAGACTGCTCTTGGCCGGTCCTTGAGGACACACGTAGCTTTCGTACTCGGGCACTGTAGGTCCCGCCATCAGGTTTGGTTGGGCCCCATCCCAAAGTATCTTGTTTCGGGGTGTTTTCTCACTGCTGATTGATTGGTTGAAGTCCGGGGGTCATCGCGGTCACGTAGGACGCGTGCGGCCTCCAGGGTCTATTTTCCGAGCATTCGCTGGGGCAGAAACACGTGGGTTCGTGCGTCGATTTGCTGAAGGGTAGCTTCGGCAGAACAATGGATTTCTGGGACGGTCGGTCGGTCGGGCCTAGGGCTTGAGAGCGTTCGGACCCGAGCGATGGAGCGCCAAAGGGTGGCTTCGGCTGGTTGGCGGCTCCTTGGATCTGCACAGACGAGAGAGCTCGTCAGGGGAGGTCGGTCCGATCAAGCCCCCTCCGATGCCTAAGTCAGTACTTGTCTGAAGGATCCACGGTGGGATTGAGTATGGTTTACAGAGAGACCAATACATGAATCATTGGGCCGAGCTATGGAGGAGAAATATAAGGTGGAAGGAAAATGTCTCGAGAGGTGGAGTACCTGAAATCTGAGTATTCAGGATTCGATGCTTTGGCGTTTTTTCTTTTCGACCTCTTATAGGAGTTTGCATGGCAACGCCTTTATGGCGTCCCGTCATCTCGCCCTTCCTGTCTGCCCGCTTTAATGGTCTCTTTAGGGGGCATGAAGGCGGTCGCAATGGAGCATTGACGGGTGTTCAAGGCAAGCGCGATCTGGAGAGCAGTTTCCTCAATTGTGGGGGTTCAGCGGTTTCCCTCACGCAGGCTTTGGGCCATCGCGATTCAATACGCTTGCGGGGTCTTAAGGTTTGGGCCCAACCCCCACCTGGGCCATGGGCTTGGCCCGCTCCGTTCCAAGGGGTTGTATCAATTGCCCCACATCGCTCAGGCCGTTTGGCCATTGACAGTTTAGTCTCAGTGATGTGATTTGTATGGATTTGACAGGCGCGTCAGTCGAGGCGACACACTAAATGAAGGACATCATAGCACTACGAGCCAAGAGTTCTCCCGCTCTTTGGAAGTGGGATTCGGAGAGCCGACTTTAGGAAGATGTTGACGTGTATCCTTCTTTGGACGTTCGGATTTGGGGCTTCCCCCATATAAAAAGTCAGGGTTTTGGGGTTCCTTCCACGCTTCACGATTTCACTTTCGATTCCTCTCATTGTTGCTAAGTTCCTCTCTGCCTCTTCTTCGACGTCCCCTTCTTCAGCTTTTGCAAGGTAACCCCCCTTCTTACTTCCGTCTTTCGTCTTGCTTAATGGTGAGGGCACTGAGAATATGAGCTTTGCCACCTGATGCCGATGATTTTGGCACGGTCGACAGGGCGTCCTCGTCTTGTGAGAAGGGCAAGGGTTTGCTATTCGAGGATCTGATCCAGTAGGGGGAACCCTTCCAGAGCTGAGGGATCTGAGGTTCCACCCGCGATTCTCGAAGAGGTATCTACTGTCTCGTATTCCACTACCGAGAGAATTAGGGCGGAATATCTCTCTTACCGTATGGGGTTCGGGTGCCATTTCAAGATGAGAGGATTTGTTTTCCTAGGGCTCGCGAGGTAGGGGTGTATGTCAAGATGTTCCGAATGGGGCTTCGCTTCCATCTTCACCGCTTCATCTTCCAGGTGTTGGATTTTCTGCAAGTGTCCCTATGTCAGCTGACCCCATATTCGGTTCCAGTCTTGGTTGGCTTCGTCGTGATCTGTCATCTGCATGGGTTGGAGCCATCCTTTCCGTTCTTCTTTTATTTCAACAAAATCAGGGATGTTTCCTCAACAACATGGCTTCTTATTGACATCAGGAGGAGAATAGAGTGTCTGTTGGGCCTATCTCGCTGGGTCGGTCATTGGAAGAACGATTATATTTTTGTCACTTTCCCCGGGGATACGACAATTTTAACGGGTTGGGGAAGCTCGGGCGTCTACGAGTTAGCGTTGGACCTATCAGAGGTCGACTGGGCTGCGGTTACGTTCCTGTTGGCCTTGCCCAGGGAGGAGAGATTGGTCTGGCCCTTGTTGGAAGGTCTCCTCCTGAAGAGCATCTTGTGGTCCCCTGGTAAAGGCACTTCTTTGACTTCATCCTTCTACTTGGCTTACCCTGATTCTCCTTTATTTTGCAGGAATAGCGGGCCAAGAGTTTAACCATCCTTATGACATGCATCAACTCATCCGTCGGGGTGCTCAGGGCTCTCGAGGAAGCTCCTCTGGCCATATGTCATGCCGCACAGAGGAGGAGGTGGCCCGTGCAGCCGAGCTACTGGTCGGGACATTGAAGATGGTGGATGCGCCCTTGGCCGCAGGCTCTCCTCCCGTGGTGACAGGTCCGGTCGAAGCTCCTCTGAGTCAGGCTCTGATCCCGGTCACCACGGGTTCTTCTCCTGTCGTTGCGGGCCTAGTTGATGTTCTCGCCAATCCGATCCTAGTCGAATGGGCCTCGATTGGCCTTGGGCAAGACCCTATAGTG
Source organism: Scilla litardierei (assembly GCA_030789695.1). NCBI lineage: Eukaryota > Viridiplantae > Streptophyta > Magnoliopsida > Asparagales > Asparagaceae > Scilla > Scilla litardierei. The sequence continues at coordinate 186,692,857 of CM061142.1, read as the reverse complement.
CCGACCGGAGGTCAAGGGTCGCGGAAGAAGTATTCTTGCCCGGATTCTGAGAGGCTCGAGAAGAAGAAGAAGAAGAAGAAGAAGAAAGGGAACGTCGCCTCTCTGGTGGCACGTGGCATGTCCCACGTCGGCCGCCACTCAGGGAAGCCCCCAGGTCTTGGGGGAGGCTTCTCCTACCCTCCAGGTCAAGCATACTCTGGTTAGGGTATGGCGCACACTGTCTTTGTTCGGGCCTGGACTTGAGGCCCCGTCTGGAGGGTCGATTTTTACCGACCTTGACGTATCTGTCCGGTAGGCGCAGAGCTTTGTCCTGCTAGGGGATCGCTCTCTCCTTGAGAAGGTCCACTCTAAGAGCCTGGTGGACTGCATGGGATGGTTGATTCAGCAAGTAAGTCTTTTCTTTCTATTGCCCCCATCTTGTTTAGCTCGATCCTTATCCCTTTCGTCTCGTAGGCGTCCTCGATGGCCGTAGAGGTGCATCTACGCACGGAGTAGGTCACTGAGATTGAGGTGGCCCTCAAGCAGGAGCGTCTGAGGGTAGAGGCGGCTAAGCGAACGACCGAAGAGGTTCGTAAGGATTTACAGCCCTCACTCCATAAGGTCTCCGAGCTCACGTGAAGAAGTTGAAGTGAGGGCATTAGGGTTAGGGTTACAGCCCTCACTCCAGCAAGGAGTTACAACCCCTCCGTAGGCGTTCATAGTGGCATTCCTTTTGTTTTCCCTCCTTATTTGTAACAAACCGGATAGATAATAAAACCTTTCACCATTTTTGATATGGTTGCTGTGTTGTCTTTGTTTTTGGCCTTGCCCCCCCTCTTCCAGCTGTTCGTGCTGAGGTCGGTCAGCAGCTTGAGCTGTGGGAAGGTTTCTCGTTGATGCTTTTTGACTGGTTAGGACCGAGGGTACGATTAGTTCACCATGGGAGTCGTCCATCGGTCCAAGTCCGATTGTGCGATGGCCCCGTCGGGGGAATTTCCCCTGCCCTCATGGTTGATTTACGGTCAGCTTGCCAGGGGGTTGCCCTAAGGCTCACGGTGGATCAAGTGGTCGGCCTGCTAGGGGCGTTGCACCAGCCTTATACCTGATTGAACGATCGACCCACTGGGGGGTTTCCTCAGCCTTATGGGCAATCGAGGGGTCGGCCTGCTAGGAGAGTTGCCCCCAGCCTTACGGTCGATGGGTCGGTCGGCCAGTTAGAGAAGCTATCCCCAGTCTTATGGTTGATCAGATGATCGGCCTGCTAGAGGAGTTACCCCCAGTCTTACGACTGATACGTGGCCGGCCTGCTGGGGGAGTTACCCCTAGCCTTACGCCGACGGGTCGGCCGGCCAGCTGGGTGAGCTACCACCAGTCTTATGGTCGATCGAATGATTGGCCTGTTGGGAGAGTTGCCCCCCAGCCTTACAACCGACACGTGGTCGGCCTACTGGGGGAGTTACCCCCAGCCTTACGGTCGACGTGTCAGTCGGCCAGCTGGGGGAGCTACCTCCAGTCTTATGCTCGATCGAATGATCGGTACACTGGAGGAGTTGCCCCCAGCCTTACGGTCGAGATGTGGTTGGCCTGCTGGGGGAGTTTCCCCCAGCTTTACGATCGGCAATTCGGTCGGTCGGCTGGGGAGCCACTCTTAGTCTTATGGTAGATCGACCGATCGACCTGCTGGGGAAGCTACCCCTAGCCTTATGGCCTACGATTCGTAGGGTATGATCGGTCCTGCTAGGGAGTTTCCTCCAGCCTTACGGCTGATCGGGAATTCAATTGGTCATGCTGGGGGAGTATGCCCTAGCCTTACGGCCGATCGGGAGTTGGATCAGTCCCGCTGGGGGGTTGCCTCCAGTCTTACGGTGGATCGGGAATTCGATTGGCCTAGCTGGGGGAGTTGCCCCCAGCCTTACGGCCGATCGGGACTTGGATCGGTCCTGCTGGGGAAGTTTCCCCTAGCCTTACGGCCGATCGGGAGTTGGATCGGTCCTGCTGGGGGAGTTGCCCCGGCCTTACGGCCGAACGAGGATTCCGTCGGTCCCGCGGGGGAACTGCCCCAAGCAGTCTCGACGTCGGATCTGACAGGCGATTACCAAATCTTGAAGGACGCGTAGTTGTGAGTAAGAACTCAAGTTCGTGTCTTTATTTTAGTAGAAGAGAAGATGGGGGTACATTTAAAACTGAAATGCGTTAAGCGAGGAAGATATGGGTGGGTGAGTCGCTCGCCCAGAGCCGCGAGATGCGATCGATCGACTGACTCTTTATTCAATTATGCGCATGGGGGTGTGAACGATGTTCACCTTCTTCCCTTTATCCGCTTGTCTCGAAGTGCCTTCCTCGAAGCCTGCCTTCGGAGCGTCGATAAAGCTCTTCAATTATCCTCGGCTAATCAGCAGGTCAATATCCTTCTTTAGGTGCCAATAGTCGTCGGTGTCGTGGCCGTTATCCTTGTGATATTTGCAGTACTTTTCTTTGTCTCTTCATCCCCCCTTCATCCTTGGGGGAGGTTTGTTGATGTGGCCCTCTTTTTGGGCATTTGTCAGGACGACGTCCTGAGTTACATTCAGCCTGTTGGGTGCTGCTTCCCCTCTGCACGGCTTCCCACTGGGCCTCCTCTCCTGCTTGCGGTCTTTCAGCTTGCGACATTCGTCTTCACCGCGTTTCGAACTCCTCCTGGACCCTGTGGGTGGAGCTCCTTCCTCCGCGGCCAAAGCTTTCCCTGTCAGCATGAATCACTCTGCCCGAGCTAGGACCTGAACGAGGCCCTTAGGGGAGTCTTGATGGAGCGATTTCTTCATGCCTCTGTGCTGGAGCCCTTTTTTCAGGGCTGTCATGGTGACCAGTTCGGGGCAGCTCTCGACGTTTAGTCTCTGAGCGTTGAAGCACTTCATGTAACCCCTTAGAGTCTTGCCAGGCCTCTGGATTATGTTGAACAAGAGGTCCGCGCCTGGCTTCCTCTGTCGCCATGTGACGCACCCGCAATCTATACCTAGGATCCACCAGGCGGTGTCACGATCACCTGGCGTGATATGGCTCTTAGGCTACGACTACGGGTTCAATCCGTAAGCGGACGGTGTCGAGTTATAGTATATAAGATAGTCGAATCCCACAGGGACAGTGATAGTGTCCGTGGTAATCTCAGTCTATTTCTAAATCTAGAAGTAATGTAGCGGTCAGAGTGAAAGGTTTGGGTTGATGATTGTTGTTGCGTAATATAATAAAATGAACTAGGGCTTTAGGGATCGCCGCTAAGATCGTTGGGGTTGATGTTGGATAGGTTCCTCAAATCGCATTAGGGCTAGGGAATTAATCTCCCAATTCGTACCACTCTCGTGGGTTAGAATTGCGGGGTATTTCGGTGGCTCTCGTCGATGCAATGACGGTAGCCATCGACGTAGCAATATAGCTCGTCGATGGATCCCCTCAAGGCGCGAGCCGGGCATGGTCACGTGCCTTGATTGGATCCACCGATTTCCCTATTTGAATCCCTAGATACCCCTTAAGAACATCAATTCCACAGACCGTGGGCATGATCTCAGTACGGGTTATCTACGGATTCGGTAGGATCTACCGAAATACAACCCTAGATCCCCAATTCGATGTACGGATCCAGATCTACATTTCCCTTAAAATCCTAGGGTTCACCCATCGGCCCTAGAGGGAATCTACTCACTCATGGTGATTGAAACGCACGAAAATATTGAATTCGCGTAGGAAAACATTTCTTGCAACAAAAGAAATTAGGGCTAAAAATTACTTACAGTGAGAGTGAACGAAGAACAAATCCAGAGAAAGCAGAAAACAATAATCTTCGATTAACGATCCAGAGTTTGCTACAAAATTAATCCAAAAATATTCCTAAAAAATTCTCCCTAGAGCTCTCTCAAAAAAATCCTCAATTAGATCTCAGAATAAGCCTCCCCCAACGCTGAGCTCGCAGTCGCGACCTTCAGCTCAGAAAATCGCGCACATCGCGCGTTTCAACAAAACTTCCTAAAATGCCCCAGGTAGTGCCGGCCGAGTATGTGACTCGGCCCGAGTCGGATCTGCTCGAGCAGAGGTTCGGCCCACGTCGCATCTTGCTCGGGCTCAGAATGGGTGACTCGGTCGGCTACTCGGGGTGTGCTCGGGGGCTACTCGGGGCGCGCCATCCGGCCGAGCAGATGACCTGCTCGGCCCACGTCGGCCGTATCTGCAGCTCGTGTCATGGCTCGGCCCGAGCTGAAGCTGCTTGGGCCAAGCTTTTTCTGGGAAAATCCTTTGCTCGGCTCCAAGAACGCGACGAACTCCTCCAGAGCCCTGCCAACAAGCTCATGAGCATGTCGGATGTGTCCAAACCCAGGCGAGGGTCCAAATCGCTCCAAAATCCCTGAAAACTCAAAATATACTACGAAACTCGAAATATCGTGATGTCAAATATGGACACCCCGGCCATAAACTGTTGGCAGAACTTTGGGGACAGGTCCCGGAAGTTGCCGATGGATTGGTCAGGGAGGCTGTTCTACCACTCCCTGTCGAATTTCTTGAGGGTGGTATAGAACCTCGGCAGAGCAGAGCGTCGTCGGCCCATTGGAACCTCATGACTCCTAGGTAGTCTTGCACGTGCTCCTGGGGGTCTCACGTGCCGTCATACTTCTCCAAGGTTGGTACCTTGAACCTGGAGGGTACCCGTGCGTCGGTGATGCTCCTCATCAGCATGCACCAGTCGTCCCCGGGGGCTTCCAAGTCAATCTGACCTGGTAGCGCCTCCCCTGGGTGCTCAGGCGTCTTTGGAGGATCAGTGGAAACGTGCGAGGGGCCTCCTCTACGGCCCTCTCAGCTGGGGATCGGCATTGGTCGCCGGGCGTGTTCCCTGCAGTGGCGATCTTCGCGGCTCCTGGGTCTCTTTCGGTGTGGACTTCTGCTCCGCCCCCAACGCTTCTCGGCGGTCGTGTGGCTGGACGATTACCGTTCGTCCGAACGGGGTCGTTTGGATGAGGCCGCAGTTGATTCGTCCCTGGTCCATTCGGTCCGCCCTCCTCCCTCACCTAAGAGATGTGGGGGTAAACAATCACTCCCGGTTCAGGCCCTCACCATCACAGCCCGTGACTATGGTCGAGTGTAACGGGGGATGTGCCTCTGGGCGGTCGGGAAATCCCGCTGGGTTCTCCCCCAAGGGGTGTTGCAGGCTCGCGAGGTGTTGAATGGATTCCGCCAGGGCTCGGAAGTTGGCGTTCATCTCTTGGGTGAGATGGTCGAGTTGTTCGTGGGTCACCGAGCGTGAGTCATCAGTTTCCACTACGGAGCAGCTGTGCTCGGTTTCATGTTGCACGTAGCTGCCATCCTGCAGGATGGTCGGCATTCGGGCCACTCCGTCGTTGTGATGTTCCATATTAGTTGTTGTGGATGACGTGGGAAACTATCTCGTTTCCACAGACGGTGGCAGATGTTTCGGGGTGTTTTCTCACTGCTGATTGATAGGTTGGAAGTCTAGGGGTCGTCGCGGTCACGTTGGACGCGTGCGGCCTCCGGGGTCGATTTTCCGAACGTTCGCTGAGGCAGAAACACACGGGTCCGTGCGTCGGTTTGCCGAAGGGTAGCTTTGGCAGAATGATGGCTTTCTGGGGCGATCGGTCGGTCGAGTCTGGGGCTTGAGAGCGTTTGGACCCGAGCGATTGAGTGCCGAAGGGTAGCTTCGGCTGGTTGGCGGCTCCTTGGATCTGCACAGACGAGAGAGCTCGTCAGGGTGTTTGGACCTTGGTTCCGACCAAGTCCCCTCCGATGCCTAAGCCAGCACTTATCTGAAGGATGCTCGGTGGGATCGAGTATGCTTTGTAGAGAGACCAATACACGAATCCTCGGGCCGAGCTATGGTGGAGAAATATAAGGTGGAAAGAAAAGGTCTCGAGAGGTGGAGTACCTGAGATCTGAGTATTCAGGATTCGATCCTTTAGCGTTTCATCTTTTCGGCCTCTTGTAGGAGTTTGCATGTCAACGCCTTTATGGCGTCTTGTCATCTCGCTCTTCCTGCCCGCCCGCTTTGATGGTCTCTTTAAGGGGCATGAAGGTGGTCGCGATGGAGCATTGATGGGTGTTCAAGGCGAGCGCGATTTAGGGAGCGGTTTACTCAATCGTGGGGGGTCAGCGGTTTCCCTGACGCAGGATTTGGGCCGCCGCGATTCGATACGCTTGCAGGATCTTAAGGTTTGGGCCCAACCCCCACCTGGGCCGTGGGCTTGGCCCGCTTCGTTTCGGGAGGTTGTATCATATCTCTAACAACATAGAGAAGTATGTTAATCTTACTCTAATAAACCTCTCCTAATTAAGCATGTATAGTTTTTTTCATTTTGATTTTACCTCTGTATTTACTTAGCAGGGAGCATGTGTATTCGATTCTAAGAGTATGCATATGAGAAGCCATACTGCTTTTTTCAGGTTACTTGCCAGGAAGACTATATGATCTGGATACGTCAAAATATGGTAACAAGAATGACCTGAAGTCTCTGATTCAAGCATTCGACAACAAAGGAATCAAATGCATTGCAGACATTGTCATAAACCATAGAACTGCAGAGAATAAAGATGGCAGAGGAATATACTGCGTCTTTGAGGGGGGAACCCCCGACGATCGCTTGGACTGGGGCCCCCACATGATATGCAAAGATGATACCGAATATTCGGATGGCACTGGGAACCCTGACACCGGCGCCGGTTTTCCTCCGGCCCCCGACATCGACCACCTCAACGCCAGAGTCCAAAGGGAGCTGACAGATTGGCTGAACTGGCTCAAGAGCGAGATTGGCTTCGACGGATGGCGTTTGGACTTTGCGAGAGGCTACTCGTCGGACGTTGCAAAGACTTATGTTGATCATGCTTCACCGAGCTTTGTCGTATCAGAAATATGGGACTCCTTGGCTTATGGGAATGACGGGAAGCCGGCCTACAACCAGGACGCCCACCGACAGGAGTTGGTTAACTGGGCTCAGGCTGTCGGGGGGCCAGCGATGGCGTTCGATTTCACCACCAAGGGGATCATGAACACGGCGGTGCAGGGGGAGCTGTGGAGAATGCGTGACTCAAATGGGAAGGCTTCCGGAATGATAGGATGGATGCCAGAGAAGGCGGTAACTTTTGTCGATAACCATGATACTGGTTCGACTCAACAACAATGGCCATTTCCTTCTGATAAAGTCATGCAAGGCTATGCATACATTCTGACTCACCCCGGGGTTCCCTCCATTGTAAGTTCTTCCCTTCTTTCTGTTCATCTCTCGAAATGTGAACTCATCGTCATCTTACCATTATTAGAAGTTGAAAAATACAGAATGCTCATATTTGTAACACAACACTAACATCTTTCATATCTGACATTATGCGTGACGCATTGGTTCAAGTAAAATATATGCAACTATTTCATATGAAGTATTGTACTCATATTGTATCGTTGTATTGTGCAGTTCTACGATCATATGTTTGACTGGAACCTGAAGGGTGAGATAAGCAAGTTGGCGGCTATCAGATTAAGGAATGGTATCCAACCAAGCAGCAGTTTGCGGATTTTAGCATCTGAAGGTGATCTCTATGTAGCAGAAATCGGCGAGAAAATCATTTCCAAAATCGGGTCACGTTATGACGTAGGAAGCCTCGTTCCTCCAAACTTCCATCTTTCTGCTTCCGGTAACAATTATGCAGTGTGGGAGAAAAATTGAAAGAGATCTCTGACGGATTATTATAATTTGGAGTACTTTCTATCCCTGTTGAATATTGCAAAATTAATAAAACGGGTATTGTTAGAATTCTTTATCTATTTGGATTATGTATTTAGATAGTTGTGTTATTAGTCATAGACCGATACCCGATGCGTTTGTGTAATAACTTATATTTTCATATTAGAATATTTGTTAGGTTTCCTATTGTTTTGGGGTGTTTTCTCACCACTGGTTGATAGTTTGGAGGTTCGGGGGTCGTCGCGGTCAGGGGAGACGCGTGCGGCCTCCGGGGTCGGTTATCCGAGCGTTCGCTTCGGCGGGAACGCGCAGATCCATGCGTCGATGTGACGAAGAGCAGCTTTGGCAGAGCGACGGTTTCCTGGAACGACCGGTCGAACTGGCTCTGGCTCGAGAGCACTCGGACCCGAACAATAGAGCACCGAAGGGTGGCTTCGGCGGTTGATGTCTCCTTCGATCTGCACAGACGAGATGGGGACGACCTTCGGTGTCGGTTGGTCGCGCGCTCACTTGAGCTAGAAAGCGCGGATCCGAGCGTCAGTGCACCGAAGGGGAGCTTCGGCGGGGCTACAGCCTCCCGGATCGACCGGTCGAACGAACTCTTTGGACGAGGGCGTTCGAATTCGGGTGATGGGACGTCGAAGGAAAGCTTCGGCAGTGATGACGTCACTTTGGATATGTAAAACAAAGAGCTCATGGGGGGGGTCGGACCTTGGTTCCGACCAAGTCACCTCTGATGCCAAAGTCAGCACTTGTATGAAGGATGCTCGGTGGGACCGAGTATGGTTCACGGGGAGAACAATACGCGAGTCCTCAGGCCGAGCTATGGATGAAAAATGTGTGGTGGATGAAGGTGTGTGAGTTTGTGGTATACCTCCATTGTACATCTCGGAGTCCCTTTGAAGCTGCTACCTCCCGGCCTTCATATAGGCGAGTCATCACCCCTCTCATCTCAAAGGCAATGAAGCGGATTTAATGTCGTCCTTGATGACGGCATGCTAATAAGGAAGTGTTTGACCACTGATTGCCACTATCCTTGATGAAGGAGTAAGTGCGGGTTTTAATCGTTGGATCTATGAGCCATGAAGGTGTGTGGCCACGTAGGCCGGCCATAATTGGCGTGACAATTGCCCCCATCTCCCAAGCTCTACCGCTGTGAAGGTTGAGGTCGGGAGATATAGTAGGAGAGAGAGATGTGGTATCCTTAAGGACTTGGTTCAGCTTGCGAAGTTGGCTAGGGACAATAATTAGTCGGTCCGAGATTCGTTTGGTGGCGAGGGGAGTGGCTCCTCGACTTACGGCCTTCGAAGGAGTGGGTTGGCCAGGTTGGGGAGTGGCCCCCCAGCCTTACGACCGATCTGTTCGTTTGGTGGCAAGGGAGTGGTCCCTCGACTTATGGCCGACGAATGAGTGGGTCGTCCAGCTAGGGGAGTGGCCCCGAGTCTCACAACCGATCTGTTCGTTCGGTGACAAGGGGGTGGCCCCTCGACTTACGGTCAACGAAAGAGTAGGTCGGCCAGCTGTGGGGAGTGGCCCATAGTCTTAAAACCGATCTGTTCATTCGATGGCGAGGGGAGTGGCCCCTCGACTTACGGCCGACTGATGGGTTGGCCTACTGGAGGAGCGGTCCCCAGCCTTACGGCAAACCGGGTGGGTCGGCCTGCTGGAGGAGTTGCCCCCAGCCAGATGGTTGACAGGTCGGCCCGCTGGGTGAGTTACCGACAGCCTGACGGTCAACAGGTCGGCCTGCTGGGGGGAGTTGCCACAGCCTTACGGTCGACAGGTGGATTGGCCTGCTTGAGGGCTACCCCAACCTTACGGTCGATCGAATGGTCGGCCTGCTAGGGAAGTTGTCCCCAGCCTTACGGTCGACATGTCGGCCTGCTGGTGGAGTTGTCCCCAGCCTTACGGTCGACAGGTCGGCCTGCTGGTGGAGTTGTCCCCAGCCTTACGGTCGACAGGTCGATCAGCCAGCTGGGGGAGCTACCCCTAGCCTTACAGTCGATCGAATGGTCGACCTGCTGGAGGAGTTTCCCCCAGCCTTACGATCGACAGGTCGGCCCGCTGGGGGAGTTGCCCCTAGCCTTACAGTCGACAGGTTGATCGGCCTGCTGGGGGAGCTACCTGCAGCCTTACGGTTGATCAAATAATCGTCCTGATGGGGGAGTTGCCTCAGCCTTACGGTCGTCGAATGATCGACATGTTGGGGGAGTTTCCCCCAGCCTTACAACTGATCCGGGTTTGGTTGGCCTGCTGGGGGAGTGGCCCCGGCTTTACGGCCGATCACACAGCTTCAGCTCCAGCTATTGTCTGGATCCCAGCTCCAGCTCCGGCTCTAGCTGCAGCTCCCATCTGGCCAGTTTGGTATGGTTGTGTCATCACGGCCCCCTCCATGGCTCGGGTTCGCCCTGGGAAGTGGGAAACTCGAGTCGTTGGACATTGTGTTCCTCATATTGGCGTATGTCAGTCGGATGGATTTGCAATCGGACATGGTGCCGAGCCAATGGATTGGCAGAGTGAACCGAGGAGCTGCACCACATTGGGAAGAGGGGTAGAGGGGCACAGACACCATTAGTTGTTTGAGCTCAGATCAGGGAGTTCGGCAAGTTTTAGAGATGCCATGCTTGGCTAGGAGGCTCGGCGTGGAGGCGGAAGCTCGGCACAGATGCTCGGTAGGTAGCCTCGCCATGGAAGCTAGGGTGCTTGGCACGGAGGCTTGGTGTGGAGGCTTGGATGCTCGACACTTGCTTGGCGTGGAGGCACGGAAGCTAAGCACAAATGCTCGGCATCGATGCTCGGCATTAGATCAAGGAGTCCACGAGTCCCAGACTGAGATCGAGATGGTTTCCAAGCTGAGGCATAGACATCTGGTCTCTTTGATTAGTTTCCACGAAGAAGGAGGAGGGATGTGCATGGTGTGCGTTTAAATGGCATTTGGCACGCTAAGAAAGCATCTTTACACCGGAGCCAAGTACATGCAGAGCCAATCTTCCACAGTGTGATCTCAATGGACTGTGATTGCGAGTTTGGTCGTGATGGACTCCTAGCCCAACATGATGTATGCTGGACCGCAAGCCCATCATGATGCATCATGCGAGTTCCACATTACTGCATCACTGCAGCCGACGGTTCTGCTGAATGGCAACGACATTCTCTATTTCGATGCGTCGGACTCCTGCCGAGGTTTCACGTGGACTCGGGCTTCTCGAAGCATGTGCTGTCACCGGAGTCCATGTGTGGGAGGGAGATGTAGAGCCAGTTAAGGTGGGGGAGCTGGAACGGGCCCTCGGAGTTTCGATTAATGACGGCGATGCCGCCGTGCCATTCCCACCGTTGGAGGTTGGGCCCCCTGCTCTCGCTAGGGATGAGAATGGGCATGTCCAAAGCCCGTTTGGGCTTCCAATTGGGCATGCCACATCATCATCCCTACAAAATCCTTCACACATTCTAGTAGGATGTGTGAAGGATTTTGTAGGGATGATGATGTGGCATGCCCAATTGGAAGCCCAAACGGGCTTTGGGCATGCCCATTCTCATCCCTAGCTCTCGCCGCTATTTGAGGATCCACTACAGGACACGTTCATGTACCTGCTCAGCCTGTATGGTAGCTCGAGGGCTAGCTTGATGGGTTTGCTTGGCCATCCAACAGGAGGCAGATCAGCATGGTTGGAAGATCGGCATGGTTGACCACCCAGCAGGGACGTACATCTGAACGTCCTCCTAAAAATAGCTCTACTTGTCGCTCATCTCTGAGCAGAGGGATTGGACAAAGGGCCCAAGTTCGACATGGTCAGAGGGGGGTATTTCGGCAGCCTGGCTGGAAGGTCCCAAGCTCAACATGGGATACCTCGCCACACCGTCGGCCTTGTTCAGATCCATCGTCTCCATCTTGGACACGTCCCTCATCATGCCGTAAGCCTGTGACTGGAGCTGTGTGATCTCGGTGCCCGAATCCATCTGGCGATTACGAATGTCGATGGAAGGATCAACAGTCATCAAGGACCGTGCAATGGGAGGATCGACGGTAGGATCAACGTCAAGATCGACGGCAGGCTCGGCAGAAAGATCGGCAGGACCGGCAGGATCATCAACGATGGCAGGATCTGACAATGACTGGCGATTATGAATGCCCTGCATGACCCGTTGGTGTCCATTATGAACACCGATGGTAGGATCGACAGCATCTCCCTGTCGATGCTGATCCCAGTCATCGTTGTCACGTAGTAGAACATGTCGAGCTTGTTGTTTTTTAGTAGTGGCACGATCATCCCAGTTGAGTCAGAAACCGCCAATCTAAAATCACATGTAGAATAGTGACCGGCAAGTCGCGGTCAACCTGATGTTGGTTCCCTTGATGCCCGCCAGATTGAGGGGTCCCATCGATCGGATCAAACGTCGTTGCCCCCCTCTCCGTTGAAGTGTAAGATCCGGTTGGTGAACTCCTTGTAGTGGGAGAGACCGACGGTGTGTGCACTGGAGAGCGTGACCATCGCCCTGACCATGAAGCCCTTGTCGGCGAAATTTTTGTTGATCAGAGTCGGTCATGATAGGCAAGGGAAACTGATGCTACTCAGTCGAGTCACCTAGGAAACTGATCTCAACTTTGCTATTTCTCGTTCTCTTCTCCTCCTCTCCTCTGATCTTCTTCCATTCCTCGACGAACTCTCATGGAGCCTTGCCAATGACATATCGAACGTGCCGGATGTGTCGATGTCCTAAAATAGCTCCAATTCGATCCAAAACTCCTGAAAATCCAAAACGCTATACAAAACTCGAATATGGTGTGACGGCCAGTAACCGTACAACCCGTATTTTAGTATAAATACTTTCAAAAACATTTTTAAATAATAAGATCTTTAAACTAATTAAGTTTTTAGATACGACTATTAAAATAACTTTTTATATTCATTAATCACTTTTACTAATCATGTTTACCTTTTTACCATCTACTAAATATTGTAACTAATTAGTTTTACTTTTCACTAATTACTTTTTACCAATTACTAATTACATTTAGTAATTACTTTTACCATTCACTATGTAATCTTTACTAATTAATTTTTAAACTTACTAATTAATTTCACTAACTATCATTTACTTTTATTAATTCACTTTACCTTAATTAATCCTAGATATACCCCTCATAATCGCACCGTATTAGTAGGTGAGATCCAACATCCCACCTAAAAGTCCCCCCACACCTATTATCTCCATTCATCTCCTTCACTTGGCAACAAACTCATACCCCCCCCCCCACTTCACTATTTTAAGGAGAACAATGGCAGCAGAAGAATCAACATCTTTCTCCTCCACTCTCTCTGCTCTTCCCCTTCCTCTTCCATTCTCATCATGCCCCAAACAGTATCATCACCCCAATTTCCTCCAACAAAAGCCAAATCAAACATTCAGCCAAGAAATCCACACCAATTTAATAAACCCAAATCACCATTCACCAAAATCAAAACCCAAATCAAACACCTGAAATCAGAAATTGAGTGAGAGAAGAATTCAAATCAGATCTGATTTAGATCTGAAGCAGCAAGAATACAAATCCAATCCCTCCTCTCTCACGTGCCCCTCTCCTCCCTGCCCAGGCCGCGACCCCTACCTGCGCGCGTCGCCGCACTACACGCGCTTACCGCCGGCTGCCGCCGCCGGCTGCCGCCGCCACCTGCCACCCGCCTGGCCACCCCCGCACAGCCTGTGCCACCCCGTGCGTCGATCTGCTACCGTGCGCTCCACCGTGCCATCGCCCAGCGCAGCGACACCCAGCGTCGTGCCCCTCTACCGCTGGATCCTAGCCGCCCCCTTGGATCCCCTGCAATCAAAGAAAAGAAAGGGAGGTAGAAAGAACAGAAGATAGGAAGAAGAAGAAGAAGTATAGTTATTGGGTTTTAGAAATACTTATTGTGTTGGATTAATTGAACTATTAGTATTGGGTTTTTTGGTATAAAATTATACTTATCGAGTTTTGGGTTCGTATGAGTTTAAATTGGGTATTGGGTTTATTTGAGGTAAGTTATGCCTATTGGATTTTTATTAGTTATTGGTTTGCTTATTGGGTTTCATTTGAACCATTAGCTTATTGGGTTTGATTGGTTAAGTTAGCTTATTGGGTATGGTTTCCTATTGGGTTAAGTTATGTTATTGGGTATGCTTTATTGGGTATTTGAACTATTACTTATCGGGTATTGGGGTTTTAATTGGATAAGTGGGTTATTGGGTTATTCTTTAAGTTAATTGAAGGATTTGCTTTATTTAGAATTATCAAGTTTGAAAGTTCATAAAGTTATTTAGTTGGATGTTATTTAAGTTGTTTAAGTAAATATATAAGTTATTAACTTTCAAAAGTTATTAAAATTATATTGAGTTTAAAGTTATTAGAGTTATTTTTAGTTTTAAGTTTTAAGTTATAAAGTTAAGTTTAAAATTATTAAGCTATTAAATTTTTGGGTTATTAAGTTACTTAAGTTATCTAAATTAAGTTTTAAATTATATGTTTTAAATAGAATTTCAAATTAAATGTTTTAAGTTATATGTTTTAAAAAGTTAGCTCTAAATTAAGTTATATAAGTTAGCTTCGTGTTATTTTAATTGGTTATAACTCTTTTAGCCTGATAATATGAATTTTAATGACGCAGGTAAAACACGTCTTACGCAACAATCACTTGGACACCCAACACCCGCCTCCTCTTCAGATCTACGCATCGTATAGTAGGTTCCCCACGTCTCTTTTATCTAAATAAAATAATATGTGTTAATGCAAGTGTGCGAATCATTACAGTTTAATACATTTTAAATCGTATTTGGACGTGTTAATGAAAAACACATATGCAACATATTCATTAATTAACCATTTAATTTCTTGCTCGGAAATGCCTTAAATTTCATAAATTATTATGCTAATAATTAACATGACATCATGCCTCACATCATGCTTGTACACATTGTTAGAATTTAATATTTGATAGATTAAAACTTCTTAGTATTATGGACATTGATGGAACTCCTTGAAAGAACTTGAATTCATAAATTCGTGCATACTGATAGGCTGGCTCGTGTTCCAGCAGAACATTCGTGAACTTGCGCCCTCGATGGTGAAATCTTGAATTCGTGAATTCGTAAACTTGATTAGGCTGGCTCGTGTTCCAACACAACATTTGGGAGGGTTTAGGGTTGAGCGGCCACTAAGCATGCGTGAAAGGGTCCTTTTCAAGAGCACCACCTATACGGTGGGTGGCGTCAATCACGATTATACCCCCGTTAGAAGGATTGATTCACTCACCATGACTTAAAGGCGTGAACCCTAGGCATGATAGAAAACATATGCATGGAACTTGAATTGATTGTCGTTACTCCACTTGCACACTAGAATTGACATGTTGATAACTGTTTAGCTTTGATATCCTTAAAACTGTCATGATCATAATTGTGTTGTTTTAAATTCCTTAAAAACTCCATTTTACTGTCATGCTCATAATTACGTTGTTTTAAATTCCTTAGAAATTCCATGTTCATAAATGCTTGCTTAAATTACTTACAACTGTCATGTTTATAATTGCACTACTGGTTAAACGTATAACTGTGGCATTAGAACTGCTAATTGCTATCATAAATTGTGTAACCTGCTAGTTTCTCTCTTATCATGCTTATGTATAATTACCATGCTCAACACGCTTTACTTTGTGCACTACACCCTACTATGCTCACATGTTTGTATTCTGTTAGTAGACAGTGCCATTACCCCACTATATTCTTTTAATTGTTTAAATGAGATTGATGCTTGGAAACCTACATGAGTAACCATCACTGACGGACATTGTATTTGTGTTTTAATGCAATGTCTGTCAGGTTCTGAGGGCATGTTTGCATATCCTAGTTGCAGCGTAGCATGACCCACTAGTGACAGGATTTCTCATAGGAATATATTCTTAGGCTGCTTTTCCTTGTAGTTACATTGTATTAAATTTATATAATATGTGTTGTAAGAGCCATAAGGCCTCTCTTCCTTTCATTATTGTTGTATTCCATTTCTGAGACGTTTGAAATTGTAAATATAAATTATCTACGTTATTTTGAGTATGTATGCAAGAACATGCAAGAATTCACACAGACGCTTATTGTGTTAAGTCAAGGAGGAAAGAAAAAGCAAAAGTACCTCCTCCCTACTTGCACATGCGGACCCGCTCGCGTCCTCGCTTCCAAGATACAATGGAAAGCGGGGCATGACAGGTTTTAGTGGTGGCCCATGCATGTCGACGCTCGTGCAAAATACTTTAAAACAACATAGATAGTAGTACAATCTTGATCTCAACAACACCTTTCCTTCAATTCCATATCCCAGTCTTGTTCATTAGAAACCCCTAGTCCTAAGTTTCCTAATCCTTAGTCAACCAATTAGTATACCCTTGATTTGGAATCTTCCTTAACATTACACTTCTATATTAATGACCATAGGAATCCATCGTAGCAGATTCACAAAGTTATTTCCTAGTCGTATTTACATTTTGATCATCCTATTCTATTTCTTGCTCCCGATTCATGCGATCCCCCTCATGACAGCCATCATTATCCTTTTGAGTTCTCCCCATTGCATATCCTAATACTTATTTGATTCATGCAAGTTGTGCTTGCGCAAAATGCTTTAAGAACAACAATGATGACATTACAATCATGATTCTTTAAAAAGTACTTTCGATATTCCTTTCATTGAATTCATTGCCCAGTTTAATTTTGAAAACCTTTAGTATATACCTATATCTCCTACCTTTCATTTGACTTAAATTCATTCTTTGATTATGAAACTTTCTTTGACATAATCTTTAGTTACTATCTCATAACGATTTTCTAACCTATATCATACATACTTCTATTTCACATAATCTCATATATTTACCTTACTTCCTTCATATAATAAACTTAATTTTTAACCTTACTTCTATTTCGCTAATTCAATATAGCATTTTCTTTTCTTACTATACTAGCTAGCATATTTCAAAACAACCGATCATACACAAATTTAAATACTTTCTATGCTAAATAGAACTCCAACTTTTTCTGTTTGTCCGTTTTATATTCATCGAATGCATACTTCAAATTTTTTTTATAAATCTATCTCCATTTGCAAAACAATCACTACATCACTATGCTCATTACTCTTTTCGTCTATTACTTATTTCCTGTTTTAACTTATAGCATCTACTCTCTATTCCTACATTTTACGCATGTCTTTATTCTCCTTAATTGCTAAATTATTCATAACTATTTTTTTATGCCACCCAACTAAACTAACTCCTTTTCCATACTTCATCTGAAACTGTTCATCTCAATCTTGATTCCTTACATCATTCAACTCTAAATCATACACTATTTCGTAGTTATCCTATTAGTACTTGTCATTACTTATTACAAATTTAGCAAGGTTAGTTTTAAAAATATAGTATAGCCCTTTAAATGTTTCTCTTCTTTTTCTTTCCATCATCAGCGGTGTAAATTTTTAGAACATTAGATATGATTACTATTGTTATAGGATTATGATTACAGATAGGCGTAGTTTGAGATGATATAAAGTGTAGTTGTGATTAGTTGATTATGAATACAAATAATTTAGATTATTCCATTTATAAGGTGATAAATAGAATGGTGTGTTCAAGACTTATATTTTATATTTGGATAATATCCATGCATAACGGATTTAATTGAGTTTCCTTTTAAGAGTAATACATAGGAGGGCGAGTACCTTACAGATTTGAAATTCAGATGAGTAACAGTTAAGAGTGGCTATGAAGGTACAACATGATTTATGGAGACAATGATGAAGAATAGAGTATTTAAAGTAACAAGACTTAATAATACATGTAGGGTGATGTAGATATTAGAAATGATACGATATGTTGATACGAATGGATAGTTATGTAGATTAATTAAAATTTGTTTAGAATAAGATACAATGGGAAATGACAAGATGTGATTTAGTAGGTGTCAATTATGGTGGATAGATTTATGAGTAATCACGCAGTATATGATGAAGAGTTTGTTGGGAGCTGGATGATTGTTGATTAAAAATGGTGATGTATACTAAGTGAATTTGTACTTGTCGTCATATATTAGTAATTGGTATATCATTGTTATATTGATTGCTTGATATAAAAATAAGATTGGAATTGGAGGATGTCACAATTACAGTGCTACAAAGTTAGGTTATACAATGGACAATATGATGACATATTATGGATAAGACAACTTATGAGAATGTATAGTTTTTGGAGAACTTGGTTACAGAGGAAATTATACATTAGAAATTTCACATGAGATGTTACTGCCCTAATAACAAATGACAAGTGAAGAAGTGAGGAAATTTTCAAAAAGGTATTGATTGACGATATTTAGTAAGGTTGTTTGGTATAAAGTATTGATTATTTTAAAGCAAGAATTAGGCGTTAGAATTCAACAGTAATGTTGTAACTATAGTTAAGTTTTAGGATATGATTATAGTTATAGCATCATTCAGCGATGAGACGAGTAGTGATAATTTATTTGAAGAGCACTTGATTGAGGTTACATGTTTAGCGTTCATTATGTTAGAACACTGGAGTTCCAGTTATATGTATATATTTTTCCACTCATCTCGTCCTTGACACTTTTTGCAATTCGCAGGGTAGTCATCTATAGCCAAGTTTTCTTGTCCACTAATGGTTAAGGCCATCAATGGGGGAAAACCATCTGAACCCTTTTTCAAAATTTAGTCTTAAACTCGTCACTTGTATCACTTCCTAACTAGTTTCATGTCTTCATCTTGAAATATTTCAGGTCATAGTTTACCTCGTAGAAATACGATGAGGTGCATATGTATTATCGACGTCTATTTAATGAGCTCAAATCTTAGGAAATTCTGAGGACGGGATTATTTTAAGGTGGTAGGATGTGACGGCCCGTAACCATACTCCCCGTATTTTAGTAAAAATACTTTCAACAACATTTTTAAATAATAAGATCTTTCACCTAATTAAGTTTTTAGATACTATTATTAAAATAAATTTTTATATTCACTAATCAGTTTTTACTAATCACGTTTACCTTTTTACCATCTACTAAATATTGTTACTAATTATTTTTACTTTTCACTAATTACTTTTTACCAATTACTAATTACATTTAGTAATTACTTCTACCATTCACTATGTAATCTTTACTAATTAATTTTTAAGCTTACTAATTACTTTCGCTAACTATCATTTACTTTTACTAATTAACTTTACCCTAATTAATCCTAGATATACCCCTTATTATCTCACCGTATTAGTAGGTGAGATCCAACATCAACCTAAAAGTTCCCACACACCTATTATCTACATTCATCTCCTTCACTTGGCGGCAGACTCATACCCCCACCACTTCATTATTTTAAAGAGAACAATGGCAGCAGAAGAATCATCATCTTTCTCCTCCCCTCTCTCTGCTCTTCCCCTTCCTCTTCCATTCTCAATCAAGCCCCAAACAGCATCATCACCACAATTTCCTCCAACAAAAGCCAAATCAAACATTCAGCCAAGAAATCCACACGAATTTCACAAACCCAAATCTACATTCACCAAAATCAAAACCCAAATCAAACACCTGAAATCAGAAATTGAGGGAGAGAATAATTCAAATCTGATCTGATTTAGATCTGAAGCAACAACAATACAAATCCAATCCCTCCTCTCTTGCCCCTATCCTCCCTGCCCAGGCCGCGACCCCGACCCATGCGCGCCGCCGCACTGTGCCGCCGCCGCACTGTGCGCCCCTGCTACCGCCTGCTGCCAGCTGCCGTCACCACCTGCTGACCGCATGGCCACCCCTGCACAGCCCGCGCCGCCCCGTGCGCCGATCTGCTACCGCGCGCTCCACCACGCCGTCGCCCAGCGCCATGCCACCCAGTGCCACGCCCCTCTGCCGCTGGATCCTAGGCACCCCCTTGGATCCTCTGTAATCAAAGAAAAGAAAGGGAGGTAGAAAGAACAGAAAATAGGAAGAAGAAGAAGTATAGTTATTGGGTTTTAGAAATACTTATTGGGTTGGGTTAATTGAACTATTAGTATTGGGTTTTGGTATAAAATTATACTTATTGGGTTTTGAGTTCATATGAGTTTAAATTGGGTATCGGGTTTATTTGAGTTAAGTTATGCATATTGGGTTTTTATTAGTTATTGGTTTGCTTATCGGGTTTCATTTGAACCATTAGCTTCTTGGGTTTGATTGGTTAAGTTAGCTTATTGGGTATGGTTTCCTATTGGGTTAAGTTATGTTATTAAGTATAGTTTATTGGGTATTTGAACTATTACTTATCGGGTATTGGGTTTTAAATTGGATAAGTGGGTTATTGGGTTATTCTTTAAGTTAATTGAAGGATTTGATTTATTTAGAATTACCAAGTTTGAAAGTTCTTAAAGTTATTTAGTTGGAAGTTATTAAGTTGTTTAAGTAAATATATAAGTTATTAAGTTTCAAAAGTTATTTAAATTATATTGAGTTTAAAGTTATTAGAGTTATTTTAAATTTTAAGTAGTTTTAAGTTTTAAAGTTAAGTTTAAAATTATTAAGCCATTAGAGTTTTGGGTTATTAAGTTAATTAAGTTATCTAAATTAAATTTCAAGTTATATGTTTTAAATAGAATTTCAAATTAAATGTTTAAAATTAAATGTTTTAAAGTGTTAGCTCTAAATTAAGTTATATAAGTTAGCTTTAGTATTATTTTAATTGGTTAAAATCTTTTAGCCTGATAATATGAATTTTAATGACGCGTGTAAAACACGTCTTACGCTACAATCACTTATACACCCAACGCCCGCCTCCTCTTCAGATCTACGCATCGTATAGTAGGTTCCCCACATCTCTTTTATTTAGTATTGGTGTTTCATACCAATCTTATTTTGATGATGATCACAACATAATGTTGTTGCTAATGACTCTCTTGTTTTAGTCTCATAGTTTCATTTAAAGAATATCTTTCTTGGAGACTAAACACTTGGTGCAAGGATGGACATCAAGTGGAGAAGTGCCAAAGATTGGACTCAAGGGGCACCAAAGTTTGGAGATGATGGGGAGCATCAAGGCATCAAGATTGAAGACATAAATTCTAAGGAAAGCAATGTAATCCATGTAATATTTCCTTTATTGCTTTCTCTCTCATTTGAGTCTAGGTTAATGTACTGCCTTGATAGATGGTATACTCATTCATGCATACGCATTTATCCATCTTAGTGAGCCTTAGGATTACCATAGAATCCAACCTAATAGGTTCATCTTGACCAAAGACTCATTTGAAGTCTCTGGCTTTTCATCAGTCGCCTGCTGAAGGATTTACAGTCTACTGGGTGATTTTCAGTCGCATGTCGATCCTTCTACTGTCGACTGATATGCCCTGCTCAAGTCAACATTTCTATTGACTCTACTTGAGCTTTTCGCAACAGTCGACTGTATATTTACAGTCGTCTGTGAATTGGTCAACAGTCGTCTGAGTAGCGTAAGTGTATGTACTTATTCTCTCTGTTTTTCTCCATCTCCTGCAGCAGTTGACTGATGAAGGATTTACAGTTGCCTGACTATTTTACAGTCGACTGTATTATTGACATCAGTCGCCTGTTTGCTTATCTGGAGAAAGAGTGCAGCTCTCTGTTTTATTCCATCCCCTGCAGCAGTCGCCTGCTGAAGGTTTTACAGGCGCCTGACCTATTTACAGTCGACTGTATCGACTTCATCAGTCGACTGTCCTGGCTCAGATTATAGTAGTTGGATATTTTCTAGCCGTTGAACAGTCGACTGTCATTTGTTCATCAATCGACTGTCCTTGACGTTTCTGCCCAGAAACTAGCCTTTGCAGCCTTGTGCTTTTTACCGTTTTCTTGGGGTTTGAGGGTTGATATAGGGTTCCTATATATATGGGTGTGCTGAGTTCATTAGAACTTCTTGATGCTATTGAAAATCATAAGAGATCAATAAGCCACTCTCAAACTCTCTCATTTTCCTATTTGAGCTCTCATTCCTCTTCATGCATTGAAGTCCAGCTCAAAGGAAATCATCCAAGTGCTTTCAAGCCAATCTCAATACTTGGAGATCCTCTTCCATGACTTGCATTCTTCTATGAGTAAGCATCTCAAGACATAGGTAAGAGTATTTATTTTACTTGGTGTTTCTTGTAGCACTAATTCTCTTTGTGGGAATTAGTCTTTCTCTCTTTGTGGGAGTTTATCTCTTTGTGGGATTAGGATATTCTCTTAGTGGGAATAACTCTCTTTGTGGGAGTAACTCTCTTAGTGGGAGTTTGGTGTCCTAGTGTAGGGCTAACCCTAATTCTCTGAGTGTGAGTTAGTAATTCTCTAGGTGGGAGTTTGACCCATGTGTAAGGTTGGTTGGGTCCTTGTGTAGGGCAAAATCCTCTTGGTGATGTATCTCTTTGTGGGATTTGTATTCACTTCTCTTTGTGGAAATATAGTGAATATTGGTGTGGCTGGACGTACCCAAGTTTTCGGGAACCAGGGTAAATCTTGTGTTTGCGTTTGGATTGATTGCGTCAATTATTTCCTCTTGCATTTATTATTCCGCATTTGCAAGTTTAATTTTAATTGGACAATTTTATTGCCATGGCACTATTCACCCCCCTCTAGTGTGTTGTTGTTAGTATTGCAAGGGTAATGCGATCCTTACATCTTTCATCTAAATAAAATAATATGTGTTAATGCAAGTGTGCGAATCGTTACAGTTTAATACATTTTAAATCGCATTTGGACTTGTTAATGAAAAACACATATGCAACATGTTCGTTTATTAACCATTTAATTTCTTGCTCGAAAATGCCTTAAATGTCATAAATTATTATGCTAATAATTAACATAACATCATGCCTCACATCATGCTTTTACACATTGTTAGACTTTAATCTTTTGATAGATTAAAACAGCTTGGTATTATGGACATTGATGGAACTCCCTGAAAGAACTCGAATTCATGAATTCGTGCATACTGATAAGCTGGCTCGTGTTCCAGCAGAACATTCGTGAACTTGTTTCCTCGATGGTGAAATCTTGAATTCGTGAATTCGTGAACTTGATTAGGCTGGCTCGTGTTTCAGCACAACATTTGGGTGGGGTTAGGGTTGAGCGGCCACTAAGCATGCGTGAAAGATTCCCCTTCAAGAGCACCACCTATACGGTGGGTGGCGTCAATCACGATTATACCCCGTGAGAAGGATCGATTCACTCACCATGACTTAATGGCGTGAACCCTAGGCATGATAGAAAACATATGCATGGAACTTGAATTGATTGTTGTTACTCCACTTGCACATTAGAATTGCCATGTTGATAACTGCTTTGCTTTAATGTCTTTAAAATTTTCATGCTCATAATTGCGTTGTTTTAAATTCCTTAGAACTGCCATGTTCATAAATGCTTACTTAAATTTCTTAGAACGGTCATGTCCATAATTGCACTGCTGGTTAAACGTATAACTATGACATTAGAACTGCTAAATTCTATCATAAATTGTGTAACCTGCTAGTTTCTCTCTTACCATGCTTAAGCATAATTGCCATGCTCACCACGCTTTACTTGGTGCACTACACCTTACTATGCTCACATGTTTGTATTCTGTTAGTAGATAGTGCCATTACCCTGCTATATTCTTTTAATTGTTTAAATGAGATTGATGCTTGGGAACCTACATGAGTAATCCTCACTGACGGTCATTGTATTTATGTTTTAGTGCAATGTCTATCAGATTCTGAGGGCATTTTTGTAGATCCTAGTTACAGCGTAGCATGACCCACTAGTGGCATGATTTCTCACAGGAAGATATTCTTAGGCTGCTTTTCCTTGTAGTTCCATTGTATCAAATTTATGTAATATGTGTTCTAAGAGCCACAAGGCCTCTCTTCCTTTCAGTATTGTTGTATTCCATTTCTGAGACGTTTGAGATTGTAAATATAAATTATCTGCGTTGTTTTGAGTATGAATGCAAGAACTTGCAGGAATTCACCCAGACACTTATTGTGTTAAGTCAAGGAGGAAAGAAAAGCAAAAGTACATCCTCCCTACTTGCACATGCGGACCCGCTCGCGTTCTCGCTCCCAAGATACAATGAGAAGCGGGGCGTGACATATGGCGTTAGAAGCGTGAAAACATATAAAAATATGGAGTTTGGAGGCGAATATGACATGAAATGATGCGATAAAAACATGTAAAATATGGACACATCAACTGTAGGGGCCTCTTGTAACTCCCCCATTTTGGGAGTCAGATGGTGTTTTCTCTACCACATGGTGCATCACGAGTACACCCATGGGCCTCTCTAACCCTACACACTCCTTGTGCCGGCTATCGAGAGTGCGAGTGAGACTACTATCCAGAGCCACTCCTTAATTCATACAATTTACACGTGCTTCCCCCAAACCTATATCTGGAGTCTCACACATCTTAGAATGGATCGAGAATTACAAATAAGTACTATCACTCTTCCGAACTCACAGTTTTGTAGTTTGCATTTGCTTGTTATTTAGCGGTCTCAATTACTGCTTTCATATTTCTCATTACTTCACCGATGTCAAGTTTTAACAATGACCATCGCATCACAATTTCCACACCAAAAAGAGCATTCTTCATCTTGCACATTGATGCTCGTGTCTTTAATCAGATTTCATTCAATACCATAATTAGGAGAAATTGCATGAAACATATAGAGTATGACATATCAACATTCAACAATGAATTTGCTTACTTATTAACATGAATATTTAAATGAAATAAACATATAGACTTAGGCATATTTCTACTAACATGAAGCATACTAATAATTAACGTATTAACATAATAAATTATCATAGATGACACGCTACAAATTAAACATAATGAAACTAGCATATTTGCCATGCCACAAGTTAAACATAAAGAGGCTAGTATATGTAATATGCTACAAGCTAAACATATAAACAATTGAAGCTAACATATGACATAAATGACATAAATGACATACTAGCATAATAAGCATACTTGGCATAATGGCTTACTACATACCACACACTAGTATCCTTGCATGAAATGGCATGATAACATAGGGTGACATACTAGATTTCTACACACTATCATAGTTTAACATGTCATAAGACTAAAAGTTTCCTACAACAATTTTTAGCAACATGTAAACATACTAACATATGAACCTATTGACATGAAGTTCATGACATGAGGAGATGGACATATTAATATGAATTAATGACCTAAAGAGATTTAAGATCTACATCATGGCACGTTGACACTAACATGGAGCTATTAATCATACTACAATTGACATCCTACTAATTTGACCTACAAATTAACATACTAATAATTTGACACACTAACACAACATGACATAACGACATGAACATAAGCATGATTCTATAAGAGAAGTAAAGAGGCATGATTAACTTTAAACCATTTAGCACCATATGAAACATATTATTTTTAGGCAAAATTAACATAAGCTAACTCTACCTTCCTACACCATTCTAGGACTAACACCCGAATTAGAGTTAATGGAAATTCTACACAATCTAAAAATGAACCCTAATTAAGGAGGCTAGAAACCCTACCTTTAATAAGTCCTTCTTTCCCATCTTTGGCACTTCTTCTCCTTGAATGCCCTCAAGCTCTTTCTCTTCTTAAGTTCCTTCTTCTTCAAGGTATGATTATGGTGACTATTTGGCCTTGATGATGAGGGATTTTGTAGTATATGATGAGATTGTATGTGAGAATTTAATGGAGGTTGGATTGGTGGTGAAAGAGGAGGAGTTGGTGGTTGTGTGGGTGGTGGGAGAGGTGGAGCCAAGTGGGGAGAGAGGGAAGAGTGTACGGCCCAAAGGGAGAGGGGGAGAGAGAGGATGAACTCTTGGGGAAAAAATTCTTTTCTTTTTCTTTTTTTCCTTTTGTATTATCTCCATTTCAATCCTCACCACACATTAGTCAATACTAAGGACAAGTGTAACACAAATACATGCAAGATGACAACAAAGATGGTTATGTGTCATCTTAATGATTATTCAAAAAATTTATTTTTCTGAAAATAAGAATACCTAATTAATACTCCATACCATCCCAAATACTTCATTCAAATACTTAACTTATTATAATTTAAAATGATGTTTAAAAATATTTAAAAATAATTTGGTCATTAGAAAATTATGGAAAATTCATAAAATGTCCAAAAATTTCATACGCACAAATACGTCCACAAATATGTACATTATACTCGTATATTAATATTAGGGGTCATACATCAAGCCATCCTTAAAATAAATTCCGTCCTCAGAATTTCAAAAATAAGGAGAAAGAAATATTCTATACATTATCTCATATACATCCTTACAACAAGATTACATCATTGTCCAAATAAGTGAGGGTATTTCTATCTCATCTCATCCTCAAGTTTCCAGGTGGACTCCCCTGGAGACTCTTGGTGCCACATAACCCTCACGACGTTGATTGCCTTCTTCCTCGGCATTTTTTCCTTCTATCAAGAATGGCTTTCGGCTGCTGGTTGTATGTTAGATCCGGTCGCACCTCAATCTCTAAAAAGTCCACGACATCACTGGAGTCTCCTACGTATCTCCTGAGCTGAGATACATGGAACACGTCGTGTATACCCTCGAGAGATGATGGTAGTGCAAGTTTGTAATGACCTCGCCAATACGAGCTACGATCTCAAATGGTCCAATATGTCTTGGGCTCAGCTTCCCTCGTCTGCCAAAACGAATCAAACCCCGCGTTAGTGAAATCTTCAAGAATACTCGATCACCTGGCTGGAACTCCAAGTGTTGGGTCTTCTATCTGCCGAATGTTTGTAACGGTCTTGGGCAATTTGAAGGGTTTCCCTGACGGTTCGCACCACCTCTATTGCTTCTACAATCATCTCTGGTCCCAAGAGTTCACGGTCACCAATGTCATCCCAACTGAGAGGATAGAGACACTTCCTCACGTATAATGTCTCAAATGGTGACATACCTATACTTGCCTAGTAACTATTGTTGTATTTAAACTCCACTAAATGTATGTGTTCATCCCAGGAAACCTTGAAGCCTAGCATACAAGCCATTGACGTATCTTCAAGGATCTGAATAGTGCTTTTCGACTGACTATCCGTCTGAGGATGGTATGCAGTGCTGAAGCTCAGTTGAGTACTTAAGCTAGCCTGCAAACTCCTCCAGAAATGATACGTAAATATGGTATCACGGTCGGAGATCTGTGGCTACACTACATACACTACACCAAGCGTAAATAGTGTAATGTCAAGAAATTTACGTAATTAAAAGTTACTAAAATTAAACGCACAATACGCATTGGAAATTAAAAAGAATGTGCTCAACAACACAACCACAAGGAAATATATGCCAAAGCAAACGCAAAGAAAGAGACGTATCCCGGTTTGGATCCCTAATCGGCGATCCTACTCTAGTCCAGCGTTGCAATTGCACTTTGTGGATTCCACTAACCCTTACTGGGTCAAAACAACCAACACCACAACTCGGTGCTTGGTTGCGCTCTCCCACTACATGAGTACAAATGCCAAAAGGAGTAAACCTCCTAGGCACACTCTAACCGAGTACAATCTCTAACTGGGATACAATGCCTAACCGGGATATGGAGTAACCATCCAAGTGGAGTCACCCCACAATGTACTCATAACCCAAGTACTAGGTTTCGTAACAAAAAGAAACGAAAAATTAGAATCATAGTACTAGGTTTCGTAACAAAAAGAAACGAAAAAATAGAATCTTACCTATGCCTTGAATAGATATTACCTATGTCTGTGAAGGCATGAATATTGAAATCACCAACTGCTAGATGATGTAGAGCATGGATGCCTTTGTAAACTTCTCCTTAATGATAGGGTTAAACCACCACTAGATCATGCATTGGATGACGGAGAAGAAAAAGGGAAAATAATTCTCTTCAATGAGTAACCCTCAAATTTGGCTCTCTCAAAAGATTCCTATAAGTATGCAGCGATGCCTAAACTGCACCTCAAACTGGCTTAAAGAAACTCACAAAACATCCCACAAACGGACAAAAAAGGCTAGAAACAGATAGCTCGAAAGTCCCAACGGCTAGTTTTGGGGGTCGACCAGATGTCTGATGAACAATGACCAGACGTCTGATGAAGAGTGGCCAGACGTATGGTCCGATGTTGTATAGCGTCTCGTCTGACAGACTCTTCACAGAAAAACACTTGATCACTAAAACATTCATAACTGACTTATATGAACTCCGATTGAGGTGATCTAAGATGCGTCGGAAAGCTGGCAAAGAATGCAACAAGTGAGCTTAGAATGAAGGAGAAATTCCAACCACAGAGAAACTGACACGGGTTTGAATTTAGAGATTGATTGCAGAAGCTCCAACGCAAGTCAACCAAACGTCTGGAGTACACAACTCAGGTGTCTGGGACGCTGTGCAGGCGCCTGAGAATCCATCTTCAGGCAGCAGCCAAATATGGGTCCAAACAGACAGAGAGCACAAGAAAGTTGCTCACACTGTCCAGGCACCTGGAGCACATGACCGAGACATCTAATTCACTGTTCAGATGCCTGGTCATAGAGTATCAGACGACTGAACCAAGGCTGTGCTCTGCTGATCAAAAAGCAGACACGCCAGGCGTCTGGTGACCCTTCACCAGGCGCCTGATCCAGCGCTAAAAACACAATGAAGAGTGTTTTGAGCAATGGACTAATTGGGATGAGTTCTACAAGATTTCTAATGAACTCTAAGATGGACATGATGCAAATGCGAGTGTATGTGCATCTATTCAAGGCCACAACTTTTCTAAGTAAAAGAAGCAAAATTACATGAAGAATAAAATGAAAATACACTTGAATCTTCAAGTCTTCATGTAATGCTTTGCTCTATAGCCTTGAACCATCATCCACCATCATCCCAACACTTATTGTTTTGTCTCCTCATCAAGATAATCCAATTGTTAATCTGAGACTAAAACAAATGAGATAATTAGCACACAACATAATGTTGATCATCATCAAAACAACATTGGTCTTGAAACCACGAACCAACATTCTCCCCATTTTTGATGATGACAAAATATTATTTAAAAATATAACATAAACATTGAAATACAATGTGTGTGCTAACAAACTCCACCTATCAATGTGCATATGTGCACAAAGTGAAGAAATAAAGCAAAAGGCATATTGATGGGTGTGTTCACTACTACAAAAAAACGCTTGCATAGCGCTCTTTTTTACACTTGGATAGCGCTTTTAAGCGCTATCCAAGCTACCGCTATGGTAGCTTGGATAGCGCTTTTATAAGCGCTATAGTAGTGGTTTACTAAGATAGCGCTTATAAAAGCGCTATCCAAGCTACCACTATGGTAGCTTGGATAGCGCTTTTTAAGTGCTATCTAAGTGGTTTACTATTTTTTTGATTTTTCAATTTTTGTTTTTAAAAAATTAAACAGTAGCCACGGACTGGCTGTGGCTAATAAGCATTAGCCACGGACTTGCTGTGGCTAATAAGCATTAGCCACGGACTTGCTGTGGCTAATACGTATTAGCCACGGAATGGCCGTGGCTAATACCTATTAGCCACGGACTAGCCGTGGCTAATGTTTAATTTTTTTTAAAAAAATAAAAAATCGTAACAAAAAATAGCCATTGCATCTTGTGCATTATCACTGCCATGACAAAAGGACAAGATATTGATATTGTTGCGCTCACAGCTGCAAATACCATATCGATACCATTGATTTTTCCCCTTTTTTGGAGGAATTGTGTCATACATTTTATATACAGTAACTATTGTAGCATTCAAGGCAAAGTCACATAAACTATATTCTCTATCATATACACAAGTAATCCGTAAAGTACATGATGAATGGTCAAGCATACAAATCTGACTCCTCAAGATGCTGCTCCCTTTGATTTCTGGATCTCCAACTCGTGCTCAGCCACCATAACGCAAGAATCCGCCTCCAGGGAGGAATCTGAGCCTTTATCGTTCAATAAGGTTGGTCTGGATGAAGTTTATTTCTTCTGAATATTGGTTTGGACGGCTCCATGTGTCTACAAGAACAGAAGAGGTGTTGTAGAAGCCCCGGTTCCAGTGTGCTGATCGTGGAGAGCAGAAGCCCCGGCCTTGTGGCGCAGCAAACCTCTGTCTTTGTGCCTCCCTCTCTCCTCTCCAGATCGAACTAATCAAATTCAGATCATGCATCGTCATACAATATTCAGTTATCTCTAAAATCTTTTCTCAGTATAACTGATGCACCTGGTTGAAGTCTGCTAGGGTCTTCTTTGAGGGTGTATTCGAGGAACATGAAGATTGGGCTTGTTTGCTGACAGAATTACTCAAAATGAATTCCTACAGCAACATAAGGTAGGAAATGTATTATTAGATTAGCACATATTTAAACCACACACACTAGCTGGTGTAAATACCATTCTTCTACGGTCATCCAAGCCATAGTACAAGACACTCCTTGCAGGTGATTGATCACGGCCAGCTCTTCCAGATTCTTGATAGAAGGCTTCCAATGACTTTGGTATATTGAAATGACAAACAATACGGACATCCTTCCTATCAATAACCTGCAATTAGATATAGCATCAAACCCATCCAGTTGATGAAAAGATAGCAGTAAGCAACTGCTTCCAAAGAAAAAAATAGAGAATCAACCAATATAAAATTTAAAGCATACAAGGACCATACCATCCTGTTGCAGCAAAAGCAGGTTTCTCGTTATTCATGAATCCCCAAGTGACCTCAGAAAGTAACGAAGAAACAAAATCAGCATGTTTTAACTTTGATGACCTTACATCAAACTTTCATGTTAAATTTATATCAAAATTATAAATAAGTTCCATGGGTGCAAAGAAGAAATATGGTAACAATCTTAATCATCATCTATTCGACAAGTCATATGCATTATCATATAAATCGTATCAGAGATCATGGAGTTCACATCATGTTTTTGTTCAGTGCCTTCTCAGTACTAATTAACTTTGGTTGTGCATGGAATCTCACCTAAGAATTCGCCGACGCTAAATTAACAGTCATTAGTAAATATTGATTTGCAACATTCCAGACGGACTTACTATCAAGTCTTCTTTCTTTGGACATCTGATAATTGAAAATGCTGACTGGTAGTAAACATTAAGGCTGACAGGCTAAATGAAGGTTTTGCTAAGATATGATACAAGTTAACGATATGAAGAACCAATTTCAAGGGTGTAATAAGTTCTTGTTTTTGCCCCATGAGGCCAATAGAAATTCCTAACAGAACTGAAAATGCACTTCCTTTGTTAATTATATAATGTGTGAATGCTTAATAGATATCATCATCGCCCATTCGACAACTCATCTACTAAATCGTCGTATCAGAGATCGCGATGTTTACATCATTGGCCAATAACAAAATGCGCTTAATTAATTTCTAACTGTCATCCAACCTGCATCAGATCTCTCTTCTTATTAGTTCAGTGTCTCTGCTGTAGTATCTTTGCTTGTGCATATATATAACAGGTCACCTAATTAAGGACTAAACTAATGGTCATTAGTACATCTAGCTAGCTGTTATCAACACTATTCTCTTTCCAGGTTGTACATATCAGAAACCAACGGTTTGCTAATTAAGGTGTAATATAATACCAAGTTAACGATATGAAGAAGCAAGTCCAATAGAATGGTGTCATAATTTCTTGTTCTGGTCCCACGAGGCGATGAGATCGCGCTCCCTGAACATTTGAAGAAAGTTTCTTTGCAAGTACATATCCAACTTTGCAGGTACACCATCTTGGCTGTATCTCAACTTTGATGACCTTATATCAAACTTTCATGTTAAATTTATATCAAAATTATAAATAAGTTCCATGGGTGCAAAGAAGAAATATGGTAACAATCTTAATTAACAGTCCAACATAATCTGAACTTATATATGCTATAAACTTTACATATGTTTTAAAAAATTCACAATCAAATACTAACATAATAGAAATGTCATACCCAGTCAAGAAGATAAGAAAAGTCCTCCTTCGGCTTGTAGTTTGTATTGCTCATTCCACTAACAACCTCCAACATTACAACTCCAAAGCTGTAAACATCTGCTTTGTCAGTCAAGTACCCCCTCATTGCATATTCAGGAGCCATATATCCTCTGTGCAACACGGTGACAGTTATTATACAAAGCATCATACACTAAATCAGTTATAGAGAATTGTTTCAATGAAGGTATTTGCATTGTATAGGAAAAATAGAATAAACACGTCATCTTTTAAAGTAACAGATCAAGCAATGAATTATACTAAAAAGGGAAATACTATCCTAACTTGCATGCAAATGTATGTATGAGCCAGCAACTTGATTCCTATGATAATTATTTAGATCAATATCCAAGCAGGTCAAGAAGATTACTACATCAAAGAACAATATATAACTTATGCAAAGATGAGTAGAACGATGAGAACTCCAGTCTCTTACTTCTGCAGATAAACAATAATTGAACAGGAAAGGAAAAACAAAGGAAATTAATCATAGCAAGCACAACTATTTATCAACACTTAAGAGATTAGTGTTCGGATCAAGCCTAAGCTCTGATAGCATGTTTAAAAAGAGAAAATGTATTAAAGAGAAAAAAGGTAAAGCTTGATTAGTATCATCTCCTTGTATCATATTTATAGTATTAAAATTGTTATCATATTTATAGTATTAAAATTGTTATCAAATGTGACATGTATACCAGTAAGAATCCGACCCAACTTCGTCTGATTCTTGTTGTTCTCCTGGCCAAAAAACAAAATTAGTAAGGAGCATGACGTTCATATTTTTTAAAATCGATAACAAAATTAGCAAGGAGTACTCTCTAAAGTTTTGATGTTCTGTTCACCACAACAAGAAAATAATGAAACACGCCGCTCCAGCAAGCAAAACACCATATCATGCAATCTCCTGGCTTTAGCTGCAGCAATGAGCAAACTAATGCAATCTTTCCCTTCCAAAAATATCTACCAGGTTTTTCACTAATGAGCAAACTAATGTAACATCACTTTCCCTTCCAAAAATGATGAAACAAACCAAGATTGAAGACGTATGATCCAAATTTAACAGAAATTAATCACCATCCAATCATTAAAGAATCAATCTCTCCTATATGGGATGCTCTCAATCCAACAAAAGAACGTAAACAACAATCACTAACCAATTAAATTCAAATCCAGCATCAAGAAGGCTACAGAACACAACAAAAATTGCATTCTGACGGTAAATTCTCATTAAACTTTACCTTCCAAAACAAAAATAAGATCTGATGAGGTTATGGCAAACCTATCAAAGATGCCAAATTTAACTAAGAAATCACAAACCAATCATCAAATTATCCATAATAAAGCTATCAAAATCGTACCTTTAACGATTTTTACCCACGAGGAGGCCAAAACAAAGAAACCCATCCCATGTTTTTTCTCAGAAGAGACACCCATAAGATCAATGTCGTAGGTTTCATTAAATCCAGTTTCGAAAGCCCTGGTCACCTTCAACGAACCCTTCACCCGATCGTTCATCACCGCGCAGGCATCATCAGGATGCTCCCCTCTTATCCTCCGAACTTCCTGAACAACAAGAAGCAAAAAAATCAACCAATCGATCAGATCGATGACGTACCGGCAAGAAGAAGACTGAAGAGAACCAAAGAACCGTGGATCCTCCCGCGTCGATCCATGGCGCCCCCCTTCAGAACCTTCTCTATCTTCCAGATCGCTGAGTTGAGAATGGGGAAGAAGAGAATGCGAACACGAACCCTAAAAGCGCAGCGGCCGAACGCGAACCCTCGGTGATTTGGGAAATTAAGTTAGCGAGTGCGCCCAAGCCCTAAAAGCACAGCGCGAAATCTCGGCACTAACCCCACGAAAGCGAAGCGGCGCTTGGAATTTTTGTTTAAGCGCTGTGTAAGAGAGCATGTAAATGTATATTTCTTAAATAAAAGTGCTTATGTAA
The DNA here is from genome assembly GCA_030789695.1 of Scilla litardierei. NCBI lineage: Eukaryota > Viridiplantae > Streptophyta > Magnoliopsida > Asparagales > Asparagaceae > Scilla > Scilla litardierei. The sequence continues at coordinate 186,659,156 of CM061142.1, read as the reverse complement.
CGTTTAGTACCATAGCGTTAAAATAAAGCGCTATTTAAGGTATTGCTTGGATAGCGCTTTCATAAAAAGCGCTATCTAAGTGATTTTTACCGTAATTTTGATTTATTTTTATTTCCTATAAGTGCAGAAGCGCTATACAAGAACTCACTTAGATAGCACTTTTTAAAAGCGCTATCTAAGTGGCGTTACACAAGCCCAAATCTGTAGTAGTGGTTTATGTAAAAACAATACCAACAAAAGAGTGCATAAAAGCATATGGTATATATTTTTACATAACCACAATTTCTCCCTCTTTGGCATATCAAAGAGACGGGAAAGTGCTCCAAGGGTTTGAAATAACCTATTCATATGCGCATCCAAAGGCCCCAACCGATTATACCAAATGGTACCATATGCATATTCAAATAGAGTAATGGGTATAATATGACATGGGACGCATCTCCTCATATACCAAGACAAAAAAAATAGGGATGGTAAAACAAGTACAAGCTCGCGTAGGCTTGTACAACCACGCTTTTTGGGTCTTGTATTTGAGAAGATGACTCCGATGTCATATGATACTCATTATGCACAAAATACGATATATTTAACATTAAAAAATGTATATCGAACTCGAACACCATGAATATCTCCCAAACGAACTTATCCACCATTTCTTCTGTGTCGACACTGAAAGTAATACAGTGCCTATCTACATGTGCCTATCTAATATGATGATCGAACTTGGAACACTATGGGAAACAAATTTGGAACACATTGCAGCCAACCAAACCAACAAGCAACGACATAGATTTAAGTGGGTATTGGGCTCAAGTCTATGTCTAGTATACACCGCTGGCCCACATTGTAAGACGACGTTGGTTCGAACCGGGACAGGCCGACAAGGCTTGGTGTCAGCGGACGGCGCCGCCACCTGAACCAGGTATCTTTTATCCCTTTACATATTCCAGAAGCGTGGACAACTTCCGTCCACACCGTGGGTCAACGCAGTGCTTTGACTCAGGTCAGCCAGACCGCGTACTTTCTGTTACTCCCCTCTGTCTCAGTCCCACGAGACCAAATGCTGACATCACCCCACGCATCAGCAGTACCACTTGTGCTCGTGCGACCGGGCGCAAGCTCATCACCCCCAAGCCATTTAAGCCACAATCTCCACGTGAAAGCTACCCGTAATCCGCTTTTAATCCGCGTAAGCATCCAGCTGGCACTCTGCGGCTTTGTTTCTCTATAATCTATATATACACGCGCAGCCAGCACCATCTCTCTTTTCTAACATAAACCAAGCATCTATCAAATGGTTCCAAAGAGAGAGCTGATCAGCTTCTCCTCGTTCCAATCTCCCGCCAAGCAACCGACCGCAACGGCGGCGATGGTGGTCCCGTTCGGTTCGCGCATTACCCGGGAGCAGGAGACGGCGATCATCGTCTCCACGCTCATCCGCGTCATCTCCGGCGCCACAGCCGACGCCTCCTCCTCCTCTACAGCCGCCATCTTCTCGGGCATTCCAAGTGCCGACCCGTGCCGGCTGTGCGGCATCCAAGGCTGCATCGGCTGCGAGCTTTTCGCGGGGCCGCCGGCAGAGACAAGCGCCGGGCAGCAGCAACGACAGGAGCAGAGGGGCAGGGGCAGGAAGAGGAAGAACAAGTACAGGGGAGTGAGGCAGAGGCCGTGGGGGAAGTGGGCGGCGGAGATCCGGGACCCGAGGAGAGCCGTCAGGAAGTGGCTGGGGACCTTCGACACGGCGGATGACGCCGCGAGAGCGTACGATAGGGCCGCCATTGAGTTCAGGGGACCACGGGCGAAGCTCAACTTCCCGTTTCCAGAACAAACAGAGCAACAGCTTGAAGAGCAAGCGACGGAGCAGAGAGATGAAGGGAAAGAGATGATGGGGGTATGGGATGACCTGCAGGATTTGATAGAGCTAGATGATGGTGAACTCGGGCGTCCCAAGGAGTGAGTTCATGTGAGCATAGCTTCTTCTTTTTTTTTTTTTTCTCATATTAGTCCCTTAAATTATGTGTATTTTGATAATAGTCCCTTAAATCTTTGTAATTTGAATTTAGTCCTTTAAAGGGACTATTTAGGTTAAACTTTAAACATTTAAGGGACTATTTAGGTTAACAAAAGGGACTATTTAGGTTAATATTAAACATTTAAGGGACTAAATTCAAATTACAAAGATTTAAGGGACTAATATCAAAATACACATAATTTAAGGGACTAATATGAGAAAAAACCCTTTTTTTTTTGTGGGCAGAAAATCACATAGAAATGGTTGGCATTTATAATTTTGTACTGTCCAGGATGAAGTTTTTGTATCATCTCTGGATTGAATTTTTTTAATAAAAACTTGTTAATTCCACCATACAGTAAAATAATGGATAAAGCGTGTTCAATTTTTGGGGCGAAAAAAAAAAAGAATACGTTGAAAAGTGACGGTACACGTAGCTCTGTATTTATAGTAGAAATGTTACAATAGGGTGGATATCATCATCATACATGGGCCATACATGGGCCTACAAGAGCCCATTCATAGCACTTCCGCTTATCCATCCATCATTGTAAGCTCCATATATGAATACTTCGGGATTCACGGTGCTTATCAGTATCATCGGGATTTGGATACTTCTGGATCATAGATTAGGAGGTTTTGCCTCGTTAAAACCTTTGGCTATGGAAAACCCAGTAGGAAAAATCGATAGCTAAGGAAAAAAGTACAAGTCTCCTCAACTTCACCTGATCTATGAATATCCCTAGAGATGGATACTTCTAGATCCTAGATTAGGAGGTTTTGCCTCGTTAAAACCTTTGTCTATGAAAACCCAGTGGGGAAAACCGATAGCTAAGGAAAAAAGAACAAGTCTCCTTAACTTCACATGATCTGTGGATATCCCTAGAGATGGATACTTTTGGATCCAGAGTTAATGTGGTGCCTCATTAAAACCTTTGGCTATGTAAAACCCAGTGTGAAAAACCAATAGCTAAGGAAAAAAGAGTCCAATCCTACATTTAACTCCCCCTGTTCTATGCAATCTTCAGGCATGCAGGTCTCCTAGGCATCTATACATCAATCTAGTTTACAACATTCCGAGAATAAATACAAAATACAAGTATTGATCATCTATAGCAGCTGCGAAGTCCAAAGGAGCTTTGAAGAGGTGTGTCATGTCTCATTGCCTTTGATCTAGCCTCCTCAAGGTTGAACTAGGAAAGTGAAATGGCATGCAAACTTGGTAGATAGCTCCAGTTCTCTAATCTTTGACCCAGCCGTCACTGGTCTATGAGGTACTTCAGGACGTAACTAAACACTCTTGATTTGCTTCTTGGATGGTGAGCTTTTCGGAATGGTAGAATGATGTTGCCTTAGTGGTATATCTCTTTGCAGATCTCTAGGAGGTGGCCATTCTTTCGTGGTGGTCATTACGATGATATATTAACTGCATCTGTAAATACATTTAACATGGAAGATGATCATTGACCTTTGAAGGTAGCGCAGAAGATGCGTAAGTCAGGTCTAGTGGCACGCTGCAGGTGCTGCACTGTATCTATCTAACATATTTACTGTCAACGCTAAATCGGGATGCGTGCAGTTTGCCAGATAATGAAGTGCTTCGCTAAGGTACTTCAAGACCTTGTATTTCCTCCCTCTCTTCCAATGGACAGAAGGGAGCCTTATGTAAATCCATACAACCTATATGTGTATTTAGTGTATAACAATGGTCCAAGTTTCTTCATCAACTTCAGGTGTATAAAGTTTAATGTTATATGATTTTCATCTTCAGGATGGTATTTCCATCTTCAGGATGGTATTTTCATCTTCAGGATGATGAGTCTATAAGCCAAGACACGTCTTTATTTTTTTCCCTAACTCTTACTATCGTGTTTAGGCTTTAACAGATATTTCGATTTTCTCTTAGAAGATCCGATGAGATTCGAGTCTATCTCAACTCATTTTCTTTATTATTGTAGAATATACGTCTCGAAGTATTCAGGCAATTAATGAAATTAAAAAAAAATCCTTAGGGGTATGCCGCCACAACATCCAAAGCAGCATATCTACAATTTCTTTTGCCAATTGTGTGTGTTTTGCAACTATAACTGGGGAATTTAATGCATCATATATGTTTCATAAGTGAGTCAAGCTCATCTTACTTTATCACTTCCTGGTTTCAGTTTAAAGAAACCTCTAAATTATAGGGTATACCTTATAGCATCTAAATTTAATTATATTGTATACAATACTCATTATTCCCACATGTTGATACCTTTTGATATCAGGACTTCACGTCCAAACACTTCATGTTTCATAAGTGATTCCAACTCAACTTATTTTTACCTCATTCCACATTTTTCATCGATCACCTTTGCTTTTTAGCAACAGAGTATGGATCGATTACTTTCATTTAAATGGCAAAATGAATCGTGAATTAATTGTCGATAAGTGTGTTTTTTATCCAAACACCTCCACAAGTACGTATATTATTCATTTATGTTTCATTTTATTCCAGAATTTCCTCTTTTGGAGGTCTGGAAAGGGAGAGGATATGGAGATGAGCTCACTTTCCTATGGTGGTATTGTTTTAAGGTCCCGGGGATTTTTCCTCTATTTGGAGCCTCCTAGTCTGTCCTTTCCTCATTTAGGACATCCACTTCCGCCGCTGGTGGATTGCATCCATTATTTTTGGTATGTCAATCCTAGCTGGATTTTTAGCAGCATGGATGTGTGATTTTGACAATATTCGAATTGTCAACTTATATGTCAGATGAATTTTTAACAGTTTCATAATTGTGGAGGATCTTCAGGATCTCATCATAATTCATAATTCTCGGATCATAGATTTTGATATTCTAATATGGTTAACTGAATCTCAGGGATGATTGTGATATCCAAGTTGAACCTAGTACATGGAAATTAAAGAGTTCTGAATATGAAGGATCTTCATGATCTCATCATCATAATTGAATCTTTAAATAAGGGCACATCAATGCACACTCTATGAGATGTTCTTTTAAATGCTTCCCCTGTTGGGAGTGCATTTTGATGGTTTTATAGTGGTGATATGGGGATGTGGACATATCAAGGCACAATTTGTACGATGTGCTCTAAACGCCTCCTCCGTTTGGAGTTCTATAGAACTATTTATCTGGGGTGATCAGCCCTGATAGATGGGTTCTAAGGTGGTGTTTTTATGGTCTGCAATATAATTGCATGTCCCCATGCAGTCACCAGCAACTGGATTTTTAACAAATGAGTAATCCGTTTGAATTAATTTAATGATTTACTCTTATGACCCATTTTGGATGGGAACATAATCTTCATGATGTTCAACTTTATTCCAGTTTGCCAATTATTTTGGATTTTCCTATATTATCCAATTTACCTGCCATTTTTCCTCGTTTCCTTTGAAAAGGCGAGATTATGGTTGGATAATAGGATTCTGTTGAATCATTGGGCCGGCATTCGAGATAACTCGACTGACAGATGACTAAGGCCCACAGGGCCCACAAGAGAAGCCAGATATCGACTCAATCAAAGGCCAACGGCCAGTCGACCGTTGAGTCCCCCTCACTCAAACGTGGGATTAAAAGCGGGCTCGTAAATCGTATGAACATGCACAATATTTACTCCTATTAAAGGGAAAAGATCGTGGCCCCATTATAGGTGGATGTTATCTCTCCAATGTCTCTAAAGGGACCTTGTATGCCTATAAATATAAGGACGGGTCACATCTCCAAGGTACGAGGTCTAAGACATAAAACTCTACTTTCTCAGCTTGTATTCTTTATATTACAGAGCTTGCACCGCCAGTACGAGATGAACCTCCGCAGGTCGATCTCAGTTGCACCAAGCTCACTCTCTCCCTAAAATTTCCATACTAACTTAAGCATCGAAGGGGATTTGGGTCGGAACCCAGATCCAACCACCCCTAACGTCTTCCTGTGGTGTAGATTGACGTCCCCCACGTTTGTGCGTGGCATGCAAGTGTGCAATGATATGTGATTGGGGGTGCGAGATTTAAATATTTGTAACCGCAAGCGCACGATGTTGTAGTGTGGCTTGGGGGTCGAACACGGGGAGGCATGACTGTGCTTGTGTCAGAAAGGAACCAAATTCACCCTAGGGGTGAGCTAGCCCGAATCGGAGGATGGTTTGTCACAAATCGTAGGTAAGGGTTTAAACAATAATAAAGGGAACCCGGGACTTCGGTATCCACCCTATCATGTGATTCTCACTAATACGGCCGACGGGTAGGACAACGATCGGAATTACGGTTTAATGGTGAGACGTTGCCTCTAAGAGTGATACCAATGTCCCATGGGCCCGATATTCCGGTCAGTGCCCAGTAGATACACCGGACTACCCGGGTTCGGTCAGTGGGCATTCCCATGTCCATTAACACTGACCGACTTCAGGAGCACTAAGCTCGCAACGATAACTCCCAACATCTCATCCTGCCGTTCTCACGCGCCAGGATTCGATGTCTACGCTAAGGGCGTGAGCTATGGCTAGGGAGTCAACCGCCAAGTTTATTCCCCCTTGGCCCAACGGTCAAAGGCAGTCTTTTTCTCACTGATGAGAATGAAACACCCCGCGTAACCGATAGATTCCTAATCCCTATCGATTTCCTACTCATATGGACGCATCAGGGAGAACCCACGAAGGGGTTTCCACCAAAATTCCAGATTAGGGGACTACTCACACATATTAGGTAAAAAGCAATCTAAATGAAAATCGACTGTTAAAAGCATGATCAGGCGATTGAAAAGTAGTAAGAGCAATGCAAATAACACTATATTAAAGTTTGGTAAAGATCAGACAACTTACAAATATTTAGAAAATTATAGCCGTCGCGAGAGAGAAAAACAGTAAAAAAATAACAACTCTCGTTTTCTGAAAACCTTGGGCTTCTATATGTAGAAAACGACATCACCCGATCGGGTGAAAGATCACCCGATCGGGTGACCTGCTACGAAATTCAACAGCGATCTTCAGGGCTTCACCCTGTCAGTCGACACGGTCGGTTGGCGGAAGCTGCTCATCGTTTGGATCTTGAGCTCATCAGGTAGACCGATCGGTTGATAAATCAACAGATTGGTTGGAATTGTTGCCCCAAAAGACAGAGACTTGCGACATTTTGGCACGATCAGCCGGCCGTCGGGTGAGCTGTCCGGGTCGTGTCTTCGAGGAAACAGCTATAGATGAACCGATCAGGTGAAGATCACCCGATCGGTTAGATTTCAGCTCCAATTTCCAGAGAGAACAGTCGGGCTGAACCGGTCTCCGACCCGGTCGGTTGACACTCTCATCGCTTCAGCAGCTGTCCGGGTGGTGCACGCGTGCATCACCCGATCGGTTGGCGTATCCAACCAATCGGGTGGGGGATGAAAGATGGAGATCTTTGTCGTTTGACCCCATGGATCACACGCGACTCCTCCCGTTGCTCCGGGGACTTATGATATCTTCACTATGTGTCCCCTATGCTGTCAAACTCCTGCAAACATACAAAAACACGGAAAAGTGAAAGAAAACAAGATAACACGAGAAAATGGATACGAAACGGCGGAAAATAACAGAAAAACACAAAGGAAGACGTGCGTGAATATATGAAATATAAACGCACGTAAAAATCCCCCAAGGTGAACCCTTCCTCGTCCTCGAGGAAGACGAGTGAGAGTAGGAGCTCGGAGGGGGAAAATAGAGAGAAAGAGAGAAAAAGAGAACTCTAAATCCTAAATCGCCCGTCATGGCCAACAAAATCAAAAACGACACACCAAGCAAGCAAACGCCAAATCACATCACTAAACCAAGGAATACGAGTCCACACAAGTGCCGTGGGCTCACGCGGTGAAGCGCGAGTGAGTGTGGTTGTGTGCTAGCAGACGGTGTCGCTATCTATATTGTACTATAAGCTCCATATACACAAATCCAAGAAATGACCCAAATATCGATTCGATTCGAAATAAGCGGTGAATATATAGCTCAAGCATGCATGAGAAGAGTATGAGAATAGAAACACATCATGTGTCAGGGACTCCACAGCTAGGGACTCGGGAATCACCACACTATCGCCTAGATAATAGCTAGAAATTCCATATCCCAAGTGTTTTCGAAAGCGATGGGGGTTGAGATGATGTGGAGTAGAACACTCGGTGCAAATTCTCGCCTTCCCTTTATTCTCGATAGGTAGGGAAATACTCACACACATTTTTTTGGGTTTTGGATATATGTATTTTTTTTGGATTTTTGGATATACATATATATATATATATATTCTTTCTTTTCTCTTTTCCTTTCTTTTTTGGGTTTTTCTTTTCTCTCTTTTTTTGGATTTTTGGATTTTGGGATATATACATGTGTACTCTCCCAAGTGGGAGAACGATACACGACGAGGGGATTTGCACCAAGTAAAACAAATAAGAAATCGGAATCTAAACACTTGGTCAAAGGAAATATTTCTCGCAAGTTAGAGCATGGGCTAAATGGGTTATCCTAGTCCTTAATTGTGGAATCCCGACACATGCGAATTGAAGCATACGATACATATATATCATGCATATAGAAGCAGGCAGTAGAAGCAAATACCGCATATTCAAATCGAAGCATGATAATCTCGAGGTCATTCCTGGATAGGTATATAAAACACATTCACAAAGTAGAAGCACACCAAACAGCTAAGCACGACACACGACTCACATAAAAGTAAGTGGACCCACGATGCATAAAATGCAAGAGGACTCGGCTTCCTAGGGTTAGTGAACGTGATTATCGAAGCCGTGCTAGGTGTGTATGTGTGATTTTGTGGTAATTCATCATAGGGAACATCTCTAGGAAAAAGAGATCGAAAGAAGAAAAAGAAAAAAGAAAAACACGATAAAAACGACACAAAAACGAAGAAAAAGACGCAAATGACGCACGAAGTGCGACTCCCCCAAGCTGAAACTTACATTGCCCTCAATGCACTAGAATTAAATACGGGAGGGCAATGAAAATGGGGAAAATACGCACCGACACAAAAAGACATGAAAGACAAGAAAAACACACATACGAAAATGAAAAATAAAAAATAAAAAAAATAAAAATAAAAATAAAGATCACACCACACGACATATAAACTGAAAATAAAAATAGAAAATCACACCACGACAAATAAACAAACACACAAAGAAAACAGCACACGACAGCACACAGAAAAATATGACTTCCCTTAAGCTAGACGTGACAATGCTAGTAATCATGAAAATGCAGAGATAAGCTAGGGGGAGGTCAGAAAACAAAGAGAAATCAGAAAGCAGGAGAGGAAACATCCTCATCCTCCTCGGTGGAAGATGTGGGGGATGCGGTGCGGGTGGGTGAGGTGACTGGTGTGCGGAGAAGTGGAGAAAGTCGTCGAGGTGATGTATCGGTGGGTGTGGAGGTGTGAATGATAGGTGGAGTCGTGGTGGTGATGGTGAGTGGGAGTGAAATGGCGACCAATGTGGTGGTTGATGGTGTGGGTACGGGGGTAGGTGAGGATGGTGGGGGAAGTAAGCGCGAACGCACCTGCAATTTCTTGCGGCGCACGTATGGAGTGACGGAAGTGGAGGGTAGTGGAGCTGTGGGGGCGACAGTGGAGGGAATGGAAACAGTGGGAGTAGATGAGGTAGTGGGAATGGAAGTAGTGATAGGAGGGGATGGTCGCCTAGGGGGTGATGGTGGAGGTGAAGAATGTGATGGGGGAGGTGAAAATCGTCGAGGTGGTGAAGGTGGGGATGAGGGGTGTGGTGTGGGAGGGGGTGGTCCGTTGACGTGAGGGAGAAGGCGGAGGATGGAGGCCACATTCCTCTCAAGTGCGAGGAAACGTGGGTGAGATAAAATCGAAGGGGATGGGTCCGAGGGGGTGGAGGATGCAACAACAGCATGAAGCGAAGCCAGCTCAGTCTCGAGAGCGAGACGAACGGAAGTGGCTCGACGAAAGGAGGAGGAGGAGGTAGTGCGGACCGGAGTGGTGGTGACAGTAGTGATCGGGACAGAAGCTGGGATGGCATGACTATGACCAGCCCCATAGTCTCCCCGGGACGCTGGGATATCCTGCACGCCTAAGTGGGCGAGAGGGGAAGGTGGGCTGGGTGCGTCCTGGGGGAAGGAATGGAAGACGGAGCCCTTCCATAAACTCAAGATTGGGAGGAAATGTCCAATCTGCCGCCAAAGCAATAGTCATGCGAGCGGGGTTGGGCAGAATGGTATAGGGAGATGGGGGTGGCCGTATTGGAAGGTGAAACTGTTGAGTATGGACTCCCCGGATTTGGTTTTGGATGATGAACAAACATAAATATCCTAAACTAACTATTTGTGTGCGCAGTTATGGAGATCGTCGCCAAATTTATATGAACATCCAAAGCGACGTCTCGAGACTTCTCAAAGTGCGTGATCTATGCCTAAAGCTTCGTTGAAGCTCATGGACCATTTTTGAAGTCATGAAGATTCGAATTGAAGCTTTTGAAGACGGTTCGTCAAGTTTTATTTATAGTCTTCTAGCTTCTTTTCGTAGAATGTTAAGCCTTGAGTAGGTCTTATGTTTTAATCTTCATAACGCTCATATCTTAGAGCTAGGGTCTTAGTAGAAGTCCATACAAACTTTCCCGAAGCTTCGCGCTTCGATTCGCGACTTCTTGTGCATGTTAGTTGGTTCAAGAAGAAGAACCAACCGACTAGATGGTGATCTAGTCGGTCAGCAGAGCTTCTTGAACCGACTAGTTTGCCTCCTTCAATTCTAGCTCACTTACTGTTTACAGGTAGTCGGTCAAAGAAGGTTCACCGACCGACTAGTTGTGAAACTAGTCGGTTAGGAATCCTTCTTAGACCGACTAGTTGAGCTTCTACTGTACAGTCTAAGTTATTGTTTATCGTTAGTCGGTCAAAGAACATTTGTCGACCGGCTTGTTGATGAACTACTCGGTTAGAATTTGTTCTTAGACCGACTAATTCAACTTGTACTCAGACTATTTGTTTTATCTCTTAGTCGGTCTATGAATACTCACCGACCGACTAGTTGTGAAACTAGTCGGTTGGCAAGTCTTCTTGGACCGACTAGTTCTTTAAGTCTGAACTTCATCTATTCACTGTTCACCTCTTAGTCGGTTCATGTTGTTTCACCGACCGACTAGTTGATGAACTAGTCGGTCAGTGATCCTTCTTTGACCGACTAGTCTGCTTCAGAATAGAGCCGTTGGAGCATTAAATGCCACGAAATTTGCTCTCTCTTTCCTCTATCCTATATATACTTGGAGTGCTGCATTCTTTGCACTCAAGGCTGATTATTATTGATATTTAGAGATCAAAGAGAAAGCATTTAATCTCATTCAAAGCTCTCTCATTTCATTCAAGAATCTCTCCCTCACTCTTATTTCAAAAGAGAGATTCATTGATTGTGAGCCTTCCAAGCCAAGAGCTTGATCCAAGGTCACCAACATCCACCTAGGACTCCATTGCTGGTCATCTATCTTGGAGCTAGGGTTTGGTGCTTCATCTTCCCCAAAATCCTCTTTGCCATAATTCGTAAGTTTACTCAAGACATAGGTATTTTGTGGTAAGCATTTCTATTTCAATTTACTTTGAATATTGCAAGTGATTCACTCTCGGTTGTGAGAGTTTGTTTGTGATCCCGGGTTGTGGGAGTCACAATTTCCATTTGTGTATGATTTGATCTTGTAGAGGTTTCTACAAGTATTTCATAGTGCAAATTTGAGTTAGAGGTTTCTAACTCAAGTATCTGGAGGGGATCTGGGTGTTTGGGACGTAGGATCACCGGGAACAAGTCGGGGAGACTTGGGTGGATCCGAACCCGTTAAATTGCTTGTTTGCGATTGTTTTCTTTGTTGTCTATATTTACATTTCCGCATTTCCGCATTGTTGGTAGAGTTTGCAAGATAATTAGGAATTATCTTCTTAATTATTTTAATGTACTATTCACCCCCCTCTAGTACTTGTGCAGTAGCTTCGTAGGGCATTACATTTGGTATCAAAGCCAAGTACCTAGCTATGTCTGCCAACGACAACAAGACCGTTCGTCCACCTTCAGATTACAACACCTTCAGGAACCGTGAAGGAGCTTCTTCGGTGATGGAAGGACACTCCTCGATGAGGCCTCCCTTCTTCAACGGTACCAACTACGAGTACTGGAAATGCCAGATGGAAACTTTCCTCCAGAGTGCTTCAATGTGGAGAGCCACATTGACGGAGTACGTCGAGCGCGCCGAAGAAGATTTCGTGAAGTGGACTACCGCGGAGGTCACCGCGGAGGTAAGCAATGCCAAGGCAATGAACGCCTTGCAATGTGCCTTGGAGCCCGAGGACTTTAATAAGATAGGCACATGTAAGAGTGCATATCAAATATGGAACTCTCTCCACATCTTGCATGAAGGAACGAGTAGGGTAAGAGACTCTAAACTCGTTGTTGTTAATAATGATTACAAGTTATTTCATATGCAACAGGGTGAGAAGATGAAGGAGTATTATGCTCGCTTCGTCGACATCACAAACGAGTTGGAGGCTCTTGGGAAAACCTACACCCAAAAGGAGAAAGTCTCAAAGATAATTGACGGACTTCCTTCTTGTTGGGAGAAACATACATTCGCCATCGAGGAAGGTAATGACATGAGTAAGTATACCGTCATTCAACTAATGGGTAGCTTAATGCCTTATGAGGTACGCAAGGATAGCAAGTTAAAGTTGCAGGACAAGATGAAGTCCTACTTGAAGCAAGACGATGCAAAGAAAAAGGCTATTGCTTTCAAGGCCGCTCCATCAACATCTACATCTACCGATGATGAAGACTCAGAAGACGAGTTGGACTTGGAATCTATTGCCCTCATGGCAAAGAAGTTCAATCGGTTCTTCCGGAAAGGTAATTTCAAGAACAAATCCAAGTTTAGTTCTTCTAACGCCTCCGCTCCTTTGTGTTTTAAATGCAACAAGCCAGGACACATGAAAGCGGATTATCCTCAAAATAAGCAAAAGGAGAAGTGGAAGGCGCCAAAATTCGACAAGTCAAAGAAGTACAAGAAAGGGTACAAAAAGGGACTTGTCGTGACATTCACCGACTCCGAGGATTCCTCTAGTGGAGAGTCAGACGATGAGCAAGTAGAGCAAGCACACAAGTGCTTCATGGCTAGAGAGGAGCAAGAGAAAGATTCCTCCTCCGATGATAGCGATAAAGAAGGCGATGAGGTAACAATGGATGACCTTAGAATGCTAATGAGCAAATATGGTCTAAATACACTAAATTAGTAAATAGATATACTAAAGTAAAAGATGATTTAGCTAGCATCCAAACCTCGCCTAAACCTATCATCACCAACAACGACACCGTTGTTGAAGGTTTGAGAAATGAGATTGTAAATCTCAAATCTCAAATTGAACATGTTCATATTGAGAAATCGGATGAACACAAGATAGCGGATTTGACTTCTCAAAACTCGACTTTGAGTCTTGAGAATGAAAATCTCAAATCTCGTGTTTATGTGCTCACATCGCAAGTATCCACTTTGGATGCTTCTATGCGTTCTCTCACCGAGAAATATGAGTGCACATTAGGCCGAATTAACAAATTCAATAAAGGTAAGGACCATTTGGATAAAATCCTAAATGACTTACTTCCGGCCAATCACCACATTGGCTGGGGGTATACGATGGGAAGTTCATCCAAATCGACCACTACCTTTGTTAGGCCAACTTTCGGTGACTCAACGAGTGGTAGCAAACACTCTATTGGTAGTTTATCTACCAATGGTGCTTCCACCTCGTACACACCCTCGTTTAGAAAGAAACCCACTTTGGGTGGACCTCCAAAGAAGGGTCATGCTTATATGTACACAAATACCATGCCACGTAGGAAAACAAATCCTATTCCACATGCTCACACATATGATGATTTTTATGCACCACATCCACGGGCACGTGCACACCATGTGAGATACCCTCACGCACGTGTTCGCCCACATGCATATGTTCATCCACACCATCATATGAACCATTCTCATAATGCACCATTTCATCATGTTCTTTATGCCTATCCACGACATGCATCACGTAGAAATCAATAAGCCATGACACATGAAAGCGTAAGTTTACTCAAAATCCTCTTTGCCCTAATTCGTAAGTTTACTCAAGGCATAGGTATTTTGTGGTAAGAATTTCTATTTCAATTTACTTTGAATATTGCAAGTGATTCACTCTCGGTTGTGAGAGTTTGTTTGTGATCCGGGGTTGTGGGAGTCACAATTTCCATTTGTGTATGATTTGATCTTGTAGAGGTTTCTACAAGTATTTCATAGTGCAAATTTGAGTTAGAGGTTTCTAACTCAAGTATCCGGAGGGGATCCGGGTGTTTGGGACGTAGGATCACCGGGAACAAGTCGGGGAGACTTGGGTGGATCCGAACCCGTTAAATTGCTTGTTTGCGATTGTTTTCTTTGTTGTCTATATTTACATTTCCGCATTTCCGCATTGTTGGTAGAGTTTGCAAGATAATTAGGAATTATCTTCTTAATTATTTTAAAGTACTATTCACCCCCCTCTAGTACTTGTGCAGTAGCTTCGTAGGGCATTACATTTGGTATCAAAGCCAAGTACCTAGCTATGTCTGCCAACAACAACAAGACCGTTCGTCCACCTTCAGATTACAGCACCTTCAGGAACCGTGAAGGAGCTTCTTCGGTGATGGAAGGACACTCCTCGACGAGGCCTCCCTTCTTCAACGATACCAACTACGGGTACTGGAAATGCTGGATGGAAACTTTCCTCCGGAGTGCTTCATTATAGAGAGCCACGTTGACGGAGTACGTCGAGCCTGCCGAAGAAGATTTCGCGAAGTGGACTACCGTGGAGGTCGCCGCGGAGGTAAGCAATGCCAAGGCAATGAACGCCTTGCAATGTGCCTTGGAGCCCGAGGACTTCAATAAGATATGCACATGTAAGAGTGCATATCAAATATGGAACTCTCTCCTCATCTTGCATGAAGGAACGAGTAGGGTAAGAGACTCTAAACTCGTTGTTGTTAATAAAGATTACGAGTTATTTCATGTGCAACAGGTTGAGAAGATGAAGGAGTATTATGCTCACTTCGTTGACATCACAAACGAGTTGGAGGCTCTTGGGAAAAACTACACCCAAAAGGAGAAAGTCTCAAAGATAATTGACGGACTTCCTTCTTGTTGGGAGAAACATACATTCGCCATCGAGGAAGGTAATGACATGAGTAAGTATACCTTCATTCAACTAATGGGTACCTTAATGTCTTATGAGGTACGCAAGGATAGCAAGTTAAAGTTGCAGGACAAGATGAAGTCCTACTTGAAGCAAGACGAGCCAAAGAAAAAGGCTATTGCTTTCAAGGCCACTCCATCAACATCTACATCTACCGATGATGAAGACTCGAAAGACGATTTGGACTTGGAATCTATTGCCCTCATGGCAAAGAAGTTCAACCGGTTCTTCCGGAAAGGTAATTTCAAGAACAAATCCAAGTTTAGTTCTTCTAACGCCTCCGCTCCTTTGTGTTTTAAATGCAACAAGCTAGGACACATGAAAGCGGATTATCCTCAAAATAAGCAAAAGGAGAAGTGGAAGGCGCCAAAATTCGACAAGTTAAAGAAGTACAAGAAAGGGTACAAAAAGGGACTTGTCGTGACATTCACCGACTCCGAGGATTCCTCTAGTGGAGAGTCGGACGATGAGCAAGTAGAGCAAGCACACATGTGCTTCATGGCTAGAGAGGAGCAAGATAAAGATTCCTCCTCCGATGATAGCGATAACGAAGGCGATGAGGTAACAATGGATGACCTTAGAAATGCTAATGAGCAAATATGGTCTAAATACACTAAATTAGTAAATAGATATACTAAAGTAAAGGATGATTTAGCTAGCATCCAAACCTAGCCTAAACCTATCATCACCAACAACAACACCGTTGTTGAAGGTTTGAGAAATGAGATTGTAAATCTCAAATCTCAAATTGAACATGTTTATATTGAGAAATCGGATGAACACAAGATAGCGGATTTGACTTCTCAAAACTCGAATTTGAGTCTTGAGAATGAAAGTCTCAAATCTCGTGTTTATGTGCTCACATCGCAAGTATCCACTTTGGATGCTTCTATGTGTTCTCTCACCGAGAAATATGAGTGCACATTAGGCCGAATTAACAAATTCAATAAAGGTAAGGACCATTTGGATAAAATCCTAAATGACTTACTTCCGACCAATCACCACATTGGCTTGGGGTATACGATGGGAAGTTCATCCAAATCGGCCACTACCTTTGTTAGGCCAACTTCCGGTGACTTAATGAGTGGTAGCAAACACTCTATTGGTAGTTCATCTACTAATGGTGCTTCCACCTCGTACACACCCTCGTTTGGAAAGAAACCCACTTTGGGTGGACCTCCAAAGAAGGGTCATGCTTATATGTACACAAATACCATGCCACGTAGGAAAACACATCCTATTCCACATGCTCACACATATGATGATTTTTATGCACCACATCCACGGGCACGTGCACACCATGTGAGACACCCTCACGCACGTGTTCTCCCACATGCATATGTTCATCCACACCATCATATGAACCATTCTCATAATGCACCATTTCATCATGTTCCTTATGCCTATCCACGACATGCATCACGTAGAAATCAACAACGCATGCATGCTCCCAATAGGATTAGGGCTCCCAAAATCTTCACTATTTGGAGCCCAAAGGACACAAGCATGAATGAAAAACAAGTTTATATGAATTCTTATTTTATGAATGTCGTGCATAGTGATAATTATGTGGGGAAGTCTAAGTCCAATTGGACTTGGCTTCCAAAGGTCTAATCTTTTGGACCCAATGACCTTGGGTACCATGATACGATATTTTCTATCTTTAGGTACTCAAGAAAAAGAAACGGAGCAACAAATTCAAATTTGGCTCCAAGAATAATTGGATACTCGATAGCGGGTGTTCAAAACACATGACGGGTGACGCTCAATTGCTCTCCGGAGTGGTGCCCATTGCAAATGGGAACCGGGTAGTCTTTGGAGGCAACGAGAGTGGAACCATCATAGGTGTTGGAAAAGTGGGTAATCCTTCTAAACCACTTATAAGTGATGTTTACCTTGTTAAAGGATTAAACCACAATCTTATTTCAATAAGCCAACTTTGTGACAAAGGTTACAAAGTTAGCTTTGCGAAAGGAATGTGCCATATTTTAAGAAAAGATAATAATGAATTATTATTTTCCGGCACACGCCATAAGGATATATACATCCTAGATCTTCCAAGATCACATGAACAATGTCTCATTGCCAACACAAGTGAACAACACTTATGGCATCGACGTTTTGGTCATGTGAACTTTGGAACACTCTTTAAGATTTCCAAGTTAAATTATATTAGAGGCTTCCCTAAGCTTGTCTTTCAAAAGAAAAGCTTTTGTGACTCGTGTCAACGAGGCAACCTTCCAAAATCGTCTTTTAAACCTAAAAAAAGCATTTCTTCTAAGCGGCCACTAGAGCTATTACATCTAGATTTATTTGGGCCAACTAGAGTTGCTTCATTAGGAAATGCACGATATGGACTTGTCATCGTTGATGACTTTTCTAGGTTTAGTTGGGTATTTTCCTTCAGTAATAAAAATGATGCTTTTGAAAACTTCACAATATTTGTTAAGAAAGTACAAAATCTCATTGTAACCACCATTGTCACTATTCGTAGTGATCATGGAGGGGAATTTGAGAATGAGACTTTTGAGAACTTTTGTGATGAAGATGGTATTACACACACCTTTTCATTCCCTCGCGCACCTCCTCAAAATTGTGTTGTTGAGAGAAACAATAGGACGCTAGTGGAGTGTTCTCGCACTATGCTTGATGATAGCCAACTTGGCCATCAATTTTGGGCGGAAGCGGTACATACCGCTTGCTATGTGTTTAATAGGATACTTTTGAGGCCCGGCACTAAACAAACTTGTTATGAATTGTTGTTTGGTGGATTGCCTCAAGTTAAACATTTTCGAGTTTTCGGCAAAATGTTTTATTAAAAACACGTATGGTAGTTTGGACAAATTTGATCCAAGATCCGATGAGGGGATATTTGATGGATATTCCTCCCGTAGCAAAGCCTACCGGATATACAACAAACGAACCTCAACGATCGAGGAATCACTTCATGTTTCATTTAATGAAGGCTTTGTCCCGACTAGAATTACTAATGATGATGACTCCATGGATGTCTTATGTGATTCAATTGGTAATTCTAATTCTATTGATTCTATTGAGACTAACCCAACTAATGAAGTTGTTGAGAATGTTCCTAGTGATCAAGGTATTCCCAAACGGTTTCATACCGTTCGTGACCATCCTCATGAGCAAGTCATTGGCAATATCCATGATAGTGTCAAGACGAGATTGCAAGTGAACTACTTCGCTCATTGTGCCTTTGCCTCCTCGATAGAGCCAAAGAATGTTAATGAGGCATGCGAAGATGGTGCTTGGATCTTAGCCATGGAGGAGGAATTCATTCAATTCGAGAGGAATGAGGTTTGGGAGCTTGTTCCATTGCCATCGAAGAACCACACAGTCATAGGGACAAAGTGGATCTTCAAGAACAAGACCGACGAAAACCAAGTCGTCATCCGGAACAAAGCTCGGTTAGTAGATCAAGGCTATCGGCAAGAGGAAGGTATTGATTTCGAAGAATCCTTCGCTCCGGTAGCTAGATTAGAATCAATTAGATTATTATTATCTTTTGCATGCCATAAGGATTTTAAATTATTTCAAATGGATGTTAAAAGTGCGTTTTTAAACGGAGATGTTGTTGAGGAAGTTTACGTTTCTCAACCTCCGGGTTTTATAAATGAAAAATTTCCAAATCATGTTTTTAAACTTAAGAAAGCACTTTACGGTTTGAGACAAGCTCCTCGAGCTTGGTATGACCGTTTAAAGAATTTTCTTTTGGATTTGGGTTTTAAAATGGGAGAAGTTGATTCCACATTATTTGTTAAGTATTCGAATAATGATATAATTTTAGTTCAAATATATGTTGATGATATCATTTTCGGTGCTACTAACTTTGCTCTTTGCGTAGAGTTTTCTAATGTGATGAAGGATCAATTTGAGATGAGTCACATGGGTGAGCTCAAGTATTTCTTAGGTCTCCAAATTCGCCAAATGGACGATGCAATCTTCATCCAACAAACGAAGTACACGGTGGAGTTGCTTAAGCGATTTGGAATGGAGAATGCCTCCGGGAAGAAGACTCCAATGAACACGACTACGCATCTTGATAAGGATACGAGCGGTAAAGATGTAGACATTCGTCTATATCGAGGTATGATAGGTAGTTTACTATATCTTACCGCAAGTAGGCCCGATATTATGTTTGCCGTATGTGTATGTGCTCGTTATCAGTCTCAACTTAAGGAGTCACACTTAGTAGCGGTAAAACGTATTTTCCGTCATTTAAGTTACACACTTGATTTTGGATTACTTTATCCAAAATCTAGCACGTATGAGTTAATCTCATATAGTGACGCAGATTATGCGGGATGCAAATTCGACAGGAAAAGTACTAGTGGTACTTGCCATTTTATAGGAAATTCTCTTGTCTCTTGGTTTTCCAAGAAGCAGAATTCCGTATCACTTTCAACCACCGAGGCGGAATATATTTCCACCGGTGCCGCGTGTGCTCAGGTTCTTTGGATGAGACACACGCTTAAAGACTTTGGTATAAACTGTGATATTTGCCCTATCATGGTGGACAACCAAAGTGCAATATGTCTCTCTAAGAATCCGGTACACCATTCCCGTTCTAAACACATAGATGTCCGTCACCATTTCTTAGATGATCATGTTGCTAAAAAGGACATCATTTTAGTGTACGTTGAAACCCAGAAGAAAATCGCCGATATTTTCACGAAACCCCTAAAGGAAGACTCCTTTGTGTGGTTGCGTCGAGAATTGGGGATTATGGGTGAATCCGAGATTTAGGATTCATTTTATTCAATAATCTTGCATGCTATCAATTTTCGTTATATTTGTTCATGCTTGATGTATTGGAATTTTCTGGATTTTTCGTTGAATTTTCGGAATTTATGCTCGATTTATTCATGAACGTCAAATTTAAGATTTTCGATGTTTAATGGGGTAGTATAATGATTAATGAGAGTATTTCGATGTTTCGTCCAAGTGCGATTAGGAGAGAACTCAAAATTTCGAAATTTCAAATTTTTGAACTCTGTTAGTCGGTTCATGTTCATTGACCGACCGACTAGATCATCATCTAGTCGGTCAGTGAATGAACTCAGACCGACTAACTCAAGCCCTAACTTTTGGCTTCAGTTACTGTTTGCACTTAGTTGGTTCAAGCTCATTGGCCGACCGACTAGATCGTCATCTAGTCGGTCAGTGCTTGAACTGTGACCGACTAAATGCAACGGTGACTGCTTGGTCTTTTCGCATTCCAATCGTTTTTAACTCCCTCACACCGACTAATCTCACTTCTAGTCAGTGCGATTTCTCCTTCTCAGCTCAAAACCCCCCGAGCCCCTTCGTATTCCCCCATTCTCTCCGCCGTGTGTCGATTCCGCCGTTTTCCGGCCATCTCAGTTCAACTCCGGCCGTCGATCTCCACCTAGGGTATCCTCTATCTCCTCTCTTGCGCTTAGGGTTTCCATCTAGGTCAATTTTCATCGATTTCAGTTTCTAGGGTTTGTCTAGGGTTGTTTTAGGGTTTCTACTCCTAGATCGATCTCGTGCATCATTGTTTGCGCGTGTCGTGTCTCGATTATGGCAAAGACACGCATTTTGATCGACCCCTCACGTCCGTCACATATGACTATCGAATCACCTTCTACGGACCCCCCCGCAACCCAAACGCCGTTTCAAGACCACCCATCCTTCGTCGTCTTCGCCTCCTCTTAAGAAGAAGAGGACGGCGACCGCCAAACCTAGATCACAACCTAAGCCCAGGAAGCAACCCGTGTCTCCAGCTTCATTCCGTGCTTCCACACCTCCCTCTGATTCCGACACGGAATACATTCCAGAGACCGAGCATACCGCTCGGGATCCTACTCCTTCACCCCGTTCTAGCACTCGTCAGCCTAAGGGGAAGGCTCCGATGCCAGTTGGCGGTGTCGATATTTCGTTGTGTCGCGATGACCCGTTGTGTCTCGTGGCTAACAACCGTATCGAGCACTGTTCGCTGTTGTTGGAGCACTTCGTTCAGTTCTCCGACTTCCCAGGCCTTGCTGATCTTCTGTCGTCTAGTGGTCTTATCGATTATCTTCGATATGACCCTAAGGCGAATCCACATCCATACCCTCGCCTAGTCAAGCTATTCTACACGAATCGTGTTCGCGGTCAGTACGACGAGACCCATTCCATCGAGACGACTGTCTTGGGGACCCCGATAGTCCTCACGGTAGAAATCTTAGGGGATTTGATAGGTGTCTCCTCGTCTGGCCTTCTTCCTTCCGATATTTCTGTCGACGATATTTCTGAGCTTGATCAGGTGATGCTCACCGAGATTTTCCATGTCATCCCTCCTGCCATGATTAGCGTCCCTTCGAAGTCTTTTAAGCCGAATGCTTGGGTGCTTAACCTTATTCTGAAGTCGTGCCTCCTTCCAAAGTACGGCTCATCTTCCTTGCCTTCCCAGCCATTCCTCAAACTCATTTACGCCATCTTCATGGGGAGCGAGATTAATTGGGCTAGGATCATGTAACGGTCACTTTCCGACCGTACGTAGTTTGGTGTGTATTGTTGTTTGGTTGCGTAACTTTTTATTTCATTTTTTACTACTACTTTTCCGTAGCTCACACGCGTGACCGGACCCCGTTTTCACGATCCCCTCGGAGGCGCGACTGTCTCGGTATTTTCTTTGTAATTTTAGGACGTCGAGGGACCAACTGCTTATCTCATTACTAATTTATAAAATAGTTTTTTAATAATATAAAAAAAATTCCTTTTAAAGGGAGTTGTACGTTTCCATTTGTTTTAAACAAAAAAAAAACTTAAGGGTATTAGTTAGATTTTTAAAGAAACTAACCTAAACTTTTTGTTGAGTGCTCTGTGCGTTCCTTTCTTTCAATCTCATGTTAATAATAACAAATCCTCTCTCTCAATATCCCAACAACCCAGGCCAGTGATTAAAAAAAAAACAAATCTAAACAAATCCTTTAGAATTTGATATCAAATCCCAACCTGTAATCTATCCACACGTTGGCCCTCTCACACACGTTTTCCCCCACTTTCGCACTCCCTTCCCTTTAATTAAACCTAGGGCTATACTCTTCACAGCCGCCACCCTCATGTTATTTTTTAAAACAAACCCTAGAGGCCCTCCCCCTCTCTTCTCCAGTAGCCCGTGCGCGCTGCTACCGAACCCCCTCCTGTCGCACAGCGCCGTTGATACCCCTAAGCGCCAGTCGCAGCCCAATGTCACCGGCCATCTCCCTGCCTCCTCCCGACGAGCCCAACAACCCCACACACCTCGACACCGACGAGCCCAACTCCGACCATCTCCAGCGCCTCCTGCCGACGTCACCCAGAACGGAGCCGCCGCCCCCTCTACACGCCCAGCATCCCCAGAGCTGCCCCTACGGCACCGACGACCGTGCCTCCCTGACCGCCGACCGCTCCAGCTCACCGCTCTCGCCTGCAAGATCCTTACTCCGGCGCTCGACATCCACCCTCTCCTCCGAGCCGTCCGACGCCCCGCTGCTCCTCTCCGACATCTCATCCTGCCCGCAACACCCACGTCGCACACCATCTCGCCGTTGCCGCTGCCGAGTGCCTCTACCGAAGCTCGTCTTCGTCTGCGCTCGCCGTCCGACCTCCACTTGCAAGTGGCGAGAGCAGCAACACACGTAAGTGTTATAACGATAGTTATTTTATGGTAATGGGTTTGTGTGGAAGATAGTTTATAATGCCAATACCTCAGTTCCTGAGCTTTAGTCTCAGCATGATTAAATACCAGCATATAACTTTATATAACTTGCATGGCCAGCTGGTATATATATATATATTACGGTTATACCTTCATATACTAGCTTATATCATATAATTAGAGATAATGTCAGTGGGTTATTTTTTATAACATAGGGCTATTAGTATTATACCTGCCAGGTTAATAAATCCTTGCTATTGTTATATTAACAATTTTGCTAATATGTGCATTAAATAAATGGTTAGTAATATGTTTGTTATTATGTGACATTAATAAACTAGTATAATAAGTGTATGATATTTATGTTATCATTTCATAACATTACGACTTGTAAGCCTGTTAATTTATTATTGCGTTTGAAAGCTATTAGAGGTTATAACACATATGTTATAAGTTAGGGTTAGAATGATTAGTCTTTTCCTTCGCTTGATGTTTTAGCAAATCCATGATGCAGATTAATCACGCCATACTCGCTGTTCAGCGCCTTGCTCGCTGCCCCCACTTTCCGTTCGCTGTCGGGAAGTAACTTAGAACGTCAACCATAGCCGAGACGCCGTAGACGATGAGGAACTTCCACTGTTCAGACTCGAAGTCCATTCTACGTCAAACACCGGAGAGGTTGGTCCCCCTAACTCATAGCAAACCCACACCGTAGCAAAACTGAACCCTAACTAAAATCGGACGACTCGAACTAAGTTTACTTTTCCGCACCAGTAAAACGCTGCTCACTGTAGAAATCGACCATCAGACAACTTTTCTGTGCATATAGGGTAGTGGTCGATTTAGGCTGAACGAAACACCAAAACGTTACTTTGACGATTAGGGTAGCCCCGATAACCTAGAAACAAACCCTAATAGGACTTGATGAAAATCGCGACTTGACACCGTCGCCGTGATCCTTTTTCAGATGGACTACCACGGACGCGACGACTGGACGAGACGCCCCGGACAGACGACACACTCGCCACTGCAGGCAAGTGTATCCCACTTGCACTTTTTGCCGTGCTTAGGCCTTAGTTGATTAGAACTGATAACTGTGAATAAATAGAACCGGACGTGAAATGATAGCGTCCGGGACGACCCCCTGACGGCTCAGACTTGACGACGAAGTCTGATCCTGACAATAACAACTTTTGACACCGTAGGATTATCTTGTGTGTGCGTGCGTGTGGACACCCTAGAATAACTTTCCCTTACACTTGTCATGTCATGTCCCTGTTACATAAAAAGCCTGCGGGCGTTTCAGATGCTTCCCTATCGGAAGTGATCTCCGTGATACAAAAAGCCTTCGGGCGTTTCAGGTACTTCTCTTGCGGAAGTGATCTCCGTGTTACAAAAAGCCTAAGGGCGTTTCAGGTGCTTCCCTTGCGGAAGTGATCTCCGTGTTACAAAAAGCCTACGGGCGTTTCAGGTGCTTTCCTTGCGAAAGTGATCTCCGTGCTTCCTGTCCTGAGTTCTGGGGTTTGGGGTAGGGTTGAGCGTGCGCACGGGGAGAGGGTCTGATCCCCCTCAACCCGTAAGGCGTGAACCCTTCGTGTCTCACGTGTCGTGTCCTGTCCGTCTTGTCTTGTCTAATTCCGTCTTGTCCTGTCACCTTTAGGATAGTCACGTAGTCGGTAGCACACTCTACGACTACTGCTTACTACGCTTTACTTACCTGCTATGTTACTTTTTTTGCTACTCTGTTGTAACCCCAACATGCTACCCAACCAGTAAAACGATGTTTAATAGTTGGTGCACTTGCAGTAGAGTCTAACCCTTCTTGTAAACTTTACCTGAAGTACAGTTCCTTTTCTCTTGGGTACTGTACGTCAGGTGTTCAGCCAGAGTTCGTGGACGAGGCAGACTTACCGGAGTACGTGGAGCCAAGGACGTCGACTCAGAGTTCGTGCCTGTCGAAGACCAGACCTTGAGGACTTTTCAGTCGTCGCTCTCCAGAGGTTACTTCTTTTAGTTTACTCTTTCGATAGTTGTTGCCATGCTTAGGCTTTCTCTTTTTTTAGACTTTGTACTCGCTGGATATTATCTCTCTATTTTAATGAATGCCACTTTCTTTCTGTACTTTTGTTGTTCCTAAACTTTATAAATGCAAGAACCTGTAGATTTCAAAAATGGTACCCCTACAGACGCTTATTGGGTCCGAGCTTCACAGCTCCGGCCCAAGCGGGCCTTGGTCACGCTTCGCCTCCGTCGTTTTGGGAAGCGGGGCGTGACAGGTTTTAGTGGTGGCCCATGCAGGTCTTGCAAAAGTTCGAAACAATAAGAGTACCGCATTCATTAATATCCATGTACAAGTCTAAAACTCAGGGTTACCTTGTCTTAGATGGTAGGAAAACTTAGGTAGACATCCCAGTTTGATAGTTAGACGCCTTGGTTAAGATTTAGTCATACCCGTCTTAGGATACCTTTTGCCTCTCTCTTCCCGGCTCTGACCAAATTAGATTTCTAGAGCCCTTCTTTTAGTCGTTCGCTCGGGTCCATAGACTTCGGGCCCAGCGGAACATAATCTTGATTCTCTTAGGGCCCTTCCCTGAGATCTCTCTATTACAGTCTAGTTCATTAGGAAGTCTTAGTGCTGATTTTCCCCTGATCTTTAGACGGCCCGATAATTAGAACCCCTGACTTCTAGCATCTTCCTGATCATTTCACTTCTGTGTTATCGACCGTAGAGTTTCATCGTAGCTTTCATGAATCATATCCTAGGTATATTCATCATGCAATCATTTTCCTTTCCCCCGATTCACGTGATCGCTTCCTGACAATTAACGTTGATCCTTCAAATTTTTCCCTTTGCCAATCCTGTCTTCCTCTAAAAGTATTTTCGAAATTCATTATTAAATTCTTCGCTCAGTTTAAACTTCTTTGAAAACTCTTATTAAATATTTAAATTTCTTACTTCCGGTTGAAGTAAAATTCTTTCACTGATTTTGAAACCTTCTTAGTCATAATTTTTTTGTTACTATCTCGTACTTGTTTTTCTAAACCGGTATCTTTCGTATTCCAGTTTTTTAAAAAAACCTTGTTATCATTTTAAAAATTCAATGTATCACTTTGAAAAAAAAAACTACAAAATTTATTTCTAACCACTTGCCGTACGTACTTTTAGAATATTTTCTAAACTAAAGGGAATTTCAATTTTTATAAATATCAGTTTTATGTCATCATGCTCATACTTCGAAAGAATTTTTGTATAAACCTATTTTCTTTTGCAAAACAATCGATACCTCACCCTACTCTTTAATTCCTTCGTCTAACTCTTTTCTGAATTGTAATTTTCTACCAACTGCTCCCTCGTTCTACATATTTTTATAAGTATAAAAGTATATGATACCATATTTTACGCTTAATTCTTCTTTCATCTATTTAATTATTTTGAGCAATATTTTGTTCCACCCAACTAGCTATCTTCTTATCCTCGCCTTATCCGAACTCGTTCTTTCCGATCTCATTTCGTTCACTTTTGGTTTCGGTTCCTTTCTATTGTTTAGACATTAGTGCCTGTAGTTGCTTGTGTCGTCTCTAGTTTAGTAGTGGGCCCTTGGTTTGTGATGTCATCGTGGTGAATGTATATAGGCAGAGTTTGTGGACCGGTATGAGTGTGTTACCTATAGGATCTTAATGGTTGTCCCTTGTGTCATGTGGTATACTCAGTGTTATTCGTGATAAAGGTATGAAGTTGTCTGAATGATGGTATTCATATAGGTATGAATAGCGTCATAGCAGGCAATTCCTAAGACTTAGTCTTTCGTATTATAGTATAGCTTATCTTTGGCTGCATGTGACTGTATCAAACTTTTGTTTTCTTTTAAACCAAATCCTTAAAGTTTTTGAAACTAGCTCACAAGATCACGACCCCCTTATCATCCATCACCCATTACCACGACTCCACACGTTTTTCCAAATGTTTTAAAAATGTATCACTGGTTTTAAGTTTCCCTTTCTCTTCTCTCTCTCTTCATTTAGAAATGTTATGTTATGGTTGTTATAGTTTTGGGACTAGCTATTATTGTTGTAGGATTTTGTTTGCGGGTAGGCTCAGGGAGAGATGAGATTTGTTATAGCAATGATTAACCGATTTTGGAACAATAGGATATTGGAATAGATTTCTTTCGGATGAAAAGAATGGGTTGTCCAAGACTTATTTATAAAACCGAAGTGTGGCGGACTCAATGGAGAATTCTGGTTGAATGAGATTATATGCGTGAAGGTGAGAACTTATCAGATTTGAGGCTTAGACGAATGGTAGATAGGGATGGATACAGAGTATGGTAGGAGTTAGGGTGATCATGAGATTGAGTAGAGCTTTTATTAGCATCGAGACTTGATTATTAAGTTAACGTGAGAAGACATTGGGAATAACACGACGTGTTGAGATGAATGGATGGTTAGGTAGGCGGACTTAATACTGGTTGGGAGTAGATATAGTGAGTAGGATAAGATGTGATTCTGATAGTTAAATTATTTGGCAGATAAATTTGTGGGAAGATATGACAAGTAATGTATTGAGGACACGTCGATTGTTGATTTGTGAAAGGTGTTATAAGATAGACAAAGTTCGTCTTGGATTGGTGATCGACTAGAACATATTTTTCGCGACTGATTAATATTGGGAAGAGATTGAGAAATTTAAAGATGTTATGGAGCGATGATGTTTAGTAGAGTGGTATGGTAAGAGAAGGTGATTATTATTCTTTTATGAGGACTTGGAGTTGGAAATTTAACAGCAGTGGTGGATCTATAGTTAAGTTTTAGGATGTGAGATTAGTCGTGGCATTATCCAGTGAAAAGAAGGGTTATGAAGGATTAATTAAAGAACATTGGTTGAAGTTATAAGATTAGCGATCTATATGTGTAGTTATGAGAGTTTTGGGTATAAGATTATATAGATGTTATTATTGTTAGTATGAGTGATTCCGAAGACGGAATCATTTCTAAGGTGGGTAGAATGTAACGGTCACTTTCCGACCGTACATAGTTTGGTGTGTATTGTTGTTTTGTTGCGTAACTTTGTATTTCATTTTTTTACTACTACTTTTTCGTAGCTCACACGCGTGACCGGACCCCGTTTTCACGATCCCCTCGGAGGCGCGACTGTCTCGGTATTTTCTTTGTAATTTTAGGACGTCGAGGGACCAACTGCTTATCTCATTACTAATTTATAAATTAGTTTTTTAATAATATAAAAAAATTCCTTTTAAAGGGAGTTGTACATTTCCTTTTGTTTTAAACAAAAAAAAACTTAAGGGTATTAGTTAGATTTTTAAAGAAACTAACCTAAACTTTTTATTGAGTGCTCTGTGCGTTCCTTTCTTTCAATCTCATGTTAATAATAACAAATCCTCTCTCTCAATATCCCAACAACCCAGGCCAGTGATTTAAAAAAAACAAATCTAAACAAATCCTTTAGAATTTGATATCAAATCCCAACCTGTAAACTACCCACACGTTGGCCCTCTCACACACGTTTTCCCCAACTTTCGCACTCCCTTCCCTTTTATTAAACCTAGGGCTATACTCTTCACAGCCGCCACCCTCACGTTATTTTTTAAAACAAACCCTAGAGGCCCTCCCCCTCTCTTCTCCAGTAGCCCGTGCGCGCTGCTACCAAACCCCCTCCTGCCGCACAGCACCGTTGATACCCCTAAGCGCCAGCCGCAGCCCAACGTCACCGGCCATCTCCCTGCCTCCTCCCGACGAGCCCAACAGCCCCCACACACCTCGACACCGGCGAGCCCAACTCCGACCATCTCCAGCGCCTCCCACCGACGTCACCTAGAACGGAGCCGCCGCCCCCTCTACATGCCCAGCATCCCCAGAGCTGCCCCTACGTCACCGACGACCGTGCCTCCCTGACCACCGATCGCTCCACCTCGCCGCTCTCGCCTGCAAGACCCTTACTCTGGCGCTCAACATCCACCCTCTCCTCCGAGCCGTCCGACGCCCTGCTGGTCCTCTCCGATATCTCATCCAGCCCACAACACCCACGTCGCACACCATCTCGCCGCTGTCGCTGCTGAGTGCCTCTACCGGAGCTCGTCTTCGTCTGCGCTCGCCGTCCGACCTCCACTTGCAAGTGGCGAGAGCAGCAACACACGTAAGTGTTATAACGATAGTTATTTTATGGTAATGGGTTTGTGTGGAAGCTAGTTTATAATGCCAATACCTCAGTTCCTGAGCTTTAGTCTCAGCATGATTAAATACCAGCATATAACTTTATATAACTTGCATGGCCAGCTGGTATATATATATATATATATATATATATATATATATATATATATATATATATATATATATATATATATATATATATATATATATTGGAAGGTAAATGAATTCTATAAATGTAGTCAGAATATACAAGGGTTGGGTTAGGGGTTAGACTCAATAGGATGGGGAGAGGACACAAGCGCCGTCACCCATCACTAAATTGTCAAGACCCCAAACTCAAGCCCCAAATTACACAGGAAAACAAAAGCAACCGGGCTTTACACATAAATCTGCAAATCGGCAGACTTAAGGCACTCATTGCAAGCCGCCCAGAATGATAAACGATATTTCTAAAACTACAGCAAGAAAGAAGGCCGATCTCCCCAACGGAAAAGCTCACCCACAATCCAATATCTCCCAGTTAGATAGGATGTCACAGGCCGAAGATTCTTCAGGCTTCAGAGATCCCAGTGCAAGTTGGATATCATTAACAATGACGTCAAACAGTGAAGTTTTTGATCGTGAGGAATTCTCAAAAACCCGCATGTTACGTTCTTTCCAGATGTGCCAGGAGATTGCCGCTAGGACAGTGTTAGCAAGGTAACTCGCGGCAGTCTTCTTCGCAAACTGAGCAATAAATAGATCCCCGACTTCATGGAGTCTTGGCTCAACCTGCTGTAGAATTCCGAGCTTAAGCAAGCTGCGCTTTAATATGTAGGAGGAGTACTCGCATTCAAAAAACAGATGGCCAGCGGTCTCAGTGTATGATCCCTCGCATAACACACAGTTAGTTTGGACATTAGGAAGCCATCTGACTAAGTGTTCCTTGGTAAGTAACTTATCTTGGAAGGCTCTAAGTAGCAAAATGGAGTACTTCGGAATATGTTTCTTGTGCCAAACAACCGGGGTAATAGCGAAACTTCGGTTTATGGAGTCTAACACCATTCCAAGCATCGACAAATTTGAAGGGGTCACCCGGAATCCATTCCCATAGGTCTTGGCCAGAACGCAAACTGATTTGTCGAAGCTCCGACTGAATATGTCTAATATTGGGATTGTCACTCCATGTAGTCCCATCCCAATAGTCACTAACCCGTTTGTCACCTTCTCCCGGAGGGATATTGTGTAGTTCCTTTAGGGGCCCACAGGGTAGCCAGTTGTCATGCCAAAAAAGAGTGGAACTGCCACTACGGACCTTCCGTCGGATGAGTTTGCTGGAGATATTCCTGCAATGAAGCAAAAATTTCCACGTGCCTGAGTGAGTAGGTTTACCTCTAGTGGAGTAGAAATGTGTCAATCCCCCATTGGCCTTTCTCATATACTGGGCCCAGAGACTATTGCTTTTGAAGAGTCGCCAAGTCATTTTAACGCCAGCAGCAACATTGAGATCCTTGAGTTTGCGGAGGCCACCCCCCCTCTTCCTTAGGGGTACAGACGTCTCTCCAAGCCCATACTCTCGAAGTCCCCAGAATAAATTTTCGACATATAGAGTTAATGGCTCGAAGAACCGTTGTAGGGATGCGATATGCTTGGATCCAGAAATTAACCATTCCATATATCACCGACTTTACCAACTCGATTCTGCCAGAAGTAGAGAGTAAAGAAGACGTCCAACCAGCAAGACGTTTCTGGCATTTATCCAATAGTCTGTTGTACATCGAAGGCTTTGGATAATTAGAGGAAAGGGGCAACCCAAGGTAGATAGTGAAGGCAGAGACGTGGTTGATGCCCAAAGACTCAGCCAATTCCGAAGGATACTTAGTTCCCTTACTGAAGATTACTGAGCTCTTATCCCAGTTCAGATGGAGACCAGTAAAGTGGGAGAATTCCTGTAACAAGTCGGAAAGTCCTCTGAAAGATTTAGCATTGGCACGACAGAAGACCAATAGATCATCGGCAAAGAGAAGGTGGGAGATGGCGCCAGAAGTTCTCATAGGGAGGATAGAGCGTGAAGCCATAGCACGGTCCATGAGGATGGAGAAAGCCTCCATGACCATTACAAAGAGATAAGGGGATAGTGGATCTCCTTGGCGCAATCCTCTGTTTCCCCCAAAAAAACCATTTGGGGAACCATTAATCATTACGGCGAAAGTTGGTGTAGAAATGCACTCTTTGATCCAATGGATAAACTTTCTGCTAAAGCCCATCTGATGAAGGATGTAGTAGATAAACTCACGGTTGACACTGTCAAATGCCTTCTTCAAATCCAGCTTGATGCAGGCTCGAGAACCCATAGGGTTACTAAAATCCCTAATCTGTTCATGAGCAAGGAGAGCGCTATCAGCAAGAAGCCTGCCTTGGAGAAACGCAGCCTGATTTGGGGAAATCAATTCATGAATAACTGCCTTGATTCTATTACAGATAACCTTGCTAATAGCTTTATAGATCACGTTGCAGCAGGCGATTGGTCTATAGTCACCCAATCCAGTGGCATTGGAATTTTTAGGCACCAGGGTAAGAAAAGTATGGTTTAATTGCCTGAGCATTGACCCCGTTCTAAAAAAACTTAGAATGGCCTCAGTGATTTCTCCTCCAATAGTGCCCCAATTTTGATGATAAAAGCTGCCATTGTAGCCATCAGGCCCGGGGGATTTGTTAGGATTCATTTGGAATATGGCCTCCTTTACTTCCTCAGAAGAAATTCTCCTATCCAACCAAACCACAGCCTCAGATGTGAGTTTCCTTTTAGTTACCAGCCTAGGAAAGACATTCCAATAATTATCCTGGTAGTAGAGGGATCTGTAAAATTCAGGGGCAGAGACCTTGAGATCATCAAAAGTACTATTACGTTCACCTCCTGGGCCAATGAGGTGAACCAGGCTATTGCGCCCCTGGCGGGCCTTCATGGCCGTGTAAAAGAAATTTGTATTTCTATCTCCTAGATTCAACCAATCTTGGCGACTCTTCTGCCTCAACATCTCCTCCTCCAGTTTTAAATTTTCAGTGTGTTGCTTCGCCAACTCTCTCTCATGTTGCTGCAAGAGGGAATTAAAATGAATGTCTGGATTAGCCCTAACTGCAACCAGCTGCCTGCGGCAATTTACAGCGGAGGAAATATGGTCTCTTGCCCATTCCTTTAAAACGGCCTTTAGCCTCTGGAGTTTAGAGACGACACAGAACAAAGGGGAGCCATATGCATGTTCAGACCAACTTCTTTCTATAATCTCCCTGCAACCTGTCATCCTCATCCAATGAGTAAAGAACTTAAATGGTTTGGGATCAGAAGCTACCTTGGAATGGGGCCTGATCATCATAGACGAATGATCGCTAGAGAGTGAATCAAGGTACTCCACATAAGAGTCTGGAAAATGAGATATCCATCTAGTACTACAAAGAACTCTATCCAACTGCGCAGTAATACGGTCGCCTCCAACTCTATTATTGCACCAACTGAAACGATTCCCCACAGTTTTAGTTTCCAACAATGCACATGAATATAGACATTGATTGAAATCTTCAGTAGAATGGTGATCAATCCTCCTTCCGCCTATTTTGTCTGAAGAGTAGCGAACACAATTGAAATCACCGCCTACAAGCCACGCTTCATTTCGGAACTTTTCTGCATCAGCTACCAATGAGCCCCATAATGTTTGCCTTTGAGTAGATAAATTTGACGCGTAAACTACTGTTAAAAAAGTAGTGTATCCCCCGACATTAGTACATTTAGAGGAAATGTGTTGGGAAGAAATAGAAACCATGTCACATTGCCAAACCATCTGATCAAAAGCCACCAGAATTCTCCCACCTTTGCTTTCATTAAAATTGTGTAGCAGATTCCATGTCTTTGGGAGGAAATTCCTCTGCTCAAATCCCGCTTTGAGCTTGGTTTCAAGTAGAGCAACCATAGATGGTTGAAGCTCTTTAATTCTTTCCCTCATCTCACGCCTCCTAATAAGATTGTTAATCCCTCTAACATTCCAAATTAAAATAGACATGGATTATTTAATGGAGGGAGGGGGGCGAGATTGCATACCCAGACGTGCACTCTTCCTACTGCCCACCGTAGGCTGGAGTTTCTTGGACCCATTGACAGTGGATTGTTTCTCTAACCTGTCTATCTCCTCCTCCCATTCCTCATTCACAAGAGTAATTTCTGTTGGAAGTTCATCATTTATCGCAGCAAGTAACTCCTGCTCTCTTGGCTCATTGGTAATTTTTGATGCAGCTTCAGTTGTAATGTTGGAATTAACTAAGAATGGAACCTCAGATATCCGGTAGACCTCTGTGTCATGTGATGTAGGGGATTTCGGCATATCCCCTCCAGTGGGAATGACCTCATTCATCTCCCCCTTGTGCAAGTATTGTATACCCTCCATCAAATTAAATGCCGTATGTACCTCATGTAAGCATTCATTAGCAGCAGTAGGTTCATGAGCAATACCTCCTATTCCATCCGCCCCCTGAGTATATATATATATATATAGTACGGTTATACCTTCATATACTAGCTTATATCATATAAGTAGAGATAATGTCAGTGGGTTATTTTTTATAACATAGGGCTATTAGTATTATACCTGCTAGGTTAATAAATCCTTGCTATTGTTATATTAACAATTTTGCTAATATGTGCATTAAATAAATGGTTAGTAATATGTTAGTTATTATGTGACATTAGTAAACTAGTATAATACGTGTATGATATTTATGTTATCATTTCATAACAGTACGACTTGTAAGCATGTTAATTTATTATTGCGTTTGAAAGCTATTAGAGGTTATAACACATATGTTATAAGTTAGGGTTAGAATGATTAGTCTTTTCCTTCGCTTGATGTTTTAGCAAATCCATGATGCAGATTAATCATGCCATACTCGCTGTTCAGTGCCTTGCTCGCTGCCCCCACTTTTCGTTCGCTGTCGGGAAGTAACTTACAACGTCAACCATAGCCGAGACGCCGTAGACGACGAGGAACTTCCACTGTTCAGACTCGAAGTCCATTCTACGTCAAACATCGGAGAGGTTGGTCCCCCTAACTCATAGCAAACCCACACAGTAGCAAAACTGAACCCTAACTAAAATCGGACGACTCGAACTAAGTTTACTTTTCCGCACCAGTAAAACGCTGCTCACTGTAGAAATCGACCATCGGACAACTTTTCTGTGCATATAGGGTAGTGGTCGATTTAGGCTGAACGAAACACCAAAATGTGACTTTGACGATTAGGGTAGACCCGATAACCTAGAAACAAACCCTAATAGGACTTGATGAAAATCGCGACTTGACACCGTCGCCGTGATCCTTTTTCAGATGGACTACCGCGGACGCGACGACTGGATGAGACGCCCCGGACAGATGACACACTTGCCACCGCAGGCAAGTGTATCCCACTTGCACTTTCGGCCGTGCTTAGGCCTTAGTTGGTTAGAACTGATAACTATCACGCCCCGCTTCCCAAAAATGTGGAGGCGAGACATGAGAAGGTCCGCTCAGACTTGAAGCTGCAAAGCTCCAAGCCCGATAAGCGTCAATCAACAATAAATTGGCAGGTCCTTGCAACGCGATACGAAACAACAATAATAATAAGGGAATGAGACAATAAGCAATTTATTAAATCTCAGAATATCCATGAAATAAATTACAATATCACAGAAAAGCCACCAGGCTCAAAATGGAAAAGCTAAGGCCCAAACATGGCAACAAGGTACAACATACAAGCAAGGGTGCCAAGCACCAACAACTAACAGCAAACCTAAACAAGGAAGAGAACACAAGCGACCTCTAAGACTGGTCACCAATGACCACAAACTCCTCCTCGGCAATCACTGGCTCAGCGCCAGCAAACATTACGTCCTCTGCAACTAGCTCTGGCTCAGGATCTAACATGTGTCACCCAAAAGAGCAAGGGGCACATGTCAGCAAGTCTAAAAAGACTTGGGCAAGGAAACTGAAAGGAAAGTAAACTAACAACCTAGCAGTTATAGTTTGATGCATAGCATGACAAGTTTAGTATGTGAGTAATCAAATAAGATAAGATGCAAGTGACAAGTAACAAGTAGCAAGTATGGCATGGATGACAAGTTTTACAAGTATAAACACGGACAAGTACAAGTCAAGTAAATCACGTCAAGTAAACACGTCGTGCACAAGTAAGACATGGTGTAACAATAAGTGCAAGAGAACAATTATCATGGCATGTCAGGAGTAGCCAAGCTACTAACATTCTCAATCTTTTCACTAGTCACGTTTTCAAGTTATTTGTAGGTGTTTACGCCTTACAGCTGAACTGTTGGACATTCACACTGATTGGCCGCTTAACACTACCCCAGAACCCAGAGTTTACGCCTTACCACTGAAGTTGCTGATCGGGCAGACTCCCAGTTGATTGGCCGCTTAACCCTTACCCCATCCCACACGTAAACAAGCCAGGGTCCCTGTACACGAGCTCAGTAAATGAGCTAGGGTTGCCCCGCACAAGAGCTTGTTTTTAGGTTCACAATTTGGCGTAGGATTGTGCCCGCTAAAAGCGGGTGCCTAGCCGGAAACTAGTAGATCGGGCATTGGCTATCAACCAACACACATGGCCCGCTTCTGGAACACGAGCCAGGAAACACAAGTATTGTAGCGTGTGCTACGAATGCGACATTCAACATGGATAGCATGGCAAGTAGTAAGGCGTACAGGCAAGGAATTAAACATGGCAGTTTAATATGCATGAACAACAAGTTAAAAGGGTTGGACCTAGCTTCGTTGTCAAGCTAGATCAATTGAGGTGACGGATCTAGTTTCGTTGTCAAACTAGATCAAATAGGCGTCTAGGTAGCTATCATTTCACTGTCTAGTCTCTTTTACGCTACAACAAGCAAATGGCCTAAGGCATGGCCTAAAACCCTAAGTGGCAAGTTTCACTTGCCTAGCACCGAGGATGACGATCAACGGGGCCGTCACTCAAATGCTAACTACGGAGATGAGATCGCTGCCATGGCAAAACAATATTAGAACAACATCTCTAACATCCATTTTATTAGGGTTTCATTAAAAACACAATGGGTTATGAGAATATTATAGAATCGAGTTATTACCGAATCGCTAGCGGAAGAACGATGCCGAGCAAGCACGGCGACGGAAGAAACGATCCGGGGAACTTACGGTTCAGATCTGGAAATGGATGGAGAGATTGGAGAAATGGGGTTTTGTGGATTTCGGGGGTTGGAGATGGCCTAGGGCATGGTGGCCGGCCTAAATGGAGCTTGGGAGGGGGAGAGGCTCTTGATGAAGGAGGAAGGCTAGAGGAAGGTTGGGGAAGATCAGAGGTCAAGGGGGAAGGAAAGAGGCCAGGAGAAGAGAAAGAAAGAAAAGAAACGAAGTTGGGTTTAAATAGAAAACAACCTGGCGGCTGCCCAGAAATTAGGGTTTCGACACTGATTAGTCGGTCAAAGAGCAACCACTGACCGACTAGTTTGGGAACTAGTCGGTCGGTTGACCAACGCAGACCGACTAAGTCCAAACAGTAACTCCTGTACAAAATAGGATTTAGATTTAGTCGGTCAAAGAACAACTACTGACCGACTAGTTTCTCATCTAGTCGGTCGACAAACCTTCTTAGACCGACTAACGATAAACAGTAACTCGACTGTACAGAAGAACTCAGAATTAGTCGGTCTGAGTACAAAACTTAACCGACTAGTTTAACAACTAGTCGGTCGAAAGATGAACTTAGACCGACTAAACAGAAACAGTAACTTAAGTAAAATTAATCCAAGGAACTAGTCGGTTTGAGTAGAGTTGCCGACCGACTAGATCTTAATCTAGTCGGTTGGTTCCCCTTCTTGAACCAACTAACGTGCACTGAAAGTGCCGAATTGAAACGCGAAGCTTTGGGAAGATTCCTACGGCTTCTAAGATCAACCTACCTCTAAGATATGAGCGATATGAAGCTCGTCATGAGTGACTTACTCCAAGCTTAACGATCTAAGGAAGAAGCTAGGAAATCACAACGAAACGAACGAAAGAGAAAGCTACGGAGACGGAAATCACACGCAAGGAGAAAATCCACCAAGATATATATATTATATCGATAACACTAATATATCATTTACATCCCTTTGGTATCACTTTCCCATAAAAATGTTTTAAAAAACCGGGCCATCTCTTCTCTCGGGGAATGACCACTTTGGGCTATATTAATTGGTGGTCTTCCAACATTTTATGTGGGTGATCCATGGGCAGATGAAACGAACGTGGGCAGATGAAATATTAGTTAAGGTTATTTACTTTGTTAGCATTAAAAAATTATTAATTAAGCTTATTAAATTGAACAGAATTGCGTGTAATTAAGCTTATTAATTAAGCTTATTAATATTAGCACAGCATTGCGTGTACCCTGTGGTACCTCCCATGTCGCACGTGCTTTTCTGTGTCCCGTGACGTGTCAAATGGGTCCGCGTCGAAGGCATCCGCGTCTGAAGGCGTCGGCGCAATTTTTGTTCTTTTAAATTGTTCACTTAGGGAATAACCGCGTCGAATTTATTGTTCCCCGCTAAATGCACCCGCGCCGAATTTGTTGTTCCACGCCGAATACACCCGCGTCGAATTTGTTGTTCCGCACCGAAGACACCCGCACCGTAAGCGCCCGGGCCGCTAAATATTTTTACGCTAATAATAAGTTCCGGTAAATAATTTTTTGGGGAACAAAAATTTCACGAGAGAAAATCTTAAATGAACCGTGCCTGCGGGCACGGGTTATGACTAGTATATATACATCGATAACACTAATATAGAAAAACCAGTCGTTACATCCTACCCACCTTAGAATAAAGTCCGTCCTCGGACTTTCTAACATATCTAGTCACTCTAGTAACTACCCCAATCATATCAAATTCAATCAGGTATAGTTATTACAAGAGCTTATATTCGCACTAGGTAATCAAACATTAACACTACTAGCATGCATCATCCACACACATCATACTCTTATACCTATCATAGCCATTCATACTCATACATGTATCTCAATCATATATATACATACATCTCTTATATAGCTATTACTTACCTAGCACCAAACATTAGTCCATATACTCACAACCAATTAAATAGTTCACACTAGTAAATACCATTGTAACACTCTACGCTAGGTAGTTACCTAAGAACAAGGCAATAAGAATACACTACTCCCTATATCTCCTAGTATACATCCAATACCAAACACGTCAACACACGTATTCACACCACACCATCTAAACTCAAGTTATTATATTTAACATACTTCCACCATCATTATAATTTCACAATTTATAGCCACACCAATACATGCAAATATTTCACTATAACTTCACATCACATACGGCCCTATAATTATACCCACGACACGCCACACATATTATAGTCACCAAAACTTATAACTAAGCACATACTTACCCGTGCATGGTGCACACCCACACACGCTAACATTTCATTCATATTCACCAATCATACGATTATAAACTCAGTACATCGACACGCTTAGTTTTAGCTAGTACATATGTATATATACGCAGGCAAGTCCTTAGTTAATAACCATACCACAAGACCAACACCTATAACTATATACTGGTTTAGTGACCCACAATCATGTGCGTAACACAACCGGACACAAACAATCCAAACATTATACATACATCATTCAACATCTCACACCAATCACAGACGATACACCAATGTACATAGAGTATACCCACTCAAGCTTGAGTGAGACTCAAAATCATAGCAGAATATTCTATATGCATAACACAGCATCCATACATATACCAATACTACTCTAATGCATACACATCTACCAACATAACCATATACACATCATAATGTTAAACACCCTTAATATTTAATCAGGTAACATCACATGTTTCAATCACTTCATATACCATGATATTATTACAAACATCAGCACACCTGTAATTACAATACTCTCCCTAATAAATGCCGTCACCGTATGGTCACATACAAGTATCATATATTCATACCAAACAATATACAATCTATGTACTTACACACACTCCTATAAATCTATATGACACGACTCATCATATGTAGCCTTAGTAAATAGCTAGACATCACTATACAATCATTCACACACCAGAACATGTAATCCATACTTATCCCTTATATACGTACATACAATCACGCAACACCTACGTATCCTAGTATCTATAAGCATGTCCACTCGTACTCGAGGGAACACGAAGACTTATATGTATTCACAGACATTATATATTCACACCTATTATCTCACATAAGTATCTATACTTATTCATGTACTATATACACATAATCATTACATTCATCGCAACACACATAATCCATTATTCATCCATCTATAATTGGTACATCAGTACACTTACTTCATCCATTAGTTAAGATATGCTGTAGTCGGGTATACCTCATGGTATACACGCATACGACATCTCATAAAAACAAGTAATACCAATCAAACAATTATAATCCTACTATCATATGTATATCACACTTATACTCATGCAGCTAATACATAACTACCTACACACAACATACCAATACCAACCACAAACAACTTCATATGCATCATGGAATCTAATACACTACGACGACACATCAAATTACACTAATGGGGGCACACCAAACTATATTAAGGTTGACACGGACGACGACAAGCTCTATTGGCTAAACAAAAGGAAAGAAACTGAAATCAAAAGCGTAACGAATAGAAGGATCGAAAAGCATGAGAACGGTCGTGTAATGATGTAATGATGCTCCATTAGGATACATGGAAAACAGTGTGTAAAAGATATAAGTTAAAACGAAGAGTACGAAACTGGTCGATAAAATGAGTTGTTCGAAATAAGTTTGAGTCGAATATATATATAACAAGAGGAAATGGTTTATTTAGCTTATATAAAGCTATCACGAGTAAAAGTAAATCATTCACATGAACATTAAGGACATAGGTTAGAAAAATATTATGCGGCAGTAGTTTAAAAATTTTGGAAAAGTTTCGAGATTCAAGGAATGAAATCAGATCAAATATAGGGTGGGGAATTTAAGCTCATGCCAAATGTTTTTCCAAGTCTTAAAACTGAAGAGAAATTCCAATAAACCGTATTGAAAGTACTTTTTAGAGAATCCGGGTTCGCCAGCAGAAACTGATTTATACAAGGGTCTTAACACACGAGCACAACGAACATAGTACTGATATATAAAAATAATTGTAGTTCTATTCTAGAAATCATTTTTAGAAATATGTATGATGAATGGAAAGATAATAACATCTTAGTTGTATGGAAGTACGTGGGAGGATATACATATATAGAATTATTAAATTGGTAATAAAGCTTTAAAACCGAATTATGGAGGTCTAGATCAGGAAATGGTTTCGAAAAGTAATTTTACGAAAATCTGAACTAGGGAAAACGTTGAGCATAAAATCGACTTGCTGAAAGCTGAAGTCCCATGTGACTTGAAAGGTATATAAGAAGTAAGCACGATGCGGTATTCGAATAAGTTTTAATGGCATAAGTAAGAAAAGAAAATTATAATTCAGGTTAGGAAAAAAAACAGAAGTACGGTTCAGAATAAAATTGGTATATGAAAGGGGCAAGACATTTATATCGATATGAAAATATAGGCTGGAAAATATTATAAACTAATAATCAAAAATCTCGACATAAGTTTCAATATTTAGAAAAGAACAAATAAATTTAAGCCGGCGAAAGAGTATGAAATCTAATATATATATTAAAAGTTTTCGAACAAATTTAAACTTAGCGAAAGAGGAACATCGAAAATACTTTTAGGGGAAACAAGGATTTGCCACAAGAACTGGTTGGTATAAAGACTTGAAGTACGGGTACGACAACTTATAATCAGTATATATTCATAAATTAATTGGAGTTCTATTTATCTTGAAAGAAGTACTTTAAAGTACATATGGTAAATAGCTAAAATGAATTTCGCAATTTAGAAAAGGTGGTATATTGAATTATCGAAATAGTACTAAAGTTTAAAATCAAGTGCGGACGATATATGTTAGAAAAATAGTTACAAGATAGTAATTTAAAATTACGACCAATTAGTCTTCAAAACCTAAGAATGACTTTTAGCTCAAACGGAAGTAATGGAAATATACTGAAAGAAGGTTTAAAACAAAATCTAAATCGAGTGGAAACTTTTAATAAGGAAAAATTTGAAAACGACCTTGTAAGAATCAAGATTTGCAACGGAAAAGATTTGTAAGGTCAACGATAATAGTAAGGAGGGGTTCATGTGAATCGAGGGCAATGAATGTGGTCGTGTGAGGCATGCACCTAAATCATGATTCAAGAAAACTACGACGAAAACCTACGGTCAGTAACACAGAAGTGTAGTGACCAGGAAAAGATTGAACCAGAGAGTCCTACTCATCGGTTGACTAAAGGGCAAGAAAAACTTAACACTAAGGCTTCCTAATGGCTAGAGTATATTAGAGGCCTCAGGGAAGGTTCTAAGAGAATCGAGATCATGTTCTGTCGGGCCCGAAATCGATGAACCCAAGCGAACGGCTAAAGAAATCCTAGGAATTTATCATGATCAGAGCTAGACATGAACCACTAAGGTAACTCTTAAGACTATCATATCAATCACTAGCATGGAGTCTAACAACAATCAGGGACCTCTAACTAGCAAGCACAAACTTCTAACTAAGTCTTACTATAGTCCTGATCTAATGGATTTCCTACCAAGCTGGGACAGGTGCTCTAACACGTCTACTAGCCACCTAAGACATAGGAACGCTAAAAACCTAGACCCCGGGCTTATAATTTGGATGTTCTAATTTATTTAATGGACATTCTATAATTATTATCGTTGTTCCGATAGCTCGCATTTGCAAATGGACCTGCATGGGCCACCAATAAAACCTGTCACGCCCCACTTCCCAAAAATGGAGAGGCGAGACGTGAGAAGGTCTGTTCAGACTTGAAGCTGCAAAGCTCCAAGCCCGATAAGCGTCAATCAACAATAAATTGGCAGGTCCTTGCAACGCAATACGAAACAACAATAATAATAAGGGAATGAGACAATAAGCAATTTATTAAATCTCAGAATATCCATGAAATAAATTACAATATCACAGAAAAGCCACCAGGCTCAAAAGGGAAAAGCTAAGGCCCAAACATGGCCAACAAGGTACAACATACAAGCAAGGGTGCCACGCACCAACAACTAACAGCAAACCTAAACAAGGAAGAGAACACAAGCGACCTCTAAGACTGGTCACCAATGACCACAAACTCCTCCTCGGCAACCACTGGCTCAGCGCCAGCAAACACTACGTCCTCTGCAACTAGCTCTGGCTCAGGATCTAACATGTGTCACCCAAAAGAGCAAGGGGCACATGTCAGCAAGTCTAAAAAGACTTGGGCAAGGAAACTGAAAGGAAAGTAAACTAACAACCTAGCAGTTATAGTTTGATGCATAGCATGACAAGTTTAGTATGTGAGTAATCAAATAAGATAAGATGCAAGTGACAAGTAACAAGTAGCAAGTATGGCATGGATGACAAGTTTTACAAGTATAAACACGGACAAGTACAAGTCAAATAAATCACGTCAAGTAAACACGTCGTGCACAAGTAAGACATGGTGTAACAATAAGTGCAAGAGAACAATTATCATGGCATGTCAGGAGTAGCCAAGCTACTAACATTCTCAATCTTTTCACTAGTCACGTTTTCAAGTTATTTGTAGGTGTTTACGCCTTACAGCTGAACTGTTGGACATTCACACTGATTGGCCGCTTAACACTACCCCAGAACCCAGAGTTTACGCCTTACCACTGAAGTTGCTGATCGGGCAGACTCCCAGTTGATTGGCCGCTTAACCCTTACCCCATCCCACACGTAAACAAGCCAGGGTCCCTGTACACGAGCTCAGTAAATGAGCTAGGGTTGCCCCGCACAAG
Source organism: Scilla litardierei (assembly GCA_030789695.1). Taxonomy (NCBI): domain Eukaryota; kingdom Viridiplantae; phylum Streptophyta; class Magnoliopsida; order Asparagales; family Asparagaceae; genus Scilla; species Scilla litardierei. The sequence continues at coordinate 186,616,084 of CM061142.1, read as the reverse complement.
AGCTTGTTTTTAGGTTCACAATTTGGCGTAGGATTGTGTCCGCTAAAAGCGGGTGCCTAGCCAGAAACTAGTAGATCGGGCATTGGCTATCAACCAACACACATGGCCCGCTTCTGGAACACGAGCCAGGAAACACAAGTATTGTAGCGTGTGCTACGAATGCGATATTCAACATGGATAGCATGGCAAGTAGTAAGGCGTACAGGCAAGGAATTAAACATGGCAGTTTAATATGCATGAACAACGAGTTAAAAGGGTTGGACCTAGCTTCGTTGTCAAGCTAGATCAATTGAGGTGACGGATCTAGTTTCGTTGTCAAACTAGATCAAATAGGCATCTAGGCAGCTATCATTTCACTGTCTAGTTTCTTTTACGCTACAACAAGCAAATGGCCTAAGGCATGGCCTAAAACCCTAAGTGGCAAGTTTCACTTGCCTAGCACCGAGGATGACGATCACGAGGCCGTCACTCAAATGCTAACTACGGAGATGAGATCGCTGCCATGTCAAAACAATATTAGAACAACATCTCTAACATCCATTTTATTAGGGTTTCATTAAAAACACAATGGGTTATGAGAATATTATAGAATCGAGTTATTACCGAATCGCTAGCGGAAGAACGATGCCGAGGAAGCACGGCGACGGAAGAAACGATCCGGGGAACCTACGGTTCAGATCTGGAAATGGATGGAGAGATTGGAGAAATGGGGTTTTGTGGATTTCGGGGGTTGGAGATGGCCTAGGGCATGGTGGCCGGCCTAAATGGAGAGGGGGAGAGGCTCTTGATGAAGGAGGAAGGCTAGAGGAAGGTTGGGGAAGATCAGAGGTCAAGGGAGAAGGAAAGAGGCCAGGAGAAGAGAAAGAAAGAAAAGAAATGAAGTGAGGTTTAAATAGAAAATGACCTGGCGGCTGCCCAGAAATTAGGGTTTCGACACTGATTAGTCGGTCAAAGAGCAACCACTGACCGACTAGTTTGGGAACTAGTCGGTCGGTTGACCAACGCAGACCGACTAAGTCCAAACAGTAACTCCTGTACAAAATAGGATTTAGATTTAGTCGGTCAAAGAACAACTACTGACCGACTAGTTTCTCATCTAGTCGGTCGACAAACGTTCTTAGACCGACTAACGATAAACAGTAACTCGACTGTACAGAAGAACTCAGAATTAGTCGGTCTGAGTACAAAACTTAACCGACTAGTTTAACAACTAGTCGGTCGAAAGATGAACTTAGACCGACTAAACAGAAACAGTAACTTAAGTAAAATTAATCCAAGGAACTAGTCGGTTTGAGTAGAGTTGTCGACCGACTAGATCTTAATCTAGTCGGTTGGTTCCCCTTCTTGAACCAACTAACGTGCACTGAAAGTGCCGAATTGAAGCGCGAAGCTTTGGGAAGATTCCTACGGCTTCTAAGATCAACCTACCTCTAAGATATGAGCGATATGAAGCTCGTCATGAGTGACTTATTCCAAGCTTAACGATCTAAGGAAGAAGCTAGGAAATCACAACGAAACGAACGAAAGAGAAAGCTACGGAGACGAAAATCACACGCAAGGAGAAAATCCACCAAGATATATATATTACATCGATAACACTAATATAGAAAAACCAGTCGTTACAATAACTGTGAACAAATAGAACCGGACGTGAAATGATAGCGTCCGGGACGACCCCTGACGGCTTAGACTTGACGACGAAGTCTGATCCTGACAACAACTTTTGACACCGTAGGATTATCTTGTGTGTGTGTGCGTATGGACACCCTAGAATAACTTTCCCTTACACTTGTCATGTCATGTCCCTGTTACACAAAAAGCCTGCGGGTGTTTCAGATGCTTCCCTATCGGAAGTGATCTCCGTGATACAAAAAGCCTTCGGGCGTTTCAGGTACTTCCCTTGCGGAAGTGATCTCCGTGTTACAAAAAGCCTGCGGGCGTTTCAGGTGCTTCCCTTGCGGAAGTGATCTCTATGTTACAAAAAGCCTACGGGCGTTTCAGGTGCTTTCCCAACTACACTAACGGGGTGGAAGTGTGTGAAAATGTGTGTGAAACCATCTACCAAACCAACATCCTAGGGTTCGAGAATCGGAGAGGCAAATAGGCGAGGAAGCTTATGTGGTGTGTGGGAATGAGGTTGCTAAGCATATGGGTTCAATCTGAGGATAACTCAATTGTCTTTCCGGCTAAGGAAAACGCAATCGGTGGATGTGGCATTTTATCGAACACTTGGTGTGCAATGAAAGTAGGGTATGAAAAATTGAGATAATAAACAACCAAGCATACAAGAATGGTACCACTAGGCAAACTCCACTCTAGGGACACCCACTAGGATCCCTAATTCAAATTATATCTCATCAATTCTACCACATAATCATTAAAACATGCAAGATTGAAAACCAAAGCCAAAGCAAACACAAATCACCATACAACCACACAAGAAGAAGATCTAGCTCATTATAACAAGAAAAGAGAGATTTTTACTTCTAAAAACATCATCCATTATCATTACAACTCACTAAATCAAAATACACAAGGTGAGGGAAAGAGTTCACCAATATCTCCAATGAAGAACAAAACCCAAACCAAATGCTCCTCCTTGCTTCTTTGTTGCTCCACCAAAACCCTAACCCTAAGATGAAGAATGGGGAAGAAGGAATGAGGGAAAAAGAGGGGAGGAAAGCCCAAGAAATAGACTCAGAATTTCGGGTCTGAAAACAGCCCAAACGGGTCGGATCCGCGCCCAAACCCGCAACTAATGCCCAAATCTGCAGAAATTTCAGCACCGTCACCATGTCTTGCAAAAATTCTAGAAAAATCATCCGACCTCGGAATGACGCGTTCCAGGCGGCGATGGAACCGTAAAAAACTGTACTATCACTGAAAAATATCAGGAGGCCGAAATATATACTGGAATGATAGCAGATATCTTCACAATAGGGGGCAAATCTGCAGAAATTTTCAGCACCGTCACCCTGTCTTGCGAAAATTCTAGAAAATTCATCTGACCTCGGAATGACGTGTTCCAGGCGGCGATGGAACCGTAACAAAGTGTAGAATACCAGAAAAATATCATTATGTCGGAATATATACTGCAATGATAGCAGAATTCTACAAAAGAGGAGAAAAGCAGACTTTCTAGCCCAGAAATTTTCAGCACCGTCACATTGTCTTCCAAAAAATGTAGTAAATTGCTCCGACCTCCAAAAATTCTGGAAAAATATGCGTTGGAATCGGGACTTCACAAAATTCAACTGAAAAATAATAGAAGACCAAGATGAAGATGCTAATAAGCTGTAAAAAATATGTTTTAAGCATATAAAAACGGTAAGCTCCAATATTAAGTGATATCATCAAAATGCGCGTATCGGAGCCAAAATGAATACAAATTATGCATAAAATGCCATTTAATGAGGGGTAAAATATACAATATTGAACCCTAATCACTTTCCTTGCGAAAGTGATCTCTGTGCTTCCTGTCCTGAGTTCTGGGGTTTGGGGTAGGGTTGAGCATGCGCACGGGGAGAGGGTCTGATCCCCCTCAACCCGTAAGGCGTGAACCCTTCGTGTCTCACGTGTCGTGTCCTGTCCGTCTTGTCTTGTCTAGTTCCGTCTTGTCTTGTCACCTTTAGGATAGTCCCGTAGTCGGTAGCACACGCTACGACTACTGCTTGCTACGCTTTACTTACCTGCTACGTTACTTCTTTTGCTACTCTGTTGTAACCCCAGCATGCTACCCAACCAGTAAAACGATGTTTAATAGTTGGTGCACTTGCAGTAGAGTCTAACCCTTCTTGTAGACTTTACCTGACGTACAGTTCCTTTTCTCTTGGGTACTGTACGTCAGGTGTTCAGCCAGAGTTCATGGACGAGGTAGACTTACCGGAGTACGTGGAGCCAAGGACGTCGACTCAGAGTTCGTGCCTGACGAAGACCAGACCTTGAGGACTTTTCAGTCGTCGCTCTCCAGAGGTTACTTCTTTTAGTTTACTCTTTCGATAGTTGTTGCCATGCTTAGGCTTCTTCTTTTTTTAGACTTTGTACTCACTGGATATTATCTCTCTATTTTAATGAATGCCACTTTCTTTCTGTACTTTTGTTGTTCCTAAACTTTATAAATGCAAGAACCTGTAGATTTAAAAAATGGTACCCCTACAGACGCTTATTGGGTCCGAGCTTCACAGCTCCGGCCCAAGCGGGCCTTAGTCACGCTTCGCCTCCGTCGTTTTGGGAAGCGGGGCGTGACAGATCATTCTCAATAAGATGGATTCTTTCGAGTGTATCCGAAAGTCCACGAATTCTGCTCACATCCCATATCCCTGCCTTTTGACACTTGTCTTCCATCACTTCCGTGTCCCTCTTCCTCCCGATGATGAGCGTCCCCTCGGTCCCCCTCTGAATGCGACGGCTGTCAAGAAGTCTCTTGCGGCACTTCGTCATGTTCAGAGGATGACCCTGTCAGCTTCTGCCTCTGCTTCAGCTGCTCCTGCTCCCTCTCCTACTCTCGCTGAGCTTGCACGTTCGGTGAAACGTGTAGAATCTCGTTGTGCTCGATCTGAGGAGATTCTCGCTCGCATCGCATCTCACGTTGGTATTGAGATCCCTCCGTCAGTTTCTGACGAGGAGGAGTTGGATGAGGATGAGATCGAGGAGCTTGTTCATTCTGCTGCTGCTCGTGCCCCTGAGGGTACTTCTGGTGCTGCTGTTTCGTCTGTCGGTGTCCCCGAGAGCACACCTGGTGCCACCGTACCTGTGGTGGATACTTCGTCTGGTGCTCCCGAGGCCACTCCCGTCGCTCCCGTTGACACTCCTGCCATTCCAATGACCACTCCTTCTGCAGAGCCTGCTGCTGCTGCAGATCCTCCCGCTGCCTCCTGAGCTTCTTTGGAGGACTCTCCTAGTGCACATTGGATGATATATGTAGTGTGAGAGAGTTGGGTAGGATAGATGGTGGTTATGGATTTTGTGATGTATTTTGATGTCATTTTGGATGGAGTTTTTTGATACTTTTGTATGTATGTGATACTCCGATATCTTTTGTAATATGATGTTGTATTTTGTGCTTCGATCTGAGGATCGTTCATGTATGTTGGCGATGTATACTTTTGATGTACCCATGGTTCATATATATATATATATATACATCGATGTTGACATTTATTTCTTGTGCACATTATATTATTGCCACTGATGATTGATTTCGTCGTTCGACGATAATAACTTGGTTAAATAGAAATTATTTCTATGGAAACATAGAATTGTTTTCCATGCACTTAATTAACCAAGAATGTTGATATTGGAGAGTATATTCCATAACTCAATTCGTAAAATTAATTTGAGTTTTTGATGATTTTATTTATCGATTTTCGACTTTGGTCTCATTGGCACGCTTTGATTTACTTCGTATTTTCCTTTGGTGTCATTTGGACCGTGGTCGTATTCTATGACTCCCGTGCTTTTATTTGAAGCCATTGTTGTTGTCGTTGATCTCCTCCCACTCTTTTTGCTAATGCCAAAGGGGGAGAGATATTATAATGACGATGAGCTAAATGATAATTTAAAGCATTTTTCCAAGAATCTAATTTGATATGTTAGATTCATGGGGAGTTAATATATAAAAATGGATTTCAAATCCGATATTTCAATAATTGAATTCTCATTGTTTACTTTCCTCGTCTGCTTGATGCATATGTTTATTGTTTAATTTGGAATTAACGTGTCATCAATGCAGGGGGAGTAAGTAAATTTCATTTAAATTATTATTTTTGATTATTATTTATGTTGGTTTGTCATCACCAAAAAGGGGGAGAATGTTGAGTATGGACTCCCCGGATTTGGTTTTGGATGATGAACAAACATAAATATCTTGAACTAACTATTTGTGAGCGCAGTTATGGAGATCGTCGCCAAATTTATATGAACATCCAAAGCGACATCTCGAGACTTCTCAAAGCGCGTGATCGTATGCCTAAAGCTTCGTTGCAGCTCATGGACCATTTTTGAAGTCATGAAGATTCGAATTGAAGCTTTTGAAGACGGTTCGTCAAGTTTTATTTATAGTCTTCTAGCTTCTTTTCGTAGAATGTTAAGCCTTGAGTAGGTCTTACGTTTTAATCTTCATAACGCTCATATCTTAGAGCTAGGGTCTTAGTAGAAGTCCATACAAACTTTCCCGAAGCTTCGCGCTTCGATTCGCGACTTCTTGTGCATGTTAGTTGGTTCAAGAAGAAGAACCAACCGACTAGATGGTGATCTAGTCGGTCAGCAAAGCTTCTTGAACCGACTAGTTTGCCTCCTGCAATTCTAGCTCACTTACTGTTTACAGTTAGTCGGTCAAAGAAGGTTCACCGACCGACTAGTTGTGAAACTAGTCGGTTAGGAATCTTTCTTAGACCGACTAGTTGAGCTTCTACTGTACAGCCTAAGTTACTGTTTATCGTTAGTCGGTCAAAGAACATTTGTCGACCGACTAGTTGATGAACTAGTCGGTTAGACTTTGTTCTTAGACCGACTAATTCAACTTGTACTCAGACTATTTATTTTATCTCTTAGTCGGTCTATGAATACTCACCGACCGACTAGTTGTGAAACTAGTCGGTTGGCAAGTCTTCTTGGACCGACTAGTTCTTTAAGTCTGAACTTCATCTATTCACTATTCACCTCTTAGTCGGTTCATGTTGTTTCACCGACCGACTAGTTGATGAACTAGTCAGTCAGTGATCCTTCTTTGAGCGACTAGTCTGCTTCAGCATAAAGCCGTTTGAGCATTAAATGCCACAAATTTTGCTCTCTCTTTCCTCTATCCTATATATACTTGGAGTGCTACATTCTTTGCACTCAAGGCTGATTATTATTGATATTTAGAGATCAAAGAGAAAGCATTTAATCTCATTCAAAGCTCTCTCATTTCATTCAAAAATCTCTCCCTCACTCTTATTTCAAAAGAGAGATTCATTGATTGTGAGCATTCCAAGCCAAGAGCTTGATCCAAGGTCACCAACATCCACCTAGGACTCTAGTGCTGGTCATCTATCTTGGAGCTAGGGTTTGGTGCCTTCATCTTCCCCAAAATCCTCTTTGCCCTAATTCGTAAGTTTACTCAAGGCATAGGTATTTTGTGGTAAGCATTTCTATTTCAATTTACTTTGAATATTGCAAGTGATTCACTCTCGGTTGTGAGAGTTTGTTTGTGATCCCGGGTTGTGGGAGTCACAATTTCCATTTGTGTATGATTTGATCTTGTAGAGGTTTCTACAAGTATTGTAATGCCCTACCAGCTACTGCACAAGTACTAGAGGGGGGGGGGGTGAATAGTACTTTAAAATAATAAGGAGTATAATTCCAAATTAAATTGCAAACAACTACCAAATCAATTTGCGGAAGCTTAAATTGAATGACAACACAAAATTAACAAAGCTAACAAACGATGTTAATGGGTTCGGATCCACCCAAGTCTCCCCGACTTGTTCCCGGTGATCCTACGTCCCAACCACCCGGATCCCCTCCGGATACTTGAGTTAGAAACCCTAACTCAAGATTTCCACTATGAGTATCTTGTGAAAAACCTTCACAAGATCAAATCATACATGCAAAAGCAATAGTGAATCCCACAACCCGGGATCACAACCTTCTCTCATAACCGAGAGAACCACAAAGCAATATTAAAGAGTTTAATATGAAATAAACAATCTTACCACAAAATCCTATACCTTGAGTTTTTCTTACCCAAATGGTGAAATGAAGGATTTGAGGAAGATGAAGTCACCAAGACCTAGCACCAAGGAAATGACCAGCAATCGGTGCCTAGGAATGATTTGGAGACTTGGATCAAGCAATAGCTTGAAGAGCTCACCAAGAACAAGCTTCTCTCTAGATGGATTCTAGATCTAGAAATGAGAGAGAATGTGTTTCTTGTGAGGAAGAGAGCTTTTGATTTGAGTGAGAATAGCTATCTCTTTTGATCTCAATGAATCTCTGAATGGAAGCTCTAACCTAGATAGAAATGACCTAGGTTCGTATTTATAGGGTCCCATAAAAACAAGTTAGGTCATTCACCAACGGATAGAAATCTGGGAGAATTAGTCGGTCAAAGAACAATCACTGACCGACTAGTTCATCAACTAGTCGGTCAGCCAAACAACGTGGACCGACTAAGTGAAGATCTGAGAAGAGATAGAATTTCAGACCTAGAAATCTAGTCGGTCCAAGAAGACATTCTGACCGACTAGTTTCACAACTAGTCGGTCAGTCAGTGAACGTAGACCGACTAAGAGGCAAAATGAAATAGTCTGAAGGCAAGTTGACTTAGTCGGTCCAAGAACAAAAGTTGACCGACTAGATTGTCAACTAGTCGGTCACCAAGCGTTATTAGACCGACTAACGGTAAACAGTAGCTTAGGAGAATTTTGGCATGAACAGTAAGTCACAACTAGTCGGTCAAAGAAGCATCACTGACCGACTAGTTTACAAACTAGTCGGTCGGTGAGTCAACGTAGACCGACTAACTGTAAACAGTAAAGTCCAAGAAATTAAGGAATCAAACTAGTCGGTCCAAGAACAGTTGCCGACCGACTAGATCACCATCTAGTCGGTCATTACTTGTTCTTGTACCAACTAACATGCACAATAAAGTCCGAATCGAAGCGCGAAGCTTCGAGGAAGTTAGAATGAACTTGTGCAAGGATCCTAGAGCTACGAAATGAGCGTAATGAAGATAGAAACGTAAGATAAACTCAAGGCTTAACATTCTATTAATCGAAACTAAAAGACTATAAATAAAACCTTAAAGAGTGGTCTTTGAGAGCTTCGATTGAATCTTCATAACTTCCTAAACGGCGCAAGAGCTTCCACGAAGCTTTAGGCATGAATACGAACTTTGGGAAGTGTTGAGATGTCGCTTTGAATGTTCTCGTGAAATTGGCGACGATCTCTAATACTGCGCTCACAAATTGTTAGTTCATGGATTATTTATGTTTGCTCATCATCAAAACCAAATCCGGGGAGTCCAATATTCAACATTCTCCCCCTTTTTGGTGATGACAAACCAACATAAATAATAATCGAAAATAATGATTCAAATGTAAAATACTTACTCCCCCTGCATTGATGACACGTTAATTCCAAAATGAGTATATATGAATTGCATCAAGCAGACGAGTAAGATAAATAAAGAGAATCGATTTTTGAAATATCGGATTTTGAAAATCCTTATATATATCTTAACTCCCCCTGAATCTAACACATCAAAGTAGATTCTTGGAAATTGAGTTAAATTTTCATTTGCGCTATTTATTATCATTATCTCTCCCCCTTTGGCATTATCCCAAAAAATGGGGGGCATACAACGATAACAATTAGGAAATGTAAAATCTAACATCGGGAGTCGTAGACAAAGACAATGGACCAAATTGACACCAAGGGAAAAAGTGTGGAAATCAAAACAAGGTGTGCCAAATTTTCCATTACCAATAAAAATCAACGATAATCAAAATCATCAAAAATACCAAATGTTTATTCATTTCTTGAATAAAGAAACATACTCTCCAATATTCAATATTCTTGGTTAAATTTGTGCATGGAAAACAATTCAATATAATTATAGACTTTCAATCTATTTAACCAAGCATGTAAGCATAGAGGGACGAAAGCACATTGCATGGATAATGAATGAGAATTAATGTGCACGACGAAGTAAATATCATGAACATCGATGAATATATATAAATGATATATATATATATATATATATATATATATATATATATATATATATATATAGCATCATGAGTACATCCAAAAAGATATCAAATATTAAAAATGTACATCACATCAAATGAAACACATCATCTATATAAACATCAAAAGGTGCAACATCATCGTCTACATCAAAATATAACATCATCATCAATATCCAAAGTACATCAAAATACCCAACATCGACATCCAGAAAGCACAAAAAAAATACATCAAAACATCTCTCAACCCCATCCTAACCCAAAACACTCTCACTAAGATATATCATCCAAAGCGTAGTGGAGAGTCCTCGAAACGAACGATCATGAGGAGGTGGCTGGATCTGCAGTCTCTGTGGGTCCAGTCGACGGAGTGGACTCAGGATCTGTAGGGAGGAGAGGAGTCTCAACAGACGGGATCGTCGGGGCAGGAGTGGAGATCTTAGCAACAGGCTCTACAACAGCATGGATCTCAACAGAAGCAGCAGCAGTGTCAACATGAGCATGAGAGACATGAGCAGGCTCGTCAGCAGGTGAGGCAGCAGGCTCAGAACTCTGAACACCTGGTGCACCGGAGGAGGTGCCAACACCAGGAGCAGAAGAGGAAACACCAGCAGCAGCAGCAGCAGTGGCCTCATCGCCACGGGCTAAGGAAGTGACAAGCTCGTCAATCTCCTCCTCGTCCATCTCCTCGGCCTCAGAAAATGAAGGAGGAAGATCAATCCCCATCGTACGAGCCATACGGCAGACTACCTCCTCAGTACGAGCCAAACGTGAGTCGTGCTGACGGAGTAGGCGTACGACATCGTCCAAAGTAGCAGGGGAAGAGGAGGCTGCAGCAGCTGACGGAGTAGACTGGGAAGCAGATGCGGTAGACCTCTGCACGTGACGAAGCGCCGCTAGAGATTTCTTCACGGCCGTCGCGTTCAGAGGAGTACCCAAAGGACGCTCATCGTCAGGAGGGAGAGTGACTCGGAAATGTCGAAATACAAGAGTCAACAGGCAAGGGTATGGAATGTGCGCAGACTTATTGGTCTTGCGTATACACTCGAAAGAATCCATCTTATCGAGTATCACGCGAGCCCAATTAATCTCGCACCCCAAGAAAAGAGCGTATATGAGCTTCAAAAATGGCTGTGAGGGAAGTGAAGAGGATCCATATTTAGGGAGGAGGCATGACTTCAAGATCAGGTTAAGAACCCACGCATTCGGCTTAAAAGATTTCGATGGAACACCAATGAATGCGGAGGGGATAACATGGAAGATATCTGAAAGAACTGACTGATCCAAAGAAGAAATGTCATCGACGGAAATGTCCGAAGGGAGGAGACCACACGACGAACAACCAAGAATTTCCCCCAAGATTTCTGCCGTGAGAACTATAGGAGTTCCCAAGACAGTCGTCTCAATGGAGTGGCTGGCATCGTACTGGCCTCGAACGCGATTGGCATAGAACAATTTCACGAGGCGAGGATACAGTTTGGGATTGGCCTTGGGATCGTATCGGAGATAATCAAGGAGACCACTATAGGAGAGGAGGTCGGCTAAGCCAAGGAAATCAGAAAACTGTACGTAGTGCTCCAATAGCATCGGGCAGTGTTCAATACGGTTGTAGGCCGCGAGACACATAGGGTCATCGCGACACAACGATATGTCAACACCCCCCGCTGGCATTGGGCCCTTTCCCTTTGGCTGGCGAGTCCTAGACCGGAGTGGTGGAGAGGGTTCCTTATGGCCTTGCTCATCCTCTGGGATGAACTCACTATCGGAGTCGGGAGGAGTAGAGGGTGTGTGTTGAATGGGCTTCTTGGACTTAGATTTGTGGGGCTTGATGGTCGCTGTCCTCTGCTTCTTCAGAGGAGGCGAAGACAGGGAAGCTTGGGTAGTCTTGGCACGACGTTTAGGCTTCGGGGGATTCCTAGCGGTAGGTTGTTCTACGGTCATAGGTGAAGCCCCGGAAGAGGCGATGGGAATCCTCGTCTTAGCCATGGTCGTGGCACGACGAGTACAACCAAACGACGATAAGATCAAACACCCTAGAGATCACAAGAAATCCGAACACACAAACCCTAGAAGCACAAGCCCTAAGTGAAACAATTCGGAAACCCTAGGAGCTAGATGAGATAAAATCGAACCCTAGGGAAGGAATCGACCTAGGAGAGGGAGGGAGATACCTAGGAGGAGGAGTCGACGGCGGCGGACGGCGACGATCGACGGAGAGATGGCCGGAAGTCGAAGGGTTTCGAGTGGGGTTTGGGAGTTATCGGGCTGGAGCTGGAGAGAAGACCGACTAAATGAAATTTTAGTCGAATGAAATAAGAGTATAAGTCGGTCTGGAAGCAAAAAGACACAAATGCCCTAACACACTTAGTCAGTCATAGTTCAAGCACTGACCGACTAGATTACGATCTAGTCGGTCGGTCAATGAGCTTGAACCGACTAAGTCGAAACAGAGGCACAGAAGAATTTCTAGGGCAAGAATTAGTCGGTCGCAGTATATTCACTGACCGACTAGTTTTCAATCTAGTCGGTCGGTAAGTGTACTGTGACCGACTAAAGGAAGAAAATGATAGGAGTTAGATATAGGCTTGATCTAGTCGGTCTGAGTTCACTTGCTGACCGACTAGATGAGCATCTAGTCGGTTGACAAGTGAACTGAAACCGACTAGAAGAGTCCAAAAATTGATAATTGATTTCTCTTCACAAACCACTTGAATGAAACATCTTAACTCTCTCATTAGTCATCTAAATTACCCCATAAAACGTCGAAATCTTAAATACGACATTGAAATACGAATTCGATCATAAATTCAAATATATCACATAAAATTCCCAAACATTCAATAAATCTAGCATGAATGAAATATCGCGAAATATAATAGCATGCAAGATATTTGAATGAAATATGAATCCTATATCTCGGATTCACCCATAATCCCCAATTCTCGACGCAACCGCACAAAGGAGTCCTCCTTTAGGGGTTTCGTGAAAATATCGGTGATTTGCTTTTGGGTTTCAACGTACACTAATATGATGTCCTTTTTAGCAACATGATCATCTAAGAAATGGTGTCGGACATCTATGTGTTTGGATCAGGAATGGTGCACCGGATTCTTTGAAAGACAAATAGCACTTTGGTTATCCACCATGATAGGGCTAGTATCACAATGAATACCAAAATCCTTCAATGTGTGTCTCATCCAAAGAACCTGGGCACAAGCGGCACCGGCGGCAATGAATTCTGCCTCGGTGGTTGAAAGTGATACCGAATTTTGCTTCTTGAAAAACCAAGAGACAAGAGAATTTCCTAGAAAATGGCAAGTGCCACTAGTACTTTTCCTGTCGGATTTGCATCCCGCATAATCAGCGTCACTATATGAGACTAACTCATACGTGCTAGATTTCGGATAGAATAATCCAAAATCTAAAGTGTAACTTAGATAACGGAAAATACGCTTTACCGCTACTAAGTGAGAATCCTTAGGTTGAGACTGATAACGAGAACATATGCATACGGCAAACATAATATCGGGCCTACTTGCGGTAAGATAAAGTAAACTACCTATCATACCTCGATATAGACGAATGTCTACATCCTTACCGCCCGTATCCTTGTCAAGATGCGTAGTCGTGCTCATAGGAGTCTTTTTCCCGGAGGCATTCTCCATTCCAAATCGCTTTAGCAACTCCACCGTGTACTTCGTTTGGTGGATGAAGATTGCATCGTTCAATTGGCGAATTTGGAGACCTAAGAAATATTTGAGTTCGCCCATGTGGCTCATCTCAAATTGTTCCTTCATAACATTAGAAAACTCTTCGCAAAGAGCAAAGTTAGTAGCACCGAAAATGATATCATCAACATAAATTTGAACTAATAAAATATCATTATTCGCATGCTTAATAAAAAGTGTAGAATCGGCTTCGCCCATTTTAAAATTCAAATCCAAAAGAAAATTCTTTAGGCGATCATACCAAGCTCGAGGAGCTTGTCTCAAACCATAAAGAGCTTTCTTTAGTTTAAAAACGTGATTTGGAAATTTTTCATTTATGAAGCCCGGAGGTTGAGAAACGTAAACTTCCTCAACGACATCTCCGTTTAAAAATGCAATTTTAACATCCATTTGAAATAATTTAAAATTCTTATGGCATGCAAAAGACAAAAGTAATCTAATTGATTCTAATCTAGCTACCGGAGCGAAGGATTCTTCGAAATCGATACCTTCCTCTTGTCGATAGCCTTGAGCTACTAACCGAGCTTTGTTCCGGACGACGACTTGGTTTTCGTCGGTTTTGTTCTTGAAGATCCACTTTGTCCCTATGACGGTGTGGTTCTTCGATGGCAAAGGAACAAGCTCCCATACCTCATTCCTTTCGAATTGAATGAGTTCCTCCTCCATGGCAAGGATCCAAGCACTATCTTCGCATGCTTCAACTATATTCTTTGGCTCTATCGATGAGGCAAATGCACAATTGGCGAAGTGGTGGACTTGCGATCTCGTCTTGACACTATCATGAATATTGCCAATTACTTGCTCATGGGGATGGTCACGAACGGTATGAAGCCGTTTGGGAATACCTTGATCACTAGGAACATTCTCAACAACTTCATTAGTTGGGTTAGTCTCAATAGAATCAATAGAATCATTAGACTTAGAATTATCAAACGAATCACATAAAACATCCATAGAATCATTATCATTTGAAATTCTAGTTGGAACAAATCCTTCATTAAATGAGACATGAAGCGACTCCTCGATCGTTGAGGTTCGTTTATTGAATATCCGGTAGGCTTTGCTACGCGAAGAATATCCAACAAAAATCCCCTCATCGGATCTTGGATCGAATTTGTCCAAACTACCATATGTGTTCTTAATAAAACATTTCGAACCAAAAACACGAAAATGTTTAACTTGAGGCAACCTACCAAACAACAATTCATAACAAGTTTGTTTAGTGCCGGGCCTCAAAAGTATTCTATTAAACACATAGCAAGCGGTGTGTACCGCTTCCGCCCAAAATTGATGGCCAAGTTGGCTATCATCAAGCATAGTGCGAGCACACTCCACTAGCGTCCTATTCTTTCTCTCAACTACACCATTTTGAGGAGGTGCACGAGGGAAAGAGAAGGTGTGAGTAATACCAACTTCATCACAAAATGTCTCAAAAGACTCATTCTCAAATTCACCTCCATGATCACTACGAATAGTGACAATGGTGGTTCCTAAGAGATTTTGTACTTTCTTAACAAAAATTGTGAAGTTTTCAAAAGCTTCATTTTTATTACATAAGAAGAATACCCATGTAAATCTTGAATAGTCATCTACGATGACAAGTCCATACCTTGCATTTCCTAAGGAAGCAACTCTAGTTGTCCCAAACAAGTCTAGATGTAATAGCTCTAGTGGCCGTTTAGTAGAAATGATTTTCTTAGGTTTAAATGAAGATTTAGGAAGTTTGCCACGTTGACAACAATCACAAAAACTTTTCTTTTCAAAAACAAGCTTCGGAAAACCTTTAATAGAATTCAATTTTGAAAGCTTATATAGTGTTCCAAAGTTCACATGTCCAAAGCGTCGATGCCATAAGTGTTGTTCACTTGTGTTGGCAACGAGACATTGTTCATATGACTTAGGAAGATCCAAAATATAAATGTCTTTACGACGAGTTCCGGAAAATAATAATTTATCATTATCTTTTCTTAAAATATGACACAATCCTTTCGCAAAACTAACTTTGTAACCTTTGTCACAAAGTTGGCTAATTGAAATAAGATTATGATTTAAACCATTAACAAGATATACATCACTAATTAAGGGTTTAGAAGGGTTACCCACTTTACCAACACCTATGATGGTTCCGCTCTCGTTGCCTCCAAATACGACGCGGTTTCCATTCGCAATGGGAACCACTCCAGAGAGCAATCGAGCGTCACCTGTCATGTGTTTTGAACACCCGCTATCGAGTATCCAATTCCCTTTGGAGCTAAATTTAAATTTGTTGCTCCTTTTCTTTTTCTTTTCCTTGAGTACCTAAAGATAGAAACTTTCATATCATGGTACCCAAGGTCATTGGGTCCAAGGGATTAGACCTTTGGAAGCCAAGTCCAATTGGACTTAGACTTCCCCACATAATTCCTACTACGCACAACATCCGAAAAATAAGCACTCATATATACTTGTTTTTCTTCCATGCTTGTGTCCTTTGGGCTCCAAATAGTGAAAATTTTGGGAGCCATCATCCTATTGGGTGCATGCATGCGACGTTGATTTCTACGTGATGCATGTTGTGGATAGGCATACGGGACATGATGGAATGGTGCACGATGAGAATTATTCATATGATGTTGTGGGTGAACATATGCATGTGTGGGAACACGTGCGTGAGGGTGTCTCACATTGTGTGCACGTGCCCGAGAATGTGTTGCATAAAAATCATCATATGTGTGAGCCGGTGGAGTAGGACGTGTGTTCCTACGTGGCATGGTATTGGTGTACATATAAGCATGCCCCTTCTTTGGAGGTCCACCCAAAGTGGGTTTCTTTCCGAAAGAGGGTGTGGACGAGGTGGAAGCACCATTGGAAGATGAACTCCCAATAGAGTGTTTGCTCCCACTCGTAGAGTCACCGGAAGTTGGCCTAACAAAGGTAGTGGCCGCTTTGGATGGACATCCCATCGTATACCCCAAACCAATGTGGTGATTGGCCGGAAGTAAGTCACTTAGGATTTTATCCAAATGGTCCTTACCCTTATTGAATCTATTGATTCGGCCTAATGTGTTCTCATATTTCTCTTTGAGAGAACGTATTGAAGTATCCAAAGTGGATATTTGCGACGTGAGCACAAAAACACGAGATTTAAGATTCTCGTTCTCAATACTCAAAGTCGAGTTTTGAGAAGTTAAATCCGCTATCTCATGTTCTTCCGGATCATCGATGCTAACATGTTCAAGTTTAGATTTGAGATTAACAATCTCATTTCTTAACTCTTCAACAACGGTGTCGTTGTTGGTGATGATAGTCTTAGGCGAGGTTTGAATGCTAGCTAAGTCATCTTTTACTTTAGTATATCTATTTACTAATCTAGTGTATTTAGAACATAGTTGAGAGTTAGCATTCCTAAGATCATCCATTGTTACCTCATCGCCCTCGTTGTCGCTATCATCGGAAGAGGAGGATCCTTGATCATTCTCCTCTCTTGCCATGAAGCACATGTGTGCTTGCTCCACTTGCTCATCGTCCGACTCTCCGCTTGAGGAATCCTCGGAGTCGGTGAATGTTGCTCCGACAAGTCCCTTTTTGTACCCCTTTTTGTACTTCTTCGACTTGTCGAACTTTGGCGCTTTCCACTTCTCCTTTTGCTTGTTTTGAGGACAATCCGCTTTGATGTGTCCTGGCTTATTGCATTTAAAACACAAAGGAGAGGAAGAGGCGTTAGTAGAACCAAATTTAGCTTTGTTCTTATAGTTACCTTTTCGGAAGAAACGGTTGAACTTCTTGGCCATGAGTGTCATGGATTCCAAGTCCAACTCGTTTTCCGATTCTTCATCATCGGTTGATGTGGATGTGGATGGAGCGGCTTTGAAAGCAATAGCCTTCTTCTTTGGCTCGTCTTGCTTTAGGTAAGACTTCATCTTTTCTTGCAATTTGAGCTTGCTATCCTTGCGTACCTCGTACGACATTAAAGTACCCATTAGTTGAACTACGGTGTACTTATTCATGTCATTACCTTCCTCGATGGCGAAGGTACGTTTCTCCCAAGAAGAAGGAAGTCCTTCGATAAGCTTTGAGCACTTCTCCTTTTGAGTGTAGGACTTGCCGAGGGCCTCTAACTCGTTTATTATGTCAACGAAGCGAGCGTAATATTCCTTCATCTTCTCGCCCTGTTGCATATGAAACATTTCGTAATCTTTGTTCACGACTACGAGTTTAGAGTCTCTTACCCTACTCGTCCCTTCATGTAGTATGAGGAGAGAGTTCCAAATTTGATATGCACTCTTACATGTGCATATCTTATTGAAGTCCTCGGGCTCCAATGCGCATTGCAAGGCGTTCATTGCCTTGGCATTGCTTACCTCCGCGGCGATCTCCGCGGTAGTCCATTTCTCAAAGTCTTCTTCTTCGGGCTCAATGTATTCCTTCATTGTGGTCCTCCATAGAGACGCACTCCGGAGGAAGGTTTCCATCCGGCATTTCCAGTACCCGTAGTTGGTACCGTTGAAGAATGGAGGCCTCGTAGAGGAATGTCCCTCCATCACCGAAGATGCTTCTTCACGGTTCCTGAAGGTGTCATAGTTGGAAGGTGGACGCACAGTCTTGTTGTCGTTGGTAGACATAGCTAAGTATCTGGCTCTGATACCAAATGTAATGCCCTACCAGCTACTGCACAAGTACTAGAGGGGGGGTGAATAGTACTTTAAAATAATAAGGAGTATAATTCCAAATTAAATTGCAAACAACTACCAAATCAATTTGCGGAAGCTTAAATTGAATGACAACACAAAATTAACTAAGCTAACAAACGATGTTAATGGGTTCAGATCCACCCAAGTCTCCCCGACTTGTTCCCGGTGATCCTACGTCCCAACCACCCGGATCCCCTCCGGATACTTGAGTTAGAAACCCTAACTCAAGATTTCCACTATGAATATCTTGTGAAAAACCTTCACAAGATCAAATCATACATGCAAAAGCAATAGTGAATCCCACAACCCGGGATCACAACCTTCTCTCACAACCGAGAGAATCACAAAGCAATATTAAAGAGTTTAATATGAAATAAACAATCTTACCACAAAATCCTATACCTTGAGTTTTTCTTACCCAAATGGTGAAATGAAGGATTTGAGGAAGATGAAGTCACCAAGACCTAGCACCAAGGAAATGACCAGCAATCGGTGCCTAGGAATGATTTGGAGACTTGGATCAAGCAATAGCTTGAAGAGCTCACCAAGAACAAGCTTCTCTCTAGATGGATTCTAGATCTAGAAATGAGAGAGAATGGGTTTCTTGTGAGGAAGAGAGCTTTTGATTTGAGTGAGAATGGCTATCTCTTTTGATCTCAATGAATCTCTGAATGGAAGCTCTTACCTAGATGGAAATGACCTAGGTTCGTATTTATAGGGTCCCATAAAAACAAGTTAGGTCATTCACCAACGGATAGAAATCTGGGAGAATTAGTCGGTCAAAGAACAATCACTGACCGACTAGTTCATCAACTAGTCGGTCAGCCAAACAACGTGGACCGACTAAGTGAAGATCTGAGAAGAAAGAGAATTTCAGACCTAGAAATCTAGTCGGTCCAAGAAGACATTCTGACCGACTAGTTTCACAACTAGTCGGTCAGTCAGTGAACGTAGACCGACTAAGAGGCAAAATGAAATAGTCTGAACACAAGTTGACTTAGTCGGTCCAAGAACAAAAGTTGACCGACTAGATTGTCAACTAGTCGGTCACCAAACGTTCTTAGACCGACTAACGGTAAACAGTAGCTTAGGAGAATTTTGGCATGAACAGTAAGTCACAACTAGTCGGTCAAAGAAGCATCACTGACCGACTAGTTTACAAACTAGTCGGTCGGTGAGTCAACGTAGACCGACTAACTGTAAACAGTAAAGTCCAAGAAATTAAGGAATCAAACTAGTCGGTCCAAGAACAGTTGCCGACCGACTAGATCACCATCTAGTCGGTCAGTACTTGATCTTGTACCAACTAACATGCATAATAAAGTCCGAAACGAAGCGCGATGCTTCGAGGAAGTTAGAATGAACTTGTGCAAGGATCCTAGAGCTACGAAATGAGCGTAATGAAGATAGAAACGTAAGATATACTCAAGGCTTAACATTCTATCAATCGAAACTAAAAGACTATAAATAAAACCTCAAAGAGTGGTCTTTGAGAGCTTCGATTGAATCTTCATAACTTCCTAAACGGCGCAAGAGCTTCAACGAAGCTTTAGGCATGAATACGAGCTTTGGGAAGTGTTGAGATGGCGCTATGAATGTTCTCGTGAAATTGGCGACGATCTCCAAAACTGCGCTCACAAATAGTTAGTTCATGGATTATTTATGTTTGCTCATCATCAAAACCAAATCCGGGGAGTCCAATATTCAACAAGTATTTCATAGTGCAAATTTGTGTTAGAGGTTTCTAACTCAAGTATCCGGAGGGGATCCGGGTGTTTGGGACGTAGGATCACCAGGAACAAGTCGGGGAGACTTGGGTGGATCCGAACCCGTTAAATTGCTTGTTTGCGATTGTTTTCTTTGTTGTCTATATTTACATTTCCGCATTTCCGCATTGTTGGTAGAGTTTGCAAGATAATTAGGAATTATCTTCTTAATTATTTTAAAGTACTATTCACCCCCCTCTAGTACCTGTGCAGTAGCTTCGTAGGGCATTACAGAAACAGCCATCGGGGCGGGGCTTAATCATGTGAATGTGCCGCAGGACGTCGAGATCTAGACGTGAGGGTCCTGCGGCAATGGGAAGATCTCGGGGGATGACGATGCTGAACCGGGGAGCAGAAGCTATGCTCGTGATAAGGCCCTCGCAATAAAGCTTGCCCTTGCCGGCACGGCTAATCTCCAGAAGCTTGGAAACAAGCCAAGCACCTGCATGGACGGGAACGGTGGGGGTCCTAAAAGAAATCCCGTCATCACCCCGAACGAAGGGAAAGGTCATGGCCCAAAGAATGAAGAGATCAGGGATGGTCATGGTACCTAACTCATCACTGGGGAAAAACGTGGAAGAAATGATTTGGTGGGCCTGACGGAAGACGGGGTGAATGATGGAGGAGGCCTTGGCCTTACCTCGGGGATAGTCAGGGTGCAGGGTGAGGCGGAACCAAAATTGATCGACGTCAAATTCGGGGGATACCCGGAGGGGCGGATAGCATCGTCCCCAAGGATGGGGAAACCAAAAATGTCATTGATGGTGTCCAGATGGGTGCGAATGGTTCTATTGCAGACCCGAAATATGACAACCGACCCCGACTCACAGACAAGTGTGGATAAAAATTCGAGTGTGAGTGCGGGGTAGGACACGGCGTTAGCATTTAGGAAAGCTAACCAACCTAAATTTGCGAAGAGAGTCTCGACCTCGGTGAATACACCGAGATCGATAAGCGATTGGGTGTGGGCAAATTTGGTCGATAGATGCCCCCGAGCATCAAGCCTGAAATAGAAATCTTTATGCTCCTGGTTCCTAAAGCGGTAGCCACGAGGGCCCATCTGTGGGTCCTCAACTGGGACGACAGGTTGGGGTTGGGGTTGGGGTTGTGTAGGCTGTGCGGGAGGAGGGCGTGTGTGTGGTGGACATGTGGTCTTGCATCTCTTGCGAGACGACCCCTCCTCTCGTATGATACCATTACCCTTATCTTGGTCCCGGGCCATGCGAGAGTGTCAGTGTGTGAGTAAATGCGAAATGCGATGAATGCACACACACAAGCAATTGAGCAAATTGAAGTCCTAGGGAAAAATATAAAATTAAGCTGAGGAGCGAAGTTACCCAAGCGAGATGAAGTTTCCTTGCTCGTAGATGTCCCAACGCAACGCAATGTGGAGAAGTGTGAAGCCACGGCAACTCCTTTCAGCAAATTTCGACAATGGGGGGTTTGGGCAGAAATTAGGGTTTTTAATGGGGTGAAATCGAAGAGAAAGAGAGATGGATCGATGGGAAGATGGAAAGAGAGAGGGGAGAGATCGATTGAGAGAGGTTTACGGTTGGTTGAGGGAAGGAGGAGGCTGGTTGGAGCTCGGAGGAGTCGAAACGGCGTTGGAGAGATGAAATCGGGTGAAGGGGAAATGAACAGGTGGAGTCGGGTTATTTATAGGGTTTAAGTCGAACTGATCGGGTGAAAACTCACCGGATCGGTTGACTATTAGGTCGAAATTTTTGTTGAAAAGATGCTACAGGCGAACCGATCGGGTGATAACTCACCCGATCGGTTGGCCGCTTCACAGTTTTTCCCGAAAGTTTAGTACAGCTCACCCGGTCAGTCACCCGACCATGCTTTGCATCAACCGATTGGTTGATCAATTCCCAAAATTGCCTGAGACTTCTGCACAGCTCACACGGTCTGCCACCTGGTTACGCTCTGCTTCACCCGACCGGTTCGTTGGAGCTCAGATACGGCCATCGTCTGATACGTCTCACCCGATCGGTTGAGTAATCACCCGATCGGGTGAGGGCTTGTTTCCTGCAAAAATTCACAAATGGTCTAAGTCTCTCGACGGATGATCCTACGGCTGGATTTAATTATTATAATAGAAAAAATAAAGCTAAAAATAATCCTAAAACGAAGATAAAAGTTTAGAGCATGGGTTGCCTTCCATGAAGCGCTTTTGTTTAACGTCGTTTGCTCGACGCTCGTAGATGATATTCAAGGCGGACGGGGGTGATGCCCTAAGATCGGCATCGCTTCAGATTAAGATTTGGCGGCCTTCGGTGTCATGGGCGGCGACAAGAACACTTGCTCGATGACCCTCCATCCGTTGATGGAATCCGGAGGCTTCTCCCTTATATTGGCGTCTACCGCCACTCGTTTCAGGATCCGGATCTCATCCCCGGTGAGCCCCATGGGCTCTTTCCCTTTTCTCCTCGTTGGAGGAGCTTTTTGAAATCCGGGAGGGACCGTATGTGCCGCATCCGCTTTCCCAGAGACACCATCTCTCTTCAAGCCGACTGGTTCTTCTAAGTCCCCCAATCTATCGGGGGGATTTCTTGAAAGAATCTCCCAGGAGCTCGCTTCCACAGCTCTCTCTTCTTCTAACTCCAGCATATTGCATCTTGGATCATCCGAGGGATTGGGGTGCTTCATTGACAACCCTAAGTCAAACTCGACCTTTTCCTTGCAGACGTTAAGGGAAAGCTTTCCATTCTTCACATCTATCAAAACGTCGGCAGTGGCCATGAAAGGCCGTCCAAGAATGATGGGGGTGTACACATCTTCAGGCATGTCCTTGACGAAGAAGTCCACTGGCACATGCACCCCACTTACGTTGACAGGGAAGTCATCTACAACCCCCACTGGATATTTGACTGAACGGTCTGCAAGATGCAGGGTCATAACGGTGGGCTCCAAGTCGCCCATCCCTATCCTCTTATACAGCGACAGGGGCATCAAACTGACGCTCACTCCATGATCGATGAGCGCACAATGGATCTTTACCTCCCCAATCGCACAAGGGATAGAGAAGCTCCCCGGGTCTTTAAGCTTAGGCGGATTTGCTCTCTGAATTAGAGTGCTGCATTTCGCTGTTAATACGACCTTCTCCTTTCTAGATCCTCTTGTCACTAAATCCTTTAGAAATTTGGCGTAGGAGGGAATCGTCTCGATAGCTTCAAGGAAGGGGATTTGCAAGCTTAGATACTTGACCATGGCAAAGAATTTGCCATACTTTTCGTCTATCTTGGCTTGAGCTAGCCGTTGGGGAAAAGGCACAACGGGCTTGAACACTTTGAGACTCCCTTCCTCGTTTTTCTTCTTCTCCTCTTCAGGAACTCCCTCCGGAGTTGTTGGCTTTGGCGACGAAGCACCGTCGTCTTTGGCTTTTTCAATTGGTCGCTCTACGACCAACGGTGCTTCCGGTTCCTTTGGGGGCACTCTTGTGGGGATTTGTGTTCCGCTCCTCAACACGATAGCGGATACATTCGCATGCTCGTGCGTGAGTGCCAACGTCTGGTTTGCTCCCCTCGGGTTCACTTTCGGTTGTGGCGGCAATAGGTTTTGCGACCTTTGAAGGTTTGCCACTGGTAACCTCAGCTGGGTTAATTGGTCCGTGAGAGCCCTCTGCCCCATTTCCAGCTTCAGATTTATCTTCTCCTGGTTGGTGACGTACTAAGTCAAGAGGCACTCAACCGAAGAGATGGCCCTTTGCTGGCCAAATTGCTGCTGCTGCTGAATGGGCTGCTGATTCCTGGGAGTATATTACTGATACTGTTGTGGAGGCTACTATTGCTGAAATTACTGCTGCTAAAACTGCTGCTACTGAGGTCTAGCCGGCTGATATATCTGTTGTTGCTGCTGTGGAGGCGGCGACTGCTGATAGGGCGCCCGGTAGCTAAGGTTGGTATGGTTCCGGTTGTTTAGAGAGTAGGCTGAGTTGGAGCTAGTCCGTGGTGGATACGACACATTTCCCGTAGGATTGTAGAATAGTGCGCTCGCTTGGTCCAATGGAGGTGAGATGTCACCACCCTCAAAGTCTCCAATGACTTCGGATTCCACCGTCGCAATATGTTGTGCACCGGTACCACCGGCTCCTACCATCAGTGCTGAGATCTGGGTCGATAGCAAGTCAAACTTGCTGGATAATTTGTCGATGTCCTCGACTCTGTGGATACCCCTGGATCTAGGTATGGCTCTCTCATCACACCATCGCTCATTGTTCGATGCCATGTTTTCTAATATGTTCCCGACATCTTCTTCACTTCTAGACATGAAGGACCCCCCAGCCACGGCGTCCATCGAAGATTTCAAGTCATCCCTCAATCCGTTATAGAACAGATTAATTATCTGCCACTTGGGAAGCTCGTGATGAGGGCATCTTCCCTGCATTTCTTTGTATCTCATCCAAGATTCATGCAGGGACTCGTGGCTGGCCTGGGAGGAGGAGGAGATATCACTCCTCAGCTTCATGGTCTTTCTCGGAGGAAAGAACTTTGTCAGAAAGGCGTTTGAAAGCTTCTCCCAAGTGTTGAACGTATTTGGGTCCTTCCCCCTAAGCCACAGCTTGGCCTTATCCCGTAGAGAGAAGGGGCATAACTTCAGACGGATCGCCTCAGTGGTGACACCATTTATCCGGAAGGTGTCACACTTCTCCAAGAAGGAGTCCAGGTGCTCGATGGGGCTCTCCATGGGTGCCCCCCGAGAATTGATCCTGCTGGATCCACGTCACTAGGGACGGCTTGAGCTCGAAGCTCTGTGCCGTAATAGCAGGAGGTCGGATAGCAGAGGTGGACTCGATGGATGGCATCCAGTATTCCAGCAGGGACTTGTGAGGTGGGGTGTTCTCCCCATAGCTTCGGACTCTTCTCTTCTTCGCTTCTCTGCGGCCAGACGCCTTAGGGTGGTGTTTATCTTAGGATCAACAGGAATCAAGTCGTCAAGACTTCTTGTGTTCCTGCGCATTCAAAGCAACAAACACCCGTGAATCGAAAAGTGGAAAAGAAACAGATGAAATAGAAAATAAAAATACGAAAAATAAAAATGAAAGATGAAAAAAGAAGAATGCAAAAATTATCGAGAGGTAGAGATATGAGCTAGACTCAAGGGTTCATGCAATCCTAAAATAACAAGCATGCTGCCTCCCCGGCAACGGCGCCATAAAGCTTGACGTCCCCCACGTTTGTGTGTGGCATGCAAGTGTGCAATGATATGTGATTGGGGGTGCGAGATTTAAATATTTGTAACCGCAAGCGCACGGTGTTGTAGTGTGGATTGGGGGTCGAACACGGGGAGGCGTGATTGTGCTTGTGTCAGAAAGGAACCAAATTCACCCTAGGGGCGAGCTAGCCCGAATCGGAGGATGGTTTGTCACAAATCGTAGGTAAGGGTTTAAACAATAATAAAGGGAACCCGGGACTTCAGTATCCACCCTATCATGTGATTCTCGCTACTACAGCCGACGGATAGGACAACGATCGGAATTAGGGTTTAATGGTGAGACGTTGCCTCTATGAGTGATACCAGCGTCCCATGGGCCCGATATTCTGGTCGGTGCCCAGGATGATACACCGGACTACCCAGGTTCGGTCAGTGCGCATTCCCATATCCATTAACACTGACCGACTCCGGGAGCACTAAGCTCGCAACAATAACTCCCAACATCTCATCCTGCCGTTTCCACGTGCTAGGATTCGATGTCTACGCTAAGGGCGTGAGCTATGGCTAGGGAGTCAACCGCCAAGTTTATTCCCCCTTGGCCCAGCGGTCAAAGGCGGTCTTTCTCCTGCCGATGACAATGAAACATCCCATGTAACCGATAGATTCCTAATCCCTATCGATTTTCTAGTCCTATGGACGCATCAGGGAGAACCCACGAAGGGGTTTCCACCAAAATCCCAGATTAGGAGACTACTCACACATATTAGGTAAAAATCAATCTAAATGAAAATCGACCGTTAAAAGCATGATCAGGCGATTGAAAATTAGTAAGAGCAATGCAAATAACACTATATTAAAGTTTGGTAAAGATCAGACAACTTACAAATATCTAGAAAATTACAGCCGTCGCGAGAGAGAAAAACAGTAAAAAAATAACAACTCTCGTTTTCTAGAAACCTAGGGCTTCTATATATAGAAAACGACATCACCCGATCGGGTGAAAGATCACTCGATCGGGTGACCTGCTACGAACTTCGGCAGCGATCTTCAGGGCTTCACCCTGTCAGTCGACACGGTCGGTTGGCGGAAGCTGCTCGTCGTTTGGATCTTGAGCTCATCGGGGGAACCGATCGGTTGGAATTTTTGCCCAAAAAGACAGAGACTTGCGACATTTTGGCGCGATCAGCCGACCGTCGGGTGAGCTGTCCGGGTCGTGTCTTCGAGGAAACGGCTACAGATGAACCGATCGGGTGAAGATCACCCGATCGGTTGGATTTTAGCTCCAATTTCCATAGAGAACAGTCGGGCTGAACCGGTCTCCGACCCGGTCGGTTGACACTCTCGTTGCTTCAGCAGCTGTCCGGGTGGTGCACGCGTGCATCACCCGATCGGTTGGCGTATCCAACCGATCGGGTGTGGGGCTGAAAGATGGAGATCTTTATCGTTTGACCCCATGGATCACGTGCGACTCCTCCCATTGCTCCGGGGACTTATGATATCTTCGCTACGTGTCCCCTATGCTGTCAAACTCCTGCAAACATACAAAAACACGAAAAAGTGAAAGAAAACAAGAAAACACGAGAAAATGGATACGAGACGGCGGAAAATAATGGAAAAACACAAAGGAAGATGTGCGTGAATATATGAAATATAAACGCACGTCATAGATCGACGGTCATCATTCAACGTCGAGGGTCGTCATCGAGCTCCCCAGCCTTGAACAATAGATGCATCTGCTGCTCGAAGGTCTATCAAGCACCGCATCATCATCATCAACCATCACCCGACCCAAGTTCTTCCAACCAGGGTCCCAGCTCATCTGCTGATGAGGCTCCGACTCAGCATCCAGAGTCTATGTCAGCTTGACAACTGTCTCGGTCAACTTTGGCCTTAACAGCTTGGCATCGTCTGTGGGAAACGTTAACTAGCTTGACATCCCAAAGCAATCCAAAAGCTATGAAAGCTGGACCCAGCAACGTCAGACCGATCGAAGGTCCGAAGGAGAAGCCAAAAGCAAACAACATCCTGATGGAGTACGCCGCAGGTTCCACAACGCCACCACCACGACCAGCAGATGCTTCGAAGGAGTCTGAGGTAACTCGAAAGGAATTCACCCAGTTCACTGAGCAGGTCGTTAGGAGTCTCGGTGTTTTGACGACTTTAATATGCCAAAACATGGGAAATCCATCGCTCATGAATGAGCCGTTGTCACCTCCAAACTCGAAACTGACACCAACCAGGGGCATGGCCTTCCTCTGAGATCTAGGGGATCCGAGAGAAGATCAACTAGAGATTGGCACGTACAACGAAACCCCCCCGTCTCACCATTACGGTGGAATGGGGGTCAACAATCGAGCCTTTGTTCTCCAGGAGAACACCCCCCTCCAATTACCGGGAAGCAACCTGCAACATCCTAGATCAGGTAATGTACGGGGCTCCCCCAAGTTATAACCCTCTGAACCCTGCAGGTAGATTTGGGAGGAGGGAGGAGATCCCGAACCGATCCTCGGGAGCCAATTACGTGCAACCCAGAGAAGGAGGATCTCTGTTGGTCCGATTCGCGATTCGGAGGACCCCACTGAAAGAGAATATCATCTCTACTCCTCCTCTCCCCAAGTTCAAACTCTCGGCCTGGTCCTCCCAGAATACAACTCTAGAAACAATATAGTTTTACCGCAAGCGCACGGTCTAGTGGCGAGCAGGTATCGATCGCAGGGAGGAACTAATGACGGTAATCTTTATGATTTACTAAGCTATTGATGGAAAATTAGTTTTGAAAGAGTTGATGTCACAATCGTTCAAATATTGATGTAAATTCAATATATAAAGATGTCTAGGGCTTGGGAATCCCCACTATAGATCTTAACTAATCAATGTGGATTATAAATCTCAATATTACTAAACTTGGGTTTAAGGTGAACTTGTCGTAACTAAATAGAGAACCAACGCACGCTCTCGCGCTACATACATATATATTAATCTAAACTAGAGCCCCACTCTCGCGCAAGCCTAGTTCAAAATACTAGCATTAAGATCGACAATTATATCCAATCCCAACTCAAGCTCGCTCTCGCGCAACTGAAGTTCGGATCTAAATCGTGATAGTTCGTACTCATTTCACCGTCGTGCAAACAAATATAAGTATAGAAATATAATAAAGATGCTAGCTTTGGTCTCTCTCTCGCACCAAATCTAGTGAATCTCGATTATAGATCTAAATCGAATATCTAGGGCTTTCCATAGATCAAGATCCTCTCTCGAGCTCTCAAGATCCGATGGAAATTCCTAGATATCCGTAGTAATCCAATCACAATCTAACATTTAGCAATTATAGCATCATTCAAATCCAACTAATATCACAAATCTTACTTTAGATCCATATGGTTCATCCCTTTGCCCTAGAACACGGGAATTACTCACAAATCATCATGAAAATCATAAGAGAAATTAGATTGATAAGAGAATTCATTGTAAAATTCAGATCTAAGAAGAGATATAGTATAAAAATATAAACTTGCAAGAGTTTTAGAGGTACTAATGTCAATTACAGCTTCAACAATAAAATCAAGATCCAAGCCTTCAATTTATCGTCAAAAGAAATCTCTAAACTATAACTAAAACCCTAAAAATAAAAATACGGAGTTTCTCCTTGGGCTGCCTCCAGATCTGGCTATTTATATGTGCCCAAAAGATGCAAAAATACTGACAATTCTGCCCCTGGTCGGCCTCAAACCTTATTTTGCAATTTGGGCTGACGACGCCACTCAGCCAAGTAACACCTCACTCGATCGAGTGAGGAATCCGCATCAGAATTGGAATATCAGCGTTTTGGGCTCCTCAGACCACTCGGCCGAGTAGTCTGCTCACTTGGTTGAGTGTAGTTTCTACTCGGTCGAGTGGAGTCTTCTACAGATCCTCCAAAAAACAAAGCAGTGTCAAAGAATTTATTCACAAAATTTTGCTCCACTCGGTCGAGTGGAATCCTCACTCGGTCGAGTGGAAATTCCCACTCGGTCGAGTACATTTCAGCTCTCAATCAGGCTTGATTTGTCGTATCAGCTTCACTCGGTCGAGTGAGCAGCTTCACTCGGCCGAGTGAGCAGCTTCACTCGGCCGAGTGAGCAGCTTCACTCGGCCGAGTCAGCCGCTTCACTCGGCCGAGTAGCCTATAGATCTTCTTAAAACTCATTCTTATTGCTTTCTCATCGATTCCTTCGCCTCTCTTCCTCTTCTACTCATCCTCCAGTACCGTTAGCTCTCAGATATCGTCATCAATAATGCTCCGGGACATATGTATCCGATCATGGCTCCAAATCGCTCCCGATTGCTCCATATCTCCTGAAATCAGACGAAACCAGGAAATAGTAAAAAGTATTGCGAAATCATCGTATAATCGTGAAAATCGTGATATGAGAAATCGAAACGGCATGCAAAAATGCAGAAATAAAGTGTAAAATATGAGCCTATAAAAATCCACCAAGCTTACCTCTTACTCGTCCTCGATGAAGATGAATAAAAAGTGAACTTGGAGAATAAAATAAAGATAAATCAAAGAAGATGAAAAAGAAGATGAAGATGGGAAAGTTTTAGATCATTCAATTAGAATTTGGATTTGCTTACTCAAATAGCACGAACTACGAATAAGAAACATAGCTAAAGATTTTATTTCGAAATCACATCATATTGGTACATCTGATAGGAAAAACTAAGAACAACGTGAATCGTCTGAAATATGAAATCATTTTAGAATCAGCATCGTCTGAGGCATATAAACCGATATACGTGATTATAGACAACACACTTTTCAATTGACTGCTTCTAATTGGAGTATAAGAGATATCACATATTTCAAATCAAAAAGAATAGAAAGGGATGGTTTTCAAGAATTTCATGTCGATTTTTCAATTCATAGACTTTGTTATACTCTAAGCCATCTCCCTAAGTATCAGAAATTACCTAGCTTAGGTTGTCATGCACATACAAGTAGTCACTCTCTCATACGTCATTAAATCCTCTCCCGTGAAAACTATGCTGTTCAAATACCACCTAGCTATATCTACAGAAATGGCGGGGACTAAGACGTCCCCGTCGTCCTCTAAGGCTCTCTCCCTAGTCATCGCGTAGAGCTTGAAAAGCTCCGATGTGGACATCATCCCAACCTCTAGCCTGGCTAAAATGGTAGTCGCCAAAAGGCTCTGAGCAATCTGTAGGCAAGGGTGGACTATGGTGGAGGCCTTGGCCCGGCTAGGGTCAAAGTGGTGTGTGCAATGATCGTGTCCCAGAAAGCATCAGAAGTAAAGACAAACTAGGTGTGGTGCATGGGACCGTAAGCTCGGTCAGGGTCTGTGATAGGGGGCCATTTAAAGTAAGCTCGGAGTATGTCATGCGAAATCTCGCACTCACGATCCATAAGCCTAAAAGAATATCCCCGGGAGTCCTATGAATAGAATTCAAGACCTCGAGGGTCGATCGGACAAAGGTGTCTGCTGATACCGACAAAAAGTCATGCCACCCCACGTTGTCATACAACTGGAGTAGGCCCTATAATACCCCTAGGCTCTCGAGTGTGTCAATATGCACGAACCTAGTAGGTACGATCTGACACTTGGAGAGCCCCTCAAATTTGATGTGGTGTGCGTCATCTCTGAAGGTGATCCCAAGTGTGTCGATCACAGGGGCAGGCTGTGCTAGTGGAAGTGGAATAGGTGCAGTGGAAGCTGGGAGTGTGGGAGGTGGATCACTATGCGACGGGGACTCTGCTCTAGAGGAAGAAGGGCCGGGGTCACCGGTCTTCTTCTGCTTGGCAGCAGGCTCCCGCGCTCTAGACCTAGTGCGGTGTGGGGTGCGTGAAGGCATGAGTAAAATCTGTGAGACATGCAGCAGTTACAAGGTGCTCAAAATAAAATAAGGAACGAGTGTACCAAGCACGATGCGACTCCAAGCAAGCCAAATGAGCGAGATGCACCTCTCTTAAGCTTCAAATCAATGTATGATCTCCCCCAAGCTATCTTGACGAACAAAAAAGATGAATTAGCAATGAATCTCATAAAATTTTGGGGTTAATTAATAGTATTAGGCGAAAAATATGGTTGATTTAAGAATGGGGTTGAATTGGGCTTACGAAATGAATAGGGGAAGAAAGGGGGCGAATTAGGGATTAATGGGTGTTGATCATCGCCAATCAACATCGGAGAAGGCACCAGAGATAGCCGAAGGTGGCTCCGTCGTCGATCTGGCCGGGGCTACTCGAGCGCGACGAGGGCGAGTCGGAGGGGGAGCTCGAGGGCTTAAGGAATTGGGGATTTGGGTTTCTCGAATTGAAGTGGTGGTTTGGGCGAGTGAGATTTAGGATTAAATAGGGTCAGTCTGACTTAAGTCACTCAGCCGAGTGACGATTGTCACTGGGTCGAGTGGCCCAATCTTAAAAATTTTGAATTTTTGGCGCTTTGACTGAGTTAAGTGATGCGATTGAGTGGTTCGAGTCACTCGGACGAGTGAGAAGTTTCATTTGGTCGAGTGGAAAATATAAATAGAGTGATAATTTTTCGAGTTTCTGCTACCTACTCGGTCGAGTAGAAATAATCACTCGGCCGAGTGAACTAATCTACTCGGCCGAGTAAACTTGCCTCACAAAGCATTTTTAGAGCTATTTGACCTAGAATTCACTCGGTCGAGTGACAAAGTCACTCGATTGAGTGGCATATAATTTTCAGAGAGGGGTTTTGAGGCTTTCCTGTATAGTATCCTACTCGATCGAGTGAGATCTTCACTTGGCCAAGCCAAGTGAGAATATCACTCGATCAAGTGAGATGCTCTTTTCAGCTCTAAACACTCTGTTTTCTTTCAGCTGTTATTTCTTCCTCTCCCATCAGTTTCTTCCTTCCTTTGTCATTTAAGCACGTCCCTAGAGCTGCTCTCCCTCACCTTGGCTACCCTTCATTGAATTGTTTCCTCGTATCTTCTTCATGCAATGAAAAACGTTGCCCGTTGTCAGATTTTTATTAGACTCTTGACTCTCTAAACTCTAAAAATTTAAAACTAAAATAAAAACTAAAATTCAACTAAAAGA
The DNA here is from genome assembly GCA_030789695.1 of Scilla litardierei. NCBI lineage: Eukaryota > Viridiplantae > Streptophyta > Magnoliopsida > Asparagales > Asparagaceae > Scilla > Scilla litardierei. The sequence goes on along the minus strand of CM061142.1, from coordinate 186,583,963 downwards.
ACTAAGATAGAACGTCGAGTTGCCTCTCGATAAGCGCTCGTTTAAGTTCTTGAGCTCGACCCCTTAAGATTTCTTTGTTTAGCGTGTGATGTACGTCATATAGGAGATGCACGTGTCAAACTTCTCAGGGAGGGGGTGAGGGTTCAGATGTTGCACTTCGTCATGCTTGGCCTCCTTAAAGTGTGCTTCCTCTATAATGATGGTTGGGGATGACTCCCTCAAGCTTTTGTTCTTGGCTTCCTTTGGCTTTTCCGACGGTGAAGAAGTGTTCACCGGTGGCACTTTCTTTCTTTACTTCACTGTAGAGAGCTTGCAGAGCTCTCTAATCCTTACGACATCAGTGTCGTTCTCCTCTTTCTCGGTGAGGGGATCCGATGTATCTCCAATTGGAGCGCCATTTTCAAAAATTGGTACTCCATCAAGACTATTTGCATGCAAAGCTCCAATGTAATGTGGCATGGCTTCATCGATAACCTCAACAAGGAGGTCCACATAGTCGCCTTCCTCCAGCGAGGATCTATTCTTCATGGCTCGGGGGAGGTGAAACTCGACTTCAATATTACCAACGTTGAGTGACAATGTTCCCTCCCTCGCGTCAACAATAACTCCACCTATAGCTAAGAAGGGACACCCAAGTATAAGAGATGTATCACTGCCAGACCCAAAATAGTGTGAGCTAATACTCCCAAGCGTAGGAGATCATGCAAGTAGTACCTGGAGAGACTAGAATCGTATCCACGGGACAAGTGGACCTGAAATAAAACAAATTCAACTATCAAATAAAATGTATGGATGAGAAAGCAACCACCTTTATGAAGGTGAAAATGATTTTTAAAGATTGGTATCAAAAGAGTAACTCCTAAAAGGAAGTATGGTGTTGCAAAAGTTGGGTTATCAATGAGATGAATATGCAAGGTTGTTACTTCATTAGGAGTTTGTAATCGATGTAATATCATGTCTTTTAATATCACACAATGCTTCACCCGGTCAAGGAATGAAGACATCGGAAGGTAAATCGATAAAAACTAGTTAAAATAGCTGTATATGCATTACTTGCAACTTTGATTTCATTAAACGATAAGCACAATGATATGTCCTGATTAGAGAACATAAACTAACTAGCCTTATCAGGGCCTATCCATAAAGAACATCAATCATATCGACAATGAAATAATACCCAAGAAATAAGATGTAGAAATCAAAGTTACAAGCAATTTTAACATGATTTTAAACCTAAAGACATAAAGATCTACGATTACATACTCCTAACTATATCACAACCATGGCACAAGGAGATTAGCCACTCATGGCGAAAGAAAAATCAAGTTTCATAGATGAATACATCGTTCAAATATCAAAATACAATGAAAAAGTACTAAATACGGAGTAAAAATTCAAGGATCTTTCGCCAAATCTCCAATATAATCACCCAAACTCTTCTAGTATGTAGAACAATAACCTCTGGAATTTATCAGCTGCCTCCTCCAGAAAAATAGGCTCAGTAGCCGCCTCTAAAACCCCAAAATATGTCAGAATATCCCCCAAAACCCTAGAAATACGCTTATATGCATTCATTACGGGTTTGTGGGGGCTTAGCGGGTCCAAAACCTGCTTAAAACCCATTATCCACGGTTGCTGCAAATGCTGGCCGTCGATCCATGCAGGATTTGACCACGACACAACACGTGTCATAGGGGATCGGATCTTCGACCAAACGCGCCCGCTTTGCATCCAAGCCTCGCTCGGATTCGATAGGAGCCCTTCGATCTTGATCCATCGGTCAAGAATTGACCGCATTGGTGCACTCGTTTGCCTGTTGGATGAGGGATGAGTGGCCCACGAATCGCCACGTGGCCAGATGAAAGCCGCTCCCGTTCGAATTCGCTCCGCCTGCGGGCTTGATGTGGACCGTTGGATCTTCATCCAACGGTTAAGAAGTTACTGCGTCACTCCGATTTCGAATTCAAATCAGCTCCCATTGCAGCCGTTGGATGATGATCGTGCGGTGACTGATGAGCTACGTCGCCCAAGGAATTTCGTCGTTGGATGCGGGCGGGAACTCGTGTATTGATGCCACATGTCCGCCTGCATATCGACGTATATACGCCGTATTTCCTCCGTATTTCAGCCCTTTAAAATGGTATTCTGCATTCAATAAACCACAAAAATTAGCACAGATCTCAGAAAAATACAAATAAATAGTCGTTGGAATTGTGAGATCGAGATCTTCGTATGAAAAATATAAAAATGGCAGAAATACTCAGTTTATTGCTGTTTTGTGCATAAACTAAGATTTGCTCTAATAAATATAGGTATTCAAAATTCGATCGTATTAGAGACCAATGAAGCATCATATACACACAAAATGGTGCTAGATAAGGGGTTAATTATGCAATATTCACCCCGAATCACAACCCCCAACTAGCGTTTTGCTAGTTCTAGCAAAGTGAGCGAAATATGATATCAAATATACACTTAGATCACCTTATCAGTTCTCAAATCACTCACCACTATACTTCAACGACAAAAGAAGATGTCCACACACTATTGTCAAGATTTCATGCTCATAAAATAATGGTACTCATGGGTTTAAAGCTGTAGAACAAGTATCTCTTGAATGGTCATGAAATCGACTTAACTTCACTATCCATTACTTCATAGCACATAATATACAAAATCAATGGCTCACACCTTTCTATCAGAAATTCTAACTTGGAGCATAGTGTATCATGCAAATCAAGCATAAAGTATAGAATGGTATCAAGACATACACACGTCAATCTTCATTCATAGGAAATCACACCATATCTTGTGCTTTCATTAAGATTTGGAAATTCTTTTTCCTTGCTAATTATGCATACTTATTCTCTCTCTTTTTTTTCTTTTTATTAGTTTCGCGTAACGCGCATAAAGCAACATATGCAGAAAAAGTTATAACTTGGATCGCTCCATCAAATAAGTGAGTTTCTGGTCAATGACTCCCAAACCAGACGATAATAAGGCATTAGGCCAAAAAGGACCCCTCAGACGTACTACTCGAGCCAACCAATTTATTCATTTAGTGACATACTTATTCATATTTTTTGTTGCCACCTTATTTTATATTTTGTTTTTGCTTTTGTGTTTCTATTTTTCTTTTTCTTTTTTCTCTCTTTTGTGTGTGTGTGCGCGCGCGCGCGCATAAATAACTTAGCAAGATAGCTTCCTCTACTTAATTCTTTCACAAGAATGGTTTATCCTAATCATTTCAAAAGACAATGAAATCTATCTACCCAGAATCATACAAAGCATGCAAATAGCAATGAATAAGAGATAGAAAGCACTACTCCAGTTATTTTATGAACTAGTGATGCATGAACCTTGGTGTGTTCCATTGAAAGCATACGATTTGCTAATTCATAACTTCTAGATTCATTAAGTTATCAATCAATCCCACCCTTAAGATATATCAACCGAAATTTACCAAGAGTACTAGCATACATGTCAAATGAGACTGAAATATTTAACAGTAGTGGTGGAAGAAAATGAAGCACATGTGTACAGTGGTGAATAGATTTCAAGAATTTTCATCACATAAGGTTCATCTCTAGGAAAAAAATATTGGAGATAAAACTTGGCTCCTTTATATTTTTTCTCTTTTATTTGAAAGAAAAATCAAAAAGCGAACTAACTACAAAAATCCTAACAGTTTATACCCTCCCCCAACTTAAAATAAGCATTGTCATCAATGTTAGGGAGAAGGAAGTATGGAAAGAACACACCTGATTAGTTGCCATCCGAAGGTGGATCTGTGAGATCATTGGTGGTATCCTTCCTGGCCCAAAGCTCTTGAAAATGTTTCAAACGTTGTCCGTTGACTTTGAATTCATGGCCGTCCTTCTCATTTACCAAAACCACTGCTCCATGTGAAAAAACTTCTTTTACAGAGTATGGTCATGTCCACTTAGACCGCAGCTTTTCTGGAAATAAATGCAGTCTTGAATTGTACAATAGAACCTTGTCCCCAATCTTGAATTCTTTACGTAGGATCATCTTGTCATGCACAGCTTCCATCCTTTCTTTTGCTAGCTTCGCATTTTCATATGCCTCTCGTCATATTTCATCAAGCTCCATGATCTGCAATTTACGAGAAACGTTTGGCAAGTCATTAAGCAAATTAACTGTTCTAATTGCCCAAAAAGATTTATGTTCTAATTCAACAGGAAGATGGCAATTTTTTCCATAAACCAATCGGTAAGGAGACATACCCAAGATAGTCTTGTATGCTGTCCTGTAGGCCCATAAAGCTTCAAGCAAGCGAAGACTCAAATATTTGTGCATTAGGTTCACTGTTTTCTGAATAATATTCTTTATCTCCTTATTTGCCAATTCCGCTTGTCCATTCGTCTGGGGATGATAACGTGTTAAACTTTATGCGTTATCCCAAATTTCTTCATAAGATTTGCAAAGAGCCTATTGCAGAAGTGGGAACCTCCATCACTTGCACTCCAAAGCACAAAAAAATACTCTTTCAAAAATTTCAGCACAATGGAAGCATCATTGGTTTTGGAATCCATCGATTCCCATAGATGGAACTAAAAAGAAAGAGAATATAATTTTTAATTATTAAGTTGGTAATTCCTTTCATATTTACAAATATTTAAATAATGGAATGTTACCACATCAAATCACTTTGTTAACTTTATTTACTTCAGTTTTTTAAAAACAAACTTTCTTTGAATCTTATTACATATGAGTCAGAGATCTACAATGAAAGAGATTTGTTCATAAAAGCTATAAGTTTCACAAAATTCTTGTAAGACACACTTACATACACTAAGTAGTGGTTCATAGGCCGAAAGTTACCACTACCAACACATTTTATTATTATATCCATTCTCATGCTTTCTTTTGTCTTTCATATAGTTTTTGTTTTCTTCCCTTCGAATTTTTGATGTAGTGGGGAGCCTGTTAGAAGTGTAGTGTATTTTAACAATTCAAAAGATATGATTTTACTCAAGTCCACATTGGAAGTGAACAAATTCTTAGATGAGTTTATATTAGTACTTCCTCTATTGTACTATTAGGATTCTAGCATAGTCTTGAAATAGGGGGGAGGCCCACACTGTAAGAGCCACTTTCTATCCTATGTATTTCGTGCGTACATTATTGATGTACTGGATTATAAGATTATTTGCGTTATGATTTTATTAATAGCTTGAATGCAGGATCAGACCCCGAATTCGTGTTGCACACGACTTCTCGATCGCGCTGATATTAATGTTATCATTTTTAGGTATCATCGGGTGTAAGGGGCGATCTCGTAATAATTCGAATCTTTTAATTGGATCTAAATAAATCTAAATAATCTAACTCTTTTGATTTGATCTAATCAAATCTAAACCAAATAATATTAATCAATTATTTCCTAAATCCAATTTGAATCTAATGAAATCTAAACCTTAACCAAATTGATTTCCTAATCTAATACCTTAACTAATGAGATTTTTCTAAATTAAATTTTAAACCCAAAATCTTAAATAGATCTTAATGGATTTTAATGAAACTTAATATCCTAACTAAATATTTCCCAAATCCTTAATTATCCTAACAACACCACGTCTAAACCCCCGCGTAACCCCCGCACACATGCGACCTCTCCCTCCACGATCTCCTGTAGGAGATCTCAACAACAAATCTCATGAGATCTAAACAAACCCACATTCCCAAACAGCCCATGCACGCACAACGTCCTCTCCCTCTTCCCTTCTCCTTCAAAAGCACCAGGCAAACCTCACTCCTACTGCAACTCATCCCCTTGCAGCAACTCAGCCCGTAAAGCCTTGACCCCACCTACAATGACAACCCCGACCCCATCTTCCTCTCGCCAACACCAAGGACCCCGACGACAACCTCCAGCGACTGCCTTCCTCCCACCATCACCTACTAAAACCTTGCAAAGCCTCTGACCCACTCCCAAACCCTAAACACACCCCACAGCCCCTCCGACCATCCTCCCCTTACATTGTTGCCCCGAACAGCCTCTAACACCTGGCGGTAATCACCCTAGGCAGTGGCCACTTCATCGTATTGCACCGCCACCTTCACGGCCAGCATCGCCCCACTGCTATCAGACCGTCGTTGTCGACCACCATGCCCATCAGCGCTGTCGACACAGATCACAGCCTTAAACATCGAACGTCGTCGTTGCTCTGTCGCCGACCAACCACCACGTGGCCACCTCCACCTGCAAGCTCACGCGAAGCAACCAAACGGTGAGTTTGCATGCAAATAATACATTCCTCATGTAAACAGTAGATTAGATTAATTAATGAGACCATGTCAGTTATTTTGTATTAGCAGTGCATTACTATATATAAATAGTTATATTTTAATAATAAACAGTTACTCATGTTAGTGTTATTTTATGTAGATAGATATGGTAAGTTTGTAGGTTATAAATGTTAGTTATATATATAACAGTACGGTATGTTTATATATTATTACTGTTAGTTATATAACAGTCAAATATATAAATACTTATATATAAACAGTTATATGTATAGTGTATATATATACAATATTAGTTATGTATATATATAGCTTATATAAATCAGTGAATGAATAGTTTGATTAAATTATAACATATAAACAGTTCACATATAAGAGAATTTAATATTATTCTTTGGCTTGATGTTTTATAAATCCATAACGCAGATAAATCTCACCTCACGCTACAATCACTTGGATAGCCAAACTCACATCTACAAGGCAAGTATTTTATGGTAAATGAATTTTAAGATGAATGTTAAGATCTTGTGCTAAAGCCTTATCCCAGTGTGTTTGTCAACATTAAAGGCTGAACTGTATGTTTCCACTATGTTGGTTGCCTCCTGAGTAACCATAATTAAATGGACACGTTATATTACTGTTTCTTTGTCTGGAACAATTTATTCTCTGCCTGCTATCAAATTGAACTATTCTGGACTGAGAGTAGGACATAACTCTCGGGGCACATATATGATACCATCGATTACAGATGGGATAGAACCTAGTCGATGACTAGACAGACACTTTGGGGTGGGGTTGGTTCATATAGCAGAGTTCGTACATGTGGCTTGAACATCTTACGGCTACCTCCATACCAAACTAATGGAGGCACACATCTTGGCCATATTCCAGGTTAGGGATGACAAGAAGCGTCACAGTAAACCCCCGATGCTAGGGTGTATTGAGAACATTTTACCTACTCGAACATGGACTTATTCACTAACACAAACAACTGAAAAGTATACAATTTAACAAACTATGTTTACCTCATTTAAAATGCAAATCATGTATCAATTGTTGATGAACCTCATGTCTTTACTTTCAGCATATTCTCATTGTTGGCTATGCATCTGCTCTTATATGTTCTAACACTCTTTGTTTCCTCAAATAGCAAGTTTAATACTCTAATTACTTTAAAATCTTCCCGAACTATCGCTGACATATATTTCAAATGAATTTATGAAATATATGTTAGGTTTAGGGACAGAGTATGTTGAGGACCCCGCTTTTGAGGATTCGAACCTAGAGGTAGACCCCGCAGAACAGAGTTACGAGGACGCTGAGATCCTCCCTGATGAAGACTAGAATATTACTGCAGTCTTCATTTATTTAGCTATATCTTTTCAGGTGTGTTGCATTCAGCAATAAATTGTACGGCCATGCTAGGCCCTAATGTGTTTGTGTACTTTGCTTTTAAACTCTGGAATAAAAGTAATAAATATTTATACTGCTTCTGAGAATTTTGCTTGCAAGGACCTGATCGCAAAATACTAAACACTTATTGCGCTTAAGTCAAAGAAGAGATGAAAGAAGGTACTTCTTCTCTGCTTTAAGCACATGCGGACCCGTTCACGTTCTTACTCCCAAGTACAATGGGAAGCTGGGTGTAACAGGTTTTAGTGGTGGCCCATGCTGATCCTCTTGTATTCTGTGAGACACTGCAGAAACAGTATAGATATTATTACTAACTAGATCGTTTAAATAAACATGTACACAAATGTTTACTTTATTTCTTTTTCAGAATGGCAGGAAGACCGTACACACGCAACAGGAATGGAGCCAATGGGAACGGTACTCCCGATATCCACGAACTCATTGGTGTTATGAGAGGCAAGTTGGCAATCCAGCAACAGCTGATTCAGCAGGGGCAATAGCCTGCGCAACCTGCACCACCTCCTCCTTGAGCTAAACCTGGCGCCAAGCAATTTCGGGAGCTAAACCCGAAGAGTTTCTCTGGAAGAGAAGGGCCGCTAGAAGCTGAAGAATGGGCCCGAAGTACGGAAGACGACTTGAGTCTTTCCCGCATTAACCAGGCAGGTTGGGTGGAAGTAGCCAAGAAACAACTGACGGAAAATGCTCAAAACTGGTGGGACGCTAAAGAAGCACATCTGGCCAAGTCCATCAACTGAACCATTTTTCGAGAGCGATTCGATGCTCAGTACTTCCCCAGATCGGCTAAGAAGTAGCTATTACAATATTTCGTCAATCTAGTCCAAGGCACTCAAACGGTTGACGAATACGAAGCAGAATTTTCGATGCTTAGTCGATTCGCTCCTCACCTGGTGAAAGATCCCGAAGCCATGCATATCAGTTTCTCCGGGGTCTGGACCTCGACATTCAAGCTTCGATGTCTTAGATGAATCCGACTACACATGAGGAAGTGTTGGATGCTGTTACGAAGCATGAGAACATTATAAAGCATAAGAAGGTGCTTCAGATTAGAGGAAACAAACGTCCACAGGAGCCACCCAGGAACAATCTCCGACCTACTCAGACTGCACAATTCAAGAGTCCTGTTGCTCCTACCAACAATCGATCCCAGATGGTGTGCTTTCATTGCAAACAAACTGGACATGTCAAGAAGCACTACCAGGAGCTGCTGAACCAATGTTTGATATGTGGAGCATATGCACATGCTAATAGAGACTGCCCTTGCCGCACTAACAAACCGACTGTTGGACCTTCTGGACCTACTTAGTGTAGATCACCTCTGGCTCCACAACAGAAGGCTTTTGAACAAGCGATACAGAATCAGCCGAGGCGACAGGCATTCACCATGACAGCCACTACGGCTGAGACTGATGAGCAAGTGATCTCAGGGGTAATACCTAACCCCTTCTTTTATAGTGCTTATGGTATATCAATATATGTGTGTTTGATTGTTTACCCTTAGCTAAGATATATTTCTCCGACATTCTAGGCGTTATCTTAGTAGCCTCGCATCCGACTCTATTCCTGTTTGAATCTGGAGCCCATTGCTTCATATCCCAGGAATTCATATCTATTCATGTTGACTCTCTACCAAATTGTTGGAGCATCACTACCGGGAGTGGAGTAGTGAAAACTTCTAGTGGCTGTCGATCGTGCCCTATAGTGATCTGTGGGCATAAGCTATTTGTAGATTTTATGATAGTCGATATGCCAAACTTCGATGCAATATTCGACATGGATTGGTTAGGAAATTTCTACACAACCATTGATTGTCACAAGAAGAAGGTAGTGTTCGAAATCCCTAACCATCAGGTGTTTGAATTCACAAGCGGAGACCGTTCACTTGGACCTATTAAACTTCGGGCCAAGCAAAACGAAATGATCATTGCATCGATGTTAGTCGAGCCTGAAAAGCCTAGAGTGGTTTGAGACTTTCAGGATGTATTCCCTAAAGAAATTTCGGGATTACCGCCTGATCGAGCTCTGGAATTCACCATCGACCTTCTGTCGAACACTCAACATATTTCAAAGGCACCTTATAGCATGTCTCCTGCTGAACTGGAAGAACTTAGGAAACAGCTCAACGATCTATTACAAAAGGGAATGATACATCCCAGCGTATCTCCTTGGGGTGCACAAGTTCTTTTGGTCAAGAAAAAGGATGGATAAAGAAGTATGTGTTTAGATTACCGAGAACTGAACAAGGTGACCATTAAGAAGAAGTATCTGATGCCGTGTATCGATGACATTTTCGATCAATTTGGTGGATCGCGAGTCTATTTAAGCTAGATCTCCGAAGTGTTTATCATCATGTGAAGGTCAGAAGTGAAAACATCCTGAAGACTACATTTCGGACCAAATACGGGCACTACAAATTCGAAGTCATGCCTTTTGGTGTGACCAATGCTCTAGATGCATTCATGAACCTTATGAACCTGGTTTTCTATGTGTACTTGGATAAATTCATAGTGATCATCATCGACGACATTCTAGTCTACTCGAGGAATGAAGAAGAACATACCAAGCATCTGCAGATTGTATTGGAGACCCTGCGACTCATAGGTTATACGCCAAGTACAGCAAGTGTGATTTTTGGCTAGACCAAGTCGCCTTTCTTGTGCATGTGGTATTAAGAGACGGTATTTCTGTCAATCCGAAGAGGTTACCTTAGTTAGAAATTGGCCAACTCCTCGGTCAGCTTCAGATATCCGAAGTTTTCTTGGATTAGCTAGCTATTACCACCGATTCATCAAGGACTTCTCTAAGATTGTAGAACCTATGACTCGCCTGACGAGGAAGGATATTAAGTTCATCTGGACTGAGGCTTATAAGCAAGCATTTGAAGAATTGAAGAAGAAGCTGATGACTGCACCAGTGCTAGCTATACCGGATAGAACGAGGGGATTTGAAGTTTTCAGTGACTCATCTGGCAAGGGCCTTGGATGTGGCATACACCAGCATGGTCATGTGGTTGCGTATGCATCTCGACAGCTAAAGACTCATGAAAAGAATTATCCAACCCAAGACTTCAAGTTAGCCACTGTCATATTTGCTCTAAAGATTTGGAGGCACTTTCTATTAAGCTAGCAAGTGAATATCTACACCGACCACACGAGTCTAAAGTACATATTCACCCCAGAAGGAGCTCAATATGAGGCAATGCAGATGGTTAGAGCTCATGGCTGATTATGACATCGATCTTCAATATCATCCAGGAAAAGTGAATGTAGTACCAGATGCATTGAGCCGATTACCAGCAATCATGACTCTCTCTGCTCAATGGAGAGTACAGCAGGCTATGCGAGAGATGGAGATTGAAGTTATCTTACCCGGGACTCTAGCATCATTGATGAATATTCAAGTTTAGTCTACTACCATAGATCGAATTAAAGCTGCTTAAACTGGAGATGCAAAGTTACAGAAGATCAGAAACCAAGTCAAAGCTGGACTTTGGGTAGATTTTCTCATCCATGAAGATGGTTCTTTGAGATATGGTAGTAGGATTTGTGTGCCTTCTTGGTGATATCAGAGATGAGCTACTGAATGAAACACACAACTCCCATTACTCTATTCATCCTGGTAGCACCAAGATGTGGAAGGATCTTCGTCTAAACTTCTGGTGGCATGGAATGAAGAGAAGCATGGCTTGAAGTGTTGCTAAGTGCCTCGTGTGTCTGCAAGTGAAGGCTGAACATCATCTCACTGCCGGATTGCTTCAACCTCTACCTATTCAGGAATGGAAGTGGCCTATGGATTTCGTAACCTCGGAGTGCTAAGCAGAATGATGCGATTTGGGTGATCGTTGATCGATTAACCAAATCAGCACTCTTTATACCATTCCGAGTGGGACAATCTACAGAAATACTTACGAAGAAGTATATGGAGGTAATGATATATCCTATTCCTTTTAAACCTCTTCCTAATATACGTTGTGATGTGATCGATGACCATGCAGGAGATTGTTCGATTGCATGGAGTTCTAGTGAGCATCGTCTCTGACCGGGACACCTCAGATTCACAGCTCAATTCTGGAAGAGTCTATTGACTAATCTGGTTACCAGTCTTAGTTTCAGCACTACGTATCACCCACAAACAGATGATCAATCAGAACGTACTATCCAGATATTGGAAGACATGTTACGAGCTTTGCATGCTGGACTTCAAAGGCTCGTAGGAAGATCACCTTCACTTAGTAGAATTTGCCTACAACAATAGCTACCAAACCAGCATTGGCATGGCCCCGTTTGCTACACTCTATGGAAGGAAGTGTCAATCCCGGTTGAGTTGGAATGACATTGGTGATCGAGAATTATTGGGTCCAGAGATGATTGTTGAAACATTGGATGTGGTGCATAATATCAGAGACAAGTTACGCATTGCATAAGATCGGTACAAGCATTGGTCTGATGCCAATCGTCATCACTTGGAGTTTCAACCAGGAGATCATGTTTTCCTAAAGATATCCCCAAACAGAGGAGTGATACAATTTGGAAAGCGAGAAAAGCTTAGCCCAAGTATCATTAGACCATTTGATGTGTTAGAGCGAGTTGGATAAGTTGCTTATCGTTTAGCTCTACCGCCTTTATTGGAGGGTGTGCATAATGTCTTCCATGTTTCTCAACTGTGTCGTTATGTCAGTGACCCGACTCATGTAGTTGACTACTCTGAGATTATTCTTTGACCAGATCTGAACTACGAGAAGCAGCTAGTTCACATCTTGGACCGATAACATGTCAGAGTGATGTAGCGTCACGAATCACCTAGGAAATCAACATGGAAATGGGAAGAGGAAATACGTGAGCGCTATCCTCATTTATTCATGAACCCTAACTGATAGAATTCCAAGGGCAGAATTTTAATAAGGTGGGTAGGATGTAACGGCCACTTTCTGTCGTACGTATTTTGTACATACATTATGGATGTACTGGATTATAAGATTTTTTGCGTTATGATTTTATTAATAGCTCGAACGCGTGATCGAACCCCATATTTGCGTTGCACACGACTTCATGATCACGCTGATATTAATGTTATCATTTTTGGGCATCATCGGGCGTAAGGGGCGATATCGTAATAATTCGAATCTTTTAATTGGATCTAAATAAATCTAAATAATCTAACTCTTTTGATTTTCCCTAATCAAATCTAAACCAAATAATATTAATCAATTATTTCCTAAATCCAATTTGAATCTAGTGAAATCTAAATCTTAACCAAATTGATTTCCTAATCTAATACCATATCTAATGAGATTTTTCTAAATTAAATTTTAAACCCAAAAATCTTAAATAGATCTTAATGGATTTTAATGAAACTTAATATCCTAACTAAATATTTCCATAAATCCTTAATTATCCTAATAACACCATGTCTAAAACCCCACGTAAACCCCGCACACACATGACCTCTCCCTCCACGATCTCATGCAGTAGATCTCAATAACAAATCTCACGAGATCTAACAAAACCACGTTCCCAAACAGCCCATGCATGTAAAACATCCTCTCCCTCTTCCCTTCTCCTTAAAAAGCCCCAGGCAAACCTCGCTCATACCGCAACCCATCCCCTCGAAGCAACTCAGCCTGCAAAACCCCGACCCCGCTTGCAACGAAAACCCTGACCCTGTCTTCCTCTCGCCAACATCAAGGACCCCGACGACAACCTCCGACGACTGTCTTTCTCCCGCCATCAACAATTGGAACCTCGCAAAGCCTCCGACCCTCTCCCAAACCCTAAACACAACCCACAGCCCCTCCGACCATCATCCCCTTCCACCGCAGCCCCGACCAGCCTCTAACATCCGACGACAATCACCCGGCCGCTGTAACCTCATCGTCTTGCTTCACCACCTTCACCACCGGCGCCGCCCCATGTTGTCAAACCGCCGCTGTCGACCACCACGCCCATCTGCGTTGTCGATGCCAGTTCACTGCCTCAAATGCTAGACATCACCGATGCTCTGTTGCCGACCAACCACCACGTCGCTGCCTCCATCGGCAAGCTCACGCGAAGCAACCAAATGGTGAGTTTGCATGCAAATAATACATTCCTCATGCGAACAGTATACTAGGTTAATTAATAAGAACACGTAAGTTATTTTGTATTAGCAGTGCATTGTTATATATATAGTTATATTACAATAATAAACAGTAACTCATGTTAGTGTTATGTTATGTAGATAGATAAATATAACAGTAAATTTGTATGTTATTAATGTTAGTTATATATATAACAGTACCGTAAGTTTATATATTATTATGTTAGTTATATAAGTTAAATATATAAATACTTATATATAAACAGTTATAAGTATAGCTTATATATATACAGTATTAGTTATGTATATATAAAGCTTATATAAATCAGTTTGATTAAATTATAACATATAAACAGTTCACATATAAGAGAATTTAATACTATTCTTTGGCTTGATGTTTTATAAATACATGACGCAGATAAATCGCACCTCACGCTACAATCACTTAGACACCCAAACTCGCCTCTAACAGGCAAGTGTTTTATCGTAAATGAATTTTAAGATGAATGTTCAGATCTTGTGCTAAAACCTTATCCCAGTGTGTTTGTCAACTTTAACAGCTGAACTGTATGTTTCCACTATGTTGGTTACCTACTGAGTAACCATAATTAAATGGACACTGTAACCATAATTAAATGGACACTGTATATTAATGTTTCTTTGTTTGGAACAATTTATTCTCTGCCTGTTATCAAATTGAACTATTCTGGACTGAGAGTATGACATAACTTTCGGGGCACATATGTGATACCATTGATTACAGATGGGATGGAACCTAGTCGATGACTAGACAGATACTTTGGGGCGGGGTTGGTTCATGTAGTAGAGTTTGTACGTGTGGCTTGAAATCTTACGGCTACCTCCATACCATACTAATGGAGGCAAGCATCTTGGCCATTTTCCAGGTTAGGAATAGCAAGAAGCGTCACGGTAAAACCCTTATGATAGGGTGTATCGAGAACATTTTACCTACTCAGACATGGACTTATTCACTAACATAAACAACTGAAAAGTATACAATTTTGCCAACTATGTTTACCTCATTTAAAATGCAAATCATGTATTAATTGTTGATGAACCTCATGGCTTTACTTTCAGCATGTTCTCATTTTTGGCTATGCACCTGCACTTATATGTTCTAACACTCTTTGTTTCCTCAAATTGCAAGTTTAATACTCTAATTACTTTAAAATCTTGCCGAGCTATCGCTGACATATGTTTCGAATGAATTTATGAAATATATATTAGGTTCAGGGACAGAGTACGTTGAGGATCCCGCTTTTGAAAATCCGAACCTATATGTAGACCCTGCAGAACAGAGTTACGAGGACGCTGAGATACTCACTGCTGAAGACTAGAACAGTGTTGCAGTCTTCATTTATTTAGCTATATCAATTGTTTTCAGGTGTGTTGCATTCGGCAATAAATTGTACGGCCATGCTAGGCCCTAATGGGTTTGTGCAATTTGCTTTTAAACTCTAGAAAAAAGTTGTAATAAATATGTAAACTGCTTCTGAGGATTTCACTTACAAGGACCTGATCGCTAAATACAACATGCTTATTGTGCTTAAGTCAAAGAAGAAAGAAAAAAAGGTATTGTTTCTTTGCTTTAAGCACATGCGGACCCGTTCACGTTCTCGCTTCCAATTACAATGGGAAGCGAGGCGTGACACACACACATGAGTCCAAGAGCCCAATGCAGATCAAGATGGATAACATGAAAACCCATTAACTTGATTTATGCCACGTGGGTGAGTGCGAATTAGGCCTCATTTTGCATTTTTTAAACTTTCGATTGAGGCTAATTATTATTATTTCCCTGCAATACCAAGCCATTCCTTATAGAATGCTTGTCCGCCGATCCTATCTTGTACCAAGACTAGTGTATTCAAGTGACGGAAATATACCTTTACGAACAGTGCATATCATGTCTAGATCATGATAAATCATTTTCTTCTTGAACCAACTGTAATTATTTTCCAAACAGAATATGCATGCGGATCAGATTCGAATAACCAAATCTGTTCAAGTTTCTAGGTATCACAATTCTTGGGTCAGTTGGTCCATGGGTTGCAAACATTGGAGACAGGCTCGGGTCTTGGCAAAAAAAACTAGCAATGGCCATATCACCATCATTTTCACAGCACTAGCAGGAGTAATATAATTGTCATCCTATCACGCAGTCCATAAACGTGATTTAAAACACCCAAAGTTTCATAAACAAGTTCTGAGTGGTTGAGTAGCAGACATATCAACGCGATTACTAAAAGGTTTTTCCACTTTAGTCAGCATTAAACTGGGTCCAACTGTATTATTATTATTATTATTATTAACTCCTAACTGCAAAAGTAAGACCCAATCAAATAAACGTGCATGTGTGTGGCCGTCGTGGTTACAGGCTTACAGCTGTTGCATTGCATTACATGATCTTCTCCTCATGCGTTCAACGCTCAACCTCCGTTTTAAGTCCGTGTTGCGATCCTCCACGTCCCTTCTTCTCCCTTCTGTATACCTCTCTTCGTCCACTGTTTTTTTTCCAGCAGCAAACTCAAACCCAAGCAAGAGGTAAATCGTACAACATTGAAGGCAGATCCAATGCTACCCTTGTTGGTTTTTCCCCGTTGGTGTTTTACCGTTGGTGTTTTCCACCATTTTAAAAACCGAAAAAGATCATTTTTTTTCCGTTGATGGAACGGTTCAAAGATCTATAAAATGGGTTTTGGTCCCTTAGTCGAATCACTCGAGTTTTCAGAAGATACACTATCGTTAAGGAGTGATTTAGACTCAGAAGATCAAGATCTGTTTCAAAGTTTACCTTTTTAGCAAAAGCAATGGCTGGAGATAAGAATCCACGAATTTCTTCCGCATTTCGTGACGAAATCGTCACATGAAGTCTAACGGTTGGTATCAGAGCCCTCGTTTTCCTCTGCCTTGCTTTGGTTACTGAAATTTCTTCGTTTTGGTCATTGGAATCAACCTTTTTTTTGGGTTGAAATGGCTGTTTATGGGTTAAAGCCAGTTTGAAGGCTGAAGGAAGAAGAAGACCATAAAGGTAATGCGGTCTTTTCCTAAAGCCAATTTGTCATTCAAATTGACACCAATTCCAGTTGTTCATGCCATTTTCTGACTTGGTACGAAACAGTTATAGTTCTGTTTTAAATGCACTCCAAATTTTGAGAAAAAAGTGCAAACATGACAGCACTTATAAACTTATTTATTTGATGTGTCTTACTATTCACTTTTGAGGCCTACATTGGCCCTAGGCCCCTAAATGCAAACAATTTTTGCTCCGTGCACTTCGGTATGCGATGTATTTAAACACGTGCTTTTTGTTTTACAGTATATTTAAAAAAATGCCTGGCAGTAAGAAACTATGGCCTACTCAGCCTATCTGTTTCTTTAATTAATGACGGTACTGTCTGGGTCATGTACATTACAGTAATTGGTGTGTGGCTAACATTCAATAATTAATGTTGTATGGTGAAATGATTCAATTTGCACTGATTCAGTTTGTGACAAAAACAAAACCCATTATGAAGTTTGTACTCCTCTTCGGTCAGATCTGATCCCATGAATTATTTCCCTATTATTTTTTTTATTTGCTAGAGTATGCTTCTTTATGTGTTGTGTACAAACATATTAATAATAAATTCATTTTCATGTTCTGTTCAATTTACTTGAAAAGTAAAATTTTAATTTTGTGAACTTGATTATTGTGCATATTTGGATAATCATTTAGCATGACAATTAAGTATTTTAATGTTAAGTGATCTATATGATTTTATTTAGATAAGGAGTAGCCACAACATTCTTAATTATTTAAAATCATAATTTAGGAGTAAAACCACATAAAACTTTAATTGTAATTAATTATATAAGTTACAACAAGATTTATCCCATTGTTGAAGCTTGTATAATTAATTAGAAAGAAATATCAAAATTATATTTCTTAATCTTCCCACAGGAATTAAGAAAGAGATACTTGTTATGAATGAGGGAGGCCTTTGGCCTTCCCTCATCTTTATCCCCCTTCCCTATTATCCCTACTAATGGGGACCTTTGGTATCCTATGACCTTTGAGCTTCTATAAGTTTAATAAATACAGAACCATGGCTTTGTGCCATGGTTACTCATTTTTCTTGATTATCTAACACGTTATCAGCACTTTTGTCTCTACTTCTAGAGCTTCTCCTAAAACATCCCCCAAATCTATCTTACCGCGCTAAGGAATCTATTGTTGCAGCGATCTGTTGCGGCAAAGCTTTTGCGACATCGATCTCCGGAGCAAGGATTATTTTATCTACGGCTTACAATTTTTTCTTCCCGAGATCAACGATCTAGAGGTATAATTTTTTATCCCGTAGACACATAATATTCAAAAACTCTATACATTTTTGCTCAAAATCATACTACAACTTCTATTAGATTTTGGCTTTTTGTTATTATTATCATAATATAACGACTTTGAAAAAATAATTACAAACTCTTCATCTCCCCCCGAAGGGGCCTGCCCCTCTGCCCCACCCGGACGGGGGCCCCTATCGCCCCCCAGACGGGGACCCCGGTCGCACCGCCCCCCAGACGGTGGGGCCCCTGTCGCCCCCTGCCCCGGACAGGGGGCCCCTGTCGTGCTGCCCCTCGGACGGGGGGCCCCTGTCGTGCCGCCCGTCGGACGGGGGGGGGGGGGGGGGGGCGTCTGCCCTCGGCCCCCGGACGGAGGGCCCCTCTGGCTACCGCCCCCCTCAGACGGGGGCCCTTCTGGCTGCCGCTCCCAGACATGGGGCTCCTCTTGCCGCCGCTCCTGGACGGGGGGGATCCTCTGTCGGCCGCCGGCCCCCCTGACGGGGGGGGGGGGGGGGATCCTACATGGCGACGGCCGTGCCGGCCGTTTTACGAAGATAGGGGAGAGGGGGGACACGATCTGTAAGATGAAGGGTTGGGGGTTTTACTCTCCTTAACAGAACCCTAAACTTTGATTTAGGGTCTATGTACTTTTAAGGACGTTTTACTCCTTTTGGGCATTTTAAATTTAATTTTAAAACACAATTACAGCTCATGGGCCTGCAACCCAAAACTGAATTACAAATTAATTATTTTGGCTGTTTTTGGGCCTGGGGCCCACTCATAATCCAAAATAGACTTAAACATTATTTTAGATCTGATTTTTAATTGTGTTATGAATAGGACCCATTGGGCCTATTGGGTATCCACCCACATGAGTAACCATTATGAATACTATATAAAGGAGGCTAGGGGTTTCCTAGCCTCAACATTCTCCAATCCTGTTTCTCGTTCACAACACGTTATCAGCACGATCACGCTCGATGGAAGAAGCGACGGCTCGTGAGAGGAAGGCGCCCGGCGGAAGCTCCGTCAAAATTTTTTCGCGACGCAGAGTTTCGTGAGACGATGCAGATTCTTCGGGCATCCTTCATCAAACGTCGCTAGATCTGGAGGACGGATCTAGTGGGTATGCCTAGACAATTTTCTAGATCTAATACATATTTTTATGTGATCTAGATATCAAAAATATAATTGTTTATGCATGGATCTAAATTATTAGATCCAAAACTTGATTGTTTATATGCGAAATCAACGTTTTTACATCAAAAATCTAATTTTTATTAGATATAACATCGATTTATAGTCTAAAATTGCCTTTTAAAGATAAAAATCTATTTTTATATAGATCAACAACAAAAAAGGGGGCATTTTTCTTGCCCTAGCCGTCGGGCGCCGGCAGGCCCCCCTGAAGGGGGGCCGCCCCCCTGAAGGGGGGTGCCCGGTGGGCCCCCCCTGAGGGGGGCGCCGACGGGCCCCCCTGAGGGGGGCGCTGCCACCGACAGGCCCCCCTGAAGGGGGGCGCGGCGGGCCACCCCCCCTGAGGGGGGCGCGACCGCCGGCAGGCCGCCCTGACGTGGGGTACCGGGCAGGCCGCCCCTACGAAGGGGGGCGCCGGCGGCATCGGCAGTGCAGCGCCGCCACCTACGGGCGGCGGCCGCCATCCCTCCTCCTCTCCCGCATCGAAACCCTAGGGAAACCCTAGGGAAACCCTAGGGCTTGGGGAGATGGGCCTTTTTAGGCCCAATAATAAAAAATAAATGGATATTTAAATTAAATTTTAATTCCAGCCCATTGGGTTTCTACCCAAATTGGGCCCAGAATTGATCTTTAATTTATTTTTCTATTAAAATTTCATTATAATTCCTGAAAAATTCTGGATAAATCAAGAAAAATCAGGGAAAATCAGGGGAAGGGGATTTAGGCATTAATAACCCCTTTTGGGGTATTGAGGGCAAGTTATAAATATGTTCATAAAAGGGCTATTCAGCTATTGATTAAAGATTTTCTTCTTTTGTATTTTTCTGATTAATTATCTGCGTAAATCATCATCGCATTTTGTTGGATTATTTGATTAGTATTAAACGATAAGTTTTCTTTCCATTTTTAATGCTAGTGATGTTGCACACATTTCATTGCACGTTGCATGATTTAACTTTTTATATTATTACATGTTTTTGATAATTAAATCCATGTGTAGAAAATTATATGCATGCCGCATATTTAATGACTTCTGTGATGTACGTTTTATTTAGCATGCTAAAATCACTATGATATAGTTTTAATGCCTGTAGCAAAACCATATGTCTGCGATGAGATTATTTAAATGCCTGCATCATATAAATAGCATGTGTATACATCATACTTGTTTCAATTCGAGTGAATTGAGCATAACTTTTAAGTTTACAAGCTTTATATTATATGTATGATGGGCTTATGATAAGACGATATTTATGAAAACAAGCCAATCATGATTTCAAAAAGTTTAACATCATATCCACTTTGACAAAATGAACCTGAAGTTCAAAATCAAATCAAAAGTCAGCACCCTTTCCCCTAATAAAATAAATATCAACAAAAACGATGGCTTATGCGAAAACCATTTATGCGATCTTTTTAGAGATGCACATTTTGAGGTAAATATTGACACCAGCAGTTGTCATAACACCGCTAAACTCATTTAGAGTCCTCTCACTTTACAATGTATGATTCTTGAATCTACCCCTTACTTTTAAGTGTACGCCCGAAGTCGTGACTTAATAGATAAGTGAGAAATTATAAATTTCGTAGCCACGTATTTGTTTTCCCCTCTGAGCATGATAAACTATCCACATAAAATTTGAACAACTCAAGTAAATGGCTTGAAGCTATACTTGAGCATTCAAATAGACTTTTAAAAGTCTCTAATTAATTAGAAAAGTGGAAGTATAAAATAATTTACTCAAACCACTGCTTATGTCTCCTTAGCAAGACTAATTTTCATTGTCCTTTATAAATAAGGAATATTGAAATCAGGGGAAGTTCAGGATCAAACATGACCTAAAATAAAAATAAGGAAAACTTAAAACAGGGGAAGTCTTGAATTAAATGAGAAAGGAAAGGTATGATATACATCGACATGGAGTAAGCAATGGCAAACCAATATCAGACCAGAAGTTCTGATAAGAGCCATAATGTTTTTGCAAACATGAATGTGCATTAACTTATGCCATATAAAAATACATACATATCTAGTCTAAACGACGAAAGTCAAATTGACCTTATGTATATTTAGCTACTCCCCGAGGACAAATAAAGTTTGAAATCAAATTTAATCTGTTGTCATAACATAAGTCTTTATGAGCATGATTATAGTTGTATATTTTCAAGAGCACACATCACACTATGTCACTTGTTGACTTAACAAAATCATCAGTATTATTCTCTTGTAGTTTTAATACATTTTATTTTACTGCGAATGATTTACTATCTTGAATACCCCTAAAAATAAAATGAGGATGCCATATACTCTCTGAAACTTATACAGTTTCAAAGGATATTCGTCAAAAAAAAATCCCTAATGACTCAAGAAATAAATGAAGCCTGAAGCTTTGTCCCATAATGATCCGCACAATAGTCAATGTGAAGATGTAATCCTTCACAGTTTGAACACAGTTCAACTATTAACGGACATAATTAACTTGAGCATTTTAATGGACTTTTCAAAAGTCCCACATAAATTCAAAAAGAGGAATTAATTTGGAACACCAGAAGTGTCTAGAATCAACCAACTTTGGATCGATATCACCCTGGATTGATGATGCAAGACATCATCAACCAAACGAACCCGAAGATTCTTCAAAAAAGGGTGAAACTTTCATTGTCCCATTCAAAAGGGAAAAATGATTATGAAATCATCTCCATTCACATGGACATTGACTCTCCCCACTTCCTCAAACGAATTTAAGATGATATACCATCATCATTAAAGATAATGAAGACCTTTAGGTCTCTTGAGAGTATTTAAGGGATATAAATAGGCTTTGTCCACTCCCTTAATAGGACTGATGATGTACCTTTGGTATACTCATCAATATATCCTCTAAAAATGGTCATTATCCAACTTCATTTTTTAAAGAAAATAATGATGGTAACATTGGATAAAAATGGGAAATCATAAATAATAAGCAACAGTGAGTGCGTACACTCAGCTAAACACACCACTAGAATCTTTTTATATGAGTCTGATCAACTCCATATAAACATTTTCTAAGAATGGGTTTAGAGCACATCTCAAAGATGGTACGTCTGCAACGCTGTGTATGTGTTCCTGAAGCAACACTACATTCATCAGGACTAACCAACTTTGATGAATAAATTCCAAAATCTCGTATGAGTAAGGCATTTATACACGTCTTATAGATTGTGTGTTGATGGTAAAAAGGATCCTGAAGATCCTTCAATTTCCTAGTTGGTTCAAATCATCTATGAGTCTGAAGCTCAAATTGACCATTTAAAAAGTAAATACATATGATCTGATTATAATCAGACTGACAATTTAAAATATTGTCAAAACTTTCACATCCCTGCTACTAAAAATCCAGCTAGGATTGACATACCAAATACAATGGATGCAATCCACCAGTAGCAGAAGTGGATGTCCTTAAGAGATGAGAGGACATACCACTAGGCTCCAAAGAGAGAAATCTACTCCTGGAGACCAAAAAGCAATACCACCACAGGAAAGTGTAGGATCCTGTCAAAACAACGACGTTAGGATCGAATAATAACATAGAATTACGTTAGCGTATGCTGGGCCGTAGTCTCTGAACTTCACCCTCGGATTCGCCACAACGGTCGGTACTTCGTCACGGAGGATCGAAGCAGCGTTTCACTGTCTAAATCTCTATTTAGAATAAGATTTTAATGGAAGGGAGAAGAAGAACACATGTTTCCTTATGCAAACTTATGGCATGGTACGATTTGTGTAAATGCCTTACCCTTAGGTCCTATTTATAGGCTTTAGGGGTAGTTATTGTAGGAAATAACTAAATATAAGCTTATTAGCCTATATTAGCACATTCACTTATCCTCTTCTTCATTCACTTATCAAGTGCCTCTTTGCACTTATAAAGTGACTTTTTCCACTTATCGAGTGGTCCTTTTCACACGAGAAAAGGTTCCCTTCGCGCACGCTTTCGTGCACGCGACATCTGAGGTCCATATGCCCTCATACATCCCCTCATGGGTGTATATATGTCATCCATATCCAACATCTCCCACTCAACTTGAGGGGATTGTAAGGAAACATCTTTTCCTTTAGTTCTTCTGTTTATCATACCGAGAAATAGACCGTGTAACCGTCATGCGCATAGAGTCCGCTGTTGTGCACTTGTTAGAGATACACAACACTCCTCGAGGTGCAAAGTTGAGTAGATTAACGCATGCTTTACCCTAGATTATTTCTTCACATTTCTTATACTTTATATTCAACAATTGAATCCCATCTGGATTACAATTGGCTGGCCAGCTTTGAATCTCCAAAGTCCAAATGTGAATATGAAATTAATCTTCCTCTTCTTGCGATCCTTTCGATCTTGACTTGACTCGCTTTTCTAACATGTCCCGCCGGACCGAATTTACCATAGTCCATAAGCAACATGCTATGATAGCGATCACCCAGTCAAATCTAAAGGAACCAATTAGAGTCCATAAGGGTAAGTAGTTAAGACCCATGTGGTCTTTGGGTCTCACATAATAGTAAACACAATTACTATTCTAACCCAATGGTCAAATGCATACGTAGTATGAATACGTATTACAACATCACTCCTTTCTCAGGGAGCGTATGTCTTAATGATGTTGTAAGGATAATGGTCAGACACCACAATGTCTGACTTTGAGTCCCTTTTACTACTCATTGATCTCCTGGACCCACATCCCGCATAAGACAGATAGGAAAAAAATCATTTTAGATCTTTTGTCAGCATCCCTATGATGCAGGTCTCTCATACGACCATTTTTTTAAGTCATGACTCTAAATCATCCGTCTGACGATTTTGACTTTAAACAGGTCTCATCTTTATCTTATCCGTCTGATAGAATAAAGGCGGTTGCTCATGTGAGAGAGCCAACCTCAATCTGTCCGACATACTAGAAAATACAGCTGAGATATAAGAAATGTACACAAACATTTTCAAGAAACTCATATGCAATGTCGAAAAGAACTTATTCTTTTATTAAATTTGATCATTCATAGACATGGGAATATACATGGTACAACTCATCTCTTACGCAATCCTTGAGATGATAAGTGTTTGTAAAACACATCTCTGGGGATCGCCTTCGTAAGCGGATCTGCTATCATCTCATGCGTAGATATGTACCTAATGTCTACCTTCTTGGTCTTATCATAGTCTTTTGCAAATTTGTAGCGGATATCAATGTGTTTGGTCTTACAATGGAATTTTGGATCTTTGACATAGGCTATAGATGCTTGACTGTCACTGTGTATTGGTACAGCACCTGAGTCACTTGCATCAATTAGCCTGTCTAAGAACTTCCTAAGCCAAACAGCTTCTTGGACTGCCATGCTAAATGCTACAAATCCGGCTTCCATAGTTGAAAGTGCGATGCAGGATTGTTTCTTGCTACTCCAGGATATTGCACCAGATCCGAGTAGAAAAACATATCCTGAGGTCGATCGTCGTTCATCGAGATCACCCGCCCAATCAGCATCAGGGTAGCCTTCGAGGCTCAAGGCATCTCCTTGATAGCATAAAGCATAGTCTGCAGTTCCTTTAAGATACCGCATTATCCTCTTAATCGCTTTCCCGTGTACTTTCCCTGGATTGGATTGGTAACGACTTACCATTCCAACGGCAAAACAGATGTCCGGTCTTGTACACATCATAGCGTACATAAGACTACCAACTGCACTGGAATATGGAACTTTTTCCATATTCTCCTTTTCCTTCTGGTTCTTTGGACATGATTTTAGACGTAAATTATCGCATTTGCTTATAGGAGTATCAATGGACTTGCAGTCCTGCATATTAAAACGTTCTAGATCCTTCTTTATATAAGTCTCTTGTGAAAGAGAGAGAAGTTTCTTCGAACGATTCCATGAAATCTTAACTCCAAGGATATATGCGGCTTCTCCCATGTCTTTCATCTCAAAGACTGGTGAAAGCCAAGCCTTGATATCCATCACAAAGCCCTTGTCATTTCCGGCTATTAAAATGTCATCTACATATAGAGACATAATAACATACTTGCTTTTAATCCTCTTGATATATACACAGTTATCTTCATCAAGCATGGAAAAACCATTTGATAAGATAACTTCTTGAAATCGTATATACCATTGCCTCGAGGATTGTTTAAGACCATATATGGACTTACGAAGTTTACAAACCTTATGTTCATTTCCTTCTTTTACAAACCCTGTTGGGTGTTCCATATAGATCTCCTCGTCCAATTCTCCATTGAGAAAGGCAGTCTTTACATCCATCTGATGTAATTCGAGGTCTAAGCAAGCTACCATGGCCAGAATCAAGCGAATCGAGGTAAAACGAACAACAGGTGAGAAGGTCTCTTCGTAGTCTATCCCTTCCTGTTGCGTAAAACCTTTCGCGACAAGGCGAGCTTTATATCTATCTATAGAGCCATCAGCCTTATGCTTGATCTTGAGAACCCATTTGTTCCCAATAGCTCTACGTCCTCTGGGTAAGTCAACCAAGTCCCAGACTTGGTTAACTTTCATGGATTCTAATTCCTCCTTCATCGCTTCCATCCATTGTCTTTTACAGGGCATGATACGGCTTGTTTGAAAGTAGCAGGCTCGTCATCTTCTTGTAGTAAAGTCATAAAGGTTTGCGGGAATTCATCCTCAAATCTTAGAGGAGCTAACCTTGTACGACTACTACGTCGTATTTGAGATTCTTCAAGTCCTTGTTGACTCGAATTTAGATCAATTCTAATATCACTCCCACTTGGAATGTCGTTAGAATTGCTCCCACTTGGATCATTATTCCCGTATGGAATAGGGTTAGCATCATTCGTATCATCCATTAGTGAAGGTTGAAATGTATTTTCGTCTTCACCAAGAATTCTCCCACTCGAATGAGGTAATCCTTCTTGATCATTAATCTCAAATAGAGATAAGTCCTGACTTATCTCGCCCTGTCTTGGAAACTCATTTTCCAAGAAAGTGACATCCCTCGACTCAAATTCAATTAGACCTCCATTGTCTTCCTGACCAATGAAAATATAACCTTTGGAGTTTTCTGCGTATCGTATAAAGATACATTTCCTCCCCCTTGGCCCAAGTTTGCCATACTTATGGGAGGAAATATGTGCGTAGGATGCACATCCCCAAGGTTTTAAAATGTTTAAGTCAGGAGACCTTTGGTTCCACAACTCATAAGGAGTGGAGCTAACTGATTTCGAGGGTACGCGGTTTAAAATGAAAGCGGCCGTCAATAATGCATCACCCCAAAAGGTGATTGGCAAATTAGCTTGCGCCATCATTGAACGGACCATTTCCATTAAAGTCCTATTTCTCCTTTCTGCAACACCATTTTTTTGCGGAGTATAAGGCATAGTTACCTGATGAACTATGCCTTTTTCATCACAAAGTTCCTTAAAACTTGTTGATTGGTATTCACCGCCTCTATCGGTTCGCAAGACCTTAATCTTGTGATCTAATTGATTTTCCACCAAACTCATATAGTTTTGAAAGCAGGTTAATGCTTCACTTTTGTGGGATATCAAATAGATATGACCGAATCGGGTGAAGTCATCAATAAAAATGATGAAATAGGACTTCCCGCGTCTTGTCTTGACATTCATCGGACCACATAGGTCCGAATGGATGAGCTGTAATGGAACCTCGGCCCTTGTGCCGGTTCCAAATGGCTTGCGACAAGATTTCCCTACAAGGCAATGTTCGCAAGTCGACATTTTGACCTTTGAAACATTGGATAGAAGGCCACGTTTGGCAAGTCTATCCATTCGTGTTGGTCCAATGTGACCAAGCCTTGCATGCCAACAAATTACATCTGATCCATAATTTGATGAATTTGCAACAAGGAAATTTTCATTATTAAATGAGGAATCATACATTGTATTTAATACAATAAATCCTTTAAATACATACCCAGAACCAATTAGAGTATTATTACAAGACAAGTCCACTTTACAATTATGAAAGAACCAGCTATAACCAAGACCCATTAACACGACCACAGATATAATATTCCTTCGAATATCCGGAGCGAAGAGAACATCATGAAGTTGGATAGTGCGGCCGTTGTCCAAGACGAGCTTGCACGTCCCAACGCCTTTCACTTCAACATGTGTGTTGTTTCCTACATAGATCCACTTCGTTCCTTGGGGTATCCGGTGATACTCCACGAAGGACTGTCTGTCCCTTGTTATGTGGTCGGTGGCACCTGAATCAATTATCCAAAATGGATTAGATTCTACAAGAAATATTGAACTAGAAACACATATGTAACTAGTATTATTACAAGTTACCTCGTCACCTCCACTCGTACATGAACGAGCATAGTGACCTAACTTGTTGCACTTGAAACACTTGATCTTCTTCAAGTCCTTCTTCTTGTGCCATTTCTTATGCCCACCTTTATGTTTGGGTTTCTTGGTAGACTCTGGTTGCTTATTACGTTCATTAGTAAACTTCGAACGATTTTTCCGTTTCTTTCCCCCGTGTGAGGAACTAGCAACCATGTGCACTTCTGCACTTGGCTTTACGGCCGCAAGCCGCTCTTCCTCTAACTCGAGGTGCTTAGAAACATCGCTGAAGTTCTTGATGCTCTCATTATGAGTGAGATGCATCTTCATTTGGTCCCACCCATTTGGTAGGGAACATATGAGTGCTTGGATTTGTTGCTCGTCAGTGAGCACATGACCTGCATCCTTTAACTCTGAGATGAGATTCGCCATATGTCGCAGATGTTTCCCCATGGAATGATCTGGACGTTTCTTGTATGAATCGAATCTTATAGTTAAATAATGAAGTTTTGGACACCGAGGTGCCACCAAACTTCTCCTCTAGCTTGGACCATATGTCCATGGCTAGGTCATGCTCTCGGAAGATTCGCATTATGTCGTCTGCCATACTTGATAGCAACGTAATGCGAGCAATCTTGTTCTTCCGAGACCAATCATCAAAATCTTCCTTGTCTCTTCTGTGTTGGGCCGTAGTGCCCAACTCAGGTTCAATCATTTTGTTCTTCAGAGTTTCGAGCACGTATTGCTCCTCTAGAACATATTGTATCTTCATGGACCATAGTTTGTAATTATCGCCGTTGAGTTTTTCACCTTTGTTCAACTCAGCGACGATGTTCTTAGCGGCGGAAGACATTTTAGCTTTAAAATGCTGCAAAAGATATAAAAAGAAGGTTCGATCAAAAACATTGCATAAATTTCATATTTACAGTCATTATTTTAGACATTTTCATAATTCAGCAGTCTCGGTCAGCGGACCGACCAGGGGAATGGCTAGTCCATGGTTCACTACCCCCAAACAGAGCCGAGGTGTCCCACAAACTAGTCCAAAAGACCACTGGCCGAATCATGATCCATTGAGACGCTGAATCAATCGAATGTGGAAAATTTCAGACTAGTTTAATATCACTCCAACTTGGAAAAAAATCCCACTTGGAATGATATTATTATATTTGATAAGTTACTTTCGAAAAATATTGAAGATGTTGTTCTAGAATTGGAAAATTCATTACGATCCCAATCACCATCTAGAACAAATTTCAATATTTTCCCATCACTTTATCAAATAACAGTACTCTTATAGTACTTTGCAGCAGAAAAGCATTTTTGAAAAAACGTGTTTTTCAAACGTATTTTTCAAACGTATTTTGCAAACGTATTTTTCAAAAAATTAGGGAATTTTTAACTTGGTACCCTTATGGTACTAAAAATACCCTTGTTATATTTGCAAAAATATTCGGCAATTTCTACACCGAATATTTTGACAATTCCCCGGCCATTGCCGAGGTTGTGCCATGGCCGGATTCCTTCTCCGAAGAGAAAATTGCCATTGCAATTTTGGCCAAGGCCGAACATCCCCTGAGGGGAGTTTTTCTGCAAGTCACCGTCGCCGGTTCCCGTATGGATCCAGGTGCTTCCCCCCTTCAGGAGAATTTTGCCGCAAACAACAGCCGCCGGCTCCGAAGAGACCGGCCATGCAAGCCACCACCCACGCAAGCCCCCCCAATCACTGGGCTGACCGGGGCTTGGCCCTGGCCGAGGCCAAGGGCCGGCAATGGCCTGGACCTGGCCACGGCCAGTGCCGGCAGAGGCCCTGGCCCAGGCCAGGGCCGGCCTCGGCCTGGCCCTGGCCACTGCCAGGGCCGGTTGTGGCCCTGGCAGAGGCCAGGGCCTGCCTGGCCTTGTCTGAGGCCGGCCAGGGCCGGCCCTGGCCACGGCCAGGGACCCCTGGCCCTGGCCTGGCCTCGGCCAGGGACCCCTGGCCCTGGTCGAGGCCGGCCAGGGCCGGCCATGGTCGGCCATGGCCTGGCCAGGGCCGGACATGGCCGGCCTTGGCCTCTTGGCCATGGCTGGCCTCCCCCTTGCATGGGGTTGGCCGCACACCCCCACCAGAGGGGGTGGCCTTGTTTGTTATTGGCCGTAGCCAACCCCCTCCGCATGGGGAGGGGGGATGCATAGCCTCCATGGCCCATATGGCCATGGAGATCATGCACCAAAGATGTCATCTTCTCCGTGAGAATTTGCAACCGCCATCTTCTTCTCCGATGAGACACCCGTTCGTCGAGAAAGTAGTTATACTTCAATGGCCGTGTGCCAAAAAAATTAACACACTTTCAAGTTTGCAAACTACACGCTCTACATGAAGAGAGCACTCATTCCCTATTGAATGGAGACTCAGCATCCATGAGGAGTGCGAGTTTGGCGATATGAACGGTCAGTTCTTCCCGTCACGGAGAGTTCCTGCCATATCCGTAATGGCAGAAGACCCTAACGTGAAAAGAACAACCGCTGCGTTCTCTCCGTCACGATGCGCTCCTACCATATCCATAATGGTAGGAAACTCATTCGTGAAAAAGACAACGCCTCGTTCATCAGTTAGACCGGGGCGACTGTTAGACCGGGACGAACCCGTATGGTTCTGATACCAATGTAGGATCATGTCAAAACAACGACGTTAGGATCGAATAATAACATAGACTTACGTTAGCGTATGCTGCGCCGTAGTCTCTGAACTTCACCCTCGGATTCGCCACAACGGTCGGTACTTCGTCACGGAGGATCGAAGCAGCGTTTCACCGTCTAAATCTCTATTTAGAAGAAGATTTTAATGGAAGGGAGAAGAAGAACACAAGTTGCCTTATGCAAACTTATGGCATGGTAAGATTCGTGTAAATGCCTTACCCTTGGGTCCTATTTATAGGCTTTAGGGGTAGTTATTGTAGGAAATAACTAAATATAAGCTTATTAGCCTATATTAGCACATTCACTTATCATGTTCTTCATTCACTTATCAAGTGCCTTTTTGCACTTATAAAGTGACTTTTTCCACTTATCGAGTGGTCCTTTTCACACGAGAAAGGTTTCCTTCGCGCACGCTTTCTTGCACGCGACATCTGAGGTCCATAGGCCCTCATACATCCCCTCATGGGTGTATATATGTCGTCCATATCCAACAGAAAGTGAGCTCAAATCCAGAACCTTATTGCAACTTGGTTGCTAAGGACCCATTCTGGATCTGTCCATATTCTTTACCCGTCCCAGAACCTTCACTTCTTTAACGCGTCGTGAAGGAGACACCTCTGGGAAAAATCAAATGATTATAGTACGTACGGGGTGAGTTTTGGGCAAGAAAGAACACATTTTGTTGACAAATTCTCTCATATTTCACTTTGCCAGGTAAATATAAAATATCGATTCCACAACTTTGCTTTGCCTGAAGCAAAGATAGAGATTTGGCCAAATTATAATAATGTGAAATGAGGCAATAATAAGGTGAGCTGGACTCACTTATGAAATATGAGGTGTTGGACCTGAAGTCCTGGTATCAAAAATGATATCAAATCTTGTGGGATAGCTGAGTATTGTAGGAGAATTATAAAAAAATCGTTAGATATAAGCACTCTAATTTGCTATAGTTTTAGAGGTACAAATCGCTCAAACCAGGAAGTAATCAAGTAAGATGAGCTGAACTCACTTACAAGATGAATCTAATGCATCGACTGGTTTATGTCAAGGCGTAACCCAACGAATGGCAAAAAGAGGGAATTTTTGGTTGATGTTGCTATTGGATGTGACAACATTACCGATATAAAATTTCTTCAACTGCATATATAAATTTTTTATTTACTTTCCTTTCTTTTTGGGACACATATTGATAATATGATTAAAGGAAAGACAACCTAGACAAAGATCCTTAAAGGACTCAAACTAATAGGTTGTTGTTTGCACCTCTTAAAAACAGTATTGTTCTTAAGAGAGCAAATTAAAAGAATTAAGATTATTTTAATAACTCAAAATATTATCGGATTCCTGAAGAGAACATACCGAAATATCTGTTAAAGCCTATCTATCAGATATGATATGATATGAAAATCCTAGCTAGGCATAAATTCTTGGCTTACAGAATACAATCATCCTGAAGATGAACTATTATCCTGAAGATGAACTATCATCCTGAAGATGACATTAATCATCCTGAAGATGAACTATCATCCTGAAGATGACATTAACCATCCTGAAGATGAACTATCATCCTGAAGATGAACAATCATCCTGAAGATGAACTATTATCCTGGAAATGAACTATCATCCTTAAGATGACATTAATTAATCATCCCGAAGATGAAAACTTCATACAATGACGATTGATGAAGAAATATTAAAATCATTCTCCACTAAATACACCTATTTGGTTGTATGGATATACATTAAAAGACCCCTTTCCGTTAGCTGGAAGAGGGGAAGAATATACAAGGTCCAGAAGTACCTTAAAGTGTCTTTGGAACACTCTTTTACCTGGTCAAGTGCATGCGTCTCTCTTGAGTGTTAGCAGTATAGCTATTAACCAGGTACAATACAACGCCTGCAGCGCACCACTGGACTAGAGATATGTTGCTTCTGCGCTATCTCCAACGGTCGAGGAAAAATCCTCTATGTTAAATGTATTTGCATATGCAGGTTACAGATCATCGCGATGAATAGCATAAGAGGGACGTCCACCTCCTGAAGATCTACACAGAATCCTCCCAAGTCTACATCCTTCCGCCATCCCGAGAAGCCCATCACCCAAGGAGCAGTTCAAGAACATACAAAGCCAGGTCCTGAAGTACCTCGCAGACAATGACAATTGAGACGTGGAGCTGTCTACCAAGTTCGCAAACGCTCCTTTAGTTTCAGCTACTGCCTTATATGAGTGAAACTTGTATAGATGAGTGATGCTTGTACTTTACTTTTGCTTTCGAAATGTTGTAGATGAGATGGATGTATAGACACATAGGAGATAAATGTATAGATATATAGGATATCTGCAAGCCTGAAGCTTGATCAGATAAGGGGGAGTCAACTGTAGAGTTGTACTCTTTTTCCTTAGCTAGTGGTTTTTCCCACAGGGTTTTCCATAGTCAAGGTTTTAATGAGGCAACCACATTGACTCTGGATCCAGAAGTATCCACCCCTCGACACATCTCCAAATTAGGGGAAGTTATGGAGTGCTGTACTCTTTTCCCTTCGCTATCGGTTTTTTCCCAAAGGGTTTTTCATAGCTAAGGGTTTTTAACGAGGCAGTTACCCCTAACTTGGATCCAGAAGTATCCACCCTTTAAGATACTCAGTAGTACTAATGAATCATTCAGTATTCATAAAGTCGAGTATACCACGTTGGTTGGATTAGGGGAAGTGTTATGAATAGGACCCATTGGGCCTATTGGGTATCCACCCACATGAGTAACCATTATGAATACTATATAAAGGAGGCTAGGGGTTTCCTAGCATCAACCTTCTCCAAACATATTTCTCGTTCACAACAAATTGTCATTAATTATATGAGTTACAACAAGATTTATCCCATTGTTGAAGCTTGTATACTTAATTAGAATGAAATATCGAAATTATATTTCTTAATCTTCCCACAGGAATTAAGAAAGGGATACTTGTTATAAATAAGGGAGGCCTTTGGCCTTCACTCATCTTTATCCCCCCTCCCTATTATCCCTACTAATGTGGACCTTTGGTATCCTATGACCTTTGAGCTTCTATAAGTTTAATAAATAGAGAACCATGTCTTTGTGCCATGGTTACTCATTTTTCTTGATTATCTAACACGTTATCAGCACTTTTGTCTCTACTTCTAGAGCTTCTCCTAAAACATCCCCCAAATCTATCTTACCCCGCTAAGGAATCTATTGTTGCAGCGATTCGTTGCGGCAAAGCTTTTGCGACATCGATCTCTGGAGCAGGGATTATTTTATCTACGGCTTACAATGTTTTCTTCCCGAGATCAACGATCTAGAGGTATAATTTCTTATCCCGTAGACACATAATATTCAAAAACCCTATACATGTTTACTCAAAATCTAATACATACTACAACTTCTCTTAGATTTTGGCTTTTTGTTATTATTATCATAATATAACAACTTTGAAAAAAACTTACAAACTCTTCATCTCCCCCCCGAAGGGGCCTGCCCCTCTGCCCCCCGGACGGGGGGCCCTGTCGCCCCCCACACGGGGGGCCCCTGTCGCGCCGCCCCCCAGACGGTGGGGCCCCTGTCGCCCCCCCGCCCCGGACGGGGGGCCCCTATCGCATGCCCCTCGGACGGGGTCCCCTGTCGCGCCGCCCCCGGACGGGGGGGGGGGCGTCGGGCCGAAGCCCCCCCGGCCGGGGGCCCCTCTGGCCGCCGCCCCCCTCAGACGGGGGGCCCTTCTAGCTGCCACCCCCAGACGGGGGGCTCTTCTTGCCGCCGCCCCCCAGACGGGGGATCCTCTGTCGGCCGCCGACCACCCTGACGGGGGGATCCTCCATGGCGCCGGCCGCGCCGGGCGTTTTACGTAGATAGGGGAGGGGGGACACGATCTGTAAGATGAAGGGTTGGGGGTTTTACACTCCTTAACAAGAACCCTAAACTTTGTTTTAGGGTCTATGTACTTTTAAGGACGTTTTACTCCTTTTGGGCATTTTAAATTTAATTTTAAAACACAATTACAGCCCATGGGCCTGCAACCCAAAACTGAATTACAAATTAATTATTTTGGCTGTTTTTAGGCCTGGGGCCCACTCATAATCCAAATAGACTTAAACATTACTTTAGATCTGATTTTTAAATCGGTATTTCTTACTAAAAATTATTTAAAAAATATTTAGGAAAATTCCTTTATATTAATTTTGACAAATTTTTAATTGTTATTAACCATTTGCTACATATTATGTCAAACATGCAAACTTTTTAAAAATTTGGATTT
Source organism: Scilla litardierei (assembly GCA_030789695.1). Taxonomy (NCBI): domain Eukaryota; kingdom Viridiplantae; phylum Streptophyta; class Magnoliopsida; order Asparagales; family Asparagaceae; genus Scilla; species Scilla litardierei. Next base: position 186,549,376 of record CM061142.1, on the reverse strand, counting down.
ATTTTTAATCCTTCCCGATTTAAAAATTACAAAGACCCTGAGATCGCTCTGTCTTTAGTTACCTAACCTAAAGATGAATGACGTTTCCCCTGGTCAAAGTAATTTTTAAACCGTAATTTTTTTACCATATATGTTGTAAATGTATCTTTTGCATGCGTAATTGCGTCAATTGATTTTGATATTGCATGTAGCAATTATTAACTGCGTGGATGTTTAAATAAGACAAAATGTGTTTTTTTGGGATCGGCCAATATTGATATCCCATTATTAATTTCCTTAGCTTTGTATTTTTCTTTTCTGAGTGAAATTGTAGTGATGTTTTTATGTATATATGCCAAAGACCGGTGTTACTACCTATAAAGACGGAGTTGAAACTTGCATCTATCTGGGACCCCAATGGGTTTCCAGTTTGTATTTTTCTTTTTTCTGCTTTATGGACTGAAATACGGACTTTGGACATTGTATGTTTTGGGTATCTAGCCGATCCCCGCTTTTTTTTCTTATTTATTTTCTTCAAAATGAGCATGATTTAAAATTACTTGTTATTAATTCATGCTTATTTAATTGCATAGATATACAATGGCAAAATTGGCTAGCGTCGATTTCGAAGTACTTGACGCGGCAGGAAAGAACTATCTTAGCTAGCGAGTGGACCTGAAGTTCTACTTGCGTTCTATGGCCCTCCTTTACTCAATTGTGGCCCCCGCAGCGGCCGTGACAACGGCTGACAATGCCCCAGAAGCGGCACAGCCATCTAGCAGTTCTCACCGTAGTCTCCGGCATGGATAAGGCGAAAGCCATTATTTATATCAGGAGACACATATATCGGACCTTAAAGGCCGAATACTTAACGGTAGAAGACCCTCATGAGTTGTGGACAGCACTTGAGGCATGTTATAGGCATCAGATAGATGTCATACTGCCACGTGCCAGTTATGAGTAGGAAAATCTCCATCTTCAGGACTATAAGTTCGTTGCTGAGTACAAATTAGCACTTCATAATATCACCTCACGCCTGAAGTTGTGTGGTGAAGAAGTCTCGGAGCACCGCATGTTGGAAAAGACATTTACCTCGTTCCACGAGAAAAATGCCATCATCATGCAACAGTACCGTGAACGCAACTTCACGAAGTTCTCTGATTTGCTATCTTGCCTTCTTACGGCAGAGCAGAACAGAGACTTACTACTGGCCACTCATAATCTGTGCCCTGCTGGTGCTGCCCCTCTCCCTGAAGCCCACCATGTTTCTCTCCAGAAGTGGAAAAACAAGAAGAAGGCTAGACAGAACAAAGGGAAAGCTGCAATAAAGCCATCAAGAACACCACTCCAGAACAACAATAACCAGAGGAAGAAAAACTACACATGGAAGCATAAGAACAATGATCCAGTGTCGATTCCTAAGAAGAACTGGGAGGATAAATGCCATAGATGTGGCATGACTGGACATTGGTCCAGAAACTGCCGCACTCCTTGCCACCTCCAGGATCTGTATCTGGTGAGCCAGAAGCCTCCGCCTGAAACAAACTTGTCAGCTATTCAACAGCCAACCAAGTTCACTGCAAATTATTTCGATAATGACGACCTGCTCGATTGAGCCATATCTTTATATTTATGCATTTAAATTCCATGTAGCTTCATCGGTAGTTTGTTTTGAAAGTTTTTCTATTTGAATGACAGTTTTTCATTTACTCAAATAAACTTTCAATTTGCTTATAGATAGATGAAGTCTAAGTGCCTTGTGGACAGTGCCTCAACGCACACTATCCTTCGCGAACCATGCTATTTTTATAGCTTAAACAAATATGACGGTCTCGTAATCACAATTTCGGGACTGTCCAACATAATTGAAGGAACTGGGGAAGCAATCATATTGCTCCCAAATAACACAAGACTAAAATTACAAAATACACTATTCTCTCCAAAATCCAATAGAAATCTCATAAGTTTCAAAGATATTCGTTTTAACGGATGTCACTTAGAAACTAGAGATGAAGAAAACACTGAATATATGTATGTGACTCGTCAAGAAGATGGCCAGAAGACCATCTACGAACGATTTAAGGGGCTCCCGTCGGGTCTTTACCACACATATATTCAACCAATTGAAGCCAATATGACTGAGCACTAGAAGTGACTTTCATTGCCAGAGTTTCAACTCTGGCACAATAGACTAGGTCACCCTGGATCAGCTAAGTTGCGTTGCATCATCTCTGAATCCGGCGGACATAATTTGAAAACCCAGAGGATTTTCAGAAGGGTGAATTTCCTTGTCCCCCTTGTTTTAAGGGAAAACTAATAACGAGACCATCCCTCCTGAAAGTGGAATTAGAGTCTCCAGGCTTCCTAGAGATAATTCATGGTGACATTTGCAGGCATATTCACCCTGCAAGTGGCCCATTTCGGTACTTCATGGTACTGATTGATGCATCCACAAAATGGTCTCATGTGTGCCTATTGTCCACCCGCCACCTAGCTTTCCCCAAGCTATTGGCACAAATAATTAGGTTGCAATCCCATTTTCCTGATAACAATATCAAGAAACTACGTCTTGATAATGCGGGCGAATTCACTTCACAAGTCTTTGATGACTATTTCCGTGCAATGGGTATCAAAGTTGAACATCATGTACCTCATGTTCACACCCAGAATGGATTAGCAGAGTCTCTTATAAAGAGACTCCAATGGATTGCACGTCCATTGCTCATGCAATCCCAGTTAGCTGTGGAGGCTTGGGGGCATGCTATACTACATGCCGCATCGCTCATTAGGATAAGGCCCTCTGGTGGCCATACATTATCCCCGATGCAGCTAGCATATGACGCTCCACCAGATATCTCCCATTTTAGAGTATTTGGTTGTGTGGTGTGTCCCAATAGCACCATCTCAGTGGACCAACATGGGTCCTCAGCGTCGTCTAGGTATCTATAATGGGTTTGATTCGTCCTCTATTATTAGATACCTAGAACCTCTAACGGGGGACATATTTAAGGCACGTCTTGATGACTGTGAATTCGATGAGAAATCATTTCCAAAACTAGGCACATAGTCTAAGAAGCATGATGCTTCTGAGACCATTTCTTGGGACAAGAAATCTTTGTCCCTTTATGATCCGCGTACTAATCTGTGTGAAGATGGGATCCTGAAGATCCTTCACATTCAGAACACAGTACACCTACTACCAGATAAATTTACGGACAACCAGAAGATTGTTTGATCACACATCCCTGCTGCCAATACGTCAGCTAGGATTGACATCCCCAAAGATGGATGCAATCCACCGGCAGCAGAATTGGATGTACCTCAATTGAAAAGAGGATGCACTCCAGGTTCAAAAGATAAAGTTCCTCAAAAGAGGAAGATTCCTGGAGATAACAAGATGATCCCTCCACAGGATGCTGAGCTCAGACCGCGAGCTCTCCTCTCCTTATTTTCACTGCAGAGGAAACTATAGGAGAAACATCATTAAATTATGTACGTACTGGAGAGGTACTGGACAGACATAGCACATTCGTCGATGACGATTTTGCGTTCCTTATTGCCGTTCACGTCACTGAATACGACGATGACGTCGAACCACGATCTCTAGAGGAATGTAAATGCAGAGATGATTGTGTTGGATATTGGACTCCCCGGATTTGGTTTTGGATGATGAACAAACATAAATATTTCGTGAACTAACAATTTGTGAGCGTAGTTATGGAGATCGTCACCAAATTCATATGAACATCCAAAGCGACATCTCGAGACTTCTCAAAGCACGTGATCGTATGCCTAAAGCTTCGTTGAAGCTTATGGACCATTTTAGAAGTCATGAAGATTCGATTGAAGCTATTGAAGAAGGTATCGTCAAGTTTTATTTATAGTCTTTAAGCTTCTTTCGTAGAATGTTAAGCCTTGAGTAGGTCTTACGGTTTAAATCTTCATAACGCTCCTATCTTAGCTCTAGGATCTTAGTAGAAGTCCATACAAACTTTCCCGAAGCTTCGCGCTTCGATTCGCGACTTCTTGTGCATGTTAGTTGGTTCAAGAAGAAGAACTGACCGACTAGATGGTGATCTAGTCGGTCGGTAAAGCTTCTTGGACCGACTAGTTTTTGTCAGTCAATTCTAAGCTCTTTACTGTTTACAGTTAGTCGGTCTACGTTGACTCACCGACCGACTAGTTTGTGAACTAGTAGGTCAGTGATGCTTCTGTGACCGACTAGTTGAGCTTTCCCTGTACATGCACATTTGAGCCTGAGCTACTATTTATCTTTAGTCGGTCTGTGTTCATTGATCGACCGACTAGTTGATGAACTAGTCGGTCAACTTTCCTTCTTGGACCGACTAGTTGAGCTTTACTGTACATGCCAATTTTCACCTAACTTAGTGTTTATCGTTAGTCGGTCTATGCACATTTGGCGACCGACTAGTTGATGAACTAGTCGGTCAACATTTGTTCTTGGACCGACTAAATAAATTTGTGCTCAGACTTCAGTTTTATCTCTTAGTCGGTCTCAGTTAAGCAACCGACCGACTAGTTATGAAACTAGTCGGTCAGCTACTCTTCTTGGATCGACTAGTTCCTTTTGTATGTGCTTCGACCTTTTGGCTGTTCTTCCATTTGTCGGTCTACGTTAAATGACTGACCGACTAGTTGATGAACTAGTCGGTCGGTGGTTGTTCTTTGACCGACTAGTTGGGTTCAGAAAAGAGCCGTTGGAGCATTTAATGACTCGAATTTCTTTCTCTCTATCCTCTATCCTATAAATACTTGTTGAGCTGCATTCATTGCACTCAAGGCTGATATTATTGCAAGTTTAGAGATCAAGAGAAATCATTCCAAGCTCATTCAAAGCTTTTCATTCCATTCAATAATCTCTCCTCACTCTTACTTACAAAGAGAGATTCATTGAGTGTGAAGCCTTCCAAGCCAAGTGCTTGATCCTAGGTCACCAACAATCCCATAGCTCTCCATCGCTGGTCTACATCTTGGAGCTAGGGTTTGGTGCCTTCTTCTTCCTCAAAATCATCCTTGCCCTAATTCGTAAGTATACTCAAGGCATAGGTATTTTGTGGTAAGTTATTCTATTTCATTTACTTTCATTTTGTAAGTGTTTATCTCTCGGTTGTGAGAGTTGTGTTTGTGATCCCGGGTTGTGGGAGTCACAAATTACTTTGTGTATGATTTGACTTGGTGAAGGTTCTTCACAAGTATTTCATAGTGGAAATCTTGAGTTAGGGTTTCTAACTCAAGTATCCGGAGGGGATCCGGGTGGTTGGGACGTAGGATCACCGGGAACAAGTCGGGGAGAATTGGATGGATCCGAACCCAGTAATATCGTTGTTTGCGATTGTTTCTTTGTTGTCTAACATTTACTTTTCCGCATTGTTTGGTAGAGTTTGCAAGTAATTAGGAATTATACTCCTTGTTATTTTAAAGTACTATTCACCCCCCCTCTAGTACTTGTGCAGTAGCTTAGCAGGGCATTACATTTGGTATCAGAGCCAAGTCTATAGCTATGTCTGCCAACGACAACAAGACAGTTCGTCCACCCTCCGACTATAGCACCTTCAAGAACCGTGAAGGAGCTTCTTCGGTAATGGAAGGACATTCCTCAACGAGGCCTCCATTCTTCAACGGTACCAACTACGGGTACTGGAAATGCCGGATGGAAACTTTCCTCCGGAGTGCTTCACTATGGAGGACCACGATGAAGGAATATGTCGAGCCCACCGAAGAAGATTTCGAGAAATGGACTCCCGCGGAGGTCGCCGCGGAGGTAAGCAATGCCAAGGCAATGAACGCCTTGCAATGCGCATTGGAGCCCGAGGACTTCAATAAGATATGCACATGTAAGAGTGCATATCAAATTTGGAACTCCCTCCTCATCTTACATGAAGGGACGAGTAGGGTAAGAGACTCTAAACTCGTTGTAGTTAATAAAGATTACGAGATGTTTCATATGCTACAGGGTGAGAAGATGAAGGAGTATTATGCTCGCTTCGTCGACATCATAAACGAGTTAGAGGCTCTCGGCAAATCCTACACCCAAAAGGAGAAATGTTCGAAGCTTATCGAAGGACTTCCTTCGAGTTGGGAAAAACGTACCTTCGCCATTGAGGAAGGTAATGATATGAACAAGTATACCGTAGTTCAACTAATGGGTACTTTAATGTCTTATGAGGTACGCACGGATAGCAAGTTGAAGTTGCAGGAAAAGATGAAGTCTTACCTACAACAAGAAGATCCAAAGAAGAAAGCTATTGCTTTCAAGGCCACTCCATCTACTTCCACATCAACCGATGATGAGAACTCGAAAAACGAGTTGGACTTGGAGTCCATGGCACTCATGGCCAAGAAGTTCAACCGGTTCTTCCGGAAAGGTAACTTCAAAAATTAGTCAAAGTTCAATTCTTCTAACGCCTCTTCTTCTTTGTGCTTTAAATGCAACAAGCCAGGACACATGAAAGCGGAGTGTCCTCTAAACAAGCAAAAGGAGAAGTGGAAGGCGCCGAAGTACGACAAGTCCAAGAAGTACAAGAAAGGGAACAAAAAGGGGCTTGTCGGGACTTTCACCGACTCCGATGATTCCTCAAGCGGAGAGTCGGACGATGAGCAAGTGGAACAAGCACACATGTGCTTCATGGCAAGAGAGGAGCATGATCAATGATATTCCTCTTCCGATGATAGCGACAATGCAGGCGATGAGGTAACCATGGATGACCTTAGGAATGCTAATTCTCAATTGTGGTCTAAGTATACTAAATTAGTAAATAGGTATACTAAAGTAAAAGATGACTTAGCTAGCATTCAAACCTCGCCTAAAACTATCATCACCAACAACGACACCGTTGTTGAAGGGTTGAAGAATGAGATTGTTAATCTCAAGACTCAACTTGAACATGTTAGCATTGAAGATCCGGATGAACACAAGATAGCGGATTTGACTTCTCAAAACTCGACTTTGAGTATTGAGAATGAGAATCTTAAATCTCGTGTTTATGTGCTCACATCGCAAGTATCCACTTTGGATGCTTCTATGCGTTCTCTCACCGAGAAATATGAGAACACATTAGGCCGAATTAATAAATTCAATACGGGTAAGGACCATTTGGATAAAATCCTAAGTGACTTACTTCCGGCCAATCACCACATTGGTTTGGGGTATACGATGGGAAGTTCATCCAAATCGGCCACTACTTTTGTTAGGCCAACTTCCGGTGACTCAACGAGTGGTAGCAAACACTCTATTGGTAGTTCATCTACCAATGGTGCTTCCACCTCGTCCACACCCTCTTTCGGAAAGAAACCCACTTTGGGTGGACCTCCAAAGAAGGGGCATGCTTATATGTACACCAATACTATGCCACGTAGGAACACACGTCCTACTCCACCGGCTCACACATATGATGATTTCTATGCTACACATTCTCGGGCACGTGCACACCATGTGAGACACCGTCACGCACGTGTTCCCACACATGCATATGTTCACCCACCTCATCATATGAATAATTCTCGTCATGCACCATTCCATCATGTTCCTTATGCCTATCCACGACATGCATCACGTAGAAACCAACAACGCATGCATGCACCCAATAGGATGAGGGCTCCCAAAATATTCACAATTTGGAGCCCAAAGGACACAAGCATGGATGAAAAACAAGTTTACATGAATGCTTATTTTTCGGATGTTGTGCATAGTAGAAATTATGTGGGAAAGTCTAAGTCCAATTGGACTTGGCTTCCAAAGGTCTAATCTTTTGGACCCAATGACCTTGGGTACCATGAAGTTGGTATTACACACACCTTTTCATTCCCTCGCGCACCTCCTCAAAATGGTGTGGTTGAGAGAAAGAATAGGACGCTAGTGGAATGTGCTCGCACTATGCTTGATGATAGCCAACTTGGCCATCAATTTTGGGCGGAAGCGGTACATACCGCTTGCTATGTGTTTAATAGAATACTTTTGAGGCCCGACACTAAACAAACTTGTTATGAATTGTTGTTTGGTAGGTTGCCTAAAGTTAAACATTTTCATGTTTTTGGTTCGAAATGTTTTATTAAGAACACATATGGTAGTTTGGATAAATTCGATCCAAGATCCGATGAGGGGATTTTTGTTGGGTATTCCTCACGTAGCAAAGCCTACCGGATATTCAACAAACGAACCTCAACGATCGAGGAATCACTTCATGTTTCATTTAATGAAGGATTTGTTCCAACGAGAATTACTAATGATGATGACTCTATGGATGTCTTATGTGATTCAATTGGTAATTCTAACTCTATTAATTCTATTGATTCTATTGATACTAACCCGACTAATGAAGTTGTTGAGAATGTTCCTAGTGATCAAGGTATTCCCAAACGGCTTCATACCGTTCGTGACCATCCTCATGAGCAAGTCATTGGCAATATCCATGATAGTGTCAAGACGAGATCGCAAGTGAACTACTTCGCTCATTGTGCCTTTGCCTCCTCGATAGAGCCAAAGAATGTTAATGAAGCATGCGAAGATAGCGCTTGGATCTTAGCCATGGAGGAGAAACTCATTCAATTCGAGAGGAATGAAGTTTGGGAGCTTGTTCCATTGCCAACGAAGAACCACACCGTCATAGGGACAAAGTGGATCTTCAAGAACAAAACCGACGAAAACCATGTCGTCGTCCGGAACAAAGCTCGGTTAGTTACTCAAGGCTACCGTCAAGAGGAAGGTATTGATTTCGAAGAATCCTTCGCTCCGGTAGCTAGATTAGAATTAATTAGATTATTATTGTCTTTTGCATGCCATAAAAATTTCAAACTATTTCAAATGGATGTAAAAAGTGCATTTTTAAACGGAGATGTCGTTGAGGAAGTTTACGTTTCTCAACCTCCGGGCTTTATTAATGAAAAATTTCCAAATCATGTTTTAAACTAAAGAAAGCGCTTTACGGTTTGAGACAAGCTCCTCGAGCTTGGTATGATCGCCTAAAGAATTTTCTTTTGGATTTGAATTTTAAAATGGGAGAAGCCTATTCTACACTTTTTGTTAAGCATTCGAATAATGATATAATTTTAGTTCAAATATATGTGGATGATATCATTTTCGGTGCTACTAACTTTGCTCTTTGCGAAGAGTTTTCTAATGTGATGAAGGAACAATTTGAGATGAGCCACATGGGTGAGCTCAAATATTTCTTAGGTCTCCAAATTTGCCAAATGGACGATGCAATCTTCATCCACCAAACGAAGTATACGGTGGAGTTGCTAAAGCGATTTGGAATGGAGAATGCCTCCGGAAAGAAGACTCCAATGAGCACGACTACGCATCTTGATAAGGACACGGGCGGTAAAGAAGTAGACATTCGTCTATATCGAGGTATGATTGGTAGTTTACTTTATCTTACCGCAAGTAGGCCCGATATTATGTTTGTCGTATGCATATGTGCTCGTTATCAGTCTCAACCTAAGGAGTCTCACTTAGTAGCGGTAAAACGTATTTTCCGTTATCTAAGTTATACACCTGATTTTGGATTACTTTATCCAAAATCTAGCACATATGAGTTAATCTCATATAGTGATGCCGATTATGCGGGATGCAAATCCGACAGGAAAAGTACTAGTGGCACTTGCCATTTTATAGGAAATTCCCTTGTCTCTTGGTTTTCCAAGAAGCAAAATTCCGTATCACTTTCAACCACCGAGGCAGAATATATTGCCGTCGGTGCCACGTGTGCTCAAGTTCTTTGGATGAGACACACACTTAAAGACTTTGGTATAAACTGTGATACTTGCCCTATCATGGTGGACAACCAAAGTGCAATATGTCTTTCCAAGAACCCGGTACACCATTCCCGTTCGAAACACATAGATGTCCGACACCATTTCTTAGATGATCATGTTGCTAAAAAGGACATCATATTAGTGTACGTTGAAACCCAAAAGCAAATCGTCGATATTTTCACGAAACCCCTAAAGGAGGACTCCTTTGTGCGGTTACGTCGAGAATTGGGGATTATGGGTGAATCCGAGATATAGGATTCATTTTTTATTCAATATTCTTGCATGCTATTCTATTCGTTATATTTGCTCATGCTTGAAGTATTGAAATTTTCTGGATTTTTGTTGAATTTTCGGAATTTTCGCTCGATTTGTGCGTAATCGTCAAATTTCAGATTTTCGATGTTTAATGGGGTAGTATAATGATTAATGAGAGTATTTTGATGTTTCATCCAAGTGTGATTAGGAGAGAAATCAAATTTCATAGTTTTTCAATTTTTGAACTCTCTTAGTCGGTCCAAGTTCATTGGCAGACCGACTAGATTCAGTTCTAGTCGGTCAGCAAATGAGCTTAGACCGACTAAATCTTGTCAGGAATTTTGCCTTCAGTTACTGTTTACAACTAGTCGGTTCAAGCTCATTGAACGACCGACTAGATCGTGATCTAGTCGGTCAGTGCTTGAACTGTGACCGACTAGTTGTGACGGGGACTGAAGTGTCTTTTCGACTTCCGATCGATTAAAACCTCATTTCGACCGACACTTTTCCTTTTTAGTCGGTTTCCATTTTCTCCTCCAGCTCGAAAACCCCCGACCCTTCGACTTCCCTCCTCCCTCTCCGTCGTGTCCGGCCTGTTTCCGGCCACCCCCGCCGTCACCGACCGTCGCCCTCTCCTCCTAAGTGATCCTCTCTCATCTCTTAGCTTCCTAGGGTTAGGGTTAGTTCTCTAGGGTTAGATTTTCAGCGGTAAGGGTTTCATTTCTAGGGTTTCGATTCTCTAGGGCTTCTTCGATCTCTTGCGTCGTGTCGTGCCTCGATTATGGCTCGTACACGTATTCCGATCACTCCCTCTGGCCCTTCGCCTATGACCGTCGATTCACTACCCTCGGACCCCCCTCCTCCGAAACGTCGTTCGAAGCCTACCGAACCCTCTTCATCTTCGCCTCCTCTTAAGTGTAAGAGGACGACGAAAGCGAAGCCCCGTGCTCAACCTAGAACCTAACCCAAGCCTAAGTCCAAGCCCAAGGAACTTGCATCTCCCTCCTCTTTCCATACCCCTACGGATTCTGATACTGAGTATAGACCCGAGCCTGAGACTCATAGGGAACCCACTCCTCCTACCCATCCTGAGTCTAGCTCCCGACCACGTACGTCTACCCGTCAGCCTAAGGGAAAGGCTCCGATGCCGGTTGGCGGTGTCGATATTTCGTTGTGTCGCGACGACCCTTTGTGTCTCGCAGCTTACAACCGTATCGAACACTGCCCACTGCTTCTGGAGCATTTCGTCCAGTTTAGTGACTTCCTAGGTCTCGCCGATCTTCTTTCTTCCTCGGGTCTTCTCGATTACCTTCGATATGACCCTAAGGCGAACCCACACCCCTACCCTCGCCTAGTAAAACTTTTCTATGCCAATAGGATCCGGGGTCAGTACGATGCGACCCACTCTGTTGAGACGACTGTTTTGGGGACTCCTATAGTCCTCACAGCAGAAATCTTAGGAGAGATTTTGGGTATCTACTCGTCTGGCCTCCTCCCCTCAGACATTTCTGTTGATGATATCACCTCCCTTGATCAGGTCGTCCTATCTCAGATTTTCCACCAGATTCCTCCCGCCATGATTGGCGTGCCCTCCAAATCCTTCAAGCCTATCGCCTGGGTCCTGAATTTGATTCTGAAGTCGTGCTTGCTTCCCAAGTATGGCTCCTCATCTCTACCGTCCCAGCCCTTCTTGAAGTTGATCTATGCTATTTTCATGGGGAGCTCGATTAACTGGGCTCGCATTATACTCGATAAGATGGACTCTTTCGAGTGTATTCGCAAGTCCACGAAGTCGGCTCATATCCCCTTCCCGTGCTTGTTGACTCTGGTATTCCGTCACTTCCGTGTCACTCTTCCTCCTGACAATGAGCTTCCCCTTGGTCCTCCCCTGAACGCGACGGCCGTCAAGAAGTCTCTTACGGCGCTCCGTCACGTTCAGAGGACGACACCTTCAGCGTCAGCCTCTGCCTCTGCCTCAGCTGCTCCCTCTTCCACTCTTACCGAGCTCGTTCGTTCTCTGTGACGTTTGGAGTCTCGTCAGGCTCGTTCTGAGGAGATTCTCTGCCGTATAGCTCGTCACCTTGATATTGAGGTCCCTCCGTCTTTTTCTGACGAGGATGAGTTGGATGAGGAGGACATTGAGGAGCTTGCTCGTGCTTCTACTCGTGCCCCCGAGGGCACTTCTGGTGATGCTGCTGCTGATTCGTCTGCTGGTGCCCCCGAGAGCACACCTGTTGCCACCGCTCCTGCGATGGATGCTCCGACTGGTGCTCCCGAGGCCACTACCGTCGCTGCTCCTGAGATCGTCTCTTCTGCCGTGCCTGAGACTTCTGCCGTCGCTCCCGTTGACATTCCAGATGTTCCTGTTACCACCTTCGCTCCTGCAGAGCCTACAGTTGCTTCTGATCCTCCCGCCGCCTCTTGAGCTTCTTTGAGGCCTCTCCCGATGCACATTGGATGACATATCTAGTTGTGAGAGAGATTGGGTAGGATAGTGAGGGTGGCTATTTTTTTGGATCATTTTGATGATGTATCTTGATGCATTTTGATGATGTTGTATGTTGTGTGACACTCTGATATCTGTGTGATATGATGCTGTATTTTGTGCCCCGATCGTTGGATCGATGTTTTGTATGTTGACGATGTATGATTTTGTTGTATCATGGTTTATATATATATATATATACATCGACATTGACATTTCATTCTCTAGTGCACATTATATATATTCTTCATATGTCTCTGATGTTTGATTTCGTCGCTCGACGATAATAACTTGGTTAAATAGAAATTTCTTCTATGGAAACATAGAATTGTTTTCCATGCACTAAATTAACCAAGAATGTTGATATTGGAGAGTATATTCCATAACTCAATCCGTAAAATAGATTTGAGTTTTGATGATTTTATTTATCGATTTTCGACTTTGGTCTCATTGACACGCCTTGATTTCATTCGTATTTTCCTTTGGTGTCATTTGAACCATGGTCGTATTCTACGACTCCCGTGCCTTTAATTTGAAGCCATTGTTGTTGTCGTTGATCTCCTCCCGCTCTTTTTGCTTATGCCAAAGGGGGAGAGATATAATAATAACGATGTGCTAAATGATAATTTAAAGCATTATTCCAAGAATCTAATTTGATATGTTAGATTCAGGGGGAGTTAAGATATATAAACGGATTTTCAAATCCGATATTTCAATAACCAACATTTGGTATTCGATATTTCAATAATCGATTCTCATTTATATACTTTACTCGTCTGCTTGATGCGTATTATTATTGTTTAATTTGGAATTAACGTGTCATCAATGCAGGGGGAGTAAGTAAATTTCATTTGAATTATTATTGTTGATTATTATTTATGTTGGTTTGTCATCACCAAAAAGGGGGAGAATGTTGGATATTGGACTCCCCGGATTTGGTTTTGGATGATGAACAAACATAAATATATCGTGAACTAACAATTTGTGAGCGCAGTTATGGAGATCGTCGCCAAATTCATATGAACATCCAAAGCGACATCTCGAGACTTCTCAAAGCACGTGATCGTATGCCTAAAGCTTCGTTGAAGCTTATGGACCATTTTAGAAGTCATGAAGATTCGATTGAAGCTATTGAAGAAGGTATCGTCAAGTTTTATTTATAGTCTTTAAGCTTCTTTCGTAGAATGTTAAGCCTTGAGTAGGTCTTACGGTTTAAATCTTCATAACGCTCCTATCTTAGCTCTAGGATCTTAGTAGAAGTCCATACAAACTTTCCCGAAGCTTCGCGCTTCGATTCGCGACTTCTTGTGCATGTTAGTTGGTTTAAGAAGAAGAACTGACCGACTAGATGGTGATCTAGTCGGTCGGTAAAGCTTCTTGGACCGACTAGTTTTTGTCAGTCAATTCTAAGCTCTTTACTGTTTACAGTTAGTCGGTCTACGTTGACTCACCGACCGACTAGTTTGTGAACTAGTCGGTCAGTGATGCTTCTGTGACCGACTAGTTGAGCTTTCCCTGTACATGCATATTTGAGCCGGAGCTACTGTTTATCTTTAGTCGGTCTGTGTTCATTGATCGACCGACTAGTTGTAATGCCCTACAAGCTACTGCACAAGTACTAGAGGGGGGGTGAATAGTACTTTAAAAATAACAAGGAGTATAATTCCAAATTATAGTGCAAACAACTACCAAATCAATTTGCGGAAGCTTAAATTGAATGACAACAACAAAATTAACAATGCTAACAAAAGATGTTACTGGGTTCGGATCCACCCAAGTCTCCCCGACTTGTTCCCGGTGATCCTACGTCCCAACCACCCGGATCCCCTCTGGATACTTAGGTTAGAAACCCTAACCCAAGATTTCCACTATGAATATCTTGTGAAAAACCTTCACAAGATCAAATCATACATGCAATGGCAAAAGTGAATCCCACAACCCGGGATCACAACCTTCTCTCACAACCGAGAGAATCAATAAGCAATATAAACAAGTTTATAATGAAATAAACAATCTTACCACAAAATCCTATACCTTGAGCTTTTCTTACCCAATAGGTGAAAGGAAGGATTTGGGGAAGATGAAGTCACCAAGACCTAGCACCAAGGAAATGACCAGCAATAGGTGCCTAGGAGTGATTTGGAGACTTGAATCAAGCTAGAGCTTGAAGAGCTCACCAAGAACAAGCTTCTCTCAATATGGATTCTAGATCTAGAAAGTGAGAGAATGGGTTTCTTGTGAGGAAGAGAGCTTTGGAAATGAGTGAGAATGGCTATCTCTTTTGATCTCAATGAATCTCTTAATGGCAGCTCTAACCTAGAGAGAAATGACCTAGGTTCGTATTTATAGGGTCCCAAAAAAACAAGTTAGGTCAATTCCCAACGGATAGAAATCTGAGGCAACTAGTCGGTCAAAGAACAACCACTGACCGACTAGTTCATCAACTAGTCGGTCAGTCAAACAACATGGACCGACTAAGTGAGGAACTGAGAAGAGATAGAAAATTCAGACCTAGAAATCTAGTCGGTCCAAGAAGACATTCTGACCGACTAGTTTCACAACTAGTCGGTCAGTCAGTGAACGTAGACCGACTAAGAGGCAAAGTGAAATAGTCTGAATACAAATTGACTTAGTCGGTCCAAGAACAAAAGTTGACCGACTAGATTGTCAACTATTCGGTCACCAAACGTTCTTAGACCGACTAAACGATAAACAGTAGCTTAGAAGAAATTTGGCATGTACAGTAAATCACAACTAGTCGGTCAAAGAAGCATCACTGACCGACTAGTTCACAAACTAGTCGGTCGGTGAGTCAACGTAGACCGACTAACTGTAAACAGTACTGAACAAGAAATTAAGGAAGTAAACTAGTCGGTCCAAGAAGCTTTGCTGACCGACTAGATCACCATCTAGTCGGTCAGTACTTCTTCTTGTACCAACTAACATGCACAAACAAGTCCGAATCGAAGCGCGACGCTTCGAGGAAGTTAGAATGAACTTGTACAAAGATCCTAGAGCTACGATATGAGCGTTATGAAGATAGAAACGTAAGATATACTCAAGGCTTAACATTCTATAAATCAAAGCTAAAAGACTATAAATAAAACCTTAAGGAACGGTCTTCGAAAGCTTCGATCAATTCTTCATGACTTCCAAAACGGTCCAAGAGCTTCAACGAAGCTTTAGGCAATGAATACGAGCTTTGAGAAGTCTTGAGATGTCGCTTTGAATGTTCTCGTGAATTTGGCAACGATCTCCAATACTGCGCTCACAAATTGTTAGTTCATGAATTATTTATGTTTGCTCATCATCCAAAACCAAATCCGGGGAGTCCAATATTCAACATTCTCCCCCTTTTTGGTGATGACAAACCAATCATAAATAATAATCAAAAATAATGATTCAAATGTAAAATACTTACTCCCCCTGCATTGATGACACGTTAATTCCAAAATGAGTATATATAAATTGCATCAATGAGACGAGTAAGATATATAACGAGAATCGATTTTTGAAATATCGGATTTTGAAAATCCTTATATATATCTTAACTCCCCCTGAATCTAACACATCAAATTAGATTCTTGGAAAATGAGTTAAATTTTCATTTGACCTATTTATTATCATTATCTCTCCCCCTTTGGCATTATCCCAAAAAATGGGGGGCATACAATGACAACAACTAGGAAATGGAAAATCCAACATCGGGAGTCGTAGACAATGACGATGGACCTAATTGACACCAAGGGAAAAGTGTTGAAATCAAATCAAGGTGTGCCAAATTGTCCATTATCAAAAAGCGATAATTAAAATCATCATAAATACCAAATATTTATTCATTTATTGAATTATGAAACATACTCTCCAATATTCAATATTCTTGGTTAAATTTGTGCATGGAAAACAATTCTATACAATTATAGAAATATAATCTATTTAACCAAGTTTTTAAGCGTCGAGAGAAGAATTCACATTTCATATGCGATGAACGAAAGGTAAAAGTGCACGACGAATTAAAACATGGAGAACATCGATGTATATATATATAAAAACATCTAGAGTACATCCAAAAAGGATATCACATCGAGTACATCAAGTATAACATACCATCGATATAAACATCAAAATACAACATCATCATCAACATCAAAATACAACATCGTCATCAACATCATCCAAAGTACATCAAAATATAACACCGACATCCAGAAAAATCAAAATACATCAAAATAACCCTCAAACTCCATCCTAACCCAAAATACTCTCAATAAGATGCATCATCCAATGAGCAGTGGAGAGTCCTCGAAACTGACGATCACGAGGAAGTGGCTGGATCTGCAGTCTCCGTGGGTCCAGTCGACGGAGTGGACTCAGGCTCTGCAAGGAGGAGAGGCGTGTCAACAGACGGGATCGTCGGGGTAGGTGTGGAGACATCGACGGTAGGCTCAACGGCTGGGGTCTCAACAGGAGTATCAGCAGGCAAAGCAGGAGCAGGCTCGGCAGCAGGAGTAGCAGCAGCCTCAGAAGTCTGAACTACTGGTGCAGAAGTCTCTGGGGCATCGGAAGTGGTGCCATCTCCAGGAGCAGATGTGGTAGCAGATGTGGTAGCAGCAGCAGCAGCAGTGGCATCATCGCCACGAGCCAAGGAAGTGACCAGCTCATCAATATCCTCATCGTCCATCTCCTCATCCTCAGAGACAGGAGGAGGAAGCTGGACGCCCATCAAGTTAGCCATACGGCAAACTACCTCCTCGGTACGAGCCAAACGCGACTCGTGCCGACGAAGTAAGCGTACGACATCATCTAATGTGGCAGAAGGAGTGGGGGCTGCAGCAGCTGAAGGAGGAGGGACAGAAGCGGCTGAGGGAGTGGCCTGAGATGCAGAAGGTGTCGACCGCTGCACGTGATGGAGTGCCGCAAGAGATTTCTTAACGGCCGTCGCGTTCAGAGGAGGACCAAGGGGACGCTCATCATCAGGGGGCAAGGGGACACCGAAACGACGGAATACCAAGGTCAGGAGACACGGATATGGGATATGCGCAGATTTAGTGGTCTTGCGTATACACTCGAAAGAGTCCATCTTATCGAGTATAATGCGAGCCCAATTAATCTCGCTACCCATAAACAGAGCGTATATCAGTTTCAAAAACGGCTGAGATGGAAGAGATGAAGATCCATACTTGGGAAGAAGGCAGGATTTGAAGATCAGGTTAATCACCCAAGCATTCGGCTTGAATGATTTCGAAGGGACACCAATGAATGCGGGGGGGATAACCTGGAAAATCTCACCTAGGGTAGGCTGATCGAGGGAGGAGATATCGTCAACTGAGATGTCAGAAGGGAGGAGGCCACACGACGAGCAACCTATCAGCTCCCCCAAGATCTCTGCCGTGAGGACTATAGGAGTCCCCAAAACAGAAGTCTCGATGGAGTGAGACTCATCGTATTGGCCCCAGACACGATTGGCATAGAATAATTTGACCAGGCGAGGATAGGGTCTAGGGTTCGCCTTAGGGTCGTAGCGAAGGTAGTCCAAAAGGCCACTATACGATAAAAGATCGGCAAGGCCAAGGAAATCAGAAAACTGAACGTAATGCTCCAACAGCAGTGGGCAGTGCTCTATACGGTTGTACGCTGCGAGACATTGAGGGTCGTCGCGGCACAACGATATATCCACACCGCCGACTGGCATAGGAGCTTTACCCTTAGCCTTACGGGTATTCGGAGGAGGTGGAGGAGGTGGAGGAGGTGGAGGAGGTGGAGGAGGTGGAGGTGGTGGTGGTGGAGTGGGGGCCTTCTCGGGATGTTCAGGAGTGTATTCCTCATCGGAGTTATCCTCGGAATCACTACCTGAACTCTCACCGGGAGGAGTAGGTGCACGGAACTTTTTAGGCTTTGGCTTGGGCTTGGATGATTGGCCGGTAGGTTTAGGCTTAGATGTCCTCTTCCTCTTCAACGGAGTCGAAGACGAAGAGGGGGGACGTGTTGTCTTAGCCCTACGCTTGGGAGGGGTCGAAGCGGTAGCACCCTCTACGGTCATAGGGGATGCCCCAGATGATGTAATCGGGATTCTCGTTCGTGCCATGATCACGGCACAACGAGTACAATCACGCGATGAAGATAGGATCAAACACCCTAGCTCAAACCTAAAAACTGAGATCAAGCAAGCACCAAACCCTAAAACTAGAACTTAGAAACCCTAGAACACCTAGAAGTGAAATCGGCCAAGATCGAACCCTAGAATAGGAAAACGACCTAGGAGGAGGAGGGAGATACCTAGGGGAGCGATCGGCGGCGGCGGATGGACGGAAAACTGGCCGGAAATCGAGGGAAGTCGAAGGGTCTCGAGAGGGTTTAGGGATTTTTCGAGCAGGAGAGGAGAAAACAAACCGACTAGAACAACAAACAGCCGGTCGGATAGTGTTTAAGTCGGTCGAGAATGCGAAAAGACACGTTTGCCCTAACACACTTAGTCGGTCACAGTTCAAGCACTGACCGACTAGATTACGATCTAGTCGATCGGTCAATGAGCTTGAACCGACTAAGTCAAAACAGAGGCAAACAGAAATTTTTAGGGCTAGAGTTAGTCGGTCGCAGTATACTCACTGACCGACTAGTTTTCAATCTAGTCGGTCGGTAAGTGTACTGTGACCGACTAAAGAAAGTTAATGAAAATAGAAAGATTAAAGCTTGAACTAGTCTGTCTGAGTTCACTAGCTGACCGACTAGATGAGCATCTAGTCGGTTGACTAATGAACTGAAACCGACTAGAAGAGTCCAAAAGTTGATAAATGAGTTCTCTTCAAAAACCACTTGGATGAAACATCTTAACTCTCTCATTAGTCATCTAAACTACCCCACAAAACGTCGAAATCTTAAATACGACATTCAAATAAGAATTCGAGCAAAAATTCAAACATATCACATAAAATCCCCAAAAATTCAATAAATCTAGCATGAACGAAATATCGCGAAATATAAAAGCATGCAAGATAATTGAATGAAATATGAATCCTATATCTCAGATTCACCCATAATCCCCAATTCTCGACGCAACCGCACAAAGGAGTCCTCCTTTAGGGGTTTCGTGAAAATATCGGCGATTTGCTTTTGGGTTTCAACGTACACTAATATGATGTCCTTTTTAGCAACATGATCATCTAAGAAATGGTGTCGGACATCTATGTGTTTAGATCGGGAATGGTGCACCGGATTTTTTGAAAGACAAATAGCACTTTGGTTATCCACCATGATAGGGCTAGTATCACAATGAATACCAAAATCCTTTAGTGTGTGTCTCATCCAAAGAACCTGGGCACAAGCGGCACCGGCGGCAATATATTCCGCCTCGGTGGTTGAAAGTGATACGGAATTTTGCTTCTTGGAAAACCAAGAGACAAGAGAATTTCCTAGAAAATGGCAAGTGCCACTAGTACTTTTCCTGTCGGATTTGCATCCCGCATAATCAGCGTCACTATATGAGACTAACTCATATGTGCTACATTTCGGATAAAGTAATCCAAAATCTAAAGTGTAACTTAGATAGCGAAAAATACGTTTAACCGCTACTAAGTGAGAATCCTTAGGTTGAGACTGATAACGAGCACAAATACAAACGGCAAACATAATATCGGGCCTACTTGCGGTAAGATAAAGTAAACTACCTATCATACCTCGATATAGACGAATGTCTACATCTTTTCCGCCCGTATCTTTATCAAGATGCGTTGTAGTGCTCATAGGAGTCTTTTTCCCGGAGGCATTCTCCATTCCAAATCGCTTTAGCAACTCCACCGTGTACTTCGTTTGGTGGATGAAGATTGCATCGTTCAATTGGCGAATTTGGAGACCTAAGAAATATTTGAGTTCGCCCATGTGGCTCATCTCAAATTGTTCCTTCATAACATTAGAAAACTCTTCGCAAAGAGTGAAGTTAGTAGCACTGAAAATGATATCATCAACATAAATTTGAACTAATAAAATATCATTATTCGCATGCTTAATAAAAAGTGTAGAATCGGCTTCGCCCATTTTAAAATTCAAATCCAAAAGAAAATTCTTTAAGCGATCATACCAAGCTCGAGGAGCTTGTCTCAAGCCATAAAGTGCTTTCTTTAGTTTAAAAACATGATTTGGAAATTTTTCATTTATGAAGCCCGGAGGTTGAGAAACATAAACTTCCTCAACGACATCTCCATTTAAAAATGCACTTTTAACATCCATTTGAAATAATTTAAAATTTTTATGGCATGCAAAAGACAATAGTAATCTAATTGATTCTAATCTAGCTACCGGAGTGAAGGATTCTTCGAAATCGATACCTTCCTCTTGTCGATAGCCTTGAGCTACTAACCGAGCTTTGTTCCGGACGACGACTTGGTTTTCGTCGGTTTTGTTCTTAAAGATCCACTTTGTCCCTATGACGGTGTGGTTCTTCGATGGCAAAGGAACAAGCTCCCATACCTCATTCCTTTCGAATTGAATGAGTTCCTCCTCCATGGCAAGGATCCAAGCACTATCTTCGCACGCTTCAACTATATTCTTTGGCTCTATCGATGAGGCAAAGGCACAATTGGCGAAGTGATGGACTTGAGATCTCGTCTTGACACTATCTTGAATATTGCCAATGACTTGCTCATGAGGATGATCGCGAACGGTATGAAGCCGCTTGGGAATACCTTCATCACTAGGAACATTCTCAACAACTTCATTAGTCGGGTTAGTATCAATAGAATCAATGGACTTAGAATTTTCAAACGAATCACATAAAACGTCCATAGAATCATCATCATTTGAAATTCTAGAAGTAGTAAAATTCTCATTAAAAGAGACATGAAGTGATTCCTCGATCGTAGAGGATCTTTTGTTGTATATTCGGTAGGCTTTGCTACGTGAGGAATACCCAACAAATATCCCCTCATCCGATCTCGGATCAAACTTGTCCAAATTATCATATGTGTTTTTAATAAAACATTTTGCGCCGAAAACACGAAAATGTTTAACTTGAGACAATCTACCAAACAACAATTCATAGCAAGTTTGTTTGGTGCCGGGCCTCAAAAGTATTCTATTAAACACATAACAAGCGGTGTGTACCGCTTCCGCCCAAAATTGATAACCAAGTTGACTATCTTCGAGCATAGTGCGAGCACACTCCACAAGCGTTCTATTCTTCCTCTCAACAACACCATTTTGAGGAGGTGCGCGAGGGAAAGAAAACGTGTGAGTAATTCCAAGATCATCACAAAAATTTGAGAAAGACTCATTCTCAAATTCACCCCCATGAACACTACTAATAGTGACAATGGTGGTTCCGATGAGATTTTGTACTTTCTTCACAAATATTGTGAAGTTTTCAAAAGCTTCATTTTTATTACTTAAGAAAAATACCCATGTAAATCTAGAATAATCATCGATGATGACAAGTCCATATATTGCATTTCCTAAGGAAGCAACTCTAGTTGGCCCAAATAAATCTAGATGTAATAGCTCTAGTGGCCGTTTCGTAGAAATGCTTTTCTTAGGTTTAAATGAAGATTTAGGAAGCTTGCCACGTTGACAAGAATCACAAAAACTTTTCTTTTCAAAAACGAGCTTCGGAAAACCTTTAATGGAATTTAATTTTGAAAGCTTATAAAGTGTTCCAAAGTTCACATGTCCAAAGCGTCGATGCCATAAGTGTTGTTCACTTGTGTTGGCAACGAGACACTGTTCATATGACTTAGGAAGATCCAAAATATAGATATCTTTATGGCGTGTGACGGAAAATAATAATTTATTATTATCATTTGAAATATGACACAATCCTTTCGCAAAGCTAACTTTGTAACCTTTGTCACAAAGTTGGCTTATTGAAATAAGATTATGATTCAAACCATTAACTAGATACACATCACTAATTAAGGGTTTAGATGGGTTACCCACTTTACCAACACCGACGATGGTTCCGCTCTCGTTGCCTCCAAATACGACGCGATTTCCATTTGCAATGGGAACCACTCCGGAGAGCAATTGAGCGTCACCCGTCATATGTTTGGAGCACCCGATATCGAGTATCCAATTCCCTTTGGAGCTAAATTTAAATTTGTTGCTCCTTTTCTTTTTCTTTTCCTTGAGTACCTAAAGATAGAGAATTTCATATCACGGTACCCAAGGTCATTGGGTCCTCAAAGGTTAGACCTTTGGAAGCCAAGTCCAATTGGACTTAGACTTCCCCACATAATTTCTACTATGCATAACATCCGAAAAATAAGCATTCATATACACTTGTTTTTCATCCATGCTTGTGTCCTTTGGGCTCCAAATAGTGAAAATTTTGGGAGCCATCATCCTATTGGGTGCATGCATGCGTTGTTGGTTTCTACGTGATGCATGTCGTGGATAGGCATAAGGAACATGATGGAATGGTGCACGACGAGAATTATTCATATGATGAGGTGGGTGAACATATGCATGTGTGGGAACACGTGCGTGAGGGTGTCTCACATGGTGTGCACGTGCCCGAGAATGTGTTGCATAAAAATCATCATATGTGTGAGACGGTGGAGTAGGACGTGTGTTCCTACGTGGCATGGTATTGGTGTACATATAAGCATGCCCCTTCTTTGGAGGTCCACCCAAAGTGGGTTTCTTTCCGAAGGAGGGTGTGGACGAGGTGGAAGCATCATTGGTAGATGAACTACCAATAGAGTGTTTGCTACCACTCGTAGAGTCACCAGAAGTTGGCCTAACAAAGGTAGTGGCCGCTTTGGATGGACATCCCATCGTATACCCCAAACCAATGTGGTGATTGGCCGGAAGTAAGTCACTTAGGATTTTATCCAAATGGTCCTTACCCTTATTGAATTTATAAATTCGGCCTAATGTGTTCTCATATTTCTCTTTGAGAGAACGCATAGAAGTATCCAAGTTTGATACTTGCGATGTGAGCACATAAACACGAGATTTAAGATTCTCATTCTCAATACTCAAAATCGAGTTTTGAGAAGTCAAATCCGCTATCCTATGTTCTTCCGGATCTTCAATGCTAACATGTTCAAGTTTAGATTTGAGATTGACAATCTCATTTCTTAACTCTTCAACAACGGTGTCGTTGTTGGTGATGATAGTCTTAGGCGAGGTTTGAATGCTAGCTAGGTCATCTTTTACTTTAGTATATCTATTTACTAATTTAGTGTATTTGGACCATAGTTGAGAGTTAGCATTCCTAAGATCATCCATAGTTACCTCATCGCCTTCGTTGTCTCTATCATCGGAGGAGGAAGATTCTTGATCATGCTCCTCTCTCGCCATGAAGCACATGTGCGCTTGCTCCACTTTCTCATCGTCCGACTCTCCGCTTGAGGAATCCTCGGAGTCGGTGAATGTTGCTCCGACAAGTCCCTTTTTGTACCCCTTTTTGTACTTCTTCGACTTGTCGAATTTCGGCGCCTTCCACTTCTCCTTTTGCTTGTTTTGAGGACAATCCGCTTTGATGTGTCCTGGCTTATTGCATTTAAAGCACAAAGGTGGAGATGCGTTAGTAGAAGTAAATTTAGATTTTTGTTTGAAGTTACCCTTTCGGAAGAAGCGATTGAACTTCTTGGCCATGAGTGCGATGGATTCCATGTCCATTTCTTCTTCCGAGTCCTCATCATCGGTAGAGGTGGATGAAGCCGCCTTGAATGCAATCGCCTTTTTCTTAGGCGCATCTTGGTTCAAATAGGACTTCATCTTTTCTTGTAACTTCACCTTGCTATCTTTGCGTACCTCGTATGACATCAAAGTACCCATCAATTGAACTACGATATACTTATTCATGTCATTACCTTCCTCGATGGCGAAGGTACGTTTCTCCCAAGAAGAAGGAAGTCCTTCGATAAGCTTCGAACACTTCTCCTTTTGGTGTAGGTTTTGCCGAGAGCTTCCAACTCGTTCATTATGTCGACGAAGCGAGCATAATACTCCTTCATCTTTTCTCCCTGTTCCATATGAAACAATTCGTAATCTCTATTGACTACTACGAGTTTAGAATCTCTTACCCGACTCGTTCCTTCATGCAAAATGAGGAGCGAATTCCAAATTTGATATGCACTCTTACATGTGCATATCTTATTAAAATCTTCGGGTTCCAATGCGCATTGTAAAGCATTCATAGCTTTGGCATTTGCAATCTCCGCGGCGACCTCCGCGGTAGTCCATTTGTCGAAATCCTCTTCGGTAGGCACATTGTACTCCGACATGGTAATTCTCCACAAGGAAGCGCTCCGAAGGAACGTTTCCATCCGGCATTTCCAATATCCATAATTGACGCCGTTGAAGAATGGAGGCCTTGTCGAGGAATGTCCTTCCATGACCGAAGACGCTCCTTCACGGTTCCGGAAGGTGCCATAGTCGGAAGGTGGACGCACGGTTTTGTTGTTGTTGGCAGACATAGCTAAGTATCTGGCTTTGATACCAAATGTAATGCCCCACAAGCTACTGCACAAGTACTAGAGGGGGGGTGAATAGTACTTTAAAATAACAAGGAGTATAATTCCAAATTATAGTGCAAACAACTACCAAATCAATTTGCGGAAGCTTAAATTGAATGACAACAACAAAATTAACAATGCTAACAAAAGATGTTACTGGGTTCGGATCCACCCAAGTCTCCCCGACTTGTTCCCGGTGATCCTACGTCCCAACCACCCGGATCCCCTCCGGATACTTAGGTTAGAAACCCTAACCCAAGATTTCCACTATGAATATCTTGTGAAAAACCTTCACAAGATCAAATCATACATGCAATGGCAAAAGTGAATCCCACAACCCAGGATCATAACCTTCTCTCACAACCGAGAGAATCAATAAGCAATATAAACAAGTTTATAATGAAATAAACAATCTTACCACAAAATCCTATACCTTGAGTTTTTCTTACCCAATAGGTGAAAGGAAGGATTTGGGGAAGATGAAGTCACCAAGACCTAGCACCAAGGAAATGACCAGCAATAGGTGCCTAGGAGTGATTTGGAGACTTGAATCAAGCTAGAGCTTGAAGAGCTCACCAAGAACAAGCTTCTCTCAATATGGATTCTAGATCTAGAAAGTGAGAGAATGGGTTTCTTGTGAGGAAGAGAGCTTTGGAAATGAGTGAGAATGGCTATCTCTTTTGATCTCAATGAATCTCTTAATGGCAGCTCTAACCTAGAGAGAAATGACCTAGGTTCGTATTTATAGGGTCCCAAAAAAACAAGTTAGGTCAATTCCCAACGGATAGAAATCTGAGGCAACTAGTCGGTCAAAGAACAACCACTGACCGACTAGTTCATCAACTAGTCGGTCAGTCAAACAACATGGACCGACTAAGTGAGGAACTGAGAAGAGATAGAAAATTCAGACCTAGAAATCTAGTCGGTCCAAGAAGACATTCTGACCGACTAGTTTCACAACTAGTCGGTCAGTCAGTGAACGTAGACCGACTAAGAGGCAAAGTGAAATAGTCTGAATACAAATTGACTTAGTCGGTCCAAGAACAAAAGTTGACCGACTAGATTGTCAACTAGTCGGTCACCAAACGTTCTTAGAACGACTAAACGATAAACAGTAGCTTAGGAGAAATTTGGCATGTACAGTAAATCACAACTAGTCGGTCAAAGAAGCATCACTGACCGACTAGTTCACAAACTAGTCGGTCGGTGAGTCAACGTAGACCGACTAACTGTAAACAGTACTGAACAAGAAATTAAGGAAGTAAACTAGTCGGTCCAAGAAGCTTTGCTGACCGACTAGATCACCATCTAGTCAGTCAGTACTTCTTCTTGTACCAACTAACATGCACAAACAAGTCCGAATCGAAGCGCGACGCTTTGAGGAAGTTAGAATGAACTTGTATAAAGATCCTAGAGCTACGAAATGAGCGTTATGAAGATAGAAACGTAAGATATACTCAAGGCTTAACATTCTATAAATCAAAGCTAAAAGACTATAAATAAAACCTTAAGGAACGGTCTTCGAAAGCTTCGATCAATTCTTCATGACTTCCAAAACGGTCCAAGAGCTTCAACGAAGCTTTAGGCAATGAATACGAGCTTTGAGAAGTCTTGAGATGTCGCTTTGAATGTTCTCGTGAATTTGGCGACGATCTCCAATACTGCGCTCACAAATTGTTAGTTCATGAATTATTTATGTTTGCTCATCATCCAAAACCAAATCCGGGGAGTCCAATATTCAACACTAGTTGATGAACTAGTCGGTCAACTTTCCTTCTTGGACCGACTAGTTGAGCTTTACTGTACATGCCAATTTTCACCTAACTTAGTGTTTATCGTTAGTCGGTCTATGCACATTTGACGATCGACTAGTTGATGAACTAGTCGGTCAACATTTGTTCTTGGACCGACTAAATCAATTTGTGCTCTGACTTCAGTTTTATCTCTTAGTCAGTCTCAGTTAAGCAACCAACCGACTAGTTATGAAACTAGTCGGTCAGCTACTCTTCTTGGACCGACTAGTTCCTTTTGTCTGTGCTTCGACCTTTTGGCTATTCTTCCATTAGTCGGTCTACGTTAAATGACTGACCGACTAGTTGATGAACTAGTCGGTCGGTGGTTGTTCTTTGACCGACTAGTTGGGTTCAGAAAAGAGCCGTTGGAGCATTTAATGACTCGAATTTCTTTCTCTCTATCCTCTATCCTATAAATACTTGTTGAGCTGCATTCATTGCACTCAAGGCTGATATTATTGCAAGTTTAGAGATCAAGAGAAATCATTCCAAGCTCATTCAAAGCTCTTTCATTCCATTCAATAATCTCTCCTCACTCTTACTTCCAAAGAGAGATTCATTGAGTGTGAAGCCTTCCAAGCCAAGTGCTTAATCCTAGGTCACCAACAATCCCATAGCTCTCCATTGCTGGTCTACATCTTGGAGCTAGGGTTTGGTGCCTTCTTCTTCCTCAAAATCATCATTGCCCTAATTCGTAAGTATACTCAAGGCATAGGTATTTTGTGGTAAGTTATTCTATTTCATTTACTTTCATTTTGTAAGTGTTTATCTCTCGGTTGTGAGAGTTGTGTTTGTGATCCCGGGTTGTGGGAGTCACAAATTACTTTGTGTATGATTTGACTTGGTGAAGGTTCTTCACAAGTATTTCATAGTGGAAATCTTGAGTTAGGGTTTCTAACTCAAGTATCCGAAGGGGATCCGGGTGGTTGGGACGTAGGATCACCGGGAACAAGTCGGGGAGACTTGGGTGGATCCGAACCCAGTAATATCATTGTTTGCGATTGTTTCTTTGTTGTCTAACATTTACTTTTCCGCATTGTTTGGTAGAGTTTGCAAGTAATTAGGAATTATACTCCTTGTTATTTTAAAGTACTATTCACCCCCCCCCCCCCCCTCTAGTACTTGTGCAGTAGCTTAGCAGGGCATTACAGATTGGCCAAAGTGGGACGAGGCAATAAGAGTAGAGATGGACTCACTCTTGAAACGCCAAGT
Source organism: Scilla litardierei (assembly GCA_030789695.1). Taxonomy (NCBI): domain Eukaryota; kingdom Viridiplantae; phylum Streptophyta; class Magnoliopsida; order Asparagales; family Asparagaceae; genus Scilla; species Scilla litardierei. The sequence continues at coordinate 186,521,426 of CM061142.1, read as the reverse complement.
CTTTGGACCAGTAGTCCAAACACCTGTAGGTATTAAACCTGTGGGATATAAGTGGGTCTTCATCAGAAAAAGAAATGAAGAAAACGTGATCGTACGCTACAAGGCACGACTTGTAGCACATGGATTTTCCCAAAGGCCGGGGATTGATTATGAAGATACATATTCCCCGGTCATGGATGCGATCACTTTTCGATTCTTGCTTAGCCTATCATTTCTGGGAAAGCCTAGAAATGCAGCTCATGGACGTTGTGACTGAATATCTATATGGCGATATAGATAAAGAAATCTATATGAGACTTCCAGATGGGTTTAATTTACCCCCAGAAATGAAAGAGAGACTTCGGGACATCTTCTCAGTAAGGCTTCAAAGATCATTATATGGTCTTAAGCAATCGGGAAAAATGTGGTATAATAGATTAAGTGTTTTCCTTGCACAGTAAGGATTCACAAACAACGAAGTTTGCCCATGTATCTTTATCAGGAGAACGGGAACAGGATTTGTCATCGTCGTAGTATATGTGGATGACTTAAATCTCATGGGATCTCCTGCATAGATTAATGAGATATCTGAAAGCCTAAAGCATACCTTCGAAATGAAAGACCTAGTCAAAACGAGGTATTGTCTTGGCTTACAGATTGAACACCTACGAGATGGAATCCTGTTACACCAATCAAATTATACAAGGAAACTTTTAAACAAGTTTCGAATGGAAAAATGTCATCCTTTAAGTACTCCTATTGTCGTGAGATCACTGGATATTCTTAAGGACCCCTTCGGCCACTGGAAGAGGGGGAGAAGATACTGGGTCCTGAAGTACCCTACCTCGGTGCCATTGGAGCACTTCTATATCTGGCAAACTGCACGCATCCCGATATAGCGTTCGTAGTTAATCTACTTGCCAGACACAGTGCGGTGCCTACAAATCGCCACTGGAACATAGTAAAGCATCTTCTACGCTACCTCCAGGGCTCTATAGATCTGGGACTATTCTACCAGAGAGGTCCCTCCTCCCAATTACTTGGTTATGCTGATGCAGGTTACCTATCTGATCCACACACAACAAAATCACAAACTGGCTTTGTGTTTATCTATGGAGGGACTGCTATCTCATGGAGATCGGTAAAGCAAACCACTACAGCAACATCATCCAACCATGCTAAACTTATTACGATCCACAAAGCAAGCAAAGAGTGTTTCTGGCTCCGCTCTGTCGTCCAACATATTTTTGATGCCACTGGCCTAAAGACTGGTGGTCTTGAGCCCACTACCTTGTTTGAAGATAACACTGTATGCATAGCACAACTTAAAAAGGGCTACATCAAAGGCGACAGAATGAAACACATTTCTCCCAAATTCTTAGGTCGCATGATTTACAGAAGAACCAGGAGGTCAACATTCAGCAGATCCAATCCTGCAACAACTTAGCTGATCTGTTTACTAAATCTTTACCAAGATGTATTTTTGTAAAACTTGTAAAAGGAATCGATATGAGACAACTGAAAGACCTACAAGCCTGGAGCTTGTACGGATAAGGGGGAGTAACCTGTAGGTTGCACTCTTTTTTCTTAAGTTGCTGGTATGATTGGGTTTTGAATCTGATTTAGCAAATCAACTTACTTAGGATTAGGTATGATTGGGATGCCCTGACAAGATGCGTAGATTAGAATCGGATTGGATAATCGATTTGGTCAAGGTACTTCTAGACTGGTAAGATCGGTTTGGTCAATATGTGATTCAATTAAAGATATTAGAAAAGTTGGTTTGATCAAGTTTTGATTATAAAGGAACTATTCAATTTAAGGTGTTTGATTTATTAGGATTCATTGAGCAAGTTTAAGATTTAGTAAGATCGCTTAAGATTCGATCACTTTTGATTTGGAAATCGATCCGGTTAAAATTGATTTAGAAAAACGACATCGATAAGATGTTTAGATTTGGTTTAGATTCGATCAAGATAAGATTCGAGGGATCATCTAATTAGGGTAATCGGATTATCTCGATCTCACCCCTGCAACAACATCAACCAACAGTTAAAGATGGTAAAACGCGATCGTTAGGTCGCGTTCTCGAGCTATAATAAATTCAACCATATATATATATATATATATATATATATATATATATATATATATATATATATATATATATATATATATATATATATATATACCAATAAATCACTAAACTAGCTAAATACGTACGAGTTAACTATGGATAAAAACAGGCCGTTACATCCTACCCACCTTATAAAAATTCCGTCCTCGGAATTTAATAAAGCTAATGGGGATGTAATAACCGATAGAATCAAATGAGTTTTAAGATAGGCAAGGATGTGGGTGATTCAAGTGCATAACATGAAGCAGATGGGTGATGACATAGATGTCACGATGGGAATTAGGTGAATCAATAATAAGGAAAGGATATAATCACAAAAATGTAAGGATGACCAGGGAATGATATTGTGGTTCTACTATAAGGTATTTCTATGGTCATTGACGAAAGAATGTAACGTCGAATATGATTTCAAGATCGATGGGGACTTATTGGGCCAACTAACGTTTAGAAATCTTAAGACTAGGATTTCTTAGTGAACAAGGAGGTGATAGAGAATTCGAAGAGAGGTGTTCTTGAGAGTCAAGATTGTAATATTATCTATGTTGTTTGGAGTATTTTGCATAGCACGACCTACATGGGCCACCACTAAAACCTGTCACACCCCGCTTCTCATTGTACTTGGGAGCGAGAACGCGAGCGGGACCGCATGTGCTTAAAACAAGAAGGAGGTACTTTTTCTTTACTTCCTCCTTGGTTTAAGCACATTACGCGTCTGTGTGATAACATCCTTGCATATTCTTGCGTGCAACTCAAACAACACAGATAAGTTATTTATTTACAATCTCAAATCTCAAAAAGATTTACAACAACGAAGAAAATGAAAGATTGAGGGTCATAAAGCCCATACAAGTTTTAAAAGAAACAACAAGTACAAAGATGATGCGAATGCACATTGCTCCTCAGCGAAGGAGCTTTGCGGCAGGCACTCCTGGTCGACCTGCTCAATAACTAGGCTCGCTCCTTTGCAAACCTGTCTAATACCTGACGTATATTTCACAAGACAAGAAAATATACGTCAGCGAGAGTCGCTCGGTAAGATTTAAAAGATAAAAAGAAACTTGACCCTCGGCAAGGTTTTCAAAAACATTTTCATGGAAATATGAGTAACAAAAACAGAATTTAGTTAAAGCATGGCAACGTAGTGTGCAAACAGAGGGCAAGCGAAAAGTTGTGCACAAAATGGCGAACATGGCAAAGTGTAATGTGTACAGCAATAAGCATGGCAAGTGTGTGTGTACAGCAATAAACATGGCAAGTGGGTGTGTACAGCAATAAGCATGGCGAGTGTGTGTGTACAGCAATAAACATGGCAAGCGTGGTATGTACAGCAGTAAACATGGTAAGTGTGGTGTGTACATCAATAAGCATGGAAAGTGTAGCGTGTACAGCAATAAGCGAGACAAGTGTGTTATGTACATCAATAAGCATGGAAAGTGTAGTGTGTGCAGCAATAAGCATGATATTAGTACACGAATTAGGTAGGAGTAACTAGCAGAGTACTCAATCCTCAATGGTAACAACAGGAGTAAAAGAACGTGACAATCATTCAAGTGTGCCTAGTGAAAAGCCCAATGTCTGAGGGAGAAGTGACAAGCATTACACCCTAGCCAACGGGAGCTACCCGTGGCTCTATACTCACCGATCCGGCCAGGTGTCGGTCAAGTTCACCAAGAGAGTGGAATCTAGCATTCATCCTCTACTACATTGAACTACCCCACCCAAGTGTTCTGCTGGAACACGAGCCAGCCTAATCCATATTACAAGCACGAGCTTGTCAACTCACATGCCATCACGATTTCACGATTTCGCCTCTTGGGCGCACGATTTCACAAGTTCACGATTTTCAAGTATTCCATCATTCCGTTCCATCAATATCCATTCACTCAAGCGTGTACAAGCAGGTTATTTATCAGCATGGTAGGCAATATGGTACGAAACAATTCTTGGTTTAACAATTCATTGTAACGATGTTTTAAAAACAAGGAAATTATACGCTTGCACATCATAGTACTTCAGTTTAAGAAATTTAACTGGAATGGTTATAAAATATGTAAAAGCACACTTTCCTGATGAACATGATTTCGGGTGCCCAAGGGATCGTAATGGTAGTGACGGTTTAATCTGCGTCACCGGATATAAAATTAAACCGCATGATTATAACCTATCAATCCTAACTTATAAAATGCACTGTTGCTGATTCATATACTGCAACTTAGTGTACACAAACAAACTGACAACCATTGTAGCATCCTAACATATAAACTCATATAGTAACTACCATTTCTAAAAATACTTAACTGTGCATAAAATAATGCATAAAATAATTAATGAACTAACTCACGTGTAAACTACTTCAGTGGTAATATATTAATAAAAATAACTCAATATAATAATATTTTACCTTTATAATATCTTATAATTCCACACTCTCCCACATGTCTTCTACTTCTCCCCTTCCTTTCATTCATCCTTTGCAGAGAGGGATGATCGAAATCGAGGGGCTCGGGCTACAACGGAAGAGGATGCGGCAGCAGGGCGGCCCACGAATTAGGCGAGCGGTGGATCTTGGGGCGGCTGGGCAGAACTCGACAGTGGGAGGTGGGATCAGGCAGGGCGATGGCAACAGGGGAAGAGAGTGGGGCGTTGTTGGAGAGGGGCATCGAGGCGGTGGGTGGCTCCGACGAAGGGATGGCGGCGTTACCTATGGGAGGGTGCGAAGGTGGGGAAGAGATGCGGTGGATGACTAGGGGAGGTCGCCGTGGTGAGCTGGGCGGGGTCGGAGCTGGGGCGATCTATTGTGAGGCGGAAGGTTCCGGCGCCTGGGCTCTCAACTGAAGGGGCTTGTAGGGATCTAAGAAGAGGCCGGTGGTCTTTGGGTTAAGGGGAGGGGGTCGAAGGCCTGGGCAAACGGGCGATGGCTTTGGGTTGAGGAGTGGCATCAGAGATTTGGGCGTCGTACATGGGGCGATGTCGATGTGGGGAGAGGACGGTCAGAGGGATCTGAGGGGTTGGGGGTGATGTCGAGCGGTAGTGCATGCCTGAGGGAGCGAAGGTGGTCGGACGGTGAACTGGGCAGGGTTCCCCTGTTCGAAGCAGAGGATGGGGATTCGAACAGGGAAGCGAGATGTTGGTCGGGCCTGGTCGGAGGAAACAACGAGGAGGCTGGAGCGTGGGGTGAGGAGGTGAGGGGAGAGGCCTGCGCGATCATTGAGGGCGAAGTGGCTGGTGGTCGGACGGTTGGGCGATCGGAGGGGAGAGGAACGGGGCCGTGGTTTGGGTCACGGTGGGAGGAGGGCGAGGCGCGACGGGGTGACGCCGAAGATTTGGGAGGATGGTGGCTTGGCTGCGGGTTGACAGGGGAGCGAGGAGGCCGGATTCAGAGAGTAGGGTGGAGCTAGGATGGTTTGGCGGTGCTGAGGCGGGCTGGGTCAGCAGGCAGCTAGGTCGCTGGGGAGTGGGATGGCAATGTCGATGGAGGGGCTGGGTGCGTGGATCGTGATCTCGGAGGTGGCAGAGGGAGGATCTGAGGTGTGTGCTGAAGAAGTGAGATGCTGCGGTGTGGGGTCGGAGGGAGGTGCTTGGAGGTCGGCGAAGCCCCGAGGAGGAGCGTCGGGGGCGTAGTGACGGGCAGCGGGCAGAAGCGGTTGCAACGGTGGCGGATGCGATGGCGAACAGGTGTTTGTCATCCGGGTTGTTTGGTGGCGTTGCGGGCTATCGGGTGGAGGCAGTTGCAACGTCGGTGTCGAGAGGAGGTCGAAGGGGAGGCCATGCGAGCATGCGGTGGTGGAGCTGTGCGGGTTGCGAGGACTGCACAGTGAGGGATGGGCGACGAGGTTGGCAGTGGCGGCGAGGTTTGGGGCGAAGGTGATCGGAGAGTGGAGTCTGTCCATGCATGGGTTGATGTGGGGGTTGCCTAGGTTTTAAGAAGAAAGGAGAGAAGGAAGACGTGTGTTGGAATGATGGGGAGAGGAGACGTGAGAGAGAGGGGCTGATGGGAGAGTACGTGGGGTGGTTGCATGCTAATGAAAAGGAAGATGAAAATAGTGTGTGTGTGTGTGTGTGTGTGGGTTGTTAAGATCACAAACGTGGATCATTGGGGCCGGGGAGAGAGAGATTCGTGGGGTGTGATGTCAACGAAATTGGGTTGGTGGGCATGATCCATTAGAATAGTCAGTGTAAATTTAGATTATAAAATCAGTATGGTTTAGATATTAAGGATTATGATCTTAACTAAGATATTAGAAATTTATTAGGATGGTTAGGATTTGATAAAAGCGATTTAGTTATAAAATACTGGATACGATTTGATCATCATGATTTACTAAATTACGATTTGTTTTAGGGAAAACAATTAAGATAAGATTGTTCAGGATCTTTTAAGATTTGATTTAAGGGAAACGATTTAGTTAAAATAATTAGGTTTTGAATCTGATTTATCAAATCAACTTACTTAGGATTAGGTATGATTGGGATGCCCTGACAAGATGCTTAGATTAGAATCAGATTGGATAATCGATTCGGTCAAGGTACTTCTAGACTGGTAAGATCGGTTTGGTCAATATGTGATTCAATTAAAGATATTAGAAATGTTGGTTTGATCAAGTTATGATTATAAAGGAACTATTCAATTTAAGGTGTTTGATTTATTAGGATTCATTGAGCAAGTTTAAGATTTAGTAAGATCACTTAAGATTCGATCACTTTTGATTTGGAAATCGATCCAGTTAAGATTGATTTAGAAAATCGACATCGATAAGATGTTTAGATTTGGTTTAGAATCGATCAAGATAAGATTCGAGGGATCATCTGATTAGGGTAATCGGATTATCACGATCTCGCCCCTGCAACAACATCAACCAACAGTTAAAGACGGTAAAACGCTATCGTTAGGTCGCGTTCTCGAGCTATAATAAATTCAACCATATATATATATATATATATATATATATATATATATATATATATATATATATATATATATATATATATGTAAAACCAATAAATCACTATACTAGCTAAATACGTACGAGTTACGTATGGATAAAAACAGGCCGTTACATCCTACCCACCTTATAAAAATTCCTCCCTCGGAATTTAATAAAGCTAACAAGGATGTAATGACCGACAGAATCAAATGAGTTTTAAGATAGGCAAGGATGTGGGCGATTCAAGTGCATAACATGATGCAGATGGGTGATGACATAGATGTCACGATGGGAATTAGGTGAATCAATAATAAGGAAAGGATATAATCACAAAAATGTAAGGATGACCAGGGAATGATATTGTGGGTCTACTATAAGGTATCTCTATGGTCATTGACGAAAGAATGTAATGTCGAATATGATTTCAAGAACGATGGGGACTTATTGGGCCAACTAACGTTTAGAAATCCTAAGACTAGGATTTCTCAGTGAACAAGGAGGTGATAGAGAATTCGAAGGGAGGTGTTCTTGAGAGTCAAGATTGTAATATTATCTATGTTGTTTGGAGTTTTTGCATAGGACGACCTGCATGGGCCACCACTAAAACCTGTCACGCCCCGCTTTCCATTGTACTTGGGAGCGAGAACGCGAGCAGGACCGCATGTGCTTAAAACAAGAAGGAGGTACTTTTTCTTTACTTCCTCCTTAGTTTAAGCACATTACGCGGCTGTGTGATAACATCCTTGTAGATTCTTGCGTGCAACTCAAACAACACAGATAAGTTATTTATTTACAATCTAACATCTCAAAAAGATTTACAACAACGAAGAAAATGAAAGATAGAGGGTCATAAAGCCCATACAAGTTTTGAAAGAAACAACAAGTACAAAGATGATGCGAATGCGCATTGCTCCTCAGCGAAGGAGCTTTGCAGCAAGGCACTCCTGGTCGACCTGCTCAATAACTAGGCTCGCTCCTCTGCAAACCTGTCTAATACCTGACGTATATTTCACAAGACAAGGAAATATACGTCAGCGAGGGTCGCTCGGCAAGATTTAAAAGATAAAAAGAAACTTGACCCTCGGCAAGGTTTTCAAAAACATTTTCATGGAAATATGAGTACCAAAAACAGAATTTAGTTAAAGCATGGCAACGTAGTGTGCAAGCAGTGGGCAAGCGAAAAGTTGTGCACACAATGGCGAACATGGCAAAGTGTACAGCAATAAGCATGGCAAGTGTGTGTACAGCAATAAACATGGCAAGTGGGTGTGTACAGAAATAAGCATGGCGAGTATGTGAGTACAGCAATAAATATGGCAAGTGTCGTGTGTACAGCAGTAAACATGACAAGTGTGGTGTGTACAACAATAAGCATGGAAAGTGTAGTGTGTACACCAATAAGCGAGACAAGTGTGTTGTGTACAGCAATAAGCATGGAAAGTGTAGTGTGTGCAGCAATAAGCATGATATTAGTACACGAACTAGGTAGGATTAACTAGCAGAGTACGCAATCCTTAATGGTAACAACAGGAGTAAAAGAACGTGACAATTATTCAAGTGTGCCCAGTGAAAAGCACAATATCTGAGGGGGAAGTGACAAGCATTACGCCCAAGTCAACGGGAGCTACCTGTGGCTCTATACTCACCGATCCGGCCAGGTGTCGATCAAGTTCACCAAGAGAGTGAAATCTAGCATTCCAGCCTCTACTACATTGAACTACCCCACCAAAGTTTTCTGCTGGAACACGAGCCAGCCTAATCCATATTACAAGGACGAGCTTGTCAACTCACATGCCATCACGATTTCACGATTTCGCCTCTTGGACGCACGATTTCACAAGTTCATGATTTTCAAGTATTCCATCAATCCGTTTCATTAATATCCATTCACTCAAGCGTGTACAAGCAGGTTATTTATCAGCATGGTAGGCAATATGGTACGAAACAATTCTTGGTTTAACAATTCATTGTAACGATGTTTTAAAAACAAGGAAATTGTACACTCGTACATCATAGTACTTCAGTTTAAGAAATTTAACTGTAATGGTAATAAAATATGTAAAAGCACACTTGCCTGATGAACATGATTTTGGGTCCCCATGGGATCGTAACGGTAGGGACGGTTTAATCTGCGACACCGGAGCTAAAATTAAACCGCAGGATTATAACCTATAGATCCTAACTTATAAAATGCACTGTTGCTGATTTATATACTGCAACTTAGTGTACACAAACAAACTGACACCTATTGTAACATCCTAACATATAAACTCATATAGTAACTACCATTTCTAAAAATACTTAACTATGCATAAAATAATGCATAAAATAATTAATGAACTAACTTACGTGTAAACTACTTCAGTGGTAATATATTAATAAAAATAACTCAATATAATAATATTTTACCTTTATAATATCTTATAATTCCACTCTCTCCCACATGACTTCTACTTCTCCCCTTCCTTTCATTCATCCTTTGCAGAGAGGGATGATCGAAATCGAGGGGCTCGGGCTACAACGGAAGAGGATGCGGTAGCGGGGCGGCCCAGGAATTAGGCGGGCAGTGGATCTTGGGGTGGATGGGCAGAACCTGACGGCGGGAGGTGGGATCGGGCAGGGCGGCGACAACAGGGGAAGAGAGTGGGGCGCTGTCGGAGGGGGGCATCGAGGCGGTGGGTGGCTCCGACGAAGGGATGGCGGCGTTACCCATGGGATGGTGCGAAGGTGGGGAAGAGATGCGGTGGATGGCTAGGGAGGTCGCCGTGGTGAGCTGGGTGGGGTCGGAGCTGTGGCGATCTGTTGTGAGACGGAGGGTTCTGGCGCCTGGGCTCTCGGAGGAAGGGGCTTGCAGGGATCTGAGAAGAGGCCGGTGGTCTTTGGGTTAAGGGGAGGGGGTCGAAGGCCTGGGTGAACGGGCGGTGGCGTTGGGTTGAGGCGTGGCATCGGAGATTTGGGCGTCGTACCAGGGGCACTGTCGATGTGGGGAGAGGACGGTCGGAGGGATCTGAGGGGTTGGCGGTGATGTCGAGCGGCAGTGCATGCCTGAGGGAGCGAAGGTGGTCGGACAGTGAACTGGGCGGGGTTCCTCTGTTCGAAGCAGAGGATGGGGATTCGAACAGGGGAGCGGGACGTTGGTCAGGCCTGGTCGGAGGAAACGGCAAGGAGGCTGGACCGTGGGGTGAGGAGGTGAGGGGAGAGGCCTGCACGATCGTTGAGGGCGAAGTGGCTGGTGGTCGGACTGTTGGGCGATCGGGGGGAGAGGAACGGGGTCGTGGTTTGGGTCACGGCGGGAGGAGGGTGAGGCACGACGGGGCGACGCCGGAGATTTGGGAGGATGGTGGCTTGGCTGCGGGTTGACAGGGGAGTGAGGATGCGGGATTCGGAGAGTAGGGTGTAGCTGGGACGGTTTGGCGGCGCTGAGGCGGGCTGAATCAGCAGGCAGCTGGGTCGCCAGGGAGTGGGATGGCATTGTCGACGGAGGGGCTGGGTGCGTGGATCGTGATCTCGGAGGTGGCAGAGGGCGGATCTGAGGCGTGTGCTGAAGAAGTGAGATGCTGCGGGTGTGGGGTCGAAGGGAGGTGCTTGGAGGTCGGCAAAGCCCCGAGGAGGAGCGTCGGGGGCGTAGTGACGGGCGGTGGGCAGAAGCGACTGTAATTGTGGAGGATGCGACGGCGAACAGGGGTTTGTCGTTCGGGTTGTTTGGTGGCGTTGCGGGCTATAGGATGGAGGCGGTTGCAATGTCGGTGTCGAGAGGAAGTCGAATGGGAGGCCATGCGAGCTTGCGGTGGTGGAGCTGTACGGGTCGCGAGGACTGCACACCGAGGGATGAGCGAGGAGGTTGGCAGTGGCGACGAGGTGTGGGTCGAAGGTGATCGGAGAGTGGAGTCTGTCCAAGCATGGTTTGATGCGGGGGTTGCCTGGGTTTTAAGAATAAAGGAGAGGAGGAAGACGTGTGTTGGAATGATGGGGAGAGGAGACGTGAGAGTGAGGGGATGATGGGAGAGTACGTGGGGTGGTTGCATGCTAATGAATAGGAAGATGAAAATAGTGTGTGTGCGTGGGTTGTTCAGATCACAAACGTTTATCATTGGGGCCGGGGAGAGAGAGATTCGTGGGGTGTGATATCAACGAAATTGGGTTGGTGGGCAGGATCCATTAGAATAGTCAGTGTAAATATTAGATTATAAAATCAGTATGGTTTAGATATTAAGGATTATGATCTTTACTAAGATATTAGAAATTTATTAGGATGGTTAGGATTTGATAAAAGCGATTTAGTTATAAAATACTGGATACGATTTGATCATCATGATTTACTAGATTACGATTTGTTTTAGGGAAAACAATTAAGATAAGATTGTTCAGGATCTTTTAGGATTTGATTTAAGGGAAACGATTTAGTTAAAATAATTAGGTTTTGAATCTGATTTAGCAAATCAACTTACTTAGGATTAGGTATGATTGGGATGCCCTGACAAGATGCTTAGATTAGAATCGGATTGGATAATCGATTCGGTTAAGGTACTTCTAGACTGGTAAGATCGGTTTGGTCAATATGTGATTTGATTAAAGATATTAGAAATGTTGGTTTGATCAAGTTTTGATTATAAAGGAACTATTCAATTTGAGGTGTTTGATTTATTAGGATTCATTGAACAAGTTTAAGATTTAGTAAGATCACTTAAGATTCGATCACTCTTGATTTGGAAATCGATCCGGTTAAGATTGATTTAGAAAATCGACATCAAAAAGATGTTTAGATTTGGTTTAGATTCGATCAAGATAAGATTCGAGGGATCATCTGATTAGGGTAATCAGATTATCACGATCTCGCCCCTGCAACAACATCAACCAACAGTTAAAGACGGTAAAACGCGATCGCTAGGTCACGTTCTCGAGCTATAATAAATTCAACCATATATACATATATACATATATATATGTAGGAAAATTTTCAAATGCAAACATTTCGCACCGTGCGAAAATGTTTTTAGTTTTTTTTTGAAATTTTTTTTTTTCAAAAATTCTTTTTTCCACCCTCATTATATGTTGTTATACCCCCCTCAAAAAATAATGGTTGAGAAATAATGTCATTTAGCCTTCGATCAAGGCATTTCATCAAATTCGCACGTTTTGAGACCGTTAAATTTGTAACGGGTGGATGGGTGCTCTAATGCCCAACGGGTTCACCCATTATTTTCCCTGGGGTATATAATTGTATGGATTAAACATCAAAAAAAGAATTTTTGAAAAAAAAATTTCAAAAAAAAGATAAAAATCTTTTCGCACGGTGCGAAAAGCCTCTTTTTCGCATTTGAAGATCACTCTATATATGTATGTATATATATGTGTGTGTATGTGTATGTATGTATGTATGTATGTATGTATGTATGTATATATATGTATGTATGTATGTATGTATAGATATACATACAGAGTGATGCTATTATGAGATGGTGAGCTCAAGTTCTTATTGTGAGTTGGACACTCTCAGCCATCGGATCAGATCTGAGGGTTGTGATCTGTTAACTTATTCATCCTCAGCACGTGAGCTCTCTCACCCGGAGAGCTCCCCTCGTGTTCATCTCCCTCCTCCCGCTGGATATCGCCCAAAAACCGCAGCTCCTTCACAAAAAAATGCAGGTTCGAGTTCCTTCACCTGGAGATCTCGCAAGCTCACCCACCTTGGGAATACCCATCCGATTGCTTGACAGGTTTGAGTTCTTCCCCTTATAATATTTCTGTGATTTTCGAATGGAGGTCAATCAAATTGAAACGAGGGGGGTTTTGATTGTAGATGTGAGTTGATCTCTCTCATCTGTTCGATTGAATCCCAGTTGGGCGTTTCGATTCTCAGCAGGTAAGCCCTTATTGATGGGCCTTCGGATGAAAATTGCAAGAGCATGAAGAAGGTATTCTCTCTCTATCCATCTCTTCACTCTTATTTCATCTCCCTGCTGCCCGTGCGTCATCTGAAATAGTTGGCCAATCTCGAGACCCAAGCAATTCTCAGTACTACCCTCTCGGCCTCCGCTTGCCACATCGCCAACTGAACCCAAGACCTGATACCCACGCCCATGCTCGAACTCCTTCATCTCATCACCATGCTTCCATGCTTTAAATGTTGGCAAGGCCAAACCCAAGCATGACCCAGCTGGAACAGGGACACCTTGAACATATGGTGTTTGATTGAATGCCTCAATTAACACCAAGCTTCTAATACGCCACTATACTGGAGTTGTTTCTTGGGGAGTACGGACATGCTTTTTGTGTATAAATTCCCCCTTAAATTATTAGAATTGTTTATAATATAATTAAAAAATCTCATAAATCAAAATTTGCATTGCAAATAGGTTCTTAAAGGAAAAAACTGGGATACATGTTGACATGAATTACAAATGATACTTGTATATCACTGTCGAATTTAATATTGTGCATTTATATCACGGTCGAAATGATAGATGCAATCAAACTACAACATATATATGGACATAAACATACATAGCGTATGAATTTAAGAATACATAAACAAAACCGGAATTGAGACAAGACTTGATGAAACCACTGAATTGATGCAAACGCATTATTTTTAGAAGTGAGCAAAACTGAAACTGAAACAGAATACTTAAACCTCGGTTAATTCATTAGCACAAAAGATTTATATTTGCTTTCCTCCAACGTCATGCTGATTTGGTTTCCATGTCTGTACATGTGCACATAGATTGCATTAGCAAAGTAGACTTGTTTACATTCATAAATTTGGTTGCCATGCTTTGAAGTACATCCTGCGGTATGCTGCTGAAATATTTTGGTCTTATTTGAAGACTTACCAGCTCCTTGTCATTTTACAGCTAGCCTTGTTCATGCAGGTATCTAGCCGAATTATTGGCTGAGAATCAGAAGTTGGGACCATTTTTGCAGGTTCTGCCATTTTGCAGCAGGATGCTCAATCAAGTATTATTCAATATTCTGAGCTCTTCAATAGACTCATGGGTTCAATTTGTTGTCAAATCATACATGGCTCTGGAACCATGTTGTCAATAGACTCACAACTGATGTTTCCAGTAGGTTTTTACAATTATGTATATTGGGAAGATTATTGGGATGGTTCATTGGGAAAATCTTGTCACCAGATCCCAATAATCTTCCCAATTAACCTCATCTCTGGAACCATGTTGTGATATATTTCAAGCTTCAGTTGTGATATCCCAAGTGATGTTTCCAGTAGGTTTTTATAAATATATCACCACTGATGTTTCCATTAGGGGTTTAAGCATTTTTTGATATGTTTCCAGTAGATTTGAAAGAAAACTGTTGGATCCAAGAAATTGAACATTAGCCTTCTTAGTGTTTTTATAATTATATCACAACTGTGCACATATTCAATCCATTACATTTGAATGAATGTGCTTTTATTTCTTCGACATATATCACATTTTTTCGTGCAAAGATTAAATCCCTTTACAAGCCAGACCAATCCATCTTTTTAAATCTCTGATAGATTTTCTCATATTCATAATGGCCTCCCAGAGGAGAATTGTGGTAATCATACGAGGATTTTTATGTGATATGATGATAGGGAGGCAACATCAATCTAGATTTATAATGGTACACTCCTGTAATTTTAGAGTATGAGTTGGATTTCAATTTTCCTTGCATCAAATCAACCTTCAGTTTCTAGTAATAGGGGCACTATTCGGTTTTATGGTAAGTGGCTTTTATTTTGTTTGGGCTTACAGTTGATGTTGATGTTTCCAGGTACTCGTCAGATACACTTGTCTTTGAAGACTAGTCTGAGAGTGGAAGTAATGCTCTTCTTGCTCGAGCATGTTCACCTGGAGACAAGGGAGGACGTGATATCCACTGGTGGATGTGGGGATTAAAGAGCTGTGGGCAACTGGTTGGCTACATAATTGGATACATGTGGTCGTATCGAGTTTCTTTGTGAAAGTCTTGCTGCTTCCATGGAGATGGGGAATGAAGTACTTCTGGGCCAATGTTTACAATTCAGATATGATCAATTAATGTTTACAACCTTTTGTGGGATCGCTTTGTATGATTTTGTTTGGATTTGATGTGCTTGTAATTGAGATAATATCTGGCATTTGCCTTGCTTTCAAATTCTTGTAGGTATGTTTGTGTGCCATAAAATGATATTATATGTATAAATTTTGATACAATAGGTTGTATCAAAAAATTGTATCAATTTTCATTCATGCTGGAATAGGTTGTATCAAACAATTGAATACACTGCAGATAATTGTCTCATTTTGTATCAAACAGCCTGTAAATTTTGTTTGATACATACAAATATGTTTAGAAAATGGAGATTGGAAGCACGACTGTTGGAAACATTTTGTTTGCTTCAAAAAACAAGACTGGAAAGTTTGTGAAGTTCTAGCAGTCTATTAGCAACAAATTTTCTATCAGCATCATCCATGTGTAGCGGCGTCCCTGTGCAGTTCACAAGCAGTAATATGGACATTCACAAGTTTGCTTTGTTTAAGTTCTAAGAGATAGTCCAATAAACTAACTATCATTGCCATAAACTATGTATTACAATCATTTTTGGAACTAGTTCAGAAGTGATCAGCCTATCAAAATACAAACAAAAAACAACATCCAGAAAAGTAGAAGCAAAACACATAAAACAACATCCCAAAATGATTATCAGAATTTTTTATCCCAAAATGATCCAAGCATGCAACTGGTTGATACAACTGTTTGAGACAAGCATAAAAAATTTATATTCCAAAATGATAAAAGCATACAAGTGTTCGATACAACTGTTTAATACAATATGACACTCACATATTTCATAAAATGAAGTGGACATTCTCCAATCCATACAACTATTTGGTACAACTTTTTAATACAACTGTTTGATACTAGGCTCCATTGAATCTTCCTCCATGAACTAAACTGCATAGTGAAACATGCAAATGTAAACATGCATCTCAACTTCCATGCTTCCATCCTGATATGCAAGGTAACATCCACAAGTAACATGCATCTCAACTTCCAGATTTCATCTCAGCTGATATGTTTCAATCATGAAACCAAGCTGCAGAAGCATTAAAAAAGTCAATATCAGTTTACCTGAAGCTTGAAACCTGAAATGAGAAAAAAAAATTGAATGTTGGACATATTGATACATGAAGCAAACTTAAAAAAAGATGAAACTGCTTACATATTGATACCTGAAGCCTGAAAGTTAAAAAAAATTGAATGATGGACATACTGATACATGAAGCTTGAAGCCTGACACCTGAAACTTAAAAAAATTTGACGCCTGGAACCTGAAACTGCTTAAATTTTATTCAGTTTGGAACATGTGGATCACTCTTTCACTTTGGAATTTTTGTATCATGACTAAATACAAAGTCCTGAAATATTACTCAGAAATGGATGCTCAACTATAAAGCCAGAACTGGGCCATAAAGCTAGAACATGAAGTGAGATGGTGAGCTCAACTCCTTATTGTGACCATCTCACATTGCATATAACATTCAGGTACATGAAAGATGATGAGGTCAATAAGCACACGCTGAGTGTCAAAGCTAAAACTCTGAAAGATATCCTTTGAATTCCTTACAAGGGTATATCCTCCAAATTGTAGAAGTGTGATAATCTGCTCAAAATGTCAAAAAATCATTATCATTTTAATACCCAGTAGAAATGGAGTTAGATGAAAATTCAAGTTTCCTATTCATCTCGGATATTAGTAGGTTGCAGGTGAATGCCAATTTGGTAAAATACCACGTATGCAAAGTCAAAAAATGCTTAAGATAACATGACATTGAAAAATAATTATTTCTGCACGTAGAGACCAACATATAAATGAAAATATTATACACGATACTCACTAACATTTTACTTGAAGTCGCATTTGATAAATAAATGAGGCAATAGGAGGTATATGAAAGAAACCATACATGGTAGGCACTTGGAGGAAGCCAATATTATACGGAATTTCTCTGGTGATGTCATTGTATGATACATCCCTATAGTTTATAAAAAATAAGAGTAAGCAACAAAAGGGCATTCAAACTGAAGCAATCAACAAAGAACATTAAAAGTGTTAATGTGACATACAAGATCTCAAAACTGGTATAGTTCCCAATGTTACTGGGAATAAGCCCTATGAGATTGTTGCCCCTAACATCACTGCAAAAATTACTTACATAAGTTGTAAATTAAGACCATAAAAAAGAGAAAAAAATGACTAAATCAGTTTACTTACAAGTACCACAAGCCAGTCAACTGGCACATGTCCGGCGATAACATTCCGGTTAGAGAATTACCGTGTAAGCCTCTGAATTTAAATAAAAGATTAATAGTTAGCATTAAAATTTAAACAACATTAAAAGGGAGAATGAAGACTCGGTGTGCTTACAAGTACTGAAGCACTTCATTCCAATATATGACTAGAGGAATGTCACCGGTTAGTTTGTTCAGGGCAAGATCCATTGTTATCACAGAGCAAAAGAAGCAAGATTCCATAAACTAAGTAATCTTCGACAAATATTTGAAACTCAAATCATTAAAAAGTGCTATAAACTCACAAGGTCTTCAGATTTGGGATTTGGGAGAGTGTTGAAGGGATGTGCCTTGTCAGCTGGTTGTTCTTCAGATACCTGCATTGCATCACACAATGCCCATTACCTCAATAAACTACAAAAGGCATGCTCACATTGCAGTTGAATGCACATGGAAAAGAAGAAGAAAATAGAAAACGAGGAGATTTTTTTGCTCCCAGAAATTGTGAAGTAAACAACACAAAACAACACTTATTTTGCTTCAACTATATAAAAAGACAGAAAGAAAAAAAACCCAATCTCATGATGGCAAGGAGGTCTTCCATGGCTGCGTTGAGATCAGAATGATCTTCTTTGTTCGAACTAGAGCAGACATGATACGCTTTGAGATCCCGAGCTTCGAGATGGCAAGGAGGTCCTCTATGGATGGAGCAAAGATGATGTTGATGATGAAGATGATGGTAACGGGAGATGGAAGAAGTGGGTTCCAATTTTGCTGCAGATGGGAACTGAAAAGGGGCTGATGATAGGGCTTGATGAATTTGGGATTTAAGAGGGAAAATCTTCTCTATTTAGTTGAACAGATCTCCATTCTCCATTCTTTGTTTTTCTCGATTTGCTCGCGATGGCTGGGAGGCGATGAGGGCACAGGGAGAGGAGATCGTGGAAGGGATATGCCCGGGGTCGAGATGGGATCGCGAGAGGAGGCGGCCGGGGAGCTCATGACTTGCGGATGTGTTGGGATCATGTGAGGGAGATCTAATGGGGAAAGATCCAAGCCATCAGATTAGAATGGACGGCTGAGATGGCCCAGCTCACAATAAGAAGTTGAGCTCACCATCTCATAATAGCATCACTCTATACATACATACATCTTCGGGTGCGAAAAAACCCGTGCGAAAGCCCGTGCGAAAACTTTTTTTTATTTTTTTAAAATTTTTTTTTCAAAAATTCTTTTTTTGATGTTTAATCCATACAATTATATACCTCAGTGAAAATAATGGGTGAACCCGTTGGGCATTAGAGCACCCATCCAACCGTTACAAATTTAACGGTCTCAAAACGTGCGAATTTGATGAAATGCCTTGATCGAAGGCCAAATGACATTATTTCTCAACCATTATTTTTTGAGGGGGGTATAACAACATATAATGAGGGTGGAAAAAAGAAATTTTGAAAAAAAATTTCAAAAAAAAGATAAAAACATTTTCGCACGGTGCGAAATGTTCTCATTTCAAAATTTTCCCATACATATATATATATACATATACATATATATATATATATACATATATATATATATTAATTAAACCAATAAATCACTATACTAGCTAAATACGTACGAGTTACGTATGAATAAAAACATGCCGTTACAGGGAGTGTTATGAATGAGGGAGGCCTTTGGCCTCCCCTCATCTTTATCCCCCCATTACTCCCCATTATCCCTACTAATGGGGATCTTTGGTATCCTATGACCTTTGGGCTTCTTTAAGTTTAATAAATAGTGAACCATGGCTTTGTGCCAAGGTTACTCATTTTTCTTGATTATCCAACAATACTGATTTTGATAGTTTTATTACTTGGTTACAATGAATCTAATTGAATTAAATCTTTGGCCCACATGTCATTTTTATATCACTAAATTCGTTCTTTTTATGTTTTACATTGGTAACACATATTTTTTGTTTGTTAAGTCTCAAAAATAATAAATTGAGTATGTATGTTAAATTTTGCAGCATCACGGTCTGTAACCATTACTGATATCAAATGTGACGTTCCTGAATTGACCTTATTGTAGACTGTAACCAACAAGAAAGATGACAGACGCCCCTAATTTAAGGGGAAGGGGAAAGTGCCAGTTAAGGGAGGAATTGTTAAGGAGTCTAAGTGCTTCTTCTGTAAAAAGAAGGGGCACATGAAGAAGAATTGTCTAAAGTTCCTTCAGTGGCGTAAGAAGAAAGGTTACTCAATCTCTCTTGTCTGTTTTGAATCAAATATGACTGATGTTCATTGTGACACGTAGTGCATTGACTCTGGTTCTTCCATCCACGTTTCAACAACTTTGCAGGGTATGACAAACCTGCAGAAACCAGCGAGAAATGAACGCGGCATTTTCTCAAGAAACAAAATGCGCTCAGCTGTCGAATTTGTTGGAACATGCCGGCTTATTTTATCTAGTGGCTTTGTTTTGCTTTTGCATAATGTATTTTATGTACCTGGTTTTTCCAGAAATTTTATTTTAGTTTCAAGACTATTGCCTTTGGGTTATGTTTTTAATTTCCATGGAACATCATTCAGTTTATGTTATAATTCAGATGTTGTTGGAAATGGCATGTCGTGTAATGGTCTATTTATGTTTAATTTGCAAAACAATGTTGTTATGCATGTTAATGCTGGCATAAAAAGATGTGTTATGAATGAGGAATCTTCTATGTTATGGCATCGAAGATTGAGACATATCTCCAAGGATAGAATCAAAAGTTAGTAAATGATGGAGTACTTAGTACTTTGGATTTTGCTGACTTCGAGATTTGTGTTGATTGCCTAAAAGGAAAGCAGACCAAGATATCTAAAAAGGGTGCGCATAGAAGTTCCGAATTGCTTGAAATCATTCATTCAGATATTTGTTGTTCAGACATGAACATAAGTGGTCTGAAATACTTTATCTCTTTTATTGACGATTTTTCACATTTCATGTATATCTACTTGCTTCATAACAAAAGTGAAAAGTTAAATGCCTTTAAGGTTTTTAAGGCAGAAGTAAAGAAACAATGGGGAAAACAAATTAAAATCGTGAGAATAGATAGAGGAGGAGAGTATTATGGTAGATACACTGAAGGTGGTCAAGCACCTGGTCCATTTACTATGTTTCTTCAAGAGCATGGAATGATTTGTAAGGATCGCCTTACCCTTGCAATACTAACAACACACTAGAGGGGGTGAATAGTGTAATGGCAATAAATTGTCCAATTAAAATTTAACTTGCAAATGCAGAATAATAAATGCAAGAGGAATTAATCGACATAATCAATCCAAACGCAAACACAAGATTTTACCATGGTTCCCCAAACTTGGGTACGTCCAGCGGCACCAATATTCACTATATTCCTACAAAGAGACGTGAATACAAATTCCACAAAGTTATACCTTACCAAGAGGATTTTGTCCTACACAAGGACCCAACCAACCCTACACAGGGTTCAAACTCCCACCAAGAGAATTACTAACTCCCACTAAGAGAATTAGGGTTAGCCCTACACTAAGACACCAAACTCCCACAAAGAGAGTTACTCCCACAAAGAGAGTTATTGCCACTAAGAGAATATCATATTCCCACTAAGAGAAATACTCACACAAAGAGAGAGACTAATTCCCACAAAGAGAATTAGTGTTACAAAGAAACACCAAGTAAAACAAATACTCTTACATATGCCTTGAGATGCTTACTCTTAGATGAATGCAAGGCATGGAAGAGGATCTCCAAGTGATGAGATTTGCTTGAAAGCACTTGGATGATTTCCCTTGAGCTTGACTTCAATGCATGAAGAGGAATGAGAGCTCAAAGAGGGAAATGAGAGAGTTTGAGAGTGGCTTAATTAATCTATTAGGATTTTTAATAGCATCAAGAAGTTCTAATAATCTCAGCCCTCTCATATGTATAGGAGCCCTATATCAACTCCCAAAACCTAAGAAAACAGCCAAAAACAAAAAGCTGCAACGACTAGAATTTGGGCTAAAACGTCACTGACAGGCGACTGATGAACAAATGACAGTCGACTGTCCAACGGCTATATAAATCCCAATGGCTATAATATGAGCCTAGACAGTCGACTGATGAAGTCAATACAGTCGACTGTAAACAGGACAGGCACATGTAAAACCTTCAGCAGGCGACTGTTGCAGGGGGTGGAATAAAACAAAGAGTTGCACTCTTTCTTCCAATATGCATACATGCGACTGAAGAACAAATGACAGTCGACTGTAAAATAAACAGGCGACTGTTAATCCTTCGTCAGTCGGTTGCTGCATGAGATGGAGAAAAATAGAGAGATGCAATATTCGCACTTACGCCTGTCAGACGACTGTTGGCCATATCACAGGTGACTGTAAATATACATGCGACTGTAAATTGATCATCAGTCGATTTATGTGAAAAGCTCAAGTAGAGTCAATAGAAATGATGACTTGAGCAGTGCATCACAGTCGACTGTAGAAGGCTCGACAGGCGACTGGAATTACCCAGTCGACTGTAAATCCTTTATCAGCCGACTGATGGAAAGCCAGAGGCTCCAAATGAGTCTTTGGTCAAGATGAACCTATTAGGTTGAATTCTATGATAATCTTAAGGGTCACTAAGATGGTTAACCTGCCTATGCATGAATGAGTAGACCATCTATCAAGGCATTACATTAACCTAGAATCAAATGAGAGAGAAAGCAATAAAGGAAATATTACATGGATTACATTGCTTTCCTTAGAGTCTATGTCTTCAATCTTGATGCCTTGATGCTCCCCATCATCTCCAAGCTTTGGCACCCCTTGAGTCCCAGCTTTGGCCCTTCTCCACTTGATGTCCATCCTTGCACCAAGTGTTTAATCTCCAAAAATGATATTCTTAAAATGTTAACTATGAGAATAAAATAAGAGATTCATTAGCAACAGCATATGTTGTGATCATCATCAAAATAACATTGATATGAAACACCAATACTCAACAATCTCCCCCTTTTGATGATGACACACATTATGTAAAACATAAAGAAATAAAGCACAATGCTAATGAGCTCCCCCTATTTATATGCACCAATAGTAAAATGAGATACACAATTGTAAATACTCATTATACCAAATGAAATAATGAGACATCATGGTGACATATAATAGGCATGGATTACATAAACCAATTGCAATAGAAAATAACATGCATACAAGAATGGTTTATACAATCCCATATATCTCTCCCCATAGATATATCTCTCCCCAAATGCATATGTATGAAATACAAGAATTACATTTACATAATGCATATATCTCTCCCCCTTGACATCGTCATAAAGGTGGACATCAAAGAATATCCCTCTTGTCATCTTAATCACAGATGTGACAATATGCAAGATAAAAGAGATGTATGATACCAAATTGTAAAATTTAGTGGGTATCAATCATTATCCCATGCTCCCCCTAGATCATAGAAATGGTCAAGTTTTGACTTCTAGGATCTAATACCAATTGTAAAGTAGGAGATAAACAATATCTAATAATTGAGGTAATACCAATTGTAGAAAAGAAATCTTGGAAAGTAATCCTCTTTACTAATTGATATACATATATTGGAGTCATTGGCTTAAAGTGTATCAAAGCAATAGATATGGAAAAATCAAGCTTCAATGATACACAATGATATTGCCAAAAGAAAATTTAACATGAAACATGTTGGCAATATCCAAGGGGTTTAGTTTGAGACCAACAATAACCAATTGTAAACAATGATCTCAAACACACCCCGAAATGAGAGTCAAAATATGTTTTAAAATATTTTAAACATACAACATATTAACTCCCACATTGACATACATATGGATCAACAAATGCATGTATGTCAATGTATTCCCCAAGGTCCCTAAATTTGAAAACATTTTCAAAATCATGAAACACACACAAACAATGTGTATGCTAAAATAAACATTTAAGCACAATACCCATGCAATATGCATATGTGTGAGGAACCTAAATATTAGGGAACCAAACCCAAGAGGAGTTTGATTTCCTAATGTAATCACATGTGGTGATCACATCCCTAACTAGAGAGTTGATGTAACTATCCCTCTCTTACATACTAACCTTAATGGGAATCTATAAACGCAAGGATTTCCTAGGCAAGGGTTTTGCCTTTGCAAGAGGGGTGGATGTGTGATGCGTCCGAAATGTAACTCTAGAGCAACCTAGCTATGGCGCGAATTACACAGAGGTAAATCCCTGGCAACGGCGCCATAAACTTGATCGTACCGAAACTAACTCTGAAACGATGTCGTTTACCGCAAGCGCATGGTATAGTGGCAAGCGTGTATCGAACACGGAAAAGCGGTGCTATACTACCTATATACTCCTAGTTTGAGTTAAACTTACAGGTTTGTTGGTGGATGTGGAGTATGGAGTGTCGTAATGGTGATGGATGCGAAATTCGTGTAACTCGATGTCGCAAACAAGGGGTTCCACACAAAGAAAGAAAGAAATAAAATATAAAAGGTTAGGGCTTTAGGACTCGTCACTAGAACCGTCGGATGTCGACGCTAGGCTAGGACTCTTACGTTGCATTGGTTTAATTGGGGATTGTAGCATCTAGGAAGTGAATTCATGTGTCTGGGTATCATGAATCTAACGTATCGCATTAACCCTGCTCTCGCAATAGGCACATACGATACATGCATTAAGGATCTACAATAATCTCACCACTCTCATGGTTCGAATGCTCTCAACTCATACAACTCTCCTGGGTTAGAGCTTCGAGGTATTTTGGTAGCTCTTATTGATGCAATGGTGGTAGTTGTCAATTAGTTATATACTTCATCGGTGGATCCCCTCAAGGCACGAGCCGGGCATGGTCACGTGCCTCGGCTGAATCCACTAACTCCCTAATTAAATCCGTAGGATATTCCTTAAGCTAATCGATTCCACCGACCATAGGCACAATCTCAGTATGAATTCTCCTAAGGATCTTGCTAGATCAACCAAAATACAACCCCTTTTATACCAACGCACCATAAAAATCCTATCTTTGCATCTCAATCCTAAAATCCTAGGGCTAATCCCTTAGCTCTAGAAAAGACTACTCAAGCATAACAATATCAATAGATAATAGAACGCACAAAGATTTCATTGCATGCATCAAAAAGATATTTGAATTATCAATCAATAAAAAGAACTCAAATAGAATCAAAGAAAACAAAAATACTTATCTTGATATAAAGGATGGGCCTAGGGCATAGCCTAACTCCAAAAGATCATCTCCACAAAACTCCCAAAAAAGATCTCCCCAAAAACTCTCTCTAAAACTCCCCTTTGATGGCTGCCCAAAAAATCCCCCTAAAAACCCTCATCAAACAAACCCCAAAATCCGGACGTAACTCAAAATCTGGGCCCACGGCGACTCGGTCGAGTAATAGGCTGCTCGGTCGAATACGTCAGGCGTCTGAATCCATAACCAAAAACGTCACTCTGTCTGCTCGGACCGAGTAGGGTCCGCTCGGTCCGAGTAGGTAGCTGCTCGGTCGAGTAATAGGCTGCTCGGTCGAGTCTGTCAGTAGGTTGCAGCACTTCCACAAAATCACGCTCTGCCTACACGGACCAAGTACGTAGCTACTCGGTCGAATATGCAGCTGCTCGGTCGAGCAATCAACTGCTTGGTCGAGCAGCCTGATGTTCAGCCGAATATGGGGTAAAAAACACGTCTCAGCATCCTGCTCGGTTGAGCAGTCAACTGCTCAGTCGTATATGAGTTAAAAAACACGTTTCAACAGATTTTGCACACTACACGGTCAAGTAGTGCACTGCTCGGTCGAGTAGGCTGCTGAGAACAGTTTCAGCACTGCAGCATCAGCTTGCAGAAACTCTCCAGGGCTCATCCAACCACCGATTGGTGCGTTCTTGGCGGCGTTGGAACCGTCTTGAGTCTACTATCTAGGGAAACTATCAGAAAAATATTGAAAAATCCCAGATGATAGAAGATTTGGAAATAGTGCATGGCTGTCCTGTTTCCAGCACTTCGGATCGCTCGATTCCTTCGTCGCATCATAGATCGATCGATCGACCTTCTCTCTTGCCTCTTCCTTGCTCCAGTATTATTCTTTGGCAACTCAAGCATGTCATCATGAGTCTCATTGGTGCTCTCACGTCGCCGATCGTCTTATTGACTCCAAATTGCTCCAATATCGCCCCAAATCCCTGAAATGGACATAAACACTCCAAAAGTCATATTATTCCAAATAATAGCGTAAAAGCGTTTGAAATATTTAAATGAGCAATCATTTTGATGTGTAATCATTTAGATAAAATGTGGAATATAATGACACATCAAAATCCCCCCAAGCTTACCTCTTACTCGTCCTCGAGAAAGACTAGTAAGAAGTGAACACGGGAGATGGATACAATGAAATTCAGAAAATACAAGACCCCCAGATATGCAAGATCTCGTGAACACACGTCAATATGAAATTAGAACACATATACACAACAAATACTTAAGTCTCGCTCGAATTAAAATAATGTGGATTTCAATAAATAAAATGAACTTGATAAACAATAAAAAGAGATCAGAGTTATATCATATCATAGTTTATCATGCAATATACTAAGTTCACAGAAACGAAACCAATGTTCACAACTCATTCTCTAAGCAGTATGGTATGTCATGATCAAACATTTTCAAGCACGCGTGGTATTTTGTTATACTTCATGGAATGAATTTAGCAAATTCACTCAAGGTAAGGCATCACCACACTACGACCATTTCAAGACTCATAGAATCCATCAACTTTGCCATTCTTTGTTCTATATAGAAATGGTGATAAGGATATGAGATTTTTGTACTTTTATATTGTTTTTGGCTATATGAATATTTCATAAACATTTTTCTTTCTTTATATACACGAGATAACTCAATATATATAAAAACGGCCTATGCATCCCAGACCAGACGGTCTTAGGTCATTGGGTTACGAAGAACTCCCAGTGCCTTTTATTCATGATATTTGTTTGGTTTTTTGCATTTTGGGGATTTTTGTAAACTCACGTAAACGCGATGGAATGCAAAACATGATCAAAGATCATTTATTGGCTATTCACAAAAGAAAAAGAAAAAGCATAGAATTTAGACATGGCTCAGTTTCAGGAATCCTAATCATCACTACTTTGGTTGTCGGGGGGTTATCCTATCTCTTTTGAATCACTAAACATCCATGAAGCAATAGAATTATCAAGCAAATCACGCAGGAGTCAAATGATTTTCAGATTTGATTCATTCATTTTTAGCTTAACTATTTTGAGAATATAGTTGTGAAACTTATGGATTCTACTATGAAAAAGCATATTAACAAAGATGCACTAATCAAGGAATCGAACTCTAATCTAACAGATATCAAAGTTCATAAAAAAATAAATCCATAATATTTCATTGAAAATGAAGCATATGAGACATAAAAATAGAAGTGAACATGGTTCATATGAAAATTTTAAAGTGTGTTTCACGATGAAGCAAAGTGTGTGCACTATGCACTCCCCCAAGCTTAACCACCACATTGTCCTCAATGTGTGTATGATATAAATAGAGGACAACGACAAGATAGGGGGGGCCATGCAACAAAATAGTCTCTCTCCCCCAAGCTTAAACATCACATAAAAAATTGGGAAGAGAGGAAAAATAAGGACCAAATATAAGGATGGGCATGGGTGATAAATAGTGGGTTGGGTGCAGAAGATAATTGAGCCATCATATGTGGTGAATTTATTAAACTAAGAAAGCATATAAAATCATATACAGTCCTCTCGCTGTCGAGAGGATTCGTGTTTATTTAAAGCATAAAATTCTACACTACTGGATTGATATCACCTATAGCAAAAGGCGGATCCAGTATCTTTGCCGGTGCATGTAACTGTTCTAACTGCTCCTTTCGTGGCTCCGCCAGGTGCATGTGTCCACAGGCTCTATCAGATTCCAGCAATACGGCTCTCAGCATCTCTCCAAGGGCTCCACTTGTACCCTGCAAGAGATGAGCCGCATCAATCTGATGTGGAAAATTCTTCCCTAAAATAAAAGTATTCCAAAGAAGGTCATCAAAAGAAATATTCAAGATAAAGATCGGTTGAAGACACTTCCCTGAAAATGTATTTCCGCTTTCATGCACCACGACAGGAAACTCTCCGTCGTTTGTCTCAGGCTTTTCAGGCAACTCTGGCATATGAGTGTGGGTCTCATCAGGCCACTCCTCATCATCGTCAGACTCATCCCAGCGCACCTCCTGATCATATTCATATGCGTCCATAGGTGCTAACTCCTCGCTCTCCTCCTCGTATACGTTCCATCGTACCTCTTGATCATATGTATGTGTATACTAAAAAAGGCACAATGAGTCATCAAAATCTGAATCATAAAAAACATCATGTACATGAGGAGAATCAAAAGCAAAGGGCGAGGGAGTAAAAGATTCTCCCTGAATGGGAGCAATAAGCTCTGCGGGATAGCCCTCGACGTCCGTGGAAGGATGAGGTGGTTACGGAAGCTCTAGGACCATTGTCTCCTCACAGGTTGAAGCATCAAGGTCCTCAGCCTGCCGTGCAAGAATCCTATCAAGGTACGCATAAAAATATGTGGTCCATATAATCTCAGCCATATCGGCCATAACACCTGATCAACAAAGACAAATACATGGAGAAAAATATCAGTGGCACAAGAATATAGAAATAATGATAAAGCAGGTGGCGGGAAAAAATTTCTCTCTCTCTCTCTCTCTCTCTCTTTTGTTTTTGTTTTTTTAGTTTTTTTAACGCAATCTAATCAACCTAATTGTGGTAAATAGATAATATGGTGGAACGCCTCCCTGGCAACGACGCCATAAACTTGATGTGTCCGAAATGTAACTCTAGTGCAACCTAGCTATGTCGCAAATTACACGGAGATAAATCCCCGGCAACGGCGCCATAAACTTGATCGTACCAGAACTAACTCCGAAACGGTGTCGTTTACCGCAAGCGCATGGTATAGTGGCAAGCGGGTATCGAACACGGGGAAGCAGTGCTATACTACCTATCTACTCCTAGGTTGAGTTAGACTTGCAGGTTTATTGGTGGATGTGGAGTATGAAGTGTCGTAATGGTGATGGATGCAAAATTCGTGTCACTCAATGTCGCAACAAAGGGTTCCACACAAAGAAAGAAATAATTAAAATATAAAAGATTAGGGCTTTAGGACTCGCCACTAGGACAGTCGGATGTCGACGCTAGGCTAGGACTCTTACGTTCCATTGGTTTAATTGGGGATTGTAGCATCTAGGAAGTGAATTCATGTGTCTGGGCATCATGAATCTAACGTATCGCATTAACCCTGCTCTCGCAATATGCACAAACGATACGTGCATTAAGGATCTACAATAATCTCACCACTCTTGTGGTTCGAATGCTCTCAACTCGTACCACTCTCGTGGATTAGAGCTTTGATGTATTTTGGTGGCTCTTATTGACGCAATGGCGGTAGCCGTCAATTAGTTATGTAGTTCATCGGTGTATCCCCTCAAGGCACGAGCCAAATGAAGCTGTAGTTCATCGGTGGATCCCCTCAAGGCACGAGCCAAATGAAGCTTAGTGTACTAACTACACTACTATTAAGTGTGCAGGTTGTGTGACAAATGAAAAGCTTTATGCATACTCCAGAGAAGCGCAATCTACGCTCACTTAGCAAAGACAAGGACGAACATTGCTAGATCAATGATGAAGCTCAAAGCTCAAATGGAACTGAAGCTCAAGAGAAGCTCACATATACAACATCATCAGTTGATCAAGCTTCCGAAGACGTGTCCTAATCTACAGTGTGTGAGTTGTGTCCTTCTTAGGGTTATGTTAGAGCCAAACGTATAGACAATACACATACACACACAAATGATTTCGAAGCTAACCATTTTAAAATACCTTTTAAATCACTTTCAAAGTTATTGAGAGATTTTGCTAGTCGATTTGCACTTTCGTAGTGAAACTCCATTACACCCTGGAGTTAACTACATGTTTTACTAGCCGTGTCTCAGAAGAAGATCCTCTGGGAGTCGACTACCAAGGAGTGGGAGTCGACTACCAGCTGAGAATTATTTTCTCCTGAAACACTTTGGGAGTCGACTACCAATCCCAGGGAGTCGACTACCAGCTGTCGAAATTCGACGTTTTGACTTGACTTTTGACATATCTCTAATTTATTGTTCCCATGATTTTCGGGCAAAAGTTAAATGAATTTGAATTTTGAATTCTCCATTTTCACCTATAAATAGAGGACTACTTCTTTGAGAGAAAATACAACAACTCTTGAAATCAAAATTCTCTTGTGCAAAAGTTCTAAACGTTCTTAAAATCTCAGCTCTCATTTTCTCTTAGCCAAATCTGTTTTTACATTCTTGATCTTGAAATTTCTTTGAGATATTATTTTCTGAAGATCAAATTTTTATTTTTTTATTTGTTTTCAAAATCCATATTACTTATTCTCCAATTTTATTTAAAAGGATTTTGAAAAACATTTTGATTTAGATCACAAAGACTTCATTCGTTTCTTTGTGTGATCTAAAATCTCATTCTATCAGCCACTAATGCACATAGTTGTCTATTACTATTGGTTATAGAATTTGGGTGTAAATCCAATCTCCACCAAACAATTGTGGTGAGTTGGATATCGTTTTTCTCTTTGTGTTTGCCCTTTGTTGTAAGGGTGTTATTGTTGGAAACCCTAGATAAGTCTAGGTGTTGCAGTTGGAAATCCTAGTTAAGGCTAGGTTGTTGAAAATCCTAACAAGTGAAGTTAGGTGCTTGTATTTTCTAAGGCAAATAGTGCAAATCTCGTACCGGATTGGTCGGGGACTGGACGTACCCAAGGTTGTTGGGAACCAGGATAAAAATCCTTGTGTCTGCGTTTGCTTATTTGTGTTTGATTATTTATCTCTGCAAGCAATTCTCATTTAACTTGTTATTATTATAATTCTTTGTTCATTTGTTTGTTGAATATTATTCTTGTAACTCATTTATTATATATCTTCATTAAGTATTTAACTAACTGAGCTGTGCTTAATTTCCCTCTGGGAGTCGACTACTGTTCATATGGAGTCAACTACCAGACGATTTTTATCACTGATTTGATTTTAAAGATTTATTGAGTTGATTAAGAACCAAGCGAAGATCACTCTACTTGGTTTCTTAGGCAACATTAGAAGGCTTTGAATTGTGCTAATCTATTAAGAACGAAAAAGTTTATTTTATACAACACTATTCAACCCTCCCCCTTCTAGTGTTGTTTTCCATCCACAAGATCCAACAAATACAACCCCTTTTATACCAACGCACCATAAAAATCCTATCTTTGCATCTAAATCCTAAAATCCTATGGTTAATCCCTTAGCCCTAGAAAAGACTACTCAAGCGTAACAATATCAATAGATAATAGAACACACAAAGATTTCATTGCATGCATCAAAAAGATATTTGAATTATCAATCAATAAAAAGAACTCAAATAGAATCAAAGAAAACAAGAATACTTATCTTGATACAAAGGATGGACCTAGGGCATAGCCTAACCCCGAAAGATCGTCTTCACAAAACTCCAAAAAAAGATCCATAAAAACTCTCCAAAACTCCCTTTTGACGGTGATCACTCCTTATTTTACACCTTTTTTCCGCATGTTTGCATGCCATTTGGATCGCCCAAATCATGTTTTTTCACGATATATCGACGATATTGCGATGCTTTTCACGATTTGTTGTTTTTGTCGCATTTCAGGTGATTTGGCGCGATTTGGAGTGATCTCGAGATACGCCCACCCCAGAGTGTCACCGACGACCTCCCCGAGGGGTATTTTGCTGTTGGAGAGGAGCGGAAGAAGAACGGACGTCGCAGGAGCGATGAGGAGGCCAAAACAAGCAATCTGGGCATTTTTTGTGTCTCACTCGGCCGAGTGAAGGAGTCACTCGGCCGACCAGCGAGACACCGCTCGGCCGACCGGAACAGACACGATTTGCATGTGCACTCGGCCGAGCGACGGATACCACATCGGCCGAGTGACGAGATCCCGTCCGCCCGAGTGGCGCCCAGACGAAGCCATTCAAGAATCGCCATGTTACTGTTTTTCGGCTGCCTGAGCTTCAGAAGACCCACTCGGCCGAGTGGATAATCCCGTCCGCCCGAGTACCATGAAGCCATCGGCCGAGTGACGACAACTCACTCGGCCGAGCAGCCCCCGAAGTGAAGACCCCTGAAGATCGAGACTTACTGGAAAATTACAGTGTTTCTCACTCGGCCGAGCGACTTTTGTCACTCGGCCGAGTGCGATGCGCTGCCTGTAGCGAAAATTGCGGAAAACAGGCTGTGCAGGGGTATTTTGGTCACAGTTTTTGGACGATTTTTGGGGGTATTTAAACCCTGTTTTTACCCTAGTTTAGAGAGCTTTTCCTTAGATTTTTTTTACAGCTTTTTAGATCAACTTTTTAGCTTTATTCTTTTGATTGGAGAGGAGACAAAAGGTGATTTTTGTTAGATTGATTGAAGAACTCCATTGGTTTGTGTCTCTCTCCCCTAAAAATTCTATTTTTATTGCATATCTCAATATTGTGATGAATTCTATTGCTTATTTCATTGATTATTTCTGTGATTGTGCTATGACTTGTGAGTAGTCTCCACGTCTTGGGGCGTGGGGATGAACCCTACAAGCCCTATTTCATATTTGTGATGAATTGGTAGAAATTGTGCTAGAATTGTTATTAGGGATTAGATTGGGATCGATTTACGACGGATTGCTAGGTATTCATATCGATTGGGATTTGTAAGAGATTGGATCCCAATTCGATAGGAAACCCTAGAAATCCGAATTGGGTTGGAATCGGATTTCCGAAGTATCGGTTTGCAAGAGATTGGACCGATACTAGGGTTTCCGGTTGCAATTCCGTGCCGATACCCGTTTGCAAGAGATTGGACGGGTAGGAACTATCCCAACCTAGGTCGTGACCCGAGTTTGCACGAGAGTGGGCTCGGGGCGCGATTGAACGATGATGTTGATCCTAATGCTAGTTCCCCTAGGCTAGGGTTTGCAAGAGATTGGACCCGAACCTAGGATAGCTATAGACCGGCAACAGCGCGAGAGCGTGAGCTTGGTTCTACATTCAGTTGCAACTAGTTCATCCGAATCTCTACCCTAGCAATTTTGATACCAATGAACCACATTGACGAGATACGGTGAGTAGCGGGGATTCCCCATTCCCTAGACGTCTTTTATTTGATTTGATATTTCCATACTTTGTCTGACGATTGTGACAGGATCGCCAAAGGAAAATTGCCCTCTTCTTAAATAGCCATGTTGGTTGGAACAAGCACGGTCATTCGTCCTCCCTGTGTTCGATAACCCGCTCGCCGCTATACTGTGCGCTTGCGGTAAAACTACAACCGTTCTTTGGGTCACATCCTGGAGCGATCAAGTTTTTGGCGCCGTTGCCGGGGAGGCGATTGCGTTTGATCTTACCATCCTAGCTATTTCTTTCTTTTTATTTTTTTATTTCCTTACCTAACCCTTCCATCGTGCTAATCATTTCTTTGAAACTCTGTTTTCTCATTGCATGTACACGAGATCTACGGCGGACCCTGAAGCTATATTATTTGATCCCGAGATCGAACGTACCGCGAGGAGAATTAGAGCGGAGAGGAGACAAGATCGGGAAGGGAGGTTTATGACCAACCCGGAAACTGCGGAACAATTAGCGGCAAGAATGGCAAGGATAATTTCTATTCGCGATAGGCTCCGGCCTAAGACCTCTTCTACGACCTCATCCATTGCCGTGCCGGAGTTGGCGACTGACAAGAACTTTGAGCTGAAGACTGGATTGGTGGTTCTGATGCAACAAGACCCATTTCATGGGAACGCCCATGAGAACCCCCACTACCACATTCAATCATTCTTGTCGAAGTGCGCCACATTTCAGATGCCGGGGGTCCCCATTGATGCCATCAGACTGCGCCTCTTCCCCTTCACGCTAAAAGACAAGGCACTCTATTGGTTGAGGACGCAAGCTGATGGAGTCTTTACCTCTTGGGATGGGTTGGCGGATGCATTCATTGACAAATTCTATCTGCCCTCCAAGACGGTGAAGATCCAGAGCGCTCTTATGTCCTTCAAGCAAGGACCCCAAGAGACGCTTTATGAGGCTTGGGAGCGATTTAAGGATCTACAACATCAATGCCCGCACCATAGCATTGAAGATTGGGAGCTAGTTCATAGCTTCTACAATGGTCTCCAACCGGGGACCAAGCAAATTATTGATGCCGCGGCGAATGGTGCTATTTTATCAAAGACTCCCGAAGAAGCTACGGCCCTAATTGAGGAGATGGCCTCCAATAATCAACAATGGGGCGATGAGCGAGGACACTCTACGTCCTCCTTGAAGCCGACTAGTATCTATGAGGCGAAGGCCGTAGCGGAGCTCACAAGCAAGTTTGATTCTCTCCACAAGGTAGTGGAGAGACTGGAGAAGTTTATCACGGAGCCCCAAGGAACCCCTTCTACCTCCGCGCCGACGAACCAAATGAGTGATTGGGAAGACCAATCTCAAGCCATGTACTCGGGAGGAGAGCAAGGAGAAGGATCCTTGGAGCAAGTACAATATGTTGCGGGGAACCAAGGCTATTGGGCCAATCCGGCCATAAGAAATCATCCCGGTTTCTCTTACGCCAACAATGAAGGAGCCTTGGACCCGCCACAACAACCACCTCAACAAGCTCGACCACCACCACCCCAACAACAATACTATCCGCCGAGGGGGCCTCCACAACACAATGTCCAACCGAAGCAACAAGTTCCACCTTATAGACCGCCCGGATACAACCAAGGGTGGAGAAATCAAAATCAAAACCCTCCACAAGCTCAACAACAATCCGACTTCGAAGCTAGAGTGGAGGCGTTTATGGTTGAGCAAAAGAAGGTCAATGCTACCTTGAAGGCGGGGCAAGACTCCCTTACAACCGTTGTGGCTCAAGTATCGGAACAATTGGCGTTGCTCAATCGGAACACTCAACATTTGCCGACGCAACCCGAGCAAAACCCACGGGGCAACACCGGACACATCAATGCCGTGGTTGCCGTCACTACTAGAGGCGGGAAAGACACCACCCCCGCCATGATTCCCACCGAGGAGCCCGTGGAGGAAAGTTTGGAGCCAATTGAGCCGGTAGTTGAAGTTGATAAGGAGAAAGAGCCACAAGAAAAGGAGAAATCTAGAGCGGAGCAATTGATGGAGGAGAGGCGCTTCATGCCGCCGGTCCCATTCCCCCAAAGGCTCGCTAGAGCGAAAATGGAGAAAAGGCTAGCGAAGTTTCTCGAGTATCTGAGGGGAGTTAGCCTCAACATTCCTTTCCTCGACGCCATCGTGGAAATCCCCACATATGCTAAATTCTTAAAGGACTTGATTTCGGGGAAAAAGAGGAAGGAAAAGATCATGCTAGCCGAGGAGGGCTCTTGGTTTACCAAGAGAGAAAAAGAGCCGGCCAAATTCAAAGATCCGGGGAGTTTTCGAATTCCATGCACCTTGGGCGGCGTCCCTCTCCAAAAGGCGTTGGTGGATTTAGGGGCTAGTGTAAGCCTCATGCCTCTCTCCATGTTCTTAAAGCTAAACACCGGGACAAAGTTGAAACCTACCGACATGATGTTTCAATTGGCCGATGGGCGAATAACAAGGCCGGTAGGGATCGTCGAAGATATCCCGCTTCAAGTCCCGGGGGGAATATGCTTGCCATGTGATTTCGTGATCATGGACGTTAAGGAGGAGGGAGACACTTCATTGATACTCGGACGCCCGTTCCTCGCCACCGC
Organism: Scilla litardierei; assembly: GCA_030789695.1. Lineage (NCBI taxonomy): Eukaryota > Viridiplantae > Streptophyta > Magnoliopsida > Asparagales > Asparagaceae > Scilla > Scilla litardierei. Next base: position 186,486,251 of record CM061142.1, on the reverse strand, counting down.
CGGTGTGATCGTCGACGTGCGAGAAGGTACCCTAACTTTGAACGTCGGAAACATCGAGGTGGAGCTTCACATTCCTAAGGCTATGAAGCACATGCCTTACCACGAGGAGCTTGACTACATGGACCTCCTTGATGAGGTAATCGAGGAGGCGATCCCCCACTCAATCGGCGCTCTATTTGATGAGGATTTCGAGGAAGGCCCGGATTTAGGCCAAGAAGAGAAGACAAATGATTCCCCCGACTTCTCTGCTGAAGATGATGAAGGCGACGCTGATGTCGCAAGGATCCGAGAGCTCTGCAAGCGCTCGAAATTAAAGTCTCCAAAGAAAGCTCTGCCGGCACGGAGATCGGCATCACCGGTAAAGCCGTTGACCGGAGCAAATGCTAGCTTGGGGGAGCCTCCCCCCAACACTATTCGAGATGGGAGACCACCGAGGGAGAACACGTCGCCGCAACTTTCGAATCCAAGCGTTCTCCCCGGAAAGTTTGATGGGTGCATCTCATATGCACCAAACATCCCGCATTGATTGAAAATTATAGGGGGTCGAGCTCAAGACCTTAAACGAGCGCTTGTCGGGAGGCAACCCGACGGTTATTGCTTTATTTTTACTTTTTATTTATTTTTGTTTTAGAAATTTTTAGTGTTTTGAGTCGTTCGCCCAAAAATTTTGTGATAACGGGTCCGATTTTTCTTGACAGGAGAGGAGATAGGTAAATCCATCATGAGGAGGATGAACGAGATGACGAGGAGCGCCCCAGGAAGACGCTCGATGCTTAGGAGTAAGATGAAATCGACTGGGGGAAGAAAGACGGAGTTTAGAACCCAAACGAAGACAAACAGCAGAATACAAGGCTCACTCGGCCGAGTATACTAGTCACTCGGCCGAGTACACAAGTTCGTCCGGCCGAGCCGCTCACGAACGAGGGAAGTCTGCTGTACCCAACTCTCTGTTTATTTTTCTGATTTCAGTATAATTGCCACTCGGCCGAGTATATATATTCACTCGGCCGAGTAAAACGGATACGCTCCTAGGGCGAGTCTTGCCGAGTAGCTTGAGCCACTCGGCCGAATGGACTTACTCCACTCGGCCGAGGCTGGTAAAGCCACTCGGCCGAAGCGTAAGCGGGGAGGAATTTTCCATTGGTCCCACTCGGTCGAGTGACCTAGTCACTCGGCCGAGTCGTAACTTTTACTATATAAGTGGCCGAGGGGGGGCACATTTTTCGAAACGAAAAAACCCAAAACGCCCGCGACCCCTCAGTTCCCTCGCCCGACCCTCGCTCGCTCTCGTCCTCACTCGCCCAGCCGACCACCGCAGCGCCGGCGCTCAGCCAGCCACCGCCGGCCGAGCACCTGCCGCACGTCGCCTGAGTCGCCGCCGGCGGCCGTGTCTCCGGCCACCTCCGGTATCGCTTATTTCGCTTTTTTCTCCTCTTTTTGTGTATTTTTCGAGGATCCATGTGTTAAACGACCCCCAAACACAAATTAATTTCTATATCTATCTATTATACCCCTAATGCTCCATACGTTTTGAATATTACCCGCTGATATCTTCATTTCATGCGCAGGTTGTTTTTGGGAGCTTAGGGGAGCCCCGGGGAGCTTCTAGGGACTGATTCGGGCTTCGCGGAGGCGCTGTCTTCGCACGCTTCCATTATTTTGCACTCGCGGCGTGTCGGGGTATACTCCTTCCATTATTTTGCACACGCCGCACTTTTCACGTTTTTCGACGCGCGCTCGGGGCCGATATGCCGCCCCGGACACGGCCGAGATCGGGGAGAGCTTCCGCCAAGCGGAAGCGGTCGGACGAGCCCGGCCCCTCCCACGAGGTGGAGGACTCTCCTCCGCCTTCTCCCACACACCCCATCCACCCAGCACAGCCTGCAGGCCCCGCACACCCCGCACAGCCTGCAGCGCACCCACAGCCCGCACAGCCACTCCCTGCCGCTGCACAGCCACCACCTCCGGCTCCACTGGTCGGGCCGCTTGGGATTACGTTCCGAGACGACGCACACTGCGCCGTCTTCGAGCGTATCTCCCAGCGCTCGATCGTACCCTCCAGGTTTGCACACCTCGCTGACCTAGGACGCCTGGGGGTACTAGAGGGGATGCTCACGTTGTACGACAACGTGGGCTGGCGAGATTTCTTTCAGGTGTCGGCGGACACGTTTACCCGCCCGACACTTGAGATTCTTAGTTCGATCGCCCGGACCGACGAGGGATGCTCGTTTTGGTTCATGGACCGGGAGTGCCAGGTCACTCTCGATATGATGAGAGCATTTTTCTCGTGGCCCGCTGTCCCCGGAGCCGATCGCGGTTACGCCCCCACCCATATCCCCCCTCCTTCCTTCGACGCCGGTGCCTTCTGGGCCCGGATTACGGGTCTTCACGCTGCCTTTGACCCTAGTAGGGCCAAGGCCTCGGCCATTGTCCATCCCTGCCTCCGTATTGCTCAGCGCCTTATGGAGACGACCTTTTTGGCCAGATATGAGCCGGGCACGATGTCTACGCCGGAGCTCTACATGCTCTACGCGATGACACGGCCCAGAGCTCTATCTAGGGATGGCGATGAGCTTGTCCCCGCCGTTGTGATTGATGTTGCGGCTTGGTTTTTGGACCGTATCATTGTATCGGTGGGCGCTCGCTCACCGATATGCTGCGGCGGCCTGATCACCTTGCTTGCCCTTATGACCGGTGAGGACTTCCCTGACGACCTGGGACGAGCACCGGGCCCCACTTCTCTTTCGATTGATGTTATGGCCCGGATGAAGATGCTTCGTCCGCACGGTGAGCGTCACTGGGTCTGGTTGCATGGCCCTTACGGGGACGATTACATGATTCTTCTGAGCCCAGCTCGGACTCAGATTGCACCGGCCCAGGTAGACTGGCTCCATGCGATGGATGTTCTGATCCCAGCTGCTTACGTGCTCGAGGCCGAGGAGGCCGAGCAGGCCCACGCTGCCCACGCTGCCCCCGCAGACCCTGTTGCACACCCTGCCGAGCCTGCTGCCCCTGTTGACCCTGTGGCCCCTCAGCCTATACCTGATGTTTCCGCTGCTCCTGACACCTCTGTCCCCACCTCTGACGGTGTCGGGAGTACCTTAGCTGAGCCCACCCCCACTGCTTCCGAGGCTGTCACCATTACCACTGTCCCTCTGTCTGCTGAGCATGTTTCTTCTGCCCCACCCGAGCGCCCGCCGACCGTAGTTGAGTGCAGAGAGCCCTCTGTCTCCAATGCTGCTGTATTTTCCGAGAGTGTCGTGGCGTCTGTCCACACTTCTGTGCCATTGACCTCTCTGGCCGCCTCGCTGCCTCTTTTGTATTCTTCTTTCGTTGCTGCTGCCTCCACTTCTCACCAGCCGGTGCCCCGGCCTCACACTGAGGCCAGGCCCACATTTGCGGGCGCAGCACCTTTCGTTCCCTTCCCTGCTGAGCCCATCACCTACGCGACCCGAGTACGCCAGCCACGACCCGCATAGCACAGACCGGTTCGTCCCTCTGCACCACCGCCCCCCGACACTGTACTTCAGAGCATTCGTGCTCTCGAGGTGGCGGTGAGTGGCCTCAGAGGCGACCTTAGGACCATGTCCTCCACCGTCTCCACTATGGCTGGCCGCTTTGACCTGATCCCCCAGATTCACTACTGTCTTACCCAGGTCCTTGAGCGTCTCCCCCGCGTACCCGTACCCACCCAGCCCGTACCCACCCGGCAGGTTCCCACCCACACCCACACACACACTCAGCCTGCTTCCACTCCCACACCCACCCCGGCTCAGCAGCCACCACCACCACCTCCTCCGCCTCAGGACAGAGACGGTGCAGCCCCACCTTCTTAGGCACCCTTGATGCCATCGACTATTTTTGCTGTTGTGCTGCCCGTTTCTGCTGGGTCCTGATGCATTTTTGTCCACCCCCCTCCCCTCACTTATTTTGGGATTCTCATTCCGATCGTATCTATTTATATCTTTTTGGGAGAGAGGGAGAGTTTTTGGTGCCACATCCTTATATCCGTATCACCCCTTTATTTCCATGCATCATGTCCGCATCATATTTTCCTTTCTTATTTTTTTTCTTTCTTTTCTTACATTTTCTTTATTTTTCATCATGCATGCATCCACACTTGCCCCTCCCATTACTTGTCTCTCGGTGTGCCACACTTTGCACATTGAGGACACTGTGCCATTTAGCTTGGGGGAGTGAGTTCTCACGTTCTGTTTCAATTTGCCACCTTTGTTTTTAGTTTTTCACACCATTTTTTCCCTTTTGCACTCATTTTCATCACTTTCCCTTTTATTTTACCATGCATCACGTTTTCCTTATTTTCTTTGTGTGCCACATTGTAAATAGTTTTATTTTTCCTTTTATCTTTATCTCTTTTTCATCTCATGCTAGAGATGACTTTTCTGTGATGATGATTACGTGGCGTTAGCTTTCTCTACATGCATGCTATATTTGTCGTGTCTTAGATTTTGTTTCTGATATCATATGCTATGACATTGCCTTGCATTTAGGAATGGTAACCCACACTTTTCCACATGAAAATGGATGACGTTTTATTATTAGCTGAGTCTGAATATTCATATGTATTCTATCACAGAAAACACACCAAGATTCACGCATTGAATGTATATGTCTGGAGTACCGATTTCTTTTCCTATATCACTTCTATATGCATGATTTGTACATTTCACTTCAGGATGATTGAATGATGTTAGCTATGATAAATCTGGATTAGTTAGCTTTTTTGTGATCGAAACTGAGTAGATTAAATTACCCTGCTGAAGTTGTCGTGCATGTCTTATAGAGTGAACCGAGAGATATATTTATTTCTTTCTCCACAAAATCTTGAACATCATTTCTCTATTTTAAAAATCATTGGTGAATCTCCCCTTAGCGATTCTATTATATGGCATTTCCCCCATTACTAATTCCTAGCTCCAAAATTCCCAAGAAAAAAAAGAGAGAAAATATTCTTGTAAATCATTATATCTCTTTGAGTTGGGATCATTGTGAATATATGCTATGTCAAAAAAACAAAAGAAAAAGAGAAAAAAATCCTCAATAAGAGATCCCATCTCACTTTCTTCCATTCTTCTCTCTTTTCGTGTTTATTTTCATTTACTTTTGGAGCATTATAGAAATGGGGATGTAAATATTTTTTTTATGCCACCACGCTTATAGATAAGCTTGGGGGAGAAAATCCATTGATGTGTGAGAGAGTGACTACTTGACATTGCACGACAACCTAGGCTAAGTAATATTCTATACTCGGTGAGATTATTTCTAGCTTTACGAAATCCAGAAATCTAAGCCTAGCGTTCATTTCATGAAATCCATCCTTTTCTATTCTCCCTATTCTATTGAGTGATACTCTTATACTCCTGATAGAAAGCATTCAATTGAAAAGTGTGCAATCTGTGATTTGTATACCGCTTTAGATGATTCAGACGATGTTAATTATAAAACTATTCCGTTTTTCATGATTATATCGTTGTTCGTGGGATTTCTATTTCTATTTGCACTATTATACTATGATATCAAAATAAAACTCTTTGACATGTGTTTTTCATTCGGTGCATGCTATATGAGTAAGTGAAACCCACGTCCTGAGAAAATGATCTAGCAGCTTACCTCTTCGCTTCTTTCTTTCTTCTTTATTTTTATTTTTATTTTCGTTTTTCCATTCTTCTCCGTTTTTCATTTTTTTCCATTTTTCGCCGTTTTCGTTTTCCGAATCCACCGGGTTCGCCTTTTACTTATCTTCCTCGAGGACGAGTAAGAGGTAAGCTTGGGGGATTTTGATCACTCCTTATTTTACACCTTTTTTCCGCATGTTTACATGCCATTTGGATCGCCCAAATCATGTTTTTTCACGATATATCGACGATATTGCGATGCTTTTCACGATTTGTTGTTTTTGTCGCATTTCAGGTGATTTGGCGTGATTTGGAGTGATCTCGAGATACGCCCACCCCAGAGTGTCACCGACGACCTCCCCGAGGGGTATTTTGCTGTTGGAGAGGAGCGGAAGAAGAACGGACGTCGCAGGAGCGACGAGGAGGCCAAAACAAGCAATCTGGGCATTTTTTGTGTCTCACTCGGCCGAGTGAAGGAGTCACTCGGCCGACCAGCGAGACACCGCTCGGCCGACCGGAACAGACACGATTTGCATGTGCACTCGGCCGAGCGACGGATACCACATCGGCCGAGTGACGAGATCCCGTCCGCCCGAGTGGCGCCCAGACGAAGCCATTCAAGAATCGCCATGTTACTGTTTTTCGGCTGCCTGAGCTTCAGAAGACCCACTCGGCCGAGTGGATAATCCCGTCCGCCCGAGTACCATGAAGCCATCGGCCGAGTGACGACAACTCACTCGGCCGAGCAGCCCCCGAAGTGAAGACCCCTGAAGATCGAGACTTACCGGAAAATTACAGGGTTTCTCACTCGGCCGAGCGACTTTTGTCACTCGGCCGAGTGCGATGCGCTGCCTGTAGCGAAAATTGCGGAAAACAGGCTGTGCAGGGGTATTTTGGTCACAGTTTTTGGACGATTTTTGGGGGTATTTAAACCCTGTTTTTACCCTAGTTTAGAGAGCTTTTCCTTAGATTTTTTTGCAGCTTTTTAGATCAACTTTTTAGCTTTATTCTTTTGATTGGAGAGGAGACAAAAGGTGATTTTTGTTAGATTGATTGAAGAACTCCATTGGTTTGTGTCTCTCTCCCCTAAAAATTCTATTTTTATTGCATATCTCAATATTGTGATGAATTCTATTGCTTATTTCATTGATTATTTCTGTGATTGTGCTATGACTTGTGAGTAGTCTCCACGTCTTGGGGCGTGGGGATGAACCCTACAAGCCCTATTTCATATTTGTGATGAATTGGTAGAAATTGTGCTAGAATTGTTATTAGGGATTAGATTGGGATCGATTTACGACGGATGGCTAGGTATTCATATCGATTGGGATTTGCAAGAGATTGGATCCCAATTCGATAGGAAACCCTAGAAATCCGAATTGGGTTGGAATCGGATTTCCGAAGTATCGGTTTGCAAGAGATTGGACCGATACTAGGGTTTCCGGTTGCAATTCCGTGCCGATACCCGTTTGCAAGAGATTGGACGGGTAGGAACTATCCCAACCTAGGTCGTGACCCGAGTTTGCACGAGAGTGGGCTCGGGGCGCGATTGAACGATGATGTTGATCCTAATGCTAGTTCCCCTAGGCTAGGGTTTGTAAGAGATTGGACCCGAACCTAGGATAGCTATAGACCGGCAACAGCGTGAGAGCGTGAGCTTGGTTCTACATTCAGTTGCAACTAGTTCATCCGAATCTCTACCCTAGCAATTTTGATACCAATGAACCACATTGACGAGATACGGTGAGTAGCGGGGATTCCCCATTCCCTAGACGTCTTTTATTTGATTTGATATTTCCATACTTTGTCTGACGATTGTGACAGGATCGCCAAAGGCAAATTGCCCTCTTCTTAAATAGCCAGGTTTGGTTGGAACAAGCACGGTCATTCGTCCTCCCTGTGTTCGATAACCCGCTCGCCGCTATACCGTGCGCTTGCGGTAAAACTACAACCGTTCTTTGGGTCACATCCCGGAGCGATCAGACGGCTGCCAAAAAATCCCCCCAAAACCCTCGTGAAGCAAAACCGAAAATACCCCTTCAAAACGTCCCCAGGATCCAGGCCTGGGACCCACGGCGACTTGGTCCGAGCAGGAAGCTGCTCGGTCGGCCGCTCGGTTCGAGCAGATATACTGCTCGACCGAGCATGACAGTAAATTACCCTCGTCCTAAATCATCGATCTGTCTGCTCAGACCGAGTAGAGTCTGCTCGGTCCGAGTAGTTACTGCTCGGTCGAGTAATAGGCTACTCGATCGAGTACGTCAGTGAGTCGGGCCTCTCCAGAAAATGTCACTCTGTCTGCTCGGCCCGAGTACGTAGCTGCTCGGTCGAGTATACAGCTGCTCGATCAAGTAGAGCCCTCTTCTCGGTCGAGTAGTGGTTGAGTAGAGCCCTCTACTCAATTTGACAGATTTCAGCACAATTTTCACCCTGCTCGGTCGAGTAGAGCCCTCTGCTCGGTCGAGTAGGTGTAAAATAGATTTCAGCAGAATTTCAGCAATGCAGCATCAGCTTACAGAAATTCCCAAGGACTCATCCGACCTCTGATTGGCGCATTCTTAGGGGCGTTGGAACCACCTTGAAGTCTAATATCTAGAAACAAAATTAAAAAAATACTAAAAAATCTCAGCTGATAGCAGAGTTTAAAAGAGTGCACGGCTGTCCTGTTTCCAGCACTTCGGGTCGCTCGATTCCTTCGTCGCATCATAGTTCGATCGAGCGACATGAAATCCATGAGTCATGGTATCATAGAACCATGTTTTCTTCATTCTCCTCTTCTTCACTCCTTCTGTCTTGCCCTTTCCTTGCTCCCCGACAGCTTTAAGTCACCGAACGTGGCGCCTCAGGAGCTCTGGTGTCGAAGTCACGCACTCTCTCCTCCAATATACTCCAAATCACTCTATTTTCCCTAAAATGCAACCAAACGCTCTTAAAGTACAATAGTTCCAATTATGAGCGTAAAAGCGTATGAAATGTGTAATTGAGCAATCATTTTGCCGTGTAATCTTATAGATAAAATGTGGAATATAATGACACATCAATGTGGCATGCTTAGGTGTAGAAAATATTTTCTTAGCATGCACGAAATGAGGATTTTTCTTCTTAGCAAAAAATGAAGAGTTTTTATTATTCCCCACCATCTTGTGATTTACATGCTTCTTGTTGGTTTTATTGTTATAAAAGAAGGCATGGTGATTCTTCTTAGGTGCTTTAGCAATATTTCTTGTATTTTCACCATAAGAGGAATTAAAGGTGGGGTTGGGTACCACATTTTGAATATACCCCAAACCTCCTCTATGGTTTGCCGGATGTTATTTTTCAAGCAAACCGTGGAGTGAATCCCTAGAATACACAAAGCTCTTGAGCTTACGGTATTCCTCTTCACATTTCAACGTAAGTTGTTGAATGCGAGTTTCTAAGATAAGGTTTTGAGTAACAAGATTATCATTAGACAAACTCAATTCCTTAGCTTGAGAGAGGAGTGTGTCTCTCTCACTAGTGTCACAATCATGCATTTCATCATTGATTACACTAGCAATTTCTAGTTCATGCAATCTACTCTTAGCAATCTTATATTTTGCTTTTAACTTATTGTAAGAGTTGATGCACTTACTAGCTTTTTCGGAGACCATACAGAAACGATATTAAAGCTCCTCATATGAGATCTTCTCCTCAATCTCTTCTTCTTCTTCTTCCTCGCTAGAGCTTGACGATGACTCCTCCCCGATTGCCATGAGGCATGTTTCCTCATAGGAGTTGAGTCATGCTTCCAACTCATCTTCATTTGAGCCAGAGGGGATTGGTGTAGGAATATCAATTGCTACAAAGCACGCGTGAGCTTACTCCTTGTCATCCTCTTCTTCGTTACTTGATGTATCCTCAATCGAATTATCAAATGTCCAGACAAGCCCCTTCTTGTAGTTTTTGAACTTGGACTTCCCTTTCTAATGCTTCTTCCATGTACCCTTGTAAGTCTCTTTGTTGGGTTTGGAAGGGCATTCGGTAGATAGGTGACCTTTTCCACTGTAAGTGTAACAAGTAGGAACCTTGTTAGTTGGAGGCTGATGTATCATTATATTCCACATTTTATCTAAATGATTACATGTCAAAATGATTGCTCATCTACATATTTCATACGCTTTTACGCTATTATCTGGAATAATATGACTTTCAGAGCGTTTATGTCCATTTCAGGGATTTGTGGCGATATTGGAGCAATTTTTTTCACTATTTTTCTAATATTTTTCTCAGATAGTAGACTTCAAGACGGTTCCAATGCCACTAAGAACGCACCAATCGGAGGTTGGATGAGCCCTAGAAAATTTCTACAAGATGATGATGCAGTGCTGAAACTGTTCTCGGCAGCCTACTCGACCGAGCAGTGCATTACTCGGTCCAAGCAGTGCACAACTCGACCGAGTAGTGTTCAAAATCTGCTGAAACGTGTTTTTTACCTCATATACGGCTGAACAGTTGACTGCTCGATTAAGTAGGATGCTGAGACGTGTTTTTACCTCCTATTCGGCTCAACATCAGGCTGCTCGACCGAGCAGTTGATTGCTCGACCGAGCAGCTGCATACTCGACTGAGCAGCTACGTACTCGGTTCGTGCAGGCAAAACATGATTTTAGGGAAGTGCTGCAACCTACTGACAGACTCGACCGAGCAGCCTATTACTCGACTGAGCAGCTACGTACTCGGACCGAGCGGACCCTACTCGGTCCGAGCAGACAGAGCGACGTTTTTGGTTATGGATTCATATGCCTGACGTACTCGACCGAGCAGCCTATTACTCGACCGAGTCTCTGTGGGCCCAGATTTTGAGTTGCATCCGGATTTTGGGGTTTGTTTGACGAGGGTTTTTGGGGGGAGTTTTTGGGCAGCCGTCAAAGGGAGTTTTAGAGAGAGTTTTTGGGGAGATCTTTTTTTGGAGTTTTGTGAAGACGATCTTTTGGAGTTAGGCTATGCCCTAGGCCCCTCCTTTGTATCAAGATAAGTATTTTTGTTTTCTTTGATTCTATTTGAGTTCTTTTTATTGATTGATAATTTAAATATCTTTTTGATGCAAGCAATGAAATCTTTGTGCGTTCTATTATCTATTGATATTGTTATGCTTGAGTAGTCTTTTCTAGGACTAAGGGATTAGCCCTAGGATATTAGGATTTAGATGAAAATATAAGATTTTTATGGTGCATTAGTATAAAAGGGGTTGTATTTTGGTTGATCTAGCAAGATCCCTAGGAGAATTCGTACTGAGATCGTGCCCGCGGTCGGTGGAATCGATTAGCTTAAGGAATATCCTACGGATTTAATTAGGGAGTTAGTGGATTCAACCGAGGCACGTGAGCATGCCCGGCTCGTGCCTTGAGGGGATCCACCGATTAACTACATAACTAATTGACGGCTACCGCCATTGCGTCAATAAGAGCCACCAAATTACCTCGAAGCTCTAACCCACGAGAGTGGTACGAGTTGAGAGCATTCGAACCACGAGAGTGGTGAGATTATTGTACATCCTTAATGCACATATTGTATGTGCCTATTGCGAGAGCGGGGTTAATGTGATACGTTAGATTCATGATTCCCAGACACATGAATTCACTTCCTAGATGCTACAATCTCCAATTAAACCAATGCAACGTAAGAGTCCTAGCCTAGCGTCGACATCCGACTGTCCTAGTGGCGAGTCCTAAAGCCCTAATATTTTATATTTTATTTATTTCTTTCTTTGTGTGGAACCCCTTGTTTGCGACATCGAGTGACACGAATTTTGCATCCATCACCATTACGACACTCCACACTCCACATCCACCAATAAACCTGCAAGTCTAACTCAACCTAGGAGTAGATAGGTAGTATAGCACCGCTTTCCCGTGTTCGATACACGATTGCCACTATACCGTGTGTTTGCGGTAAATGACATCATTTCGGAGTTAGTTCTGGTACGATCAAGTTTATGGCGCCGTTGCCGGGGATTTATCTCCGTGTAATTCGCCCCATAGCTAGGTTGCTCTAGAGTTACATTTCAGACGCATCAAGTTTATGGTGCCATTGCCAGGGAGGTGTTCCGCCATATTATCTATTTACCACAATTAGGTTGATTAGATTGCGTTAAAAAACAAAAACTAAAAAAACAAAAACAAAACAAAAACAAAACAAAAACAAGAGAGAGAGAGAGAGAGAGAGAGAGAGAGAGAGAAATTTTTTTCCGCCACCTGCTTTATCATTATTTCTATCTTCTTGTGCCACTGATATTTTGCTCCAGGTATTTGTCTTTGTTGATCAGGTGTTATGGCCGAGATGGCTGAGATTATATGGACCATATATTTTTATGCGTACTTTGATAAGATTCTTGCACGGCGGGCTGAGGACCTTTATGCTCAACCTGTGAGGAGACAACGGTCATAGAGCTTCTGTAACCACCTCATCCTTCCACAGATGCCGAGGACTATCCCACAGAGCTTATTGCTCCCATTCAGGGAGAATCTTTTACTCCCTCGCCCTTTGCTTTTGATTCTCCTCATGTATATGATGTTTTTTATGATTCAGATTTTGATGACTCATCGTGCCTTTTGCAGGATAAACATACATATCAAGAGGTACGATGGGACATATACGAGGAGGAGAGCGAGGAGTTAGAACCCATAGATGCATATGAATATGATCACTGAAAATCCTGAGACAAACGACGGAGAGTTGCCTATCGTGGTGCATGAAATCAAAAATTCATTTTCAGGGAAGTTTCGTCAACCGATCTTCATCTTGAATATTTCTTTTGATGACCTTCTTTGGAATACTTTTATTTTAGGGAAGAATTTTCCACATCAGATTGATGCGGCTCATCTCTTGCAAGGTACAGGTGGAGCCCTTGGAGAGATGTTGGGAGCTGCATTGCTGGAATCTGATGGAGTCCGTGGACACATGCACCTGGCAGAGCCACGGAAGGAGCAGTTGAACAGTTGCATGCACCAGCAAAGATACTGGATCTGCCTTTTGCTATAGGTGATATCAATCCAGTAGTGTAGAATTTTATGCTTTAAATAAATACGAATCCTCGCGACAGTGAGAGGACCGTATAGAATTTTATATGCTTTCTTAGTTTAATAAATTCACCACATATGATGGCTCAATTATCTTCTGCACCCAACCCAGTATTTATCACACATGCCCATCATTGTATTTTGTGCTTATTTCACCTCTTCCCCCAATTTTTATGTGATGTTTAAGCTTGGGGGCCGGAGAGGAACTATTTTGTTGAGTGGCCCCCCATCTTGTCGTTGTCCTCTATTTATATCATACAACCATTGAGGACAATGTGACGTTTAAGCTTGAGGGAGTGCATAGTGCACGCACTTTGCTTCATCGTGAAACACATTTCGAAATCTCCATATGAACCATGTTCACTTCTATATTTATGTCTCATATGCTTCATTTTTTATGAAATATTTATTTTTATGAACTTTGATATCTGTTAGATTAGAGTTCGATTCCTTGATTAATGTATCTTTGTTAATATGCTTTTTCATTGTAGAATCCATAGTTTCACAACCATATTCTTGAAATAGTTAAGCTAAAAATGAATGAATCAAATTTGAAAATTATTAGACTCCTACGTGATTTGCTTGATAATTCTATTGCTTCATGGATGTTTAGTGATTCAAAAGAGATAGGATAACCCCACACAACCAAAGTAGTGGCGATTAGGATTCCTGAAACCGAGCCATGTCTAAATTCTATGCTTTTTCTTTTTCTTTTGTGAATAACCAATAAATGATCTTTGATCATGTTTTGCATTCCATCGCGTTTACGTGAGTTTGCAAAAATCCCAAAAATACAAAAAATCAAACAAGTATCCTGAATAAAAGGCCCTAGGGGTTCTTCGTAACCCAATGCCCTAAGACCGTCTGGTCTGGGATGCATAGGCCGCTTTTTGTATATATTGAGTTATCTCGTGTATATAAAGAAACAAAAATGTATATGAAATATTCATATAGCCAAAAACAATATAAAACTACAAAAATCACATATCATTATCTCCATTTCTGTATAGAACTAAGACATGGCAAAGTTAATGGGTTCTAGGAGTCTTGAAATGGTCGTAGTATGGTGATGCATTACCTTGATTGAATTTGCTAACTTCATTCCATGAAGTATAACAAAATACGGCGCATTCTTGAATAACGTTTAATCATGACATATTATACTGCTTAGAGAATGAGTTGTGGACATTGGGTTCATTTCTGTGAACTTAGTATATTGCATGATAAACTATGATATGATATAACTCTACTCTCATTTTATCACTTATCAAGTTCATTACATTTATCGAAATCCACGTTATTTTAATTCGAGCAAGACTTAAGTATTTGTTGTGTATATGTGTTCTGATTTCATATTGACGTGTGTTCACGAGATCTTGCATATCTTGGATTCTTTTATTTTCTAAATTTAAGATTGAACCCCTTGTCTCCATTACACGCCACCACCTCGCATCTCCATTGTATCCCTCTCCCGTGTTAGCTTCTTACTAGTCTTCATCGAGGATGAGTAAGAAGTAAGCTTGGGGGATTTTGATGTGTCATTATATTCCACATTTTATTTATAAGATTACACGTCAAAATGATTGCTCAATTACACATTTCATATGCTTTTACACTCATAATTGGAACTATTGTACTTTAAGAGCGTTTGATTGCATTTCAGGGAATATCGAGCGATTTGGAGTATATAGGAGGAGAGAGTGCGTGCTTCGACACCCGAGCTCCTGAGGCATCGCGTTCGGTGACTTAAAGCTGTCGGGGAGCAAGGAAGGGGCAAGAGAGAAGAAGTGAAGAAGAGGAGAATGAAGAAAGCATGGTTCTATGATACCATGACTCATGGATTTCAGGTCGCTCGATCGAACTATGATGCAGCGAAGGAATCGAGCGACCCGAAGTGCTGGAAACAGGACAGTCGTGCACTCTTTTAAAATATTCTATCACCTGAGATTTTTCAGTATTTTTATGATATTATTTCCAGATATTATACTTCAAGACGGTTCCAACACCACTAAGAACGTGCCAATCATAGGTTGGATGAGCCCCGGAGAATTTCTGCAAACTGATGCTGCAGTGCTGAAATTCTGGTGAAATCTGTTTTACACCTACTCGACCGAGCAGAGGGCTCTACTCGATCGAGAAGGGTGAAAACTGTGCTGAAATCAGTTAAATTAAGTAGAGGGCTCTACTCGACCACTATTCGACCGAGCAGAGACCGAACAGTTGTATACTCGACCGATCAACTACGTACTCGGGCTGAGCAGACAGAGTGACATTTTTTGGAAAGGCCCGACTCACTGACGTACTCTACCGAGCAGCCTATTACTCGATCGAGTAGCTACCTAATCGGTCTGAGCAGACAGAGCGACGATTTTGGACGAGGGCGATTTACTGTCATGCTCAGTCGAGCAGTACATCTGCTCGAACCGAGAGGGCCAACCGAGCAGCTTCCTGCTCAGACCGAGTCGTCGTGGGCCCTAGGCCTGGATTCTGGGGACGTTTTGAAGGGGTATTTTCGGTTTTGCTTCACAAGGGTTTTGGGGGGGTTTTTTCGCAGCCGTCAAAAAGGAGTTTTGGAGAGTTTTTAGAGATCTTTTTTTGGAGTTTTGTGGAGACGATCTTTTGGAGTCAGGCTATGCCCTAGGCCCCTCCTTTGTATCAAGATAAGTATTTTTGTTTTCTTTGATTCTATTTGAGTTCTTTTTATTGATTGATAATTCAAATATCTTTTTGATGCATGCAATGAAATCTTTGTGTGTTCTATTATCTATTGATATTGTTATGCTTGAGTAGTCTTTTCTAGGGCTAAGGGATTAGCCCTAGGATTTTAGGATTTAGATGCAAAGATAGGATTTTTATGGTGCGTTGGTATAAAAGGGGTTGTATTTTGGTTAATCTAGCAAGATCCCTAGGAGAATTCTTACTGAGATCGTGCCCACGGTCGGTGGAATCGATTAGCTTAAGGAATATCCTACGGATTTAATTAGGGAGTTAGTGGATTCAACCGAGGCACGTGACCATGCCCGGCTCGTGCTTTGAGGGGATCCACCGATGAACTACATAACTAATTGATGGCTACTGCCATTGCATCAATAAGAGCCACCAAAATACCTCGAAGCTCTAACCCACGAGAGTGGTACAAGTTAAGAGCATTCGAACCACGAGAGTGGTGAGATTATTGTAGATCCTTAATGCACGTATCATAAGTGCCTATTGCGAGAGCGGGGTTAAGGCGATACGTTATTTTCATGATGCCCAGACATATGAATTCACTTCCTAGATGCTACAATCCCCAATTAAACCAATGCCACGTAAGAGTCCAAGCCTAGCGTCGACATCCGACTGTCCTAGTGGCGAGTCCAAAAGCCCTAATCTTTTATATTTTATTTGTTTCTTTCTTTGTGTGGATCCCCTTGTTTGTGACATCGAGTGACACGAATTTCGCATCCATCACCATTACGACACTCCATACTCCATATCCACCAATAAACCTGCAAGTCTAACTCAACCTAGGAGTAGATAGGTAGTATAGCACCGCTTCCCCGTGTTCGATACCCGCTTACCACTATACCGTGCGCTTGCGGTAAACGACATCGTTTCAGAGTTAGTTCCGGTACGATCAAGTTTATGGCGTCGTTGCTGGGGATTTATCTCCGTGTAATTCGCGTCATAGCTAGGTTGCTCTAGAGTTACATTTCGGACGCATCAGAGGAAAACTTTGACAAAGATTTATCTTGCTTGCACTTGAGGAATGCCTTGAATTACTCGGCAAGATCCTCAATTTCTTCTCCACTAGCCTCTTCTAGCTCATCTTCTTCACTAGGAGCTTCTCGATGGAATTTCTTCCTCCATTTGATTGGCTCCTCCTTGACATGGAATGCAACCCCCTTGTGTTTATCCGGCTTCTCGAGCTTCGATGGTTGAATCTCCTTCTTGTGTTGAAGCTTCACTTCATACGCCATGAGATTTCCATTGCACTCCTCAACGGTTTATTTGGACATGTCATATGACTCCAAAATTCTGTTGGCCTTTGACTCCCAATGTGGTGTGAGAGAGTCAAGGATCTTATCTACACGATCATCTTGGGAAATTATCTTCCCAAGTCCCTCCAAAGCGTTCACGATATCTGTGAACCTTATGAACATCTCTGAAATGCTTTCTCCTTCCTGCATCTTAAACATTTCTTATTTAGATCTAAACACAGTTTGTTTAGATTTCTTTTCCTTTGTAGTCCCTTCATGACATATCTCGAAAGTATGCCATATTTCGTTGGCCGTTTTGCACATTAAGATGCGGTTGAACTCATTTGTGGTGAGGGCGTATGGAATGCATTCATAGCCCTCGCATTAAATTTGATCGAGTCCTTCTCTACCTTTGTCCTTGAAGCCGCAGGTGTAGTGGGCTTCTCAAATGGCACCTCTGTAATGTCCCATAGGTCTTGACCCTCCATGTAGATCATCATCCTCATCTTCCACCTTGGGTAGTTGGTTCCGTTGAAGAGCGGGGGTCGAACGGTAGAATGACCTTCTTCATGAGACGCGGATGTAGCGTTGAATGCCATTGTTGCAGTATGCTATAACCTCGCGTTGATACCAATTGTAAGGATCGCCTTACCATTGCAATACTAACAACACACTAGAGGAGGGTGAATAGTGTAATGGCAATAAATTGTCCAATTAAAATTTAACTTGCAAATGCGGAATAATAAATGCAAGAGAAATCGACACAATCAATCCAGTACGTCCAGCCACACCAATATTCACTATATTCCCACAAAGAGAAGTGAATACAAATCCCATTAAGAGATACCTCACCAAGAGGATTTTACCCTACACAAGGACCCAACCAACCCTACACAGGGGTCAAACTCCCACCTAGAGAATTACTAACTCCCACTCAGAGAATTAGGGTTAGCCCTACACTAGGACATCAAACTCCCACAAAGAGAGTTACTCCCACAAAGAGAATATCCTATTCCCACTAAGAGAAATACTCCCACAAAGAGAGAGACTAATTCCCACAAAGAGAATTAGTGTTACAAAGAAAAACACCAAGTAAAACAAATACTCTTACCTATGCCTTGAGATGCTTACTCATAGATGAATGCAAGGCATGGAAGAGGATCTCCAAGTGATGAGATTTGCTTGAAAGCACTTGGATGATTTCCCTTGAGCTTGACTTCAATGCATGAAGAGGAATGAGAGCTCAAAGATGGAAATGAGAGAGTTTGAGAGTTGCTTAATTAATCTCTTAGGATTTTTGATAGCATCAAGAAGTTCTAATAATCTCAGCCCTCTCATATATATAGGAACCCTACATCAACTCCCAAAACCCAAGAAAACAGCCAAAAACAAAAAGCTGCCCAGCTAGAATTTAAGCTGAAACGTCACTGACAGTCGACTGATGAACAAATGACAGTAGACTGTCCAACGGCTATATAAATCCCAACGGCTATAATCTGAGCCTAGACAGTCGACTGATGAAGTGAATACAGTCGACTGTAAACTGGACATGCACATGTAAAACCTTCAGCAGGCGACTGCTGCAGGGGATGGAATAAAACAGAGAGTTGCACTCTTTCTCCCAATATGTGTACAGGCGGCTGAAGAACAAATGACAGTCGACTGTAAAATAAACAGGTGACTGTTAATCCTTCATCAGTCGACTTCTGCAGAAGATGGAGAAAAACAGAGAGATGCACTATTTGTACTTACGCCTTTCAGACGACCGTTGACCATATCACAGTCGACAGTAAATACACAGGCGACTGTAAATTGATCATCAATCGACTGATGTAAAAAAGATCAAGTAGAGTTGATGCGTGTTCATATTTTACCTTTTGCAGATGCTTTTCATCGTGTTTTCATATGTGTTTCATCTCATTTCATGTTGTATATATCACATTTTGGTTCTTATTGACTATTGGGTGTATTGTTTGTATTTCAGGTAAATGTCGGCATTTTGGTGCCTCCTGGAGTCAACCTTGCCTATCGGGACCAAAGCACGCTTATACGGCAAATATCCGATGGCCAAAGATGAGGATTTGAAGTTTTGAAGTTTCAACCGATCGGGTGGACAGTTCCACCCGATCGGTTCGTGCACTTGTACCAGACCCGAGGAGAAGCAGCAATGAAGCAGACCCCACCCGATCAGTTCAGTGATCGGGTGGTCACGACAGTCTTCTCTATTTTTGAGTGCCAAATCCACATAATCCATTGGCTTTCCAACCGATCGGGTCATCCCCTCGGTTCATCTTGGGGAAGAACTCACCCGACCGGTTGACACTTCAACCGATCGGGTGGCCTTTTCTTCCCCTTTCGTGTACTGCTGCTCATTCATTGAAGATCTGCTATCATTCTAGTGAGATTTTGGGTGATCTCTTATTTTTCTAGCGTCGGCATCGTCGTTAGCTTTCCAACGATAGGTCGCATGCCCAAATCCGATTTTTCTACATTTTTCTTGAATTTTCTGAGCGCAGCTGGGTGCTGAAATTCTGGGATGTCTGGAATTTGAACTTCAACCGACCGGGTGAACTTTCACCCGATCGGTGCTGGTCATTTTCCGAAGTTTAGTATCTCTGTTTGCTTCCACTCGATCGGTTGAAAGTTCAACCGATCGGGTGGCCCTTTTTCAACAGTTTTAGTGGGTTTCTGGACCCGAACTGTTTTAGTGGGTTTCAGCAGTTTCAGCAGTTTTAGTGGCTTTTCTGCCCCTTTCATGGGAGATTTAGATTAGTTTAGATTAGGGTTTCTCTTTGAATAAATCTTGTAATGTATTGATGGATTCTAATGCAAGATAAGTATTTCTTTTCTTATTTCCATTGCTTTGTGTTATTTTATTGTGCTTGATGGTGAATGTTTGTTTGTCCCTTTTATTGCTTGATATCATGTTCTTCACCATTGAGTAGTGTTTGATGAACCCTAATATGGGTTAGAGTAGAATTGATGCTTGGGATATTTCATTTGACTTGATTGCATGGCAAGTGTTTGATGGAATGTGTCAATGGGGATGTCTAGCAATCTGAGACCGACCAGTATGGCGACACACTTGATGGAGTTGGTGGTTGGGCTCTGGATGCTTGTCCCGTCAAGATCCGCTTTGATGTATTGCTAGAAATCACATTCGACCTATTTGGCCATTAGGGTTACGCGGGGGTGTTTTATTGTCACTGGCGGGAGAAAGACCGCCTTTGACCGTCGGGCCAAGGGAAAATAAAACGGGAGTTTGATCCCCTAGCCACAGCTCACATCCCTAGCGTTGACATCGAGTCCTCGTGCGTGGGAACGGCTTGGATGAAATGTTGGGAGCTATCAATGTGGCCTTAATGCTCCTGGTTGGGGAGGGTGTTGGACATGGGAGTGCCCACCGTCCGAAACCGGGTAGACCTAGCGTATCATCCTGAGCATCGACCGGAATATCGGGCTCATGGGGCACTAGGTAACACCTTCGGGGCAATGTCTCACCCTGGGTCATCCCCTCAACTTCTCTCTCCCCTCAAACCAGTTATACGTCCTCGGATAATATTCTCTCTCTCTCTCTCTCTCTCTCTCTCTCTCTCTCTCTCTCTCTCCCCCCCCCCCCCCCCCCCCCCCCCCCCCCCCCCCCCTCTCTCTCCCTCTCCCTCTACCTCTCCCTCTCCCTCCCTCCCTCCCCTCATCCTCGGCTAATCGAATCATTTTCTGATCTCTAGGCTGTCCTATTTTTACAGGCAGGCAATCGCAACAGGCATGAGGCAGTCTCTACCATCTCCGTCGTCCTTCGTGTTCGCCTCAAATAACGGCAACGTGCGTCCTCTCCCGATTCCTTCTTCCTTTTTTTAGAGAATCCAAGGTAATTTTTACTGAATCCTATTTTTACAGTTTTAGGGTCACTTCCGGACCGCTTCGCCTCAACTTAAATCCTATTTTAGGTTCATTTCGCTGCGCCTGTCTCCTGGTGAGGAGTTGGACGCCAATTTGTACTGTCATTTGGGTACGTTTCTATTTTACTCCAATTTCTATTTCACTCCAGTTCACAGCATTTCTTTTTTACTCCACTTTGTAAATCAATGCGGTAAAAACCAGGGAAAAAAACTGTCGACATTCCAGATCTAAACCCCATGACAACTTTTGCCAACAAAATTAATCATACAAAACTGAGAACTTGATGAGGTGGTCATTGGCCTTTATTTCAATATGTAATTAACAATTAGCATGCACAGCTGAAACATCCATAAAGGATACACTCGATATTTACTTAACAAAGCTCCCATAAACATGAGAATGAAAGAAATACCCCTTCAGACCATAAACCTACAATGGTAACCCAACCATTGCAATCAGATAAGCAAAGAGAAGGCAAATTTCCACATGAATAAAAATAATGATTATGTTGTGAATGGAAATAACCAGAGTCGGTTAGGATTGTGGGTATCTTAGAGATACGCCCATATATATGTATTCTATCTTTCTACTCTCCTACCATGCCTATAAATAAAGGGCTGGGGGTTCCTCCCCCAGTAGTTAATTCATAACACGTTATCAGCACGAGCCTCTAAAAATTTTTCTTTCCTCAAATTTTTTCGTTCCGTTCGTTGCGAAGGCGAAGGCGAGAGGAGACGGGAGATCCACGAGCGCGGGGCAAGGCTTTCTCAATCGAGCGTCGTCATCCGCGTAAGGCTTCGAGCAACCGTCGCTATATCCGGAGGACGGATATAGAGGTAAAAACACTAAAAACGATATTTTTATCATACGTATGATTGCTCTATCCATATATCTCAAAAGATCGTTATAGGGATCAATTGTCGCCCTGAAAACGACAAATTTTTCATCCCAAAAACCAATTTTTTAGGGTTCTTTGATTTTTTTTTTCTCAAACCCTAAAAATTTGCCCTCCGGCGGCGTTGCCGCCGGCCCCCCTCCCTCCCCGTCGCGTCGTTCCCCCCCTCCTTACAGGGGGGCGGCAGCCGTCGCGCCCCCCCTACAGAGGGGGGCGGCGGCCCCCGCCGCTTCCCCCTGCAGGGGGGCGGCGGCGCCGCCCCCCCTCAAACCCGAACTGAATATATATCCTGTGGGCTTCAGGCTTCAGGCCCGCAGGCCGTTCCTACAAAAAAAATTGGGGGGGGGTGGGGCATATGCTAAAAACAAGCCTGAAAAGGCAACTATTTGGCCTAAAAATTAATTTAAAAAAGGGGATTTAAGGGCAAAATATTCGTGAAAAATCACGGTAAATTACGGGACAAATATCGGGCAAGCGAGGACTTTTTGGGGATTTTTGGGGGGCTTTTGGGATGATGAGGGAACCTCTTTTCCTCAGACAAAGAAAATGTTTATTTTGGGCACTTAATCAATTTAATTGATTAAACCCATTTACTTTACTACCCATGCATCGTAATTACTTTTACATGCTTTTCATCTCTGGCAAAATTATGTGGATATTATATGCGTGGTTGTGCATTTTATTTAAAACTTAATAATTAGGAAGATCCTGCGACCGCTCTGCCGTTAGTTACCTAACCTAACGGTGTATGACGTTGCCCAGTGGTCCAATAATTATTAAGTGTTTAAATATTGTTTTATCCTCATGTGAATAAACTGCCTGTGATGTCTGTGAATGAAAATGTTGATGAGCACAATATTTCTGCATGAATTGCTAAATGTGGTTTTTGGATCGGCCGTTTAGTCCCACAGTTTATTTCCCGCACTTTTCTTTTATTTTTGAGAGAAATTGTAGTGATGAATTTATGTAAATGTCAAAGAAAGAAAACCAACTTCCATGGAGACGGAGGCCATGCTTGAAGACGGAGATATTATATGGGACCCATGGGGTTTTCAAAGTTGTATTTTCATTTTATTCAACCTGCAAATTTGTATAATTTGGACTGTGGACTTTTGGACGCTTTCTTGTGGGACTGGCCGATCCACACATTTAGCTTTTCGTTAAATATTGCATCCGCATGAAAATGTTTTCTTTGATTAAATATTAATTCCTGCATGTTTGTGCTCTGCTAGATAAATGGCTAAAATTGCAAGCGTTGATTTCGAAGTGCTGGATGCATCAGGTAGAAACTATCTAAGCTGGCAGCTAGATGTAAAGTTTCACCTGCGGGCAAAGTCCCTCATTGCTGCTGTGACAGAAAAAGAAAATGTTAGCGATATAGAGAATGCGCAAGCCATCATCTATATTCGCTGCCATATGGACAAGACCTTAAAGGCTGAATACCTTACTGTCGAAGATCCACTTGAGCTATGGGCTGCCCTTGAGGACAGGTATAAACATCAGAAAGATGTTATACTCCCAAGGGCACGATACGAGTGGGAGAACCTGAAACTGCAGGACTTTAAGTCCATTGCTGAGTACAACTCAGCACTTTTTAGCATCACCTCACGCCTGAAGTTGTGTGGTGAGAAAGTCTTAGAAGATCGCATGCTGGAAAAGACGTATACGTCTTTCCATGAAAAAGATGCGATACTCATGCAGCAATACCGTGAACGAAAGTTCACCAAGTATTCGGAGCTGCTGTCATGTTTACTCATGACCGAGCAAAACAGCGAGCTTCTTCTCGCCACTCACAATATGCGCTCTCCCGGCACTGCCCCCCCCTACCAGAAGCTCACCATTCCTCTTCCTTCAAAAAGAAGAGAGATAATAAAAGAAAAGAAAGACCACGGAAAGGGGGACAACCGAAAAGAGCCAAGGGCCAAGTACAGCAGCGAAAGAATGAAGGGAAGCGCAAGTTCACCTGGCGCAGAAATGACAACAAGAAAAATGATGCACCCCCACCCAAGAGGGAATGGGAAGACCAGTGCCACAGCTGTGGCATAACAGGCCACTGGTCTAAAGTGTGCAGAACCCCAGTGCATCTCCAGGAGCTTTACAAACAAAGCAAGAAAAATAAAGCTGAAACAAACCTGGTGACATCTGATGCTCCAGTCAAGTTCTCAGCTGACGACTTCGAAAATGATGACTTGCTTGATTAGCCTTTATTTTTATCTTAGCAATTTGTTTTGAGAATAATTTATGAGAGCATTTGAATTATGTAATTTGTTCTGAATGAAAATGTTTAGTAGACAATAAATGAAAATGTTTATCTGAATATGCATGTGCCTAAAGATTCATCTTTTAATAGATGAAACTGCTCTCATAAATGATTAGTAGATAATAAACACGTACGATTTTTCAATACAAAGCCGAATATCAGGGCCATATTGAAGATCCAGTGAATGCAACACTGTTGCCCCTAAATGACACAGAATCAAAAGGATGCACTAATCTCTCCGAATTCTAAAAGAAACTTTCTAAGTTTCAAGGATATCTGTCTCAACGGATTTTCATTTGGAAACAGCAAATGTAAATGAAAAACAAATTATTGTATGTAACGTCTCAAGAAAAAGGAGTAAAATCCATACTTGAACGTTTTAAGAGCCTTACAGGCCTTTACCATACAAAGATTCGAAGAAAAGAAGCAGAATTAAACGGAGC
Organism: Scilla litardierei; assembly: GCA_030789695.1. Lineage (NCBI taxonomy): Eukaryota > Viridiplantae > Streptophyta > Magnoliopsida > Asparagales > Asparagaceae > Scilla > Scilla litardierei. The sequence goes on along the minus strand of CM061142.1, from coordinate 186,462,118 downwards.
ACCTGAAGTGCCCGACATCAGCCGAGGTTTTACTCTGGCATGATAAGATTTGGCCACCCAGGATCAGTAATGATGCACTGCATCTTATCCTATGGGTATGACTTGAAGAACCAGAAGATTCTTCAGAAGGGAGAATTTCCTCGCATCCCTTACTATAAGGGAAACTATTTGCAAGGCCATCTCCACGAAAAGTAGAAAAAGAATCTCCACGCTTCCTCAAAAAGAATACAAGGAGATAGATGTGGATAAAATCCACCACCCCTAGTGGTCTATTTCAGTACTTCATTGTACTGACAAATGCATCCTCAGGACACTCGTATGTGTCTCTACTACAGACCCGCAACTTAGCTTTTCCAAAGCTATTGGCATAAAAATAAACATGTTGCGGGCACATTTCCCAGACAATTAAATGAAGAAAATAAGTCTGGTTAATGTTGGGAAATATACCTCCCGGTCATTTCCAGAGTACTGCCAAGTAACGGGAATAGAAAATGAACACATAGTGCCACATGTTCATACCCAAATAGGGTCGGCAGAGTCACTGATAAGTAGACTCCAATGGATTGAACGTCCATTAAATCCCGATTACCTATGGATGCATGGGGACATGCAAACTTTGCATGCTGCATCGTAAATAAAAATAAGACCCTCTGGAGGTCAGAGTCTCCAATGCAACTTGCATATGGAATGCCACCGAACATTTCTCATCTGAGAATCTTCGGTCGTGCAGTTTTAAATCCCCATTGCACCACCAAAGAGGACCAAAACGGTACTCAACGTTGCCTAGGTATCTATGCAGGGTTTGACTCACACTCACTTATAAGATACCTAGAACCCCAAACAGGGGACGCATTTAAGGCACATCTTGAAGACTGTGATTTCGATGAGACGAGTTTCTCCAAAATAGGCCCAGATACTGGAAAATCTGGTGCGAAGCAAATGTTAAAGTGGGATACAAAAAGTCTGACCCACTACGATCCGGTAACAAAACAATGTGATGATAAGATCCTGAAGATCTTACACATCCAGAACACAGTCCATAGATTACCGGATTCGTTTACTGACAAACAGAAGATTGTCAGATCATACATCCCTGCTGCAAAAACTCCAGCTAGGATTGACATCCCCGAGAATGGATGCAACCCACCAGCAGCAGAAGTGGCAGATTCTCAACAGAAAAAAGGCAGACCACCAGGCTCCAAGGACAGAAACTCCTGGAGACCTTAAGACAATAATACCACAGGACAATGAGCTCATGTCCACACCCTCACCCTTCCCGGAATCCACTGCAGAGGAACTGCCGGGAAAAAGTGAAATTGAAAGTAAATGTTGTACGTACTGGGGAGGTGTTGGATAGATAGAACATAAATTGTCGACAAAATATTCACGTATCATATTGCCATATACATCGCAAAAGCGATGATGTGTATAAATTATTGTTCCATACTCAGTTGCTTGAATGCAAACGTAGAGATTGGCCAAATGTGGAACAGGGCAATAAAAAATGAGCTGGACTCAATTATGAAATATGAAATGTTCGGACCTGAAGTCCGGACACTAAAACGTGTCAAACCTGTGGATAAAATAAAGTATTACACATATAAGAAAAATAAATACAAAATCGTACGCTATAAGGTACAACCTATAGCCCAAGGGAAAATTTCGCTGAAACTAGGGATCGAACAAATCAAAATGAGCATGTCTCATAAATGATGCATCAAGTCTCCCTTAGTTATCAAAAGCGAATACCTTATGATTTGGCAAAGGAAAACTTTGGATACGCTGTTATTGGATGTTGTGACGGCATACCTTCGTGGATACCTTGGTAAAGATAATTCCCACATTTCCTTAAAAGCCTGAATAGACCTCGGGACGTCTATTCTATCGAAGAAAAACAATGAAAATAACGTACAACCAAGAAAATCGCTTGACAAAGCAATGATTCCTACTGAAGGTTGTCTTTGCATCTGAGCAAAGAGCAGGATTTGAGATCATAGTTGTAAACAACTAAAATCTCATCGGATCTCCGGAAGAGAAAACCGAAATATCTGTTCAAGCCTGACTTTTAAACATGAAATAAAAAGACCTAGGCAAATATATAGTCATGGCTCATAAGAATCCTGTTACATACGCCCAGAAGCGCGTTTGAGAAATTAAAGGGACCATTGTCATCCAAATTACACCTATGTTAGTATACTTAATGGATGTACAAAAACAACCCTTCCGATCGCTGGAAGAGTGGGAGGATATAACTGGTCCTAAAGTCCCTTATCTCTGTGCAATCAAGTACTCCTGGCTAACTGCACGCGTCCCGATACAGTAGTTGCAGTAAAATCATTAGCTAGAGATAGTTGGCACCTAAAAGGGCCATTAGACCGGAGTTAAGCCTTCTGCGCTTCCTCCAAGGGCCAAAAGATTCGGACTTACAAAATGAAGTATCATCCTCCAAATGTTCATGCAAATGCAGGTTTCAGGTCCAGTCCCTATACTGAGAAATCACAGAACAGGTACCCACAGTGGGATGGCCATCTACTGCAGATCTGCAAAGCAATTTATGAAGGCGACATCATCCTATAATTCCGAGATCCTCACCACACCAATGGTGTATTTGAGGGCGCCTGCTGGTACATCACATCCCAGTGACGATTGGGATAGAGGCTGGTATTGTGGAGCTGACCACATAGTTTGAAGACCACATCAAAGGCGACGATACTTAGCACACCTCTTCAGAGTTTCTGGATTCAGCAGCTGCTTAATTGTGATAACTTTGTAATCTGTGTATATTTTCGGAATGTTGTAAATAGGAGTGATGAGATAAGCCTAATAGATCTGAAAGCCTAAGAGCTTTTACAGATCAGGGGGAGTTGAGGGAATTTGTACTCTTTTCCCTTAGCTATGGTTTTTCCCACTGGGTTTTCCATAGCCAAAGGTTTTAACGAGGCAAATCACATCAACTCTGGATCCTGAAGTATCCACCCCTCTGTGACGCTCAGAATCCAGAAGTATTCATGAGCAGAGTCACTTGTACGAATCAGGGGGAGTTAAAGAGCATTTATACTCTTTTTCCTTAACTATGGTTTCTCCCACAGGGTTTTCCATAGCTAAAGGTTTTAGCGAGGCAAACCTCACCACCTCAGGATCCTGAAGTATCCACCCTATGTGAGACTCTTATTACGCTCAGAATCCAGAAGTACTCTTGAGCAGAGTCCATACCTATGGCTGGATAAGGGGGAGTGTTGTGAATGGAAATAACCAGAGTCGGTTAGGATTGTGGGCATCTTAGAGATACGCCCATATCTATGTATTCTATCTTTCTACTCTCCTACCATGCCTATAAATAAAGGGCTGGGGGTTCCTCCCCCAGTAGTTAATTCATAACAGATTAGTATTATAAGTCCAATACAATAAAAATAATGATTAGTATCAAAATAGTATATTGTATGCTTAAATTGAAGAATCAATCCCGATCTCCATTAGATTTTATATATGCAATGGTTTTTTGAGATTAAATCACCTGGAGTATATCAACTAATTTTTCCCTATCAGTATTCTCAGTAGGCGGCGTCTCAGATATAGAAGAAGAAGGCCATCCATTCTCATTGAATTACCTGTCATCCCAATGTCAATTACCATCAAGAATGAAAAAAACAAGAGGGAAATTTTTACAGAAACTTTTGCGGTGCTTAAGCCAATGTCTTTCATAATAAGAAGCAAAAAAAAGGGAAAAACCTTGGTGAAAAACTCTTATTTCAATTGGGTGCATTAATTCTATTGGGAAAAAACTGTCATTTATATTGGGTACATAATTTGAAGTCTGCAACTTTTAATTACTACTGTTTCTTAGGGTACATAATTTAACAGTTTCTACTCCACTTTGATGACTCCACTTTAAATTACTACATAATTTCTTAGGGTACATAAAAACTGTTACTTATTCTACTCCACTTTAAATTACTACATAATACCAAGTGTCATGAGTGCTCTAGTCCGTGTTAGCGGGGATTCATTTCTTGTCTTTTTTCATTTCTTTCCTTTATTTATACACTACCCACTCATATCATCCGCGTAGCTCTCACACAACCTAGGCGAGGCTGGTAGCCTTCAAGCCATCCACCTCCATGTGTTCGATATACCCGCACCCAATACTAACCGCGCACTTGCAGTAAAACGACACCGCGCCCTAATCATAAACGGGGCGCCGGTCAAGTTTTTGGCACCGTTGCTGGGGAGGCGTTCGGTTTGATATTAGCTTAACTTAGGTTCGTTAGACTACGCATAAAAACATTAAAACAAAAAAAACAAATACAATAACCAAGAAATTTTTTCCCCACCATTATATTATCTTTTTGTTATTCTCTTGTACTATTGACGCTCCTCTCTAGTTTTCTTATTTTTGTTGTCCATGTATCTTTGCTATTACCATGTGGAGACCAAATTTCGATGCTCAGATGGGAGAATACTATTTTGATCAGAGTGCTCAGATGAGACAATAGTATTTTGATGAGAGTGCTCAGTCTAGAGAATACCTTTCGGATGGGATGCATGCTTTCACGTGGACCACAGATTTTGATCGAAACACTCAGATGAGAGATCACCTTCTTGATGAGATGCTTGTACATCAGGTTGAAATGCAAGCCAATATTGAAAGGGGTGATTTTCAATTAGAATTGGTGAAGAGAGACCCCGAATTCAATGCGCTTATGCTTCAAGCTGCAATGATCTCCAAAGATATCATTTCTGTTTCTTCATCTTATGGGCAAGAATCATCGCCCGTCATATTACCAGAGCCAAAATATGCCATCGTCGATCCCACATCCTACGATACAGCTATTGCATATGAAGGGTGGATGGACGAAGAGGCAGTAAGGGAAGCAGGAATTGAATCATATGCGCCACCAGAAGAGGACACATTTCAGAACTTATTGGAGGGTCTCTTGGAGTCAGTAAGGTTCACCGGTTCACAATTGGCGATGAATTTGAGCTACACTTTGCAGATTTTGTTATGAACCATGTTTCGGCTGTAGGAACAATTGGGGACGACGTGTCAGTCTTGATTTTTTAAGGAGTAGACTACATTTTAAGATCGCTTGCCGGCATTCTCCTCCACACGATACATCCCCATAAGTTGACGCACATGAGCAGCCAGCATCACCATTCCAGAGAGAGCCTACATCGAGCAGAGAGGATGGAGGAGAGGATGTACCCACTTTCATGGCTGAGACCACCGTCACATCGGCCACCATAGACACATCTCATGCCGATGTCCCATTTTTCCCACACTACCACTTGGATGACAATGCATTTTTTGTTGATGATTGGGAGGATGGGATGATTTCTCTAGGATCTGTGAGAGAGGCTTCTCATCTTGATTTGGATACTCCACACGAGTCCTACGATAGCACCGAGTAAACTACAGAGCTTATGCATACCGACGAGGAAGATTTGCATGAGGACGAGGACACCACGACCACATACGAGTGGTCCGCTCCACATCCACCTCCACAGCCATCTCTGTCGATGCTTCTTCCCATGATGATGTCATTCAGGACATCGAGCAGATGGTGGAGCATGAGCATATCGTTAAGGAGAATGTGCATGAGGGCTTGGATATGATGGTCCACTTCATGGAGCCCGAGTCTCATCTACCTCTACCGTCACTCTCCACTTCTTTTGTGGCTGAGCATCTACTTGAGATTATTGCCCCTATTCAGGGAGATTTTCATACTCAATCTCAATCCACATTTAAGTCTCGCTTTTCACTTCCTATTTCTTTAGACTCATATATTTTTGACACACCATATCTCTCGTGAGACACAGGATCTATTTCCCTTGAGGTATGCTGCGGTGCGTCGCCACCTGAAGAGCCACCTCTCATGGAGAGCGGGGATTTGGTCGTCACTAGCACAGAGGATAGTGACCGATGCCCAGTTTACGGTTTAGGCGCGGTGTCGTTTTACCGCAAGTGCACGGTTAGTGTAGGGTGCGGGTTTATCGAACACAGGGAGGTGGATGGCTTGAATGGCTACTAGCCTCGCCTAGGTTGTGTGAGAGATACGCGGATAATAAGGGTGAGTAGTGAAGAAATAAAAGAAAGAAATAAAAAGACAAGAAATGAATCCCCGCTAACACGGGCTAGAGCACTCATGACAGTTGGCATTCGACTTGACCCAGGGTGAGACATTTCCCCAAAAGGTGATACCTAGTGCCCCATGGGCCTGATATTCCGGTCGATGTCCAGGATGCGCTAGGTCTACCCGGTTTTGGACGGTGGGTATTCCCATGTCCATTAACACCCTCTGCAACCGGGAGCATTAATGCCACAATGATAACTCCCAACATTTCGTCCAAGCCGTTCCCACGCGCAAGGATTCGATGTCAATGCTAAGGGTGTGAGCGTGGCTAGGGGATCAAACGCCAGTTTTATTTCCCCTTGGCCCGACGGTCAAAGGCAGTCTTTCTCCCGCCAGTGACAATAAAACACCCCCGCGTAACCCTAATGGCCAATAGGTCGAATGTGATTTCTAGAAATACATCAAAGCGGATCTTGACAGGACAAGCATCCGGACCCCAACCCCCAACACATCTAGTGTGTCGCCATACGAATTAGACTCAGATTGCTAGAAATCCCCATTGACACATTCCATCAAACACATGCCATGCAATCAAGTCGAATGTAAAATCCCAAGCTTCAATCTTACTCTAACACATATTAGGGTTCATCAAGAACTACTCAATGATGAAGAACATGATAGCAATCAATAAATCCAAACAAACATTCATCATCAAGCAAAATGAAAATAACACAAAATAATGAAAATGAGAGAAAAGATACTTATCTTGTGATTGAATCACCAATCCTTTACAAGACTTATTCAAATAGAAACCTAATCTAACCTAATCTAAAGCACCCATGAAAGGGGCAAAAGCTGCTAGAAAAATAGGGAAGAACTACCCCCAAGTCTTGCCCACACTTACAATTATAAGCCCCCTCAAAACCCTAACGGTTCGGGTCCAAAAACCCAATAAAACTGCCAAAACAGGACCACCCGATCGGTTGAAGTGTCAACCGATTGGGTGGAAGCAAAGAGAGATGCACAGCTTCTGAAATTGACTCCAACCGATCAGTTGGACTCCTAATCGATCAGTTGAAATTAAATTTCAGACAGCAGCCAATTTCAGCACTCCGCTGCGCTCAGAAAATTCCAGAAAAATGTAGAAAAATCGGATTTGGGCATGCGACCTATCATTGGAAAGAAAACGACGATGCCGACGCTAGAAAAATAAGAGATCGTCCAAATTCCCACTGGAATGATAGCAGATCTTCAATGAATGAGCAGCGGTGCACGAAAGGGGAAGAAAAGGCCACCCGATCGGTTGAAGTGTCAACCGATCGGGTGGGTTCTTCCCCAAAATGACCCGGAGAGATGACCCGATCGGTTGGGAAGTCAACCGTTCGGGTGGATTTGGCACACAAAACAGAGAGCACTGGCGTGACCACCCGATCACTGAACCGATCGGGGGGGTCTTCTTCATTTCAGCTTCTGTCCGGATCGGATATATATGCACGAACCGATCGGGTGGGTCTGTCCACCCGATTGGTTGAAGCTCCAAATCTTCAAATCCTTCTCTTTGGCCATCGAATCTTTGCCGTACATGCGCGCTTTGGTCCCGACATACAAGGTAGACTCCAGAAAGTGCCGAAATGCCGATATTTACCTGAAATACACGCAATACACCCAATAGTCAATGTGAACCAAAATGTGATATATACAACATGGAATGAGATTAAATGCATATGAAAACATGATGAAAAGCGTGTACAAAATTTGAAATATGAACACGCGTCAAGCCCCCAAGCTAAACTCTTCCTCGTCCCGAGGAAGACGAGTTGGAATGAAGATCGGTGCGAGAGCAAGAAAGGAAAGCGAAGAATCCTTGATCGCCCTCTCCAAACCACAAATATAATCACCAACACAATCAAGCACAAGGGAAAAGCATATCACAATCTAAATCAAGAATTCAATCTCATAATATAGCATCATGGGTGCATATCAATAGAGCACAAAAGAGTTAGAAGCATGACATTGGCAAAGGCATAGCTATCATAGCATGTTATAGTAGATAATATGCCCAAATATGAGGAAGCTCAAAATTCATATCAAATCTTCCAAACGGTGAATACGAGATACCAATACATGCATGAAGAAGTAAGAAAGAATAGATATGAATCATGGGAATAACTATCAATCTCTAGGATGAAAGGAATCACCACACACACTTGTCGTTTTTTTATTTTTGAAACACTTTCTTGCCTTGCTTGTATTTTCAAAAGGAGATGGAGAAGATGTGGAAAGATCACTTTGGACAAACTCTCGCCTTCCCTATATACAATGGTGCTATCAAATATAGGAAATGTGGAGAGCGAAGGAAAAGGGGAGAATGTGGCATATATACATATTTTTGGTTTTTTTGGTTTGTTTTTGTTGTTTTTGATTTTAATATTTTTGTCTTGCAAACTTGCGGAATCGTAATGGAATGCAAGGGCGGCCTACGCATCCCAAGCCAGATGGCTTTAGGGCGTCGAGTTACGAAGAACCCCAAGCCAGATGGCTTTAGGGCGTCGGGTTACGAAGAACCCCGAAGGACCATTATTCAAAAATATGAAAAATGTGCACTCCCCCAAATGGAAGAACGATGCACGACGAGGGAAAATGCACAAAGTAAAATAAAAGAGAATTTTTGAGAAATCCAAGCATGGCAAGAAAATCCTCTACGAATTAAGGCACGGAACAAAGGTGTGGTTATTCTAATCCCGTTGAAAGGTAGCTAACACATGCGATAAGAGTACACATAGTATTTCATGCAAGAGTTAGAAGCACGGAGGTAGGATGGTAAAATAACCGTTTCTTGGAAGTGAAGCGTGAAAATCTAGGAACTTCAAATAGAGGGGCATATTAAAATACGATATATAGCTAGAAGTATGCCTTAAACACAATCACAACTAACAATCTCGAAATATAGAAAATAAACCCAAAAGATGGCAAAACAAATACATGAGCATTGAATAATCAAAGAAATAGCGTGATGGAAAAAGGTGCTCAAATGCGAAAATTGAAGCATGAGTGGCAAAATATCATTGAGGTTTCATATCTAGAAAGAGGCAAGAATGAAATGGAGAAAGAAAAATGCATGATGGGAATGATGCATAAAAATGAAAAGAAAAATTTTTGATGCATGAAAAAGGTGAAAAATGGAATAAAATAAAGGAAACATGCATGAAATGCAACTTCCCCAAGCTAAATCTTGCATTGTCTTCAATGCAATAAAATTACTCATAAGAGGGCACAGATAAAATGGGAGGGGAAATGCATCAAAAATAACAAAAATGACTATGGGTGATACTCTCCCCCAAGCTAATATAAGCTATCCCCAAAAGATATGAAAATCCGATACGGGGCATAAAAGATAAAGGGGAGAGTGAACAATAGGCAAAATAGGCATCACCACCCTTTGGAGGTGGTAGTGGTCTCATGGAGAAAAATGATAACGGTGCCAAGAAAAGTGCCCAAAGAACAAGGATAGGGTGATGGGGGTGAAATGATAGAAGGGCACGACATGATGTGTTATTATGATGCAAAAGCAAACCCTAGATACGCTCCCCTCGCTAATGAGAGGATACGAGATTATTCTAATCTAAACTAGAAAGCTGTAAATTTCTACACTACTAGATTAGGATACACCTGAGCATAGGCGGATCCAGAATCTCGAGTGGGGCAGGTAGCTGCTCTAACTGCTCCTACTGTGGCTCCGCCAGAAACGTTGTGCCATGTGTGCCAATGGACCCAAGCAATGCACCTCTAAGCATCCCTCGTAGGTGTCCACCTATAACCTACGAAGAATGAGGTGCATTAGCCCATGGCAAGAAATCCTTTCCCAAAATAAATGTATCCCAGAGATAATCGTCAACATAAGATGGAAAAATAATAAAAGGGTGACGAATACTCCTTGAGAATGGGTCGCAATCCTCTGTACTAGCGACGACCAAATTCTCGCTCTCCATGAGAAGTGGCTCTCCAGGTAGTGACGCACCGCAGCATACCTCAAGGAAAGTAGATCATGTGTCCTGCGAGAGATATGGTGTGTCAAAAATATATAAGTCTAAAGGAATAGGATGTGAAAAGCGAGACTTAAATGTGGAGTGAGAGTGAGTATGAAAATCTCCCTGAATAGGGGTGATATGCTCAAGTAGATGCTCAACCGCAGAAGAAATGGGGAGTGACGGTAGAGGTAGATGTGACTCGGGCTCCATGAAGTGGACGATCGTATCCAAGCCCTCATGCACATTCTCCTCGACGATATGCTCATGCTCCACCATCTGCCCGATGTCCTGAATGACATCATCGTGGTTGACCACAGACCATGGAAGAAACAGCGACAGAGATGGCTGTGGAGGTGGATATGGAGCGGACCACTCGTATGTGATCATGGTGTCCTCGTCCTCATGCACATCCTCCTCACCAGTATGCATAAGCTCTGTAGTCTCCTCGGTGTCAGTGGAAGAATGAGGTGGCTGCAGAAGCTCTAATAGAGGAGTGCAGTGCTCAGGAACCTCATGAATGGTTGCGTCCCCGTCTCGATGCACGCCCTCCTCGTCGATAAGCTCTGGCTCCGCGTGTAAGGCCTCCTCAAAAACTATCAATGCGGGCTCTCTCTGGAATGGCGATGCCGGCTGCTCATGTGTGTTAACTTGTGGGGACGTATAAAGTGGGGGAGAATGCCGGCAAGCAATCCAAAAAAGTAGTCTACTCCCCAAAAAATCAAAACTGACACGGATGTCTCCCTCAATTGTTCCTGCAGCCGAAACACGTTTCATAACAAAATCTGCAAAGCATAGCTCAAACGCATCGCTACTGTGACGCTGACTAAACCGGTGAACCTCACTGACTCCAAGAGGCCCACTAATAAGCTCCGAAATGTGTCCTCCTCTGACAGCGCATATGATTCAATTTTTGCTTCCCCCGCTGCCTCTTCGTCCATCCAACCTTCATATGCAATAGCTGTATTGTAGGATGCGGGATCGACGATGGCACAAGGTGGCTCTGGTAATATGACGGGCGATGATTCTTGCCCATAAGATGAAGAAGTAGAACTGATATCCTTGGAAATCATTGTAGCCATAGGCATGAGCGCATTGGTTTCAAGGTCACTTTTCACCGATTCCAACAGAAAATCACCCTTTTCAATTCTGGCTTGCATTTCAATCTGATGTGCAAGCATCTCTTCAATCGTCTGAGCACTCTCATCCAAGTAGTATTGTCCCATCTGAGCACTATGATCAAAATAATATTCTCCCATCTGAGCATTGAAATTGGGTCTCCACATGGCAATATCAAAGATACCTGGACAACAAAAATAAGAAAACTAGAGAGGAGCTTCAATAGTACAAGAGAATAACAAAAGATAATATAGTGGTGGGAGAAAAATTTCTTGGTTATTGTATTTGTTTTTTTGATGTTTTTATGTGTAGTCTAACGAACTCAAGCTAAGCTAATATCAAACCGAACGCTTCCCCGGCAACGGCACCATAAAGCTTGACGTCCCCTAGATTTAGCAATATTGGCAATAGGATCGGGGATACCAAATTTAAATATTTATAACCGCAAGTGCACGGTGTTGTAGTGTGGCTTGGGGGTCGAACTCAGGGAGGCGTGTGTTGTGCTTGTTGTCAGGTAGGAACCGGTTCACCCGATGGGTGAGCTAGCCCGAACAATCGGTAGGTTGTCACGAAGTAGAAATACGGTGGATGTAAGATATAAACGGGAACCTAGGACTTCGGTTTCCATCCTATCATGTGCCCTCTCTATTACGACCGATGGATAGGATTACGATTGGATTTTAGGGTTTAGTGGTGAGACGTTGCCTCTAAGAGTGATACCTATCGTTCCTTGGGCCCGATATTCCAGTCGATGCCCAGGATGATACGCCAGGACTACCCAGGTTTGATCAATGGGTATTCCCATGTCCATTAACATCGACCGACTCCGGGAGCACTAAGCTCACAACGATTGCTCTCAACATTTCATCCTGCCGTTCCCACGCGCTAGGATTCAATGTCTACGCTAGGGGTGTGAGCTGTGGCTAGGGGATCAAACGCCAGTTTTATTTTCCCTTGGCCTGACGATCAAAGGCCGTCTTTCTCCAGCCAGTGACAATAAAACACCTCGCGTAACCATCTAAATTCCTAAACCCTATCGAAATCATATTCCTATGGTCGTTCTAGGGAGAACCCACGAAGGGGTTTCCACCAATGCCCTAGATTGGAGAACTACTCACAATTCATGGCAAAAATAGCATCACAATCAAATTCAACCGTTGAAATCATGATCAAGTAATAGAAAATAGAAGCTAATAGTATTAAGAACAATGTATCAAAGTTACAGAATGATCAGAACACTTACAAGATAAAAGAAAATTCCAGCCGTCACAAATCCCAAAAAGACAGAAAACAGAATGGGGATACGTTTGGGGAAAAACCTAGATCTATATATAGAAAACGAGGCCACCCGATCGGTTGAAGCATCAACCGATCGGGTGAGCTGATCGTCGACTTTGGCCTTCGGTCTTCAGAAGCATCAACCGGATGCTGAGCTGGTTGGTTGGCGTCACCGGTCGTTAAGTGGGAAGTTCGGCTACAGATGAACCGATCGGGTGAGATGTCACCCGATCGGTTGGAATTAAGCTCCAAAAACAGAGAGCTCTGTCGGTTTCACCCGATCGAGAACCGATCGGGTGAGCCGCTTCTTCACTTCAACTCCTATCCGGGTCGAATACGCGTGCACCAACCGATCGGGTGGCTCTGTCCACCCGATCAGTTGAGGGCTGAAACTTGGTATTCTTCAACGTTTGGCCCTCTGGATCGTGTGTGACTCCTCCCGTTGCTCCGGGGACTCATGATATCTTCTTTGTATGTCCCTAACGCTGGAAACTCCTGCATTTGCACAAAAACACGGAGAAAGTGAAAGGATACAAAAAACAAAAGAACAGATATGAAACGACGGAAAACAACGAAAAATCACGAAGAAGACGTGCGTGAATATATAAAATATAAACGCGCGTCAGATAGCGACCCATGCTCAGGGAGTATTCGTCACCCTTTTATTATTTTTCCATCTTATGTTGACGATTATCTCTGGGATAAATTTATTTTGGGAAATGATTTCTTGCCATGGGCTAATGCATCTCATTCTTTGTAGGTTCCAGGTGGACACCTACGAGGAATGCTTGGAGGTGCATTACTTGGGTCCATTGGCACACGTGGCACAGCGCTTCTGGCGGAGCCACATCAAGAGCAGTTAGAGCATCTACTTGTCCCACTCCAAATTCTGGATCCGCCAATGCTCAGGTGTATCCTAATCTAGTAGGTAAATGTTTACCGCTTTCTAGTTTAGATTAGAATAATCTCGTCTCCTCTCATTAGCAAGGGGAGCATATCTAGGGTTTGCTTTTGCATCACAATAACCCATCATGTTGTGCCCTTCTATCATTTCACCCCCATCACCCTATCCTTGTTCTTTCGGCACTTTTCTTGGCCCCGTTATCATTTTTCTCCATAAGACCCCTACCACCTCCAAAGGGTGGTGATGCTTGTTTTGCCTATTGTTCACTGTCCCCTTTATCTTTTATGCCCCGTATCGGATTTTCATATCTTTTGGACATAGCTTATATTAGCTTGGGGGTGAGTTGATCGGAGCCCTGGGAGTGCGAACACGCAACCGGGGCACGCGACTCGCTAGTCTTACCGCAAGCGCACGGTGTAGTGGCGAGTGGGTATCGAACACGAGGCGGGCAAATGATGGTGTCTTCTTCAATTCACCTGGCTATAAGAACAGTCGAGAAAAGTTCGCAATAAAGCGGTCACAGTCGTTCAATTGTATAAAAGGAATATCAAATTAATAAAGACGTCTAGGGGGTAGGGAATCCCTGCTACAAACCGTATCTCGTCATTGTGATTCGTAGGTGTCACAAATGCTAGACTTGAAATTCAGGTGAACTAGTTGCAACTAAATGTAGAACCAAGCTCACGCTCTCGCGCTATTGCCGGTCTATAGCAAACCTAAGGTAGGGTCTAATCTCTTACAAACCCTAACCTAGGCAAGCTAGCGTGAAGAACAACATCATCGTTCAATCGTATCTCGAGCCCACTCTCGTGCAAACTCGAGCTACGACCTAGGTTGGGATAGTTCCTACCCGTCCAATCTCTTGCAAACGGGTATTGGTATAGAATTGCAATCGAAAACCCTAGTTTCGGTCCAATCTCTTGCAAACCGATTCCGGAGAAATCCAATTGTAACCCAATTCGAATTTCTAGGGCTTCCTATCGAGTTGGGATCCAATATCTTGCAAATCCCAATCGGTATGAATCCCTAGCTATTCGTATTAAATCAATCCCAAACTAACCCTAATCAATCCTAGCAATAATTTCACCAATTCATCACAAATTAGAAATAGGGTTCGTAGGGTTCATCCCTACGCCCTAAGACGATAAAACTACTCATAATTCATAATGCAATTCAATAGAAATTCACAAATAAAATAAATAGAATTCCTTGCAATATTCAATATATCAATAAAAATGAGGTTTTTGATGGAGAGAGAGACAAACCAATGAAGATTCAATAGCATCCAACAAAATAACACTTTTCTCTCTCCCCTAAAAGCTCAATCTAATCTCCTAAAAAGTAAGCTTAAAAATGCTGCAAAAAGTTCTGAAAAAGCTCTCTAAAGTAGGTTAAAACTGGGGTTAAATACCCCCCAAAATCGTCCAAAAAACTGTGACGAAAATGCCCCTGCGCAGCCTCAAAATCGCAATTTACGCTACAGGTAGCGCGGCTCACTCGGCCGAGTGACAAATGTCATTCGGCCGAGTGACAAACCCTGACAAATTCCAGTAACTTCGGACTTTTGGGGGTCGGCTCCTCGGGAGTCACTCGGCCGAGTGACTTTCTTTGCTTCGGCCGAGGGGACTTCTTCACTCGGTCGAGTCGGAACTCGGGAGCTGACTGACGGATTATAGTAAGTCTGGACTTTTCGTTGCCGTCGTCTTGATGCCACTCGGGCGAGTGGTGTCTCTGTGGTTCGGCCGAGTGGGCTGGCGACGGTCGGCCGTGTGCACGTTGATACTCTATCTTCTGCGTGTCAGATCTGGTCGGCCGAGCGGGCTTTCGATGGTCGGCCGAGTGACTCCTTCACTCGGCCGAGTGACATGCTGAAAATGCCCAATCTTCGTATTTTTGCTCCCTCGTCGCTCCTACGACGTTCTTTCTTCTTCCACTCCTCTCCAATAGCAAAATTCCCCTCGGAAGAGTCACGGGTGACACTCCGGAGTGGGTGCATCTCATAATCACCCCAAATCGCTCGAAATCTCCTGAAATTCGACAAAAACAAGAAATCGTGAAAAGCATCGCAATATTGCCGAAAAATCGTAAAAACGCGATTCGAGCGATCAAAATGGCATGCAAATATGCAGAAAAAAGGTGCAAAATATGGAGTGATCAAAATGCCCTAAGCTTACCTCTTACTCGTCCTCGAGGAAGATGAGTAAAAAGAGAACCCGGTGGATAAAGAAAATAGAAACGATGGAAAGGCGGAAAATGAAAAACGAGAAACAAAATAGAAAACGAAGAGGGAAGCTGCTAGATCATTTTTCTCAGGACGTGGGTTTTGCTCACTCATATAGCACGCATCGAAAGTAAAACACATGTCAAAGACTTTTATCTCGATATCATAGTATAATGGTGCATTTGAAATAGAAAACCCAAGAATATCAATATAGCATGAAAAATGGAATAATTCTAAAATTAGCATCGCCTGAAGCATCTAAAGCGGTATACAATATCGTAGATCACACACTTTTCAATTGAATGCTTTCTTTAAGGAGTATAAGAGATATCACATAATAGAGTAGTAAGAATAGAAAAGTGTGGTTTTCATGAAATGAATGCTAAGCGTAGATTTCTGGATTTCGTGAAAGTTTAGCGATCTCACCGAGTATAAAATATTACTTAGCCTAGGTCGTCATGCACCGTCAAGTATTCACTCTCTCACACATCATTGGATCCTCTCCCCCAAGCTTATCCATAAGCATGGTGGCATAAACAAAACAATATTTACATCCCCCGTTTCTTTTGAAGCTCCAAAAGTCAAAGAAAATAAAAATAAAAGCAAAAGATGGAAGAAAAAGAGAAAGGGTATGATATGGGATCGTTTTCGAACTTCTTTTCTCTTTTCCTTTCTTATTCTCAAATCTTTTTCTTTTTCTCTTTTTTTTCCTCCTTTTTTTGACATATATACACAAATGATCCCAAATCAAAGAGAAGGATATACGAGTATTTTTTTTCTTTAGGTTTTGGGGAACTTGGAGCATGTGATATAATAACGGGGGGTACCAATAATAGAATTGCTAAGGGGAGATTCACCAATGAATTTAAAGTAGAGAAATAATGTTCAAGATATGTGGAGAAAGAAATAAATGTATCTCTCGGTTCACTCTATAGGACGTGCATGACAACTTCAGCAGGGTAATTTAATCTACTCAGTTTGATCTCAAAAAGTAAACTAATCCAGATTTATCAATGCTAGCAAACATTCAATCAACCTGAAGTGAAGCGTACAAATCATGCAATAAGAAGTGATATGAGAAAAGAAAGCAGTACTCCAGATATAAGCATCAATGCGTGAATCTTGGTGTGTTTTCTACGATAGCATACATATGAATCATCAGACATCAGCTAATAATAGAATTTCATCCACTTTCATACGGAAAAAGAAGTGGGTTACTATTTCTAAATGCAAAATAGGACATAGCATATGATATCGGAAACAAAAGCTATGACATGACAAATTTAGCATGCATATAGAGAAAAGCTAACACCACGTCATTGTCATCACGGAAAAATCATCTCTAGCAAAAGATGAAAGAAATAAAGATAAAGGAAAACAAAACTATTTACAATGCAGCACACAAAGAAAATAAGAAAAACGTGATGCATGGTAAAAAATGAAAAAGTGATGAAAAATGGGTGCAAAAGCGGAAAAACGTGAAAAAACTAAAAAGTGTGAGAACTCACTCCCCCAAGCTAAAGTGCACAGTGTCCTCAATGTGCAAAGTGTGGCACACCAAGAGACGGGTAATGGGCGGGGAGGGTGAGGATGCATGCATGAAAAAAAAAGGTAAAAATAAAAAGAAAATATGATGATGTGAATGAAGCATGCAAAGATCGGAGTGGTGCAGGTGATGTGTCACCAAAAATAACTCTCCCTCTCTCCCAAAAAGATATAGAATGATGTGATCTGAACAGGGACCAAAATAGTGAGGGGAGGAGGGGGTGGCAAAAAAAATATCTCCAGGACCAGTAGAGAATGGGCATCATAACGACAAAAGAGATCAATGGCATCAAGGGTGTGCCTAAGCTGGTGGTGCTGCACCATCTCTGTCCTGTGGCGTAGGTGGAGGAGGTGGTGGTGGTCGTGGTGGTGGTGTCTGCTGGGTGGGTGGGTGTAGTGGAGGCAGTCGCGCCAGGATCTGATTCAGGTAAGCCTGAATATCAGGAAGCATGGCGACGCGAGACTGCACGGTACTGACCGTGGCAGAGAGAGCCCTAAAATCGCCCCTGAGTCCACTCACCGCCCCCTCAAGAGCACGAATGCTCTGAAGTAGGGCGTCAGGGGGTGGTGGAGCGGAGGGACGAATAGGTCTAGGCTGTGAAGGTCGGGGCTGCCGCACACGGGTGGAGTAGGTAATCGGGCCATCAGGCATGTGTGGAAAAGGTGCTGTGCTCACTAGTGGATGCCCAGCCTCAGTGCGAGGCTGGGACGCAGGCTGGGACGAGGAGGCAGCAGCAGTGGTGGTGGAAGATAAAATCGACGACGAGGCAGCAAGAGAAGTCGGTGACACAGGTGTGAGGACAGACGTCACGACACTCTCAGATAGGACAACTACGGTGGGGACAGAAGGGTCGACCACTGGGGTGGAAGTGTAAGGACCAAAAGGTGACACCCCAGCGGACATCAATCTGGATAGGGATCGTACAACAGCAGGGAAGGAAGACTCGCCGCTCTCAAGGATAGTGGGTGGATGCTCGGGAAGAAGTGAGGAAATAGGCTCAACCGAGATAGGCACAGCAGTGGTGGGGGTGGTGGGCGTGGTGGACGGCTCAGCAAGGGTACTCCTGACACTGACAGAAGTGGGGACAGAAGTGTCGGGAGGTGCAGAAAGTGCAGGCTCGGGCTGATGGATCACGGGGTTAGCAGGAGGTGCAGGGGGTGCAGGGGGTGCCTGCTCAGCGCCCTCAGCCTCAAGAACGTAGGCAGCTGGAATGAGGAGATCCATCGCTGGGATCCAATCCTAGTGGGCCGGTCCTATATGTGTCTGAGCTAGGCTCGGGATGATCATGTAATCGGCACTAAAAGGACCGTGCAACCACACCCAGTGCCGCTGGCCGTGGGGACGAAGCATCTTCATCCGGGCCATGACGTCTATCGAGAGTGCAGTGGGGCCCGGGGCTCGTCTAAGGTCAGCAGGTAGGTCCACGCCGGTCATCAGGGCTAGCAGAGTAATCAGACCGCCGCAGCAAATAGGTGAGCGAGCGCCCACCGAAATGATGATGCGGTCTAAGAACCAGCTAGCAATATTTATCTCTACGATGGGGACCAGGTCGTCGCTATCCCTATAGAGAACTCTGGGGCGAGTCATCACGTAGAGCATATAGAGCTCAGGCGTAGACATCGTCCCAGGCTCGTACCTCGCCAAGAAAGTGGTCGCTATGAGGCGCTGTGCTATGCGGAGGCAGGGGTGCAGGATCGCCGAGGCCTTGGCCCTACTAGGATCAAAGCCATAGTGGGAGCCCGTGATACGTGTCCAGAACGTGGAAGTGTCAAACGACGGCGGTGGGATGTGAGTGGGTGCGTAGGCTCGGTCGGGGACGGGGACATCGGGCCACTGGAAGAACGCACGAAGCATGGCGAGAGTGACCTTGCACTCTCGATCCATAAGGCAGAATGTGCATCCTCCAAGGGTCCGGGCTATCGAGCTAAGTACCTCAAGTGTCGGACGGACGTAGGTGTCTGCCGACACTGACAAAAAGTCGCGCCAACCCACGTTGTCGTACAACGTGAGCATCCCCTCTAGCACCCCTAGGCGGTCTAGGTCTGCTAAGTGTGCGAACCTAGAGGGCACTATAGATCGCTGGGCGATACGCTCAAATCGGACGTGCTGTGCGTCGTCTCTGAACGTGATCCCCAGCGGCCCGACAACGGGAGCCGGTGGTGGGACAGGATCGGCGGGGATGGGCTGTGCATGGATGGGATCGGCGGGAAGCGGTTGTGTGGGTGGTGGTGGCTGTGGCAGGCTAGGTGGAGGGGAGTCCTCCCTAGCGTGAGAAGGACCGGCATCATCGGTCCTCTTCCTCTTGGAAGAGGCTCCCCGCGTGTGTGGCCTAGTACGGGGCGGCATGTGTGCCGCAAGTGCTCACCCAATAAAAATATAGTTCGGCGTGCTTAATAAAAGGAACGAGTGTACCTGAACACATCGCGAGAGCAAGTCAGCAAGTGCGTGCGAAGAGCGCCGCCTCCGCGAAGCTAAAAATGCGTCCTGAAGCTCCCCTAAGCTCCCCCAAGATAGCCTGCAAGTCAAACAACGATATCAGTGAATAATATTCGAAATGCATGGGGGAGATGGGGTATAATAGATAGGTAAAGAAGTTAATTTGGGTTAGGGGCTCAATGGGCATACGGATCGTCAAAAATGGGGAGAAAAAGGAGTTTTGCGCTACATAGGGGATCGCCGGCGGTCGGCCGACGGTGGGGGGTGTCGCCGGAGGTTAGCGATGCTCGGTCGAGTGGTTGCCGGCGGTGGTGCAGCGATCGGGGCCGGCGGCGAGGCGATTGGGGCGAGGGGGCGGTAGCAGCAGACGAGGGAATGTGAAACGGCAAAGCTCGGGCGAAAGAAGTGGGAATAAACGCTTTGAAAATCGCGTTGTGCCCGCTGTCGCATATATAAGTAACGTTACGACTCGGCCGAGTGACAATTTCACTCGGCCGAGTGGCGTATCGTAAAAAAATTTAGATTTCTCCACGCCACTTACAACTTGGCTGAGTGGCTTCTGTTCACTCGGCCGAAGGGAGAAAACTCCTTCGGCCGAGTGGCACAAGCTACTTGGCAATATTCAGGCTAGGAGGGTATCCGTTTCCCTCGGCCGAGTGACTAAACGTACTCAGCCGAGTGGCAGTTAATACGAAATGCACAAAAAAGACAGAGAGTTGGGTTCAGCAGACTTCCCTTGTTGGTGCCCCACTCGGCCGAATGGGGTCCTTTGCTCGGCCGAGTCGCATATGATACTCGGCCGAGTGACATGCTGTTTTCTGCTTCGGGGCTCCGTTTTCGCTCTACTCTTTGTTTTTCTTCCTCCAGTTGGTTTCTTCCTCCTCCCAAGGCCTGAGCACATTCCTGTAGCGCTCTTCCTTGCCTCTATCTTCCTCCATATGAGAGATCTCCTTTTCTCCTCTCCTGTCATAGAAATTAAGACCCGTTATCACGGTTTTTATGGGCAAAAAGACTCAAAACACTAATAAAGTCTAAAAAAATAAAAACCAAAATAAAAAGAATGCAAAAACCATCGGGTTGCGTCCCGACAAGCACTTGTTTAAGGTCTTGAGCTCGACCCCTTTGGATTTTCAATTAACGCGTGATGTTGGGTGCATATGAGATGCACCCGTCGAACTTGCCGGGAAGACCGCTCGGATTTGGATCGTGGTGGTGTGTGGCCTTCCTCAGCACCCCTTCATCATGAGCAATATTGGGGGATGGCTCCCCCAAGCTTGAGCTTGTTCCGGTCCTTGGCTTCACCGGTGACACCAATCTTTGAATCGGTGGAGCTTTCTTCGGATTCTTCAATGTCGAGAGCTTGCAAAGCTCCCGTATTCTCGTGACATCAGCGTCGCCATCATCATTCGCCGTGGAGCTATTGGGAGAATCCTCCATCTTCTCTTCTTCGCTCAAATCTTGGCTTTCTTCAAAGCCATCATCGTGGAGTGCACCGATGGAGTAGGGGATGGCCTCTTCAATGACCTCGTCAAGGAGGTCCAAGTAATCTAGCTCCTCATGATACGGCATGTGCTTCATAGCCTTTGGTATATGGAGCTCGACTTCAATGTTGCCGACATTCAAGGTAAGAGTCCATTCCTGCACATCGACGATTATACCGGCGGTGGCGAGGAATGGGCGTCCAAGTATGAGCTATGTGTCACCCTCCTCCTTGATGTCCATGATCACAAAATCACAAGGCAAGCATATGCCTCCCCGGAACTTGAAGTGTGATATTCTCCGCGATACCAACCGGCCTTGTAATCCGACCGTCCGCGAGTTGAATCCTCATGTCGGTTGGCTTTAAATCCGTGCCGGTATTCAACTTCCGGAACATGGTGAGAGGCATGAGGCTCACACTAGCGCCCAAATCAACCAATGCTTTTTGTAAGGGGACGCCTCCGAGTGTGCAAGGAATCCGGAAACTCCCGGGATCTTTAAATTTGGCGGGCTCCTTCTCCTTCCTAGTGAACCAAGTTCCTTGTTCCGCGAGCATGATCTTCTCCTTCCTTTTCCTTCCCGTAATCAAGTCCTTTAAGAACTTCGCGTAGGACGGGATTTCCACTATGGCATCAAGAAAAGGGATATTGAGACTCACCCCTCTCAAGTATTCGAGGAACTTGGCTAGCCTCTTCTCGATCTTGGCTCTAGCTAGCCGTTGAGGGAAAGGCACCGGTGGCATGAATCGGCGCTCATCAATAGGTTCCTCCTCTCTAGATTTTGCTCCTTCTTGCGGCTCCTTCTCTTTTTCCACCTCAATTACCGGCTCGCTCTCTTCTAGAATCTCCACCACGGGTTCCTTGATTTGGGTCATGGGGGGAGTGGTATCCTTCCCACCTCTTGTTGTAACCGCAACAACCGCGTTGATATGGCCGGTGTTGCCCCGTGGATTTGGCTCGGGTTGAGCCGGCAATTGTTGGTTGTTTCTATTGAGCAACGCAAGTTGCTCCCCAATTTGAGCGACGACGGTGGTGAGAGAATCTTGTCCCGCCTTCAACGTGCCGTTAATCTTTCTTTGCTCCGCCATAAACTCCTCCACCTTAGCTTCAAAATCCGAACGTGGTTGAGCTTGCGGAGGGTTGGGGTTTCTCCAACCTTGATTATACCCGGGTGGCCTATAAGGTCCCACTTGTTGCCTCTGTGGGAAGTTTTGTTGCGGTGGCCCCCTTGGTTGATAATTCGGTTGTGGTGGTGGAGCCCGAGCTTGAGGAGGTTGTTGAGATGGGGGGTTCAAGGCACCATCATTATTAGCATAAGGAAAACCCGGATGGTTTCTAGCGGCCGGGTTGGCCCAATATCCGGAATTCCCCGCAACATACTGAATTTGCTCCAAAGCTCCTTCTCCTTGCTCTCCTCCTACATACATGGCTTGGGATTGGTCTTGCCAATCACTCATATGGTTTGTCGGTGCGGATGTAGTAGGGGCTCCTTGCGGCTCGGTAATGTATTTTTCCAACCTCTCCACTACCTTGTGGAGAGAGTCAAATTTGCTAGCAAGCTCCGCCATGGCCTTGGCCTCATAGATACTCGTGGGCTTCAAGGAGGATGAAGAATGTCCTCGCTCGTCCCCCCATTGTTGGTTGTTGGAGGCCATCTCCTCTAGCAAGGCCGTAGCTTCATCGGGAGTCTTTGACAAAATGGCTCCGTTTGCGGTAGCATCAATAATCTGTTTTGTGCCCGGTTGGAGTCCATTGTAGAAACTGTGGACAAGCTCCCAATCTTCAATGCTGTGATGGGGGCATTGATGTTGCAAGTCCTTGAAGCGCTCCCACGCCTCATAGAGAGTCTCCTGTGGTCCTTGCTTGAAGGACATGAGAGCACTTCTTATCTTCACCGTCTTGGAGGGCGGGTAAAATTTGTCGACGAAGGCACTCGCCAATTCATCCCAAGTGGTGAAGATTCCTTCAGCTTGCGTCCTCAACCAATATAAGGCCTTGTCCTTGAGTGTGAAGGGGAAGAGGCGCAGTCTGATAGCATCTATGGAGACGCCCGGCATTTGGAAGGTGGCACATTTTGATAGGAAGAGCTGGATGTGGTAATGAGGGTTTTCATGGGAGTTCCCATGAAAAGGATCTTGTTGCATCAGAACTACCAATCCGGTCTTCAATTCGAAATTTTTGTCGGCCGCCAACTCCGGCATAGCTATGGACGAGGTCGTGGAGGAAGTCTTAGGCCGAAGCCTATCTCTAATGGAAATGATCCTCGCCATTCGCTCCGCCAATTCTTCGGGTGTCTCAGGATGGGTCATAAAATTCCCTTCCGTATCGAGTCTCTTCTCCGCTCGGATCCTCCTCAATGTACGCTCGATCTCCGGATCGTATAGTATTTCTTCGGGGTTCGCCGAGGATCTCGTGTACATGCAAGGGAGAACAGAGTTTCAAAGAAATAGTTAGCACAAAGGAAGGGTAAAATAAAAATAGAAATAATAAGACAAAAAAGAAAAATAGCTAGGTAGGTAGAATCAAACACTATCGCCTCCCCGGCAACGGCGCCAAAAACTTGATCGGAGCCCCGGGAGTGCGAACACGCAACCGGGGCACGCGACTCGCTAGTCTTACCGCAAGCGCACGGTGTAGCGGCGAGCGGGTATCGAACACGAGGAGGGCAAATGACGGTGTCTTCTTCAATTCACCTGGCTATAAGAACAGTCGAGAAATGTTCGCAATAAAGCGGTCACAGTCGTTCAATTGTATAAAAGGAATATCAAATTAATAAAGACGTCTAGGGGTAGGGAATCCCTGCTACAAACCGTATCTCGTCATTGTGATTCGTAGGTGTCACAAATGCTAGACTTGAAATTCAGGTGAACTAGTTGCAACTAAATGTAGAACCAAGCTCACGCTCTCGCGCTATTGCCGGTCTATAGCAAACCTAAGGTAGGGTCCAATCTCTTGCAAACCCTAACCTAGGCAAGCTAGCGTGAAGAACAACATCATCGTTCAATCGTATCTCGAGCCCACTCTCGTGCAAACTCGAGCTACGACCTAGGTTGGGATAGTTCCTACCCGTCCAATCTCTTGCAAACGGGGTATTGGTATAGAATTGCAATCGAAAACCCTAGTTTCGGTCCAATCTCTTGCAAACCGATTCCGGAGAAATCCAATTGTAACCCAATTCGAATTTCTAGGGCTTCCTATCGAGTTGGGATCCAATCTCTTGCAAATCCCAATCGGTATGAATCCCTAGCTATTCGTATTAAATCAATCCCAAACTAACCCTAATCAATCCTAGCAATAATTTCACCAATTCATCACAAATTAGAAATAGGGTTCGTAGGGTTCATCCCTACGCCCTAAGACGATAAAACTACTCACAATTCATAATACAATTCAATAGAAATTCACAAATAAAATCAATAGAATTCATTACAATATTCAATATATCAATAAAAGTGAGGTTTTTGATGGAGAGAGAGACAAACCAATGAAGATTCAATAGCATCCAACAAAATAACACTTTTCTCTCTCCCAAAAGAACTAAATCTAATCTCCTAAAAAGTAATCTAAAAAAGGCTGCAAAAAGTTCTGAAAAAGCTCTCTAAACTAGGTTAAAAACTGGGGTTAAATACCGCCAAAAATCGCCCAAAAAACTGTGACGAAAATGCCCCTGCGCAGCCTCAAAATCGCAATTTACGCTACAGGCAGCGCAGCTCACTCGATCGAGTGACAAATGTCATTCGGCCGAGTGACAAACCCTGACAAATTCCAGTAACTTCGGACTTTTGGGGGTCGGCTCCTCGGGAGTCACTCGGCCGAGTGACTTTCTTTGCTTCGGCCGAGGGGACTTCTTCACTCGGCCGAGTCGGAACTCGGGAGTTGACTGACAGATTACAGTAAGTCTGGACTTTTCGTTGCCGTCGTCTTGATGCCACTCGGGCGAGTGGTGTCTCTGTGGTTCGGCCGAGTGGGCTGGCGACGGTCGGCCGAGTGCAGGCTGATACTCTATCTTCTGCGTGTCAGATCTGGTCGGCGAGCGGGCTTTCGATGGTCGACCGAGTGACTCCTTCACTCGACCGAGTGACATGCTGAAAATGCCCAATCTTCGTATTTTTGCTCCCTCGTCGCTCCTACAACGTTCTTTCTTCTTCAACTCCTCTCCAATAGCAAAATTCCCCTCGGAAGAGTCACGGGTGACACTCCAGAGTGGGTGCATCTCAGAATCACTCCAAATCGCTCGAAATCTCCTGAAATTCGACAAAAACAAGAAATCGTGAAAAGCATCGCAATATTGCCGAAAAATCGTAAAAACGCGATTCAAGCGATCAAAATGGCATGCAAACATGCAGAAAAAAGGTGCAAAATATGGAGTGATCAAGAGTATCACCCATAGTCAATTTTGTTATTTTTGATGCATTTTCCCTCCCATTTTATCTTTGCCCTCTCATGAGTGATCTTATTGCATTGAGGGCAATGCAAGCTTTAGCTTGGGGGTGGCATTTCATGCATGTTTCCTTTATTTTCTTCGATTTTTCACCTTTTTCATGCATCAAAAAAATTTTCTTTTCATTTTTATGCATCATTTCGATCACGCATTTTTCTTTCTCCATTTCATTCTTGCCTCTTTCTATAGATGAACCCTCAATGATATTTTGCCGCTCATGCTTCACTTTTCGCATTTGAGCACCTTTTTCCATCACGTTATTTCTTTGATTATTCAATGTTCATATATGTGTTGTGCCACCTTTTGGGTTTATTTGCTATATTTCGAGATTGTTGGTTGTGATTGTGTTTAAGGCATGCTTCTAGCTATTTATCGAATTTTAATATGCCCCTCTATTTGATGTTCCTAGATTTTCACGCTTAATTTCCAAAAAATGGCTACTTTACCATCCTACCCCCGTGCTTCTAACTCTTGCATGAAATACTATATGTGTACTCGTATCGCGTGTGTTAGCTACCTTTCAACGGGATTAGGATATCCACACCTTTGTTCCGTGCTTTAATTCATGGAGGCTTTTCTTGCCATGCTTGGATTTCTCAAAAATTCTCTTTTGTTTTACTTTGTACATCCCCCTCGTCGTGCATCGTTCTCCCATTTGGGGGAGTGCACACTTTTCATTTTCCACAAAAAAACATTACCCAAATAAACACTTTGTACATATTTTTTTATAATGGTCCTCTGGGTTTCTTTGTAACCTGATGCCCTAAAGCCATCTAGCTTGGGCTGCGTAGGCCGCCCTTGCATTCCATTGCGAATCCGCAAGTTTGCAAGACAAAAATATTAAAATCAAATCAAAAACAACAAAAACAAACCAAAAACCAAAAATATGTATATATGCCACATTCTCCTATTTTCCTTCGCTCTCCACATCTCCTATATTTGAGAGCACCAATGTATATAGGGTAGGCGAGAGTTTGTACAAAGTGATCTTTCCACATCTTCTCCATCTCCTTTTGAAAATACAAGCAAGGCAAGAAGTGTTTCAAAAATAAAAAACGACAAATGTGTGTGGTGATTCCTTTCATCCAAGAGATTGATAGTTATTCCCATGATTCATATCTATTCTTTCTTACTTCTTCATGCATGTATGGGTATCTCGTATTCACCATTTGGAAGATTTGATATGAATTTTGAGCTTCCTCATATTTGGGCATATTATCTACTGTAACATGCTATGATAGCTATGCCTTTGCCAATGTCACGCTTCTATCTCTTTTGTGCTCTATTGATATGAACCCATGATGTTATATTATGAGATTGAATTCTTGATTTAGATTGTGATATGTTTTTCCCTTGTGCTTAATTGTGTTGGTCATTACATCTGTGGTTTGGAGAGGGTGATCA
The DNA here is from genome assembly GCA_030789695.1 of Scilla litardierei. Classification (NCBI taxonomy): domain Eukaryota; kingdom Viridiplantae; phylum Streptophyta; class Magnoliopsida; order Asparagales; family Asparagaceae; genus Scilla; species Scilla litardierei. Next base: position 186,435,195 of record CM061142.1, on the reverse strand, counting down.
AGGATTCTTCACTTTCTTTTCTTGCTCTCGCACCCGATCTTCATTCCAACTTGTCTTCCTCGGGACGAGGAAGAGTTTAGCTTGGAGGCTTAACGCGTGTTCATTTTTCACCTTTTGCACATGCTCTTCATCGTGTTGTCATATGCATTTCATCTCATTCCATGTTGTATATATCACATTTTGGTTCTTATTGACTATTGGGTGTATTGTTTGTATTTCAGGTAACTGTTGGCATTTCGGTGTCTTCTGGAGTCAACCTTGCATGTCGGGACCAAAGAGCGCTTATGCGGTAAATATCCGATGGCCAAAGACGAGGATTTGAAGTTTTGAAGCTTCAACCGATCGGGTGAACATTTCCACCCGATCGGTTCGTGCACTTGTATCAGACCCGAGGAGAAGCAGCAATGAAGCAGACCCCACCCGATCGGTTCAGTCATCGGGTGATCACGATAGTCTTCTCTATTTTTGAGTGCCAAAGCCACCCGACCTCGGGTCATCTTGGGGAAGAACTCACCCGACCGGTTGACACTTCAACCGATCGGGTGGCCTTTTCTTCCCCTTTTGTGTACTGCTGCTCATTCATTGAAGATATGCTATCATTCCAGTGGGATTTTAGGTGATATGTTATTTTTCTAGCGTCTGCATCGTCGATATCTTTCCAACAATAGGTCGCATGCCCAAATCCGATTTTTCTACATTTTTCTGGAATTTTTCTGAGCGCAGCTGGGTGCTGAAATTCTGGGCTGTCTGGAATTTGAACTTCAACCGATCGGGTGAACTTTCACCCGATCGGTTCTGGTCATTCCGAAGTTTAGTCTCTCTGTTTGCTTCCACCCGATCGGTTGAACTTCCAACCTATCGGGTGGCCCTTTTTCAGCAGTTTTAGAGGGTTTTTGGACCCGAACTGTTAGGGATTTGTGGGGGCCTATAAATATAAGATGTTGGACGACTTGTAATGGGTTTCCCTCTATATTTCAGGTCTTTTCTGCCCCTTTCATGGGAGCTTTAGATTAGTTTAGATTAGGGTTTCTCTTTGAATAAATCTTGTAATGGATTGATGGATTCTAATGCAAGATAAGTATTTCTTTTCTTATTTCCATTGCTTTGTGTTATTTTTATTGTGCTTGATGGTGAATGTTTGTTTGTCCCTTTTATTGCTTGATATCATGTTCTTCACCATTGAGTAGTGTTTGATGAACCCTAATATTTAGAGTAGGATTGATGCTTGGGATATTTCATTTGACTTGATTGCATGGCAAGTGTTTGATGGAATGTGTTAATGGGGATGTCTTACAATCTGAGACCAACCCGTATGGCAACACACTTGATGGAGTTGGGGGTTGGGCTCCGGATGCTTGTCCCATCAAGATCCGCTTTGATGTGTTGCTAGAAATCACATTCGACCTATTTGGCCATTAGGGTTACGCGGGGGTGTTTTATTGTCACTGGCGGGAGAAAGATCGCCTTTGACCGTTGAACAAAGGGAAAATAAAATGGAACTTTGATCCCCTAGCCACAGATCACACCCCTAGCGTTGACATCGAGTCCTCGCGCGTAGGAACGGCTTGGACGAAAGGTTGGGAGCTATCAGTGTGGCCTTAATGCTCCCGGTTGCAGAGGGTGATAGACATGAAAATGCCCACCGTCTGAAACTGGGTAGACCTAGTGTATCATCCTGGGCATCGACCGGAATATCGGGGCCATGGAGCACTAGGTACCATCTTTGGGGCAATGTCTCACCCTGGGTCGAGTCGAATACCAAGTGTCATGAGTGCTCTAGCCCGTGTTCGAGGGGATTCATTTCTTGTCTTTTTTCATTTCTTTCCTTTATTTCTACACTACCCACTCATATCATCCGCGTAGCTCTCACACAACATAGGCAAGGCTGGTAGCCTTCAAGCCATCCACCTCCCTGTGTTCGATATACCTGTACCCTACACTAACTGTGCACTTGCGGTAAAACGACACCGTGCCCTAATCATAAACGGGGCGCCAGTCAAGAGTCAATAGAAATGATGACTTGAACAGTGCATCACAGTCGACTGTAGAAGGCTCGACAGGCGACTGGAATTATCCAGTCGACTGTAAATCCTTCATCAGCCGACTGATGGAAAGCCAGAGACTCCAAATGAGTCTTTGGTCAAGATGAACCTATTAGGTTGAATTCTATGATAATCCTAAGGCTCATTAAGATGGTTAAAATGCATATGCATGAATGAGTAGACCATCTATCACGTCATTACATTAACATAGACTCAAATGAGAGAGAAATCAATAAAGGAAATATTACATGGATTACATTGCTTTCCTTAGAGTCTATGTCTTCAATCTTGATGCCTTGATGCTTCCCATCATCTCCAAGCTTTGGCACCCCTTGAGTCCAAGCTTTGGACCTTCTCCACTTGACGTCCATCCTTGCACCAAGTGTTTAGTCTCCAAAAATGATATTCTTGAAATGTTAACTATGAGACTAAAACAAGAGAGTCATTAGCAACAACATAATGTTGTGATCATCATCAAAATGACATTGGTATGAAACACCAATACTCAACATAGTTGCTCAGTACACCAATCGAGGATCTCCTAGTGAGAATGGTGTAGCTGAAAGAAGAAATAGGACTTTATTGGAGATGGTTAGGAGTATGCGCAGTAATGCCAAACTTCCTATATCCTTATGGACTGTAGCTCTTAAAACGACAGCGTACATATTAAACTGAGTTCCAACTAAGGCTGTCCCAAAGACGCCTTTCGAGTTATGGAAAGGTTGGAAACCAAGTTTGTACCATGTACGCGTTTGGGATGCCCTTCTGAAGTAAGAGTGTATAATCTATAAGAGAAGAAACTGGATCCTAGGACTATTAGTGGGTATTTCATTGGATATGCCAAACGGTCCAAAGGATACAGGTTCTATTGTCCATCTCATAGCACTAGGATTGTAGAATCAAGAAACTCGAAATTTCTTGAGAATGATATGATCAGTCGAAGTGATCACTTTCAGGACATTATTCCTGAAAGAGGTCATCCTGGTAATCAGCCATCCACATCAACTGATTGAATGATTGTCGTTAGTAGTGCCCCTCGAGTTCAAACGGGTATTAATCGACAAATGGAAAAACCACATGTTGATATTGTTCCAGCAGATCAAGTTGTTCAAGAAACACCGGAAGCGATTGAACAACCTGTTGTTCAAGAAGAACCGCTGATGGATGATCAACCAGTTGATCAACATGATCTTCAAGAGAATGTTGATGCATTAAGAAGATCTACTAGGACAAGAAAATCAGCAATATCTAGTGACTATGTTATGTATCTACAGGAGTCAGACTTTAATGTTGGAGCCGAAAATGACCCTGAGACGTTTTCACAAGCCATTAGTTCGAAAGAATCAAACTTATGGCATGATGTTATGAAAGATGAGATGAATTCGATGGCATCAAATGGGGTATGGGACCTTGTTGAGTTACCTAAAGGGGCGAAAGCCGTTGGATGTAAATGGGTCTTTAAAACAAAGAAAGACTCATTGGGTAACATTGAAAGATACAAGGCCAGACTTGTTGCCAAAGGATTCACTCAGAAGGAAGAAATCGATTGCAAGGAGACATTTTCTCATGTATCAAAGAAAGATTCTCTTTGCATAATCAAAGCATTAGTTGCACACTTTGACATGGAATTGCAACAAATAGATGTGAAAACGGCTTTTCTTAATGGAGACCTAGAGGAAGAGGTATATATGAAGCAACCTGAAGGATTTTCCTCTAGTAACGATGAGCACTTGGTTTGCAAGTTCAAGAAATCCATATATGGATTGAAACAAGCCTCACATTAATGGTATTTAAAATTTCATGATGTTATATCTTCATTCGAATTTGAAGAAAATGTTATGGATCAGTGTATATACCAGAAGGTCAGTTGGAGTAAGATTTGTTTCTTAATTCTATACGTGGATGACATTTTTCTTGCAAGAAATGATAAGGGAATGCTATATGAGGTGAAATAATATCTATCTAGAAACTTTGATGTGAAAGCTCTGGGCGATGCATCTTATGTTATTGGAATTAAGATACATCATGACAGAATGCGCTGTACTCTGGGAATGTCTCAAGAGACGTATATTAATAAAGTTCTAGAGAGGTTTCGGATGAAGGATTGTTCACCAAGTATAGCTCACATTGTGAAGGGCGAAAGGTTCAATTTGAACCAATGCCCGAAGAATGACTTTGAACAAGAACAGATGAAAAATATTCCTTATGCTTCTATTGTTGGAAGCCTTATGTATGCTCAGGTTTGCACTAGACCTGACATTGCATTTGTTGTTAAGATGTTGGGACAATATCAGAGTAATCCAGGCATAGAACATTGGAGAGCTGCAAATAAGGTAATGAGACTTTAAGGGAACCAGAGACTACATGCTCATGTACAAACGGAGAGACAACTTGGAAGTCATTGACTACTCTAATTCAGATTTGCTGGATGTGTTGATTCTCGAAAATCAACTTTTGGATACATATTTTTGTTCGCCAGTGGGGCTGTATCATGGAGAAGTGCAAAACAGACTTTGATTGCTACTTCTACCATGGAAGCCGAGTTTGTATCTTGTTTTGAGGCTACTTCACATGGTGTATAGATTAAGAATTTCATCACTAGACTTAGAATCATGGATTCTATTTCTAGACCACTGAGATTGTATTGTGACAATACAGCTGTTGTCTTCATGGCTAACAACAACAAAATTGGTAGCCGAAGTAGGCATATCGACATCAAATACTTAGCCATAAAACAGAGGGTTAAGGATAATCAGTCGTTATTGAGCATATTCGTACTGATTTAATGTTTGCAGATCCTTTAACTAAAGGCATGCTAGCACTGAAGTTTAAGGATCATGTGGATAGAATGGGACTTGGTTCCTTGTTGTAGTAATGTTGTTATTTAATGAAATTCTTGTTGTGATGCTTTCTCATATATGGTTATGTGCACATTTAGATATATTATTGTGAGAAAGATCATTAAGTTTGGACCATGAATAAACATAGGGTTTATTCTTTAAGATATATATATATAGCCTATTGCTGAGAAACATGATGCATTGTAATACATGGAAGATAATACTTGATTTTAAAAGGACTTATCGCCATGATTCATGTATTTTTGTTTCTTGTTGGGAATGATGGTTTACGTGGATCAAGTGGGAGAATGTTGGTTTTTTCCCATTTGTGTTTTTCCGTTGGTGTGATCCACCGTTTTAAAAATCGAAAAAGATCATTTTTTTCCATTGATGGAACGGTTCAGAGATCTATAAAATGGGTTTTGGTCCCTTAGTCGAATCACTCGAGTTTTCAGAAGATACACCAACGTTAAGGAGTGATTTAGACTCAGAAGATCAAGATCTGTTAGAAAGTTTACCTTTTTAGCAAAAGCAATGGCTGGAGGTAAGAATCCACGAATTTCTTCCGCATTTCGTGAAGAAATAGTCACATGAAGTCTAACAACCCTCATTCATTTCCCTTGAACACCAAGAAAATGATATCCATCGTCTCCGCCCTTCTTCGTCTCGTGTCCGATGATGACTGTTTCTATTCTTCTCCCAATGTTGTTCCTAAGTTTGCCTAGCTTGTGTTGGAGTTAATTCAAACTGAAGTATGTTTGGCTATTTGATATGTATGTCCAGCCGGTTACATAAGTATGTTCAAGATGCGAACAAGTGTGTACAACTGCTGAAGAAAAGGAGATCAGCTGTATGCAAAGTGAGATAAGTATGTTCAGGTTGTGAACAAGTGTGTACAGCCTTAAAGCTAAGTGTGTCCAAGTTATGAATAAGTGTTTTCAGCTACTGAAAAAAGGAGATTAGCTGTGTGCATAGCAAGTCCCTTGAGATTTGTATTTTGTCTGGTGTAATAAATACTTGTACTTGATGATGTAAGCTCTTGACAGGGCATGGTTGTAGGTATGGGCACTGTAAGGCTGTAGAAGTGAAAATGATGTATATGTAATTAAAAAGAGAGAGAGTGTGTGTGTGTGTGTGATCTCTGAGAAAAAAAGATCATCAAAAATATCCAAGAAAGAAGAAGATGTTGAGCTTCAGCTTTGCCTGAGATTCGTGTGAAAATTCCTGAAAAAATCGTTCTTCTCCATTCTCTCAAATTTGTGTTCACAGTTTCGTGTACACAGTTGTAGTGCATTGTGTACACACATAAGGGCATGGTGTACACAGATATAGTGTAACTTGAACACGGTTATTTCAGTTTCCTGCACGCTTATTTTTTCACAGATTCTTCTCTTTTCATTCCTCCTCCCCTCAAAAGATCTTTTCTTTGGGTGCTGAGCTTGGCCTCAACATCTAACACTGTGGTATCAGAGCATCTCAGGTTGATAGTAAGCCATGGATTCTGATCAATCATCTCTTTCTCATCTTCCAATCTTGAGCAACAAGGAGAATAAGATCAACTACCAATATTGGAGCATGAAGATGAAAACTTTTTTCATTTCCAAGGATGTGTGGGAGCATGTAGAAGATGGTGTTACTGATTTAGCAGATGGAGCCACAGCAGCTCAAAAGAATGCTCTTAAAGAGAAGATCAAGAAGGATGTTAAAGCTCTCTACTGGATTCAGCAAGCTGTGGATGAGACTATCTTTTCCAGAATCATGAATGCTTCAAGATCTAAAGAAGCTTGGGATATTTTGAAGAAGGCGTTCCTTGGATCGGCAAAGATAATCAATGTAAAGCTTCAAATCTTGAGAAAAGATTTCGAAAATATGAAAATGAAGCCATCTGAATCTATACAAGACTTCTTTTCAAGGATCACAGCTACTGTTAATCAAATGAGGTCATTGGGTGAAGATATTGCTGAGCAAAAGGTAGTTGAGAAAGTTTTGAGAAGCTTGGCACCAAAATTCGTTTTTGTAGCAGTAGCAATTGAGGTTTCAAAAGACCTATATGTTTATACATCAAGTGAGTTACTAGGCTCACTTTCTGCTCATAAGGATAGACTCAACAGCGGCAAGGATGATGAAGGAATAAACCAAGCTTTTCACTCAAAAGTGACACTAAGTTCACCCGTTAGCAATGATAAACCCTTTGGTGGTTATGCAAGATATCATGGTCAAATAACTTCAAATGAGGAAGATGAAGAAGTAATTGGAGAGGTGGAAGAACTGGTAGACAAGAAATGTATCAGCCTAGATCAGAAGTTCAGAATAGATATAAGCCCAAAGAACCCATAATGAAAGGGTGCTCTCATTGTGGAAGAACTGGCCACAAAATTGAAATCTGTTGGTTCAAAAACAATACAGCTCCAAAGTGCTGGAAATGTCAGAAGTATGGATATTATGAGAAGGATGCAGAGAAAACAGAGGAAAGGAGCAAAGTAGCAGAGAAAACAAGGGAAAGGAGCAAGTCAACTATGTGGAAGAAGAAGCTCGCGAAGTTGATAACTTGTTCATGGCAAAATTTGATGATATTCCAGTCCACAACTCCCTCACTTGGTATCTTGATAGTGGTTGCAGCAATCACATGACAAGTAAGAAAGATTTATTCATCAATTTTGAACATATTAATGCTAGAGATGTAAAACTCAGCAATAATAAGAAAGCTAGTGTAGAAGGAATTGGTGATATTTTTGTGCTTAATAATGAAGGGAGGAAATCAATTAAAGATGTGTTGCATATGCCTGATCTAAAACATAATTTGATAAGTGTTGGTCAATTAGTGAAGAATGGCCTTTGTGCTACATTTGATGAAGATCAATGTAGGATATATGATAAGAAGAAGAGGAAACTTGTTTGTGTGAGTAGAATGACAAATAACAAGATGTTTCTTGTTATTTTGCTGCTCCCAACAATACCAACTTCCTAAGCACCATAATTGAAGATGACTTACAACTTTGGCATAAAAGATTTAGTCATTTCAATGTGGCTGGCTTAGTTGAATTATCTGAGAAGAAGCTAGTGTATAGTTTGCCATCACTAAAGCAAGTTAAAGGGAAGCATGAATGTGAAGCTTGTATTTTAGGCAAGCAACAGAAGAAGAAAGCCCCTTCACATTCAAATTGGAGAGCTTCAAAACCATTGGAATTGGTTCATACAGACCTGTGTGGTCCAATGTCTGTTGATTCCCTTGGTGGATCAAAATACTTCATGATAGTAGTGGATGATTTCAGTAGATACTGCTGGATTTATTTCCTTGCAGAAACATCTCAAACCTTGAGTTTTTTCAAGAAGTTTAAATATGAAGGTGAAGGGAAGTTGGCATGCAAAATTGGCAGTCTCAGATCAGATAGAGTTGGAGAATTCTGCAGCAGAGAGTTTAATGCTTTCTGTGAAGAAAATGGCATAAGGAGACAATTGACAGCAAGTTACACACCTCATCAAAATGGTGTTGCTGAAAGGAAGAACAGAGTGATTATGGAGTTGGAAAGAAGTGCTATGAAGGATAAGAAGATGCCTCTTGAGTTTTAGGCAGAAGCATGTGCAACAGCTATATTTGTCATAAACAGAAGTCCCACTTCAGCTTTGATGAATAAGACTCCTTATGAAGCACTTAATGGAGACAAGCCCAAAGTTACTAACATGAAGGTGTTTGGTTGCAAAGCTTATGTGTTGAAGCCTGCCAATAATGCAAGGGAAAAGCTTGATGATAAAAGCAGGAAGGGAATATTTATAGGCTATAGCATTAAATCCAAAGCCTATAAAATTTATGATCCAAATACAAGAAGTGTGATTACTAGAAAAGATGTGGAGTGCATTGAAACTGAAGCATGGGAATGGAATGTAAAAGAACCAACTGTGGTAGGCTACAACAGGTTGGAAGTGGATGCATTGACTGAATCAGATCATCCAGATACAAATCATAGCTCAAGTACCACAAATCACAGTTCACATGCAACAAATGACAGTCCAGATGCTACAACAAGTAATTCACATGCTAGTAGTTCTAGCAGCAATTCCTCAAATTCTCCAAGTGAAAATCAGAATGTGAGGACAAGATTATTGGGAGATATCTATAATGAGACTTATGAACTTTTGCTTGTTTTACTTCAGAACCTGCAGATTTTAATGAAGCTTATGCTGAAGATGAATGGAGGATAGCCATGCAAGAGGGGATCAATGACATTGAGAAGAACAAAACATGGAGCTTATATGAGCTACCATAAGGAAAGAAGGCAGAGGATGTTAAGTGGTTGTATAAGACTAAATAAAACATGGATGGCTCCGTAAACACGCTAAAAGCAAGGCTTGTGGCTAGAGGATTCACTCAAATCTATGGAGAATTTTATGAAGATACTTTTGCACCAGTTGCCAGATATGAAACTATAAGAACCTTACTTGCAGATTCAGCCTCCAAAGGATGGGAAGCTAGACGGCTGGATGTGAAATCAGCATTTCTGAATGGTGCATTACATGAATAAATTTATGTAAAATAGCCTCCAGGATTTGTTAAAGAAAATCAGAGCTCAAAAGTCTATAAACTTCACAAGGCCCTATATGGATTGAAGCAAGCACCTAGAGCATGGTACCAAAGAATACATGAATTCCTGATCAAACAAGGCTATACAAGGAGTGATTCTGAAGCTACACTCTATGTCAACTCAGAAAATGGTAATTTTCTAGCTTCATGTCTATGTGGATGACATTATTTATACTAGCAATGAAGAGTCTTGGCTTGACAAATTTAAAGGACAAATGGAGCATGAATTTGAAATGAGTGATTTAGGGAAAGCTGCATTACTTCTTGGGACTAGAAACCAAATAAACAGAGCATGGAATACATGTGTCTCAGCAGAAGTATGCTCAATCTATGCTGAACAAACTGAAAATGGCAAATTACAAATTTGTGGAAACCCCTTTCAATGCCAAAGAAAAGCTTGTAGTAGATGAGTCTATTGCTGGAGTAAATGAGAAGCATTTCAGAAGTATAGTGGGAGGTTTGATGTATTTGGCACACACAAGACCATATCTGTCATATGATGTAAATAAATTGTCAAGAGTTATGAATAAGCCTAATGAGATTCATATTACAGCGGCCAAAAGAGTACTGAGATATATTGCAAGAACCAAAGAACTTGGTCTGTTTTATGGCAGAGATGAAGCTTGCAAGCTGATAGCATATTCAGACAGTGATTGGGGAAGCAGTGAAGAGGATAGAAGGAGTTTGACATGATACACATTATTACTGGGAAAATCATGTATCACATGGGGCACCAAAAGACAGAATTCAGTTGCTCTCTCCACAACAGAAGTTGAGTATATGGCCATGTCCTATACATCATGTCAAGTAGTATGGATGAAGAGGATTCTGGAAGATCTGAGAGCAATGTGAAGGTACTGTTATTTTTTGTGATAATAAGTCTACAAACCATCTTGCAAAGAATTTCATCAATCAAGGAAGAACCAAGTATATTGATACAAGGTATCACTTCATAAGAGAATTGGTTTCTGAAAAAGCAATTGTGATTCAACATTGCAAGTCATTTGATCAACTAGCTGATGTGTTTACAAAAGCTTTGGACATCAAACAATTCATCAAATTCAGAAATGAGCTTGGGCTTAGACCCAGTTTGAATTAAAGGGAGGATATGTTAGTTAATTCAGACTGAAGTGTGTTTGGCTGTTTGATATGTATGTCCGATCAGTTACATAAGTATGTTCAAGATGCGAACAAGTGTGTACATCTGCTGAAGAAAAGGAGATCAGCTGTATGCAATGTAAGATAAGTATGTTCAGGTTGTGAACAAGTGTATACAACCTTAAAGCCAAGTGTGTCCAAGTTGTGAATAAGTGTGTTCAGCAGCTGAAAAAAGGAGATCAGCTGTGTACATAGCAAGTCCCTTGCTATTTGTATTTTGTCTGGTGTAGTAAATACTTGTACTTGTTGATGTAAGCTCTTGACAGGGCATGGTTGTAGGTATGGGCACTGTAAGGCTGTAGAAGTGAAAATGATGTATATGTAATTAAAAAGAGAGTGTGTGTGTGAGATCTCTGAGAAAAAATATCTTAAAAATATCCAAGAAAGAAGAAGATGATGAGCTTCAGCTTTGCCTAAAATCCGTGTGAAAATTCCTTAAAAATCGTTCTTCTCCATTCTCACAAATTTGTGTTCACAGTTTCGTGTACACAGTTGTAGTGCATTGTGTACACAAATAAGCGCACGGTGTACACAGATATAGTGTAACTTGAACACAGTCATTTCAGTTTCCTCCACACTTGTTTTTTCACAGATTCTTCTCTTTTCATTCCTCCTCCCCTCAAAAGATCCTGTCTTTGGGTGCTGAGTTTGCCTCAACATCCAACAGCTTGAGATCTATTGCCACTGCGGCATCCACCATGCCTCATAGGGAAGTGTCTATTAATTGGGTTGACACAATTCAACACTTTAATAGTAAATTAAATTGACTTTAACTAAAGTTTAGTGATGAATCTATAGTGCCTCTACCCATAGAAAGATCAGTTCATTACTAATAAAATAATGTTATAATGGGCTTTAGTAGGCTGAGTCCCATGTAGGGCCATGTATCCACCACCATGTAACTCTACATCTATAAATACAAGGCTATGGGCTCCGTAGCCGATATCCTTCCAACAAATAAAGATTATTTGTTGGATCAAATTTATATTTTATAAAGTTATTTCATTCTTAATGGTGAAAACATAATTATAAATTGATGTAATAACTTTTATAGGCATTATGATTAGGGGTTACAAGAAATAAAGTAGCAATCTTGCATTTATTCCTTTACGGATAGTATTTTCTAACAACAATATAAGTACTAGTAGTTTTAGAAGAGTCGATACTAAGTTTTATAAGATTGAAATTAAAATTATGATCATTGAGATTTGTGCACATTAAGTTATATTCATGATATTGATTGATTGACTAAAGTATTTATAGTCATTGTAGTAAAAAGTCATATAAAGAATTTGAGCTCATTTATATGATGTTTGTTATTGTAAACATTTTACACAGACATATTTTGAGTGTCATTAGTATTTCAGTCATGATTTATAAAGTGTGCACATTGTAGTTGAGTCACGTGATAATTATTTATAAAGCAAATAAAAGTTGGACTCAGATTAGTCAACTATCTATTCATAAAGTTATTTGCATAATGTTGTTTGAATAAAGTTATTTGCAAAATGAAAAAATTATTGAAACTTCTTAAAGAAATATTTATGTTCACTAGTAAATATCGAGGCTTCAGCCACAGACAAATCCGTGGCTGACGCCTCGATATCCATGGCTAAAGACCTTGGAATTTCAATATTTCTGTGGATGAAGGTCTGTGGCCGATAGTGTACTGGCTAAAGGCACTTTCGACCCCAGAATATTCCGTAGCCGATTGTCGGCCACGGTCCACCAGCCACGGTAATCTATGGCCGTACTGAGGAATAAATGATTTAAAAAATAACATTCAGCCACAGAATTATCCGTGGCTGAAGATAAACCGTAGTTGTATGTGTTACAAATGCGAGCGAGAAATTTTTTGTAGGTTTAGGTCTTGCGTCTATTTTGGGTATGGATTGACTCAATTGTTGGGTCTATAACCAACTTAAAACATAACATTACAATTCTAAAATTGTAGGATTTCTAGGAGTTTTCCCTTTTAATTCTACATGGTTATTAGATAGATAGATAGAGTTTGACTCTAATCTAAAAGTCCTAATGAATTTAAAAGGTGTCATGAGATCTTTCTTTTAAAGTCCTACATGTTTAGGGATAAGATTAAATCTAACTAGAATTCCTAAACATTGTTGGATTTCTAGGGTCCTAAGCATTATAAATAGGGGTTATCTCCTTCTCTCCAAAGCATCCAATAAGTAAACATGTTAGTCGTATTTTATACACCTTTTTCCACCCCTTTCACCCTTCATTTTCCACGTTTATGCTATCCCATTCTTGATACCCATTTTTATACATTTGATGCTTTGGGGATGTGTTTTATGTATTTCAGGAAATTTGTGCATAAAATGAGGCAATTTGGTGATTTGTGGAGCATGGGATAGAAGGCGGCAAAGCATAACAAAGATCCTAATGAGAGGAGAAAATGGCCCAAGAGCAGGCAACACGGCCATGTGTACACACCACAGGGCCGTGTCATACTATAAGCCCAAGAGGAAATGTCAGCATCAGTGACACGGCCGTGCGGATTCACCACACGGCCATGTCCAATTAAGACAGAGGGGACAAAGGGCAAAAGGGCAACACATTTTTGTTGAATTTCAGAGCAGATGGAAGGATGTTCACATGGTTGTGTCGCTCGGCCGTGTCACCTGGAGCTGATGGGCGTGAAGAAGGATTAACACGGCCGTGCCGATTTGCGGCATGGTTGTGCCCAATGCAGCCTCCATTTCTTAGCCCTAGTTTTTAGCGGCGACACAGCCGTGACAATTTGCGGCTCGACCGTGTGCCCCCAAATTTGTGTTTGAGCTATAAATAGTGTAAGATGCAAGGGAGAGGGGTGATCTTCTTCTTCTGTGATTTTCTAGTGTTTTCTCCCCCTTGGGGGGCTGTTCTTCCAAGTATTGTAAGACTCTTAATTTCCACTTCCTTGTAATGAATCTTTGTTTCTTTCTATTCCATTGCTCTTGATTTCTCATTCCATGCTATTTATGATGTTTATTTCCATGTTTTGTTTGCTTTATATTGCCATGCTTAAAGAATAGATTTTAGTGCCTAGGGTGAAGATAAACCCTAGTGTAGATTATTCATATGAGTGGATCGTCACAAATATCGATTCGATTGGACTATGGTCTAGGAATGTGTTTAATGAGCTTAAATCAACTCTCTTATTGTCGAGGAGGGTTGACTATCCAGTGCTAGGTGCCGATGACCCATCTGGCACACTCACTAGTACCACCTATATCATAGCCTCCAACGACTCGTTAGGGCTTTGATAGGGGTCTAACCCATTCTCCGAGTCCTCTCTCACAGCTAGACATCGAAAGGACGAGGATTGAGACTCGACTATCTACAACTATAACCTGTTAGCTTGAGAAGCTAGATCAACTCGCATTTTTAATTTGAATTGTTAATGACGCGTAACCCATGGCATCTTTCTATATTTTGATATTTTTAGGGTAATTACCACATCCTTGTCACCGTTCATGTAGCTGATTTAATAAACAATTAGTCGATACTCATACAACTGCCTCCATGCATTCGAGTCGTGAGCTACAACTTACACAGTGCGCTTGTGGTATATGTAAAGCCCAACAAGCTTTTGGCATCGTTGCCGGGGAGACAATTGGCTTGATATCGATTTAGTTATGTATTTATTAGACTATGCATTTTAAAAAAACGAATAAAAGAAAAGTTTTACCCATCCACCCATTTACTACTTATTTGTTTCATTGACGATATTTTTCTAGTTCTCCTATTTTTCTTATAGCCATGTGAATTTGGAGTTACAATATGGATGTCAGATGGGACGTACTCGAATAATTTTTATGGCTTGGGGAACTATGATGCTCAGATGGGAGCACAAGATTATTTTTCGTAGGTTGCCTTTTTAGGGATTTGCAGTCTTCCGGGACACGCCACCGATGTTTGCACATTCTATGCTGATCCCCATGACCCAAACCCCTACCCCTACAATCACTACCTAAACCACTCACATCTATATCCTCCATCGCATATGCCTCCACCAGGAAATCACACTTTGAATCCATGATGGAGAGTCTCGCACCGGCCAACTATTTACTGAAATCGGAAGCTGAAATCCAGGAGGAGCAAGACATCCTGATTCAAAGGCAGAACGCGTCTCACATCCTTCTTATTCAGCTCCACCGGCTCGAGAAATCTTGGTAGGTCAGATCCAACCTGAGGAGCCAGCTTTGAGATCCTACCATCATGGCATAGGAGAGTCTTCATTTACGATGGGGGATATGCATTGGCCTAACACACTGTGACGACTCGTATCCATCAGTACACGTATTTTCGTATTCTACGTATTTTTATATTTTGAAGATATTCTAAAATGGTTTGTCAGGAGGTTTGTATCAAAAATACTTTAAAATCAATTATAAACTAATATTTTTGTATCATCAAACTAGTTATAACATATATTTGTAAGTTTAAGTGTCGTCAAAAAGTTTAAATAGTTTATAAAATTTTTATTTATCAATATCATTGAAAAAGCCTTCTTAATTAATTTTCTATATAAACGTTATCAAAATGACTTCAAACTTTTATAGTATGATCCTATGGTCGATAAGTACTCCCCATATTATTTTCGTATTTTTCTGGAGCCAAATCCACCTAAAACCCGCAAACACACATCACAAATGTTTTGGCCCAAAACTCATATCTCCGTAGCTCAAACTCTGAAATGGACTTTGTATTCGTAATCCTTGCGACGATACGAACCCGTGGTAATTGGTTGGGAATTCTCCGGAGTCGGGTGCAAAAAATGATGTTTTAATATTGAAATAATATGGTTATATTGTTATTACTAATTACATTCACCTAATTACTTTAACCCTTACTAATTACTTTTACTTCAACTCTAAAATCCCACTTAATTAACCTTAACCCCACCCCATTTAACCCACCGTTCTTGTTGGTCAGATCCGACATCCCACCAATAATTCCCCCACACCTATTATCTCCTTCCATCCTCTTTATTTGGTAGGACGCACAACAAACACTATTATTTTAATTGATTCCCCCCTACATCTCTATCTCTCCATTAGACTACACCCCCACCACAGCCTACGTTTTCATCTCACTCCATTCCTTTTATACACAACCCTCACCAAACTTATTAATATATTAATATTATTATTAATCATCTCCTCTCGGTTTTAAACCCCATGGGCAGCACCCCTCTCCCTCACTCAGTTCTTCACCCCCACCCTCACAACGCCGATGGTAGCAACCTTCGACAGACCCTCCTCCTTCGGCCCCTACCGTCGCCGAGCTTCCCTGCTACCGACGACGTCGCCGCCATGTTCTCCATCGTGGACGAGCCCCTGCCACCCTCACCAAGCTGTCGCAATCTCCCTCACCGACACGTCAACCACAGCTCGATGCCGCAGTAAGTCGCCGCCACACCCTCCTCTCTGACCTCCTCGCATGGCCACCAATGATGTCGTAACCACGACGAGCGTCGCCATCTGCAACAACGACCCACAGCATCTCCGACCTCCTCCGCTCGCTGCAGCCCACCAAACCCCGAGCGCCACCCGTAACCAGCCCACGCGAGCTCATCCCATGTCCCACCACCACCACGGGCGTCGATACCGTCGCCACCGGGCTGTCGATGAATCCCTCCAATGACCACCTCCTCCACCGCCGCCCCGATGACACCGACAGCCCCCGTCGCAAAAAACCAACGACATCAGCCCCGAGCTTCCATCGCTCCTCGCCGCCACTGTCGTCGCTATGAGTGCCACCATTGGTCGCCGTCGTCTCCACTGCAACCCCCTTCATCCCCTCTACCGGTCCGTCGCCTCCCCCGCAGTCGCAAACACCGTCGACGAGCACGAGGAAACCCAATTCCCCAGCAAAAGCGTTGCAGCAGCGAGAAAAGAGATATATATATATATACATATATATACGAAAGAAAATACGTTATAATGTGTATTTTATACATATTGACGTATATACGTATGATTATGATATTATATTATGTGATATTATAGGATTAAATTCATATTATATTGTGTAGGTGTCAAAAATACACGGGAAGAGTGAGAAAATCCAATTCGACGAAACGGACTCATTGGCATTGGTTTCATCACCAAAAGACAAGTATATTTCCCACAGTAAATTTTTGAAGATAAAACCCAATTAAGGGATTATCACTTAAAGATGTATATCGTAAAATTTTCACGTACATTGACGTATGGAAAAAAATATGTCTTAGTACTAAATGAGACGGTCACTTTGACCCCTTATTGGAGAAATTCCGACATATGGTTTGCCTTAACTAAATCCTTGAATATATATCGTAAAAGTCAATTCTTAATTTAAAATTAGTTTTTGACCCTTTTAAATTATTTTAAAATGCCTTTTATTAATTGTAAAATCTTGAAAATTACCTACTATCCTTAGAAAAATATTTTTAGCTTAATTAGACTCATTTGCTCAGTTGGAATCATTTCTATGCTAATTTCTTTATACTATTGCATGTTTCCACGTTTCGTTTCCTTATTAAATTGAGTCGTAAAGTTGTGAAATTTTGTGAGACTATCATATGGACTATTGAGACACCATGGATCCAATGTATGCATCTGAGAAGATGAAAATGAACAGAACAGACTGAACGACTGATGTACCCGCACTTTGACCCGACATTTGACTTGACCCGTGGGATGGGGTAGTCCACTGTAGTAGATGTTGCTGATTGACTAGATCCACCCTACTGATAAATCTTGACCGTCGTCTGGACGGAGTCGGTAAGTAGAGAACTATGAGTAGCTCCCGATGTTATGGTGCATCTTAGTTACCTCCTTCATCGGACATTGGGCTTTACACTAGAACAAATGTTAGTATTCATTTCATAATTTTATACAGTTTTTTCCTTACATATTGCAAATTGCTATCAATCTTTAACTGCTACAGGTTGTAAATCACTCTTTTTATTTCATAGTGTTAATAATATCAAATGTTCTAACTACTAGCTAATAATGTTTCGGATATTATATATCTCACCATGCTTTTCCTTACATCACCTTCATATATGATGTAGTTTTTACGAATTAAACTCTTTTAATGTTCAGATAATACTTATATCATGCTCTTAATTACTATGACATGTTAGTATAACATTTCCTACCATGTTTTAACATACCATGCTCATACTCAACATTGCTTAAACTCATGCCTCTCTCATACGTATGTTTTTACCTTTTTATTTACTATGGGAATATACTTGCCGAGTAACCCTCGCTGATGGGCATTTCATTTTGTTGTCTTATGAAATGTCCATCAGGACTTGAAAGTGAGTTTACAGGGATCTTACTACAGAGGTCGAGCCAGCACTCAAGGATCACGTAAAGTTTCATCCCACAGAAGACTAATGCGTTTTTTCATTTACCTTCGCATCGGCATTTCTATTTGAATAATGTAATCTGTTGTATCTTAATGTATTGGCCATGCTAGGCCCATGATGTATCTTAATTATTGTACGCTTGATATGTAATAATGTCGTTTGATCTGTTTCTTAAATCCGCATGCAAGAACCTACAATTTTACACAGATGCTTAGTGTGTTTAAACCAAGGAGGAAGAATAAAAAAAGAAAAAAAGTACTCCATGTTTTAAGCATTCCACGAACCCGCTCGTGTCCTCGCTCCCAAGTAGAATAGGAAGCGAACCCGCTCGTGTCCTCAATCCCAAGTAGAATGGGAAGCTAGGCGTGACATGTTTTAGTGGTGGCCCATGCAGGTCTATGCTCTTGCGAATACTTTAAGGTCGGTTTGGACGACATTAATATCTAAGTGTACAACTAGAATAAATTTTTACTTAACATACCTTGTGGTTTGTTTTACAGTATGGCAGGTCAACCCAACACTCGTAATGGAAATGGTGTCACCGACAACGACATCATGGGAATCATAAGAGAAATGATGGAACTCCAACATCGATTACTCTCTGTGCTCAGTCATTTCGCTTCTCATCTGGTCAAGGATCCTGAGGACCAAGCATTCCAGTTCATTCAGGTTTAAACTACAATGTCCATGCATCGATGTCATCTACAAATTAAACCTCTGATGAGAAAATACTGGAAGCAACACGTAACTACGAGGATGTTGATAACCTTCGTGAAATAGCCCAGGTTAGCGGAAGTAAGCGTCCTATGGAACCAACGACAAATGCTCTTGGACCAATACAAACTACCTTGTTTAAAAGGCATGCATCTCTAGTCAACAACCGATCCCAGATGGTGTGTCATCATTGTAACTGACCAGGGCATGTTAAGAAGAACTGTCGCTAGTTGCTCAACCAATGCCTGTTATGTGGGGCATCTGAGCACTCTACCAGGAATTGCACTCGCTACATCATCAACCGGAGGACTTTGATTGCAGCAGCTTCAGGATCGAAACAACATAAACCACCCCTATCTCCACAACATCGAGTCTTTCAACATAACAAGCTGAACCAGCCCAGGTGCCAAGCATTCATCATGACAACTAGAGAAGCTGAGGCTGTAGAGCCAGTAATCACTGGTATGTCTGAATCTTTCCTTTTACATCGATTTGACGCCCAACACCTTTATTATCATCTCCAGCATACATTATCATACTATAGGTATCATCTTAGTAGCATACCCCATTCTTGATTTGGAAGCTTACCATTGCTTATTATCACAAAAAGTCGCAACGATCCATTTCTATTGATCCTCATTACCTTCTTCGAACTCTTGAACCATCAACTAGGAACTCGTGTTCCATTTTGATGAATCGTATTCAAGTACCTTCCTTTGATAATAATTAGAGTGACCTTCCGTAAGATAGAACCGTTCATTCATTGCATCACAAGCATCCCTCTTGTAATGGCCTTCCAATCGTCCTACTAATTCTTAGAATACTTCTGAGTCGTGTTTAGTTCACCTAAACTATGGCTATACTCTTTTATAAGGAGTGTAGCATTCGAATTTTTTTCGATCGTCTGAATTTTGAGTTCAACAACGGAAGTAGATCAAATGACTCTCAGAAGCGTTTGAGGACGGTGCGAGACAATTGAGACGAACCAAACCGAGACGTGCAAATGTCGGAAGTTACTTCCTCTTCATCTCTCTTGAGATCATAGTTTTCTTCTATTTATCGTGTACCCAATATTCCATGGGTCGAATCCTTGTTCTCGCCTACCATCTCCCCC
Source organism: Scilla litardierei (assembly GCA_030789695.1). Lineage (NCBI taxonomy): Eukaryota > Viridiplantae > Streptophyta > Magnoliopsida > Asparagales > Asparagaceae > Scilla > Scilla litardierei. The sequence goes on along the minus strand of CM061142.1, from coordinate 186,415,382 downwards.
TCTTTATTACCTTTTTTCTACATTCTCTTCTCGAACCCCGAACCTGCCTACCATACCCTACCCTATCAACGACTTAGGTGCCCCATTTAATCCCCTCATCTCTTCCCTCACCAAACCCATCAGATGGATTCCTTGCCGCTGCAACGACACCCACTTCTTCACCTTGCCTCTGCCCCACGAGCCCAACCCATCTTGTTTCAAGCTCCTACGGCCTCCATCAAGAGCTCCGTCACACTGCTCGTCACCATTGAGTAGTCGCCAACGTCGCACGAGAAGGATCGACGACAATTGACAGCCCTTCGACGATATATTTTAGGATTTTTGGTCTTAGCGACGATCCTTACCACTATCGCGTGGTTAAGATCTTGGGAAGTAGCGATTCTTGGGCTTCTTTTGATGTCATTGCCTTGGATCTTGCCCCTATTGGTGTCCTGTTTGGGCATCTCCGCATGTCCACTTCTTCGAGTTTGCTAGATTGTATATTTTTGGTTGTTGGCTTGTTTGGGGTTAATGATGAGAGTTGTGGATGTCAACTATTGGTGTTGGCAAGGAGTATCATTGTCAATGGGTATTGGAATGTTGTTGGCCTTAAGTGTTGAAGCTGGTTATCGACCTCGTACTTGGATTTGGATGATGCTTTCGGTGTTGGATTGTTATTGGGTGTTATGGGCATTGATAAAAGGAGTGGTAGTGATAAGTATGGTCCTTATAAGTTGGCCTTGCACTTGTTTATTTGTGTTGTTTTGTACGTTGACTTGTTTTTGGGCCTTAATGGAGTGGATGGCAATTGTGCTAGGCTGGTTAGGTATAACAGCACGAATGCATATAGATTAGTCGTTACATCTTTGTATGCTATATTATTGATGACTTCCTTAGTTAGGCCCCGTTCGTCACAATTAGCACGAGTAGAAACTTTAAACTTTGTGATCTACTTTTTGATGAGGTTTATCTAGTTTGCTACTAGCTTATCACTTCAGGTTCCAAGCTCGAATAGATGTTATCATAATAGCTATCATTTTCATATAACGCCATATTAACTTTGGCTACTTGAAAAGTCAAGGTAATTATTTTAATGATACTGGTTTCGAGACTAGTTACGGAAGCTATGGTTATGTTAATATTAATACATAAAATCACATGTTTTCTTGATGCTATGATATCACATTATATTTCATAATATTTACAACATATTTTCCTAGGTCGTTATCATTTATCAAGCCTTTCCTTAATCGTTTCGGCAATGATCGATCTTCTAAATTTTTAGGACGAAATTATTTTAAGGTAGGTAAGATGTGACGACTCGTTCAGTACACGTATTTTCGTATTCTACGTTTTTTTTAAATTTTAAAGGTATTTTAAAATGGTTTGTCGGGAGTTTTGTATCAAAAATAGTTTCAAAGCAATTATAAAATAATATTTTCGTATCATCAAGCTAGTTATAACATATATTTGTAAGTTTAAGTGTCGTCAAAAAGTTTAAATAGTTTATATAATTTTTATTTATCGATATCATTGAAAAAGCCTTATTAATTAATTTTCTATATAAACGTTATCAAAACGGTTACTAACTTCTTCGGTATGATTCTATGGTCGATTAGTACTCCCCATATTATTTTCGTATTTTTCTAGAGCCAAATCGATCTAGAACCCGCAAACACATACCCCAAACGTTTTGACCCAAAACCTGTATCTCCGTAGCTCAAACTATGAAATATACTTCGTATTCATGATCCTCGCGACGATATGAACCCGTTGTAATTACTTGGGAATTTTTCGGAGTCGGGTGCGAAAAATGATGTTTTAATATTGAAATAATATGGTTATATTGTTATTACAAATTACATTCACCTAATTACTTTAACCCTTACTAATTACTTTTACTCCTACACCAAAACCCCACTTAATTAACCCTAACCCCACCACATTTAACCCACCGTTCTTGTTGGTCAAATCCGACATCCCACCAACAATTCCCCCACACCTATTATCTCCTTCCATCCTCTTTATTTGGCAACACACACCAAACACTCTATTATTTTAATTGATTCCCCTCTACATCTCTATTTCTCCAGCACACTACACCCCCACCACAGCATATGTTTTCATCTCAATCCATTCGTTTTATACACAACACTTACCAAACTTATTAATATATTAATATTATTATTAATCGTCTCCTCTCCGTTTTAAACCCCAGGGGCAGCACCCCTCTCCCTCACTCAGTTCTTCACCCCCACCCCACAACACTGACGGCAGCTAGCTCTGACAGCCTTCCCCCTTGGGCCCCTACCGCCGACGAGCTCCCCCGCCATCGACGACGTCGCCGCCACGTTCTCCTCTGTGGACGAGCGCCCGCTACCCTCACCAACCTGACGCGAGCTCCCTCACCACCATGCCGACCACAGCTCAACATCGTCGCAGCCAGTCACCACCACAACCTCCTCTCCGACCTCCCCGTGTGGCCACCAATGACGCTGCAACCACGACGAGCGTCGTCATCCGCAACGACGACCCACAGCAGCTCCGACCTCCTCCGCTCGCTGTAGCCCGTCGATCCCGAGCGCCACCCAAAAAATAGCCCATACGAGCTCATCCCACATCCCATCGCTGCCACGGGCACCGCTGACGTCTCCACCAAGCGGTCAAAAAAGCCATCCATTGACCACCTCCTCCGCCACCGCCCCGACATCGCCGATAGCCCCCATCGCGAAAAACCAACGGCAGCAACCCCGAGATTCTGTTGCTCCTCGTCGCTACTACCACTGACGTGAGCACCACCACTAGTCAACACCATCTCCACCGCAACCTCCTCCACCTCCTCTGCCGGTACGTCGCCTCCCCCGCTGCCGCAAACGCCGCCGGCGAGCACGAGGAAACCCAGCCCCCCGGCAAAAGCGTTGCAACAGCAAGAAGAAAGAGAGATAGAGAGAGATAGATATATATACGAAAGAATATCATATTTTATACGTTTTGACGTATATATGTATAATTTTGATATTATATTATGTGATATTATACGATTAAATTCATATTATATTGTGTGTGTCAGAAAAATATACGGGAAGACACAAAAAATCCAGTTGAAGAAACGGACTCATTGGCGCTGGTTTCATTGCCAAAAGGCAAGTATATTTCCCACGGTAAATTTTTGAAGATAAAACCCAATTAAGGGATTATCACTTAAAGATGTATATCGTAAAATTTTCACGTACACTGACATACGAGAAAAATATATGTCGTAGTACTAAACGAGACGGTTACTTTGACCCCTTGTTAGAGAAATTCCGACGTATGGTTTACCCTAAATAAATCTTTGAATATATATCATAAAAATCAATTCTTGATTTAAAATTAGTTTTTGACCCTTTTAAATTATTTTAAAATGCCTATTATTAATTGTAAAATCTTGAAAATTACCTACTATCCGTAGAAAAATATTTTTAGCTTAATTAGACTTATTTGCTCAGTTGGAATCATTTCTGTGCTCATTTGTTTATACTATGGCATGTTTCCACGTTTTGTTTTATTGTTAAATCGAGTCATAAAGTTGTGAAATTTTGTGAGACTATCATATGGACTATTGAGAAACCATGGATCCAATGTACGCATCTAAGAAGATGCAAATGAACAGAACAAACTGAATGACTGATATATCCGTACTTTGACCCAACATTGATGGGGTAGTCCACTGTAGTAGATGTTGCTGATTGACTAGATCCACCCTACTAATAAATCTTGACCGTCGTCCAAATGAAGTGGTAAGTAGAGAACTACGGGTAGCTCCCGACGTTCTGGTGCATCTTAGTTACATCCTTCCTCGGACATTGGGCTTTACACTAGAACAAATGTTAGTATACTTCATAATTTTATACAGTCTTTTCCTTACAGGTTGCAAATTACTATCAATCGTTTAACTGCTATAGGTTGCAAATCACTCTTTTTATTACATATTGCTAATAATATCAAATGTTCTAACTACTATCTAATAATGTTTCGGACATTATATATCTCACCATGTTTTTTCTTACGTCACCTTCATATATGATTTAGTTTTTACGAATTAAACTCGTTAAATGTTCATACAATTCGTATACAATGCTCTTAATTACTATGCCATGTTAGTATAACATTTCCTACCACGTTTTAACATACCATGCTCATACTCAATATATGCTTAAACCATGCCTCTCTCATACGTATGTTTTTACCTTTTTATTTACTATCGGAATATACTTGCCGAGTAACCCTTGCTGATGGGCATTTCATTTTGTCGTCTTATGAAATGTTTGTTAAGACTTGAAAGTGAGTTTACAGAGGATCTTACTATAGAGGTCGAGCCAGCACTCGAGGATCACGTAGAGTTCCAGCCTACAGAAGACTTGGGTGTTTTCATTTACCTTCGCATTAGCATTGAATAATGTAATTTGTTGTATCTTGATGTATTAGCCATGCTAGGCCCATGATGTATCTTAATTATTGTACGCTTAATATGTAATAATGTTGTTTGAGCTGTTTCTTAAATTCGCATGCAAGGACCTGCAATTTTACACACACGCTTAGTGTGTTTAAACCAAGGAGGAAGAAAGAAAAGAAAAAAAGTACTCCTTATTTTAAGCACACCACGGACCCGGTCGCATCCTCGCTCCCAAGTAGAATAGGAAGTGGGGCGTGACACACATAATCGGCCACCTACACAGTGGGAGGTAACTTATTTGAGCAAAAAAATTTATTTTTTGATATGGTTTCCTTCCCAGTTACAGGTGATACCATTGATAGATATCATGACAGCGACGTCATCCAAAGCTACGCCCCTGCAAAGAATGGGAAACTCGATGGTGTGTTAGCTAAGATTGAGGGACTCCTGACCTAGTTTCGATCAGAATTTCTAGATGTTTGCACCAGCTAGGAGAAGATGCCCGAAATAGAAGAACACATGCCAACCTTTCCTTCTATCAGGTCCCTCAGTTTGAGACATGCACGAGCATCGAGGAGACTACAACGCACGTGCATGTTTTCGAGGAATACATGAGTTCGGCCACGGATGTGACGATCGATTTCAGCAGGCCTGAACCATGTTCATTTCATCAATTTGTGACGTAGTTGCTCCTTATCCCACCAGAGCCCGAGCATCAGCACCACATCATACAGGGAGATTTCTTGAGCCCTAAGCACCCGCTCTCTAAATCTCAATTTTTATTGCATTATTGTCTAGATTCGGAAATTTCTGACGCGATGTATCTCCTGCAGGACGTATATACATATGCACCGGAGGCATGCTTGGTCATGCCAACACATGACCATCCAGGATATGAGGAGAACGAGATCTCGATCGTGCCAACATCCGAGAGTAGCGAAGTTTCTCCAGTGAGTATTCGTTAGCTTGGTTTAGGATTTCCTACATGTTTTGATGACTATCTCTAGATTAATTTCATTGGGGGTAATAATCTTTCTAATTGGGCCAACATGGCTCATTCCCTACGGGTTACAGATGGATGCCTTCAAGGGGGATGATGGAAGCTGTGTTGCTATGGTCCAATGATGCTCGTGGAGTAAAGCAGCTGGCTAAGCCATGAAAGCAGCAGGAGGAGATATAAAAATAAAAAAAGTCTCGACTTGCAGGCTTTCACGTTTGGTGAAGGAATTAAAAAATAAAAAGATAAGGTGGGTGTCAATTAATTGAAGGACACAAGTTTGTAGGAGGAATATCAAATGAAGTTTCATTGGAGCAAAGCATTGACGTGGTCAAAAGCAACGTCTCCTTGGTAGGCGTGAAATCTGAAGACAACATGGCACTGGATCAGAAGGATTGTTTCCATGCAAAACAATAGACAATACAGAGGCTGACATCTGTAATGCCCTGAAAGCTACTGCACAAGTACTAGAGGTGGGTGAATAGTACTTTAAAAATAACAAGGAGTATAATTCCTAATTATCGTACAAACTACTACCAACAAATGCAGAAGCTAAAATTGACAACAACAAATATTCAATGCAAACAATTGATATGATGGGTTCGGATCCACCCAAGTCTCCCCGACTTGTTACCGGTGATCCTACGTCCCAGTACACCCGGATCCCCTCCGGATACTTAGGTTAGAAACCCTAACCCAAGATTTCCACTATGAATACCTTGTGAAAAACCTTCACAAGGTCAAATCATACAAACAATAGCAATAGTGAATCCCACAACCCGGGATCACAACCTTCTCTCACAACCGAGAGAATCAATAGCAATAAATGAGTTTATATGAAATAAACAACAACTTACCACAAATCCTATACCTTGAGTATTCTTACCAAATTAGGGCAAGGAGGGATTTGAGGAAGGAGAAGTCACCAAGACCTAGCACCACAAATATGAGCAGCAATGGGTGCCTAGCAATGAATAGGAGACTTGAATCCAGCAATAGCTTGGATGGCTCAACAAGAACAAAGTTCTCTCAAGATGGATTCTAGATCTCAAATGAGGGAGAGAATGATTTCTTGTGAGGGAGAGAGCTTTAGAAATGAGATTTAAACTCTTTCTCTTTCAATCTGAAAATGCCTCTTAATGTAAGCTCTTCACCTAGAAGAAACAACCCAGCTTGGTATTTATACCAATGAGAAAAATCGAGCTAGGTCGTATTCCAACGGTTGGAAATCTGATGCAACTAGTCGGTCAAAGAACAAACACTGACCGACTAGTTCATCAACTAGTCGGTCGGTGAGACAACATAAACCGACTAAGTGTGAACAGTGATCAGATGAAATTTCAGACCTAGATAACTAGTCGGTCCAAGAAGACTTTCTGACCGACTAGTTCATCAACTAGTCGGTCGGTCAGTAAACTTAGACCGACTAAGAGTTGAAAACTATTAGTCTGAATAAAAATTGATTTAGTCGGTCCAAGAACAAATGTTGACCGACTAGTTCATCAACTAGTCGGTCACCAAACGTTCTTAGACCGACTAACGATAAACAGTAACTTGGCATGAACATGGAATGTTCAACTAGTCGGTCTAAGAAGCATCACTGACCGACTAGTTCACCAACTAATCGGTCGGCGAGTCAACTAAGACCGACTAACAGTGAACAGTAAAGGGCTTGGAATTTAGGAAACAAACTAGTCGGTCCAAGAAGCTTTTTCGACCGACTAGATCACCATCTAGTCGGTTGGTTCTTCTTCTTGAACCAACTAACATGCACAAGAAGTCTCGAATCGAAGCGCGATGCTTCGGGAAAGTTTGAATGGACTTCTACTAAGATCCTAGCTCTAAGATAGGAGCGATATGAAGATCAAATGATAATGAGGCTTAACATTCTAAAGAACAAAGCTAGAAGACTAAATATAAATCTAGACAAACCGTCTTCAAAAGCTTCGTTCGAATCTTCATGACTTCAAAGTTGGTCCAAAAGCTTCAATGAAGCTTTAGGCATATGAATACGTGCTTTGAGAAGTCTTGAGACGTCGCTTTGGATGTTCACGTGAATTTGGCGACGATCTCCATAACTGCGCTCACAAAGTGTTAGTTCACGATTTATTTATGTTTGATCATCATCCAAAACCAAATCCGGGGAGTCCAATACTCAACATTCTCCCCCTTTTTGGTGATGACAAACCAACATAAATAATAGTCAAAAATAATGATTCAAATGTAAAATACTTACTCCCCCTGCATTGATGACACGTTAATTCCAAATTGAATAAATATAATACGCATCAAGCAGAAGTGAGAGATATAAAACATGATCCAATTATTGAAATTTAGGATCGTAATCCATTTTTATATCTTCACTCCCCCTGAATCTAACATAATAAATTAGATTCATGGACAATAGAGTTAAATTTTCATTTTGCCCTTGTCATTATTACTATCTCTCCCCCTTTGGCATTATCCAAAAAGAGTGGGGGGCATACAACGACAACAACAAGGCTAAAGAAAATCCAACATCGGGAGTCGAAGAGTACGACGATGGTCCAAAAGACACCAAGGAAATAAAATACATGAAGAAAATCAAGGTGTGCCAAATTGACCATTATCCAAAAGCGAAAAATGAAATCATCAAAATACCAAATATAATTCACTTATTGAGTAAAGGAATGTGCTCTCCAATCTCAACATTTTGGTTAAATTAGTGCATGGAAAACAATTCTATGTTTTCATAGAAATAAATTCTTTTTAACCAAGTCATTATCGTCGAGCGACGAAATCGAACATCATAGACATTAAAACGAATATAAAATGTGCACAACGAAGTAAAAGAGAACAACGATGTGTATATATATATATATATATGAAGCATCATGAGTACAACCAAAAGATACATCGACTCCATACAATCAAAGGCACAAAATACATTGACTACATCAAAATGTCATATACTATATCAACATCAAAATGTCAAAGTCCATCATCGACATCAACACCATCAACATACATCCAAAAATGATACAACATCGATATCAAGCATCAAAACATCCAAATACATCAAAAACACCACCAACCCTGTCCTAACCCAAAACTCTCTCTAAAAGATGAATCATCCAAGGAGCATCGGAGAGTCCTCCAAACAGACTCTCAAGAAGGACTGGTAGGATCAGCAGTCTCCGTAGGTCCAGTCGAAGGAGTGGACTCAGGCTCTGCTGGGATGAGTGGTGTGTCAACAGAAGCAATCGTCGGGGCAGGAGTGGAAACATCAACAGTAGGCTTAACGGCAGAGGCACCAACAGGAACGTCAACTGGAGCAGACGTCTCTGGAGCACCAGTAGACTCATCCACTGGAGCAAAAGACTCTGGAGCACCTGAAGAAGTGGCAGATCCAGCAACGGATGTGGTAGCAGCAGCAGCAGTGGCCTCAGTGCCACGAGCAAGAGAATCAACGAGCTCATCGAGCTCCTCATCATCCATCTCCTCATCCTCAGAAACTGGAGGAGGGACCTCAACACCCATAACACGAGCAATACGACACATAATCTCCTCGGTACGAGCATACCGAGACTCGAGACGACGAACAGAACGAGCGAGATCATCAAGTGTGGTGGGAGGTCTAGGAGCAGCAGCTGCAGAAGAGGTGACCTGAGAAGCTGAGGGAGTCGTCCTCTGTACGTGACGGAGTGCCGCAAGAGATTTCTTGACGGTCGTCGCGTTCAGGGGAGGACCAAGTGGACGCTCATCATCAGGAGGCAAAGGCACGTGGAAATGACAAAACACCAAAGTCAACAGACAAGGATAAGGGATATGCGCAGATTTCGTGGACTTGCGAATACACTCGAAAGAATCCATCTTATCGAGTATAATGTGAGCCCAGTTAATCTCACTACCCATGAAGAGAGCGTAAATCAACTTTAGGAAGGGCTGGGATGGCAGAGAAGATGAGCCGTACTTAGGAAGTAAGCACGACTTCAGGATAAGATTAAGCACCCAAGCATTCGGCTTGAATGACTTCGATGGGACACCTATGAAAGCTGGAGGGATCACATGGAAGATATCGGCGAGAACGGACTGATCTAAAGAAGAGATATCATCAACTGAAATATCAGACGGGAGGAGACCAGACGACGAACAACCAAGCAATTCCCACAAGATTTCTGCCGTGAGGACTATAGGAGTCCCCAAGACAGTAGTCTCGATGGAGTGGGTCTCACCGTACTGACCCCGGGTACGGTTCGCATAGAAAAGTTTGACCAGGCGAGGATAAGGATGTGGATTCGCCTTAGGGTCAAAACGAAGGTAATCAAGAAGTCCACTATAGGATAGAAGATCAGCTAGGCCAAGGAAGTTGGAGAACTTAATGAAATGCTCCAATAACAGCGGGCAATGTTCGATACGGTTGTATGCCGCTAGACACATAGGGTCATCGCGACATAGCGAGATATCGACACCACCAGCTGGCATCGGAGCCTTCCCCTTAGGCTGACGGGAGCTAGAACGAAGTGGAGGAGTGGGTTCCTTACGGCCAGGCTCAGTCTCAGGTCTAAATTCAGTGTCTGAATCTGAAGGTGTAGTGGGGGTATGGAGTATAGGCTTCCTAGACTGAGAACGTCTACTGGGTTTGGCAGTCGCCGTCCTCTGCTTCTTCAGAGGAGGCGAAGACGATGAAGGTTGGGTTGTTTTAGATCGGTGTTTGGGTTTTGAAGGATCCCTAGGGTGTGGCTCAACAGTCATATGGGATGGGCTAGAGGGAGTGATCGGTATTCACGTCTTTGCCATAAGTGTGACAAAACGAGTGCAAACAATCGCAAGTAAGAGATCGATGAACCCTGGTGATCGAAACCCTAGAGCTGAAATGAAATAAGCTGAAACCAAACCCTAGGAAGTAAAATCGACCTAGAATAGAACCCTAGATGCAAGAGAGTGATACCTAAGAGGAAGATCAAGAAGATCCACGGCCGGAGTTGGTCGGAGATCGACGAACGGCGGCGGAATCGACGGAGGAAGACGAAGGGGCTAATCGGGCTCAGGGGTTTTTAGCTGGAGAGGAGAGATTAGAAACCGACTTAATCGAAAAATAATCGATTAGAATAGGTATAAGTCGGTTGGAATGTGAAAAGACACGACTGTCCCTGAGCACTTAGTCGGTCAGAGTTCACGCACTGACCGACTAGATGACGATCTAGTCGGTCGGTCAATGAGCTTGAACCGACTAAGTGGAAACAGCCGTCAGTCAAAGTTTTTAGGGCTAGAGTTAGTCGGTCAAAGTTCAAGTACTGACCGACTAGTTTTCATTCTAGTCGGTCGGTAAGTGAACGTGGACCGACTAAATGATGTCAGTAGCAAAGGAAAATTATAAGCTTGAACTAGTCGGTCTGAGTTCATTAGCTGACCGACTAGATGTGCATCTAGTCGGTTGGTTGATGAACTGTAACCGACTAGATGAGTCCAAAAATTTTAGAATACGAAATTTTGAGTTCTCTCCCAATCGCACTTGGACGAAACATCGTTCAACTCTCAAAAATCATCATACTACCCCATTAATCATCGAAAAACTTAAATACGATGTTCAAGAGTAAATTCGAGCATAAATTCCAAAAATTCACAAAAATCCCGAAAAAATCCAATAAGTCTAGCATGAACAAATATAGCGAAATAGAATAGCATGCAAGATTATTGAATAAAAATGAATCCTATATCTCGGATTCACCCATAATCCCCAATTCTCGACGCAACCGCACAAAGGAATCCTCCTTTAGGGGTTTTGTAAAAATATCGGCGATTTGCTTCTGGGTTTCAACGTACACTAATATGATGTCCTTTTTAGCAACATGATCATCTAAGAAATGATGTCGGACATCTATGTGTTTAGAACGGGAATGGTGCACCGGATTCTTTGAAAGACAAATGGCACTTTGGTTGTCCACCATGATAGGGCTAGTATCACAATATATACCAAAATCCTTAAGTGTGTGTCTCATCCAAAGAACCTGGGCACATGCAGCACCGGCGGCAATGTATTCCGCCTCGGTGGTTGAAAGTGATACAGAATTTTGCTTCTTGGAAACCCAAGAGACAAGAGAATTTCCTATAAAATGGCAAGTGCCACTAGTACTCTTCCTGTCGGATTTGAATCCCGCATAATCTGCGTCACTATATGAGACTAACTCATACGTGCTAGATTTTGGATAAAGTAATCCAAAGTCTAATATGTAACTTAAATAGCGAAAAATACGTTTTACCGCTACTAAGTGAGAATCCTTAGGTTGAGACTGATAACGAGCACAAATACATACGACAAACATAATATCGGGCCTACTAGCGGTAAGATAAAGTAAACTACCTATCATACCTCGATACAGACGAATGTCTACATCTTTTTCGCCCGTATCTTTATCAAGATGCGTAGTAGTGCTCATTGGAGTCTTTTTCCCGGAGGCACTCTCCATTCCAAATCGCTTTAGCAACTCCACCGTGTACTTCGTTTGGTGGATGAAGATTGCATCGTTCATTTGGCGAATTTGGAGACCTAAGAAATATTTGAGCTCACCCATGTGACTCATCTCAAATTGTTCCTTCATAACATTAGAAAAATCTTCACAAAGAGCGAAGTTAGTAGCACCGAAAATGATATCATCAACATAAATTTGAACTAAAAGTATATCATTATTCGAATGCTTAACAAAAAGTGTAGAATCGGCTTCTCCCATTTTAAAATTCAAATCCAAAAGAAAATTCTTTAGGCGATCATACCAAGCTCGAGGAGCTTGTCTCAAACCGTAAAGTGCTTTCTTTAGTTTAAAAACATGATTTGGAAATTTTTCATTAATAAAGCCCGGAGGTTGAGAAACATAAACTTCCTCAACGACATCTCCATTTAAAAATGCACTTTTTACATCCATTTGAAATAGTTTGAAATTTTTATGGCATGCAAAAGATAACAATAATCTAATAGATTCTAATCTAGCTACCGGAGTGAAGGATTCTTTGAAATCGATACCTTCCTCTTGTCGATAGCCTTGAGCTACTAACCGAGCCTTGTTCCGGACGACAATTTGGTTCTCGTCGGTTTTGTTCTTGAAGATCCACTTCGTTCCTATAACGGTGTGGTTCTTCGAAGGCAATGGAACAAGCTCACATACCTCATTCCTCTCGAATTGAATGAGTTCCTCCTCCATGGCAAGGATCCAAGCACTATCTTCGCACGCTTCATTTATATTCTTTGGCTCAATCGAGGAGGCAAAGGCACAATTGGCGATGTGGTGGACTTGCGATCTCGTCTTGACTCTATCATGAATATTGCCAATGACTTGCTCATGGGGATGGTCACGAACCGTATGAAGCCGTTTGGGAATTCCCTGATCACTAGGAACATTCTCAACAACCTCATTAGTCGGGTTAGTATCAATAGAATCAATAGAATCAATAGACTTAGAATTATCAATAGAATCACATAAAACATCCATTGAATCATCATCATTTGAAATTCTAGAAGGAATAAAATTTTCATTAAAAGAGACATGTAGTGATTCCTCGATCGTCGAGGATCTTTTGTTGTATATCCGGTAGGCTTTGCTACGTGAGGAATACCCAACAAATATCCCCTCATCCGATCTCGGATCAAACTTGTCCAAATTTTCATAAGTGTTTTTAATAAAACATTTCGCACCAAAAACACGAAAATGTTTAACTTGAGGCAATCTACCAAACAACAATTCATAACAAGTTTGTTTGGTGCCCGGCCTCAAAAGTATTCTATTAAACACATAGAAAGCGGTGTGTACCGCTTCTGCCCAAAATTGATGGCCAAGTTGGCTATCATCGAGCATTGTGCGAGCACACTCCACAAGCGTTCTATTCTTTCTCTCAACAACACCATTTTGAGGGGGTGCGCGAGGGAAGGAAAACGTGTGTGTAATTCCAAGATCATCACAAAAATTTGAGAAAGACTCATTCTCAAATTCACCTTCATGATCACTACGAATAGTGACAATGGTGGTTCCGATGAGATTTTGTACTTTCTTCACAAATGTTGTGAAGTTTTCAAAAGCTTCATTTTTATTACATAAGAAAAATACCCATGTAAATCTCGAAAAATCATCTACGATGACAAGCCCATATCTAGCATTTCCTAAAGAAGCAACTCTAGTTGGCCCAAATAAATCTAGATGTAATAGCTCTAGAGGCCGTTTAGTAGAAATGCTTTTCTTAGGTTTAAATGAAGATTTAGGAAGCTTGCCTGTTGACATGAGTCACAAAAACTTTTCTTTTCAAATACAAGTTTAGGAAAACCTTTAATGGAATTTAATTTTGAAAGCTTAAAAAGTGTTCCAAAGTTCACATGACCAAAGCGTCGATGCCATAAGTGTTGTTCACTTGTGTTGGCAACGAGACATTGTTCATATGACTTAGGAAGATCCAAAATATAAATATCTTTATGGCGTGTGCCGGAAAATAATAAATCATTATTAACATTATTAAAAATGTGACACAATCCTTTCGTAAAGCTAACTTTGTAACCTTTGTCACAAAGTTGGCTTATTGAAATAAGATTGTGATTTAAACCATTAACAAGATAGACATCACTAATTAAGGGTTTAGATTGGTTACCCACTTTACCAACACCGACGATGGTTCCGCTCTCGTTGCCTCCAAAGATTACCCGGTTCCCATTAGCAATGGCCACCACTCCGGAAAGCAATTGAGCATCGCCCGTCATGTGTTTTGAACACCCGCTATCGAGTATCCACCCATCCTTGGAGCCAAATTTAACTTTGTTGCTCCGTTTGTTTTTCTTGAGTACCTAAAGATGATTATATCATTTCATGGTACCCAAGGTCATTGGGTCCTCAAAGGTTAGACCTTTGGAAGCCAAGTCCAATTGGACTTAGACTTCCCAATATAATTAATATTATCCACTACATTCAAAAAATAATCATTCATGTAGATTTGTTTTTCATCCATACTTATGTCCTTTGGGCTCCAAATTGATAATATTTTGGGAGCCTTAATCATATTGGGAGCATGCATGCTTTGTTGATTTCTACGTGATGCATGTCGTGGATAGGTAAAAGGAACATGATGAAATGGTGCATATGGATAATTATTCATATGACGATGTGGGTGAACATATGCATGTGAGAGAACACGTGCGTGAGGGTGTCTCACATGTTGTGCACGTGACCGTGAATGTGTAGCATAGAAATCATCATATGAGTGAGCCGGTGGAGTAGGACGTGTGTTCCTACGTGGCATGCTATTTGTGTACATGTAGGCATGACCCTTCTTTGGAGGTCCACCCAAAGTCGGTTTCTTTCCAAAAGAGGGTGTGTGCGAAGTGGAAGCCATTGGTAGATGAACTACCAATAGAGTGTTTGCTCCCACTCGGTGAGGCATTGGAAGTAGGCCTAACAAAGGTAGTGGCCGATTTGGATGAACTCCCCATCTTATACCCCAAGCCAATGTGGTGATTGGCCGGAAGTAATTCATTTAGGATGTTATCCAAATGGTCCTTACCCTTATTGAATTTATTAATTCGGCCTATAGTGCACTCATATTTCTCGGTGAGAGAATGCATCGAAGCACCCAAAGTGGACACTTGCGATGTGAGCGCATAAACACGAGACTTGAGATTTTCATTCTTAATACTCAAAGTCGAGATTTGAGAAGTCAAATCCGCTATCTTATGTTCATCCGAATCCTCGATGCTAACATGTTCAAGTTTAGATTTGAGATTAACAATCTCATTTCTTAACTCTTCAACAACGGTGTCGTTGTTGGTGATGATAGTTTTAGGTGAGGTTTGGATGCTAACTAGCTCATCTTTAGTCTTAGTATATCGTTCAACTAATTTAGCATATCTATTCCATATTTGCTCATTAGCTAGTCTAAGGTCATCCATAGTTACCTCATCGCTTTCATCCTCGCTTTCATCGGAGGCGGGTTCTTGAACATTTTCCTCGTTAGCCATGAAACATACGTGCGCTTGCTCCACTTTCACATCATCCGACTCCCCGCTTGAAGCGTCATCTTCGGAATCGGTGAAACCGACAAATCCTTTCTTGTAGCCTTTCTTATACTTCTTCGGTTTGTCGTACTTCGGCGCCTTCCACTTTTCCTTTTGCTTGTTTTGTGGACAATCCGCTTTGATGTGTCCTGGCTTATTGCATTTAAAGCACAAAGGAGGAGAGGCGTTAGTAGAAGTAAATTTAGATTTGCCTTTGAAGTTACCTTTTCGGAAGAAGCGATTGAACTTCTTTGCCATGAGGGCAATGGATTCCATGTCCATTTCGTCTTCCGAGTCCTCGTCATCGGTAGAGGTGGATGGAGCCGCCTTGAACGCAATCGCCTTTTTCTTAGGCACGTCTTGGTTCATGTAAGACTTCATCTTCTCTTGTAACTTCACCTTGCTATCCTTGCGTACCTCGTATGACATTAAAGTACCCATTAATTGAACTACGGTATACTTGTTCATATCGTTACCTTCCTTGATGGCGAAGGTACGCTTTTCCCAACTAGAAGGAAGTCCTTCGATAAGCTTCGAACATTTCTCCTTTTGGGTGTAGGTTTTGCCGAGAGCCTCTAACTCGTTTATGATGTCGACGAAGCGAGCATAATACTCCTTCATCTTCTCACCCGGTAGCATATGAAACATCTCGTAATCTTTATTAACTACAACGAGTTTAAAGTCTCTTACCCTACTCGTCCCTTCATGTAAGATGAGGAGGGAGTTCCAAATTTGATATGCACTCTTACATGTGCATATCTTATTGAAGTCCTCGGGCTCCAATGCGCATTGCAAGGTGTTCATTGCCTTGGCATTGCTTACCTCCGCGGCGACCTCCGCGGTTGTCCATTTCTTGAAATCTTCTTCGTCGGGCTTGACATACTTCTTCATTGTGGTCCTCCATAGTGAAGCACTCCGGAGGAAAGTTTCCATCCGTCATTTCCAGTACCCGTAATTGGTACCGTTGAAGAATGGAGGCCTCGTTGAGGAATGTCCTTCCATTACCGAAGAAGCTCCTTCACGGTTCTTGAAGGTGCTATAATCCGAAGGTGGACGCACGGTCTTATTGTCGTTGGCAGACATAGCTTAGTATCTGGCTCTGATACCAAATGTAATGCCCTGAAAGCTACTGCACAAGTACTAGAGGGGGGGTGAATAGTACTTTAAAAATAACAAGGAGTATAATTCCTAATTATCGTGCAAACTACTACCAACAAATGCGGAAGCTAAAATTGACAACAACAAATATTCAATGCAAACAATTGATATGATGGGTTCGGATCCACTCAAATCTCCCCGACTTGTTTCTGGTGATCCTACGTCCCAGTACACCCGGATCCCCTCCGGATACTTAGGTTAGAAACCCTAACCCAAGATTTCCACTATGAATACCTTGTGAAAAACCTTCACAAGATCAAATCATACAAACAATAGCAATAGTGAATCCCACAACCCGGGATCACAACCTTCTCTCACAACCGAGAGAATCAATAGCAATAAATGAGTTTATATGAAATAAACAACAACTTACCACAAACCCTATACCTTGAGTATTCTTACCAAATTAGGGCAAGGAGGGATTTGAGGAAGGAGAAGTCACCAAGACCTAGCACCACCAATATGAGCAGCAATGGGTGCCTAGCAATGAATAGGAGACTTGAATCCAGCAATAGCTTGGATGGCTCAACAAGAACAAAGTTCTCTCAAGATGGATTCTAGATCTCAAATGAGGGAGAGAATGATTTCTTGTGAGGGAGAGAGCTTTAGAAATGAGGTTTAAACTCTTTCTCTTTCAATCTGAAAATGCCTCTTAATGTAAGCTCTTCACCTAGAAGAAACAACCCAGCTTGGTATTTATACCAATGAGAAAAATCGAGCTAGGTCGTATTCCAACGGTTGGAAATCTGATGCAACTAGTCGGTCAAAGAACAAACACTGACCGACTAGTTCATCAACTAGTCGGTCGGTGAGACAACATAAACCGACTAAGTGTGAACAGTGATCAGATGAAATTTCAGACCTAGATAACTAGTCGGTCCAATAAGACTTTCTGACCGACTAGTTCATCAACTAGTCGGTCGGTCAGTAAACTTAGACCGACTAAGAGTTGAAAACTATTAGTCTGAATACAAATTGATTTAGTCGGTCCAAGAACAAATGTTGACCGACTAGTTCATCAACTAGTCGGTCACCAAACGTTCTTAGACCGACTAACGATAAACAGTAACTTGGCATGAATAGGGAATGTTCAACTAGTCGGTCTAAGAAGCATCACTGACCGACTAGTTCACCAACTAGTCGGTTGGGGAGTCAACTAAGACCGACTAACAGTGAACAGTAAAGGGCTTGGAATTTAGGAAACAAACTAGTCGGTCCAAGAAGCTTTTCCGACCGACTAGATCACCATCTAGTCGGTTGGTTCTTCTTCTTGAACCAACTAACATGCACAAGAAGTCCCGAATCGAAGCGCGATGCTTCGGGAAAGTTTGAATGGACTTCTACTAAGATCCTAGCTCTAAGATAGGAGCGATATGAAGATCAAATGATAATACCTACTCAAGGCTTAACATTCTAAAGAACAAAGCTAGAAGACTAAATATTAATCTAGACAAACTGTCTTCAAAAGCTTCGTTCGAATCTTCATGACTTCAAAGTTGGTCCAAAAGCTTCAACGAAGCTTTAGGCATATGAATACGTGCTTTGAGAAGTCTTGAGACGTCGCTTTGGATGTTCACGTGAATTTGGCGACGATCTCCATAACTACGCTCACAAAGTGTTAGTTCACGATTTATTTATGTTTGCTCATCATCCAAAACCAAATCCGGGGAGTCCAATACTCAACAACATCATCCAATGCAAAATGAACTAGGATACTGACCGACAAAAATCCAAGCCTAATTGTCAGAGCAAAAGTTTGTTGTAGATTCCAAAGAAAAAATCTGCTAGGTAGAACCAGAACTTCGAAGCTGAAAAACTTTTGCTACAGGCATCAGATTGGGACAACATTTGCGTCAGAGTGTAGATGCCGACGAGCTTATTGACAGGGACTACTAAAATATCACAAAATGAGCGCTCTAAACTTTCTATCTCATTTATATTTGTGATATCATTTTGTAAATCTTTGTATGCGTTTTTACTTTTCGTTTTTGGGTATTTTGGGCTCTTGACTGGTTAGGGCTAGTCAAGAGAGAGTTTTCGCTAGAGTAGTATTGTTCGACACTTTGGGGAGCGAGATACAAGACTTGGTGAGCTGAGTGATGGGGCATGAAGTTCTTTATGGTTTGTATCTTGACAGTATTATTTTAGTGATTACTTTGGGGCTGTAGTAGGTCAGGGACGATCGAACCAGTGTAAATATCGTATGCATTATGTGTCTGCTACTGATTTATTATTTTTGCACCATATTTGCTCTGTGATTGTTTAATTGAGTAGACCATTATTTTTGTATTCTCAAAAAAGTTTTATAACCCTATTCACCCCCCAGGCTTAGATCATGATCCAAAACACACCACACGACCGTGTCATACTATAAGCCCAAGGGGAAGTGTCAGTATCAGCGACACGGCCGTGCGAATTCATCGCACGGCCGTGTTTAATTAAGACAAAGGGGACAGAAGAAAAATTGGCAGCACGGCCGTGTTGAATTTCAAAACAGAGGGAAGGTTGTTCACACGGCCGTGTCACTCGGCCATGTCACTCGGTTGTGTCACTTGGAGCTGATGGGGCATGAAGGATTGACACGGCCGTGCCGATTTGTGCAAGTTCGTGCTCGATGCAGCAGCCTTTTCTTAGCACTAGTTTTTAACGGCAACACGGCCATGCCGATTTGCGGCACGGTCGTGTGCCCCCAAATTTATGTAAGAGCTATAAATAGTGTGAGATGCAAGGGAGAGGGGGTATCTTCTTCTTTTGTGATTTTCTAGGGTTTTCTCCCCCCTTGGGGGGCTTTTCTTCCCCCTTGGGGGGCTTTTCTTCAAAGTATTGCAAGACTCTTAATTTCTACTTTCTTGTAATGAATCTTTATTTCTTTTTATTGCATTGCTCTTGATTTCCCTTTCCATGCTATTTGCGATGTTTATTTCCATGTTTTGTTTGATTTATATTGCCATGCTTCGAGCGTAGATTTTAGTTCCTAGGGTAAAGTTAAACCCTAGTGTAGATTATTCATGTGGGTGGATCGCCCCAAATATCGATTCGATTGGACTATAGTCTAGGAATGGGTTTTAATGAGCTTAACTCAACTCTCTCGTTGTCGAGGAGGGTTGACTATCTAGTCCTAGATGTCGATGACCTATCGGGTACACTCACTAGTACCACATATATCATAGCCTTCGACGACCTGTCGGTGCTTTGATAACTGTCTAACCCATTCTCCAAGTCCTCTCTCATGGCTAAACGTCGAGAGGATGAGGATTGAGATTCGACCAGCATCTACGACTATAACACATTGGCTCAAGAAGCTAGATCAACTTGCATGTTTAATTTGCATTGTTGGTGATGCTTACCCCTTGGCATCTTTCTTTATTTTCATATTTTTAGTGTAATTACCCCATCCATGTCACCGTTTGCGTAGCTACTTTAATACGCAATTAGTCGATACTCATACCATTGCCTCCCTGCGTTCAACCCGTGAGCTACAACTGACACCGTGTGCTTGCGGTAAATTTAAAGCCCAACAAGAGATATTTAAGATACTAGCATCCTAAAACCTTTTAAGAAAAATATAATCTCGAAGCTTTAGCTAAAAGATAGAATTTTTCTCTCACAAAAAAAAGTTTTTTCCTTCTCTTTCTCTCAAGTGCTAGCAACACTTTGGACTGAGTTCGAGCTCTTGGAGTGTTCGAGAATCGTGAGGAGCTTCATCATTAACGTAAATCTTCTATCGTGCATGGTTGGTGTGAAGTCGGATGTCTTTAACGAAAGAGTTTTGGATTAAGGGATATCACGAAATTATATCTGCGCAAAGGTATGGACTTTTATTTCTATCATTTAAATTCATGTTTTATGTAGCATATCTTGGGCTTTTTGAGTAGACAAGTTTTGATTTTTCCATGGTTTCGTCTTTTCTAATTTGAGTAATAACCCTTGTAATATTTCCTTACAACGTGTACTTCTTAAGCTAATACATTTTAGCAATGCTTTTATATTCACATAGAGTCACTCTTTGACTCAACATAATTCCAAATTGGGCTTTATTTTGAATAACTATTTCACTTTTGCATGCGTGCTTGGATCACCAAGCAAAATTGATATGATTTCTCGACCTCGCTCCAATCCAAAAAATTAATTTATGTTACGAATACATTATCTAGCAGGATTAGGAGTTTGTATCTTACTCAAATATTGCATTCTACCATTGTATGAACTTTTCATATTTTCCTACAAGTATAGACCTAGGGTCTCCTTGAAAAAGTAATTCACAATACGTTATCAGCACATTCTTCCTGAGAGAGAGGCCCCGGAAGTTGCAAAAGCTCTGAAAGACGACGGTGGACTGCCCATGCGTAGACGACGAATAAAATCCACACGTTCGCTTTCTTCGATCTTGAAGTACACGTAAAACCCCAGTTTTTTATCATGATCATGATATCTATCAAATAATAATATCCAACATCAGACCAAACCCAAAAATCAAATGAAAAAAATTGGGAATTGTGGCGACGGCCACTGGCCACCGACCCCAGGGCGACGGCCAACTAGTCGCCAACACAACCCATTTGGGGAGAGGGTGGCGGCCAGTCAGCCACCAGCCGCCCCGACGGCCGAACAAGAGGACCGAAAAAATGTATAATACACAGCTTCGGCCAGTCGGTGGCCCATAGCCACCGACACAATCCTCCCACCCCTCCCCCTCTGCCGCTGCTACGGCGGCGGTACCCAGCTGTTGGCAGCGACATAAACCAACATAGGGTTTTTTTTAAAAAATTTCTAGATGGCCAGCTGAAAGCCCTAGGCTGCCACCCCCCCCCCCACCGCCAGCTATGGCGTAGAGTCACTGCCACCTGCGAACACCCCCACAACCCATGCTACCGGCCCCACGATAGCGCAACGCCCCCCCCCCACCCACACATTCTGCTAGGGCTTTTACAAAAAAAATTTCGGCTACGGGCCAATGCTCGCAGCGACAACCTGCGAGCTTCGGCCTGCAGGCCCGTCGAAAAAGGGGGCGTATTAAAGGGGCTACGGGCCATGGGCTTCGAAAAATCAAAAAAAAGGATGAAATAGGGGGGTGCTAAAACCCGCAGCAGAAACTGCGGGCCTCATTCCATAGCACCGAAATCCAAAAAAGAAAAGAAGAAAAAGGGGGGAATAAAAAGTGGAAATTAAATGAAAAGGGCGTTGAGTATTGTTTCCCCGGATTTGGTTTTGATGATGAACAAACATAAATATCGTGAACTAACTCTTTGTGAGCGCAGTTATGGAGATCGTCGTCAAAATTCTATGAACATCAAAAGTGACGTCTCAAGACTTCTCAAAACACGTGATCGTGTGCCTAAGCTTCGTTGAAGCTCTAGGAGCATTATTGAAGTCAAGAGATTCGGAATGAAGCTTTGAAGACGGTTCGTCAAGTTTAATTTATAGTCGTCTAAGCTTCTTTTCGTAGAATGTTAAGCCTTGAGTAGGTCTTACGTTTTAATCTTCATAACGCTCATTTCATTAGAGCTAGGATTATCTTAGAAGCCCATACAAACTTTCTCGAAGCTTCACGCTTCATTTCACAGCTTTTGGTGCATCTTAGTTGGTTCAAGAAGAAGAACCAACCGACTAGATTGTCATCTAGTCGGTCTGTAATCCTTCTTGAACTAACTAGATCTCCTTGCTCAATTCAGCTTAGACACTGTTGATCAATTAGTCGGTCCAAGAAGGTTCTTCGACCGACTAGTTGTCAAACTAGTCGGTTAGGAATCCTTCTTAGACCGACTAGTTAAGACTTCATTTTTCAGCCTGAGCTACTGTTTACAGTTAGTCGGTCAAAGAACAACCGTCGACCGACTAGTTGTGAAACTAGTCGGTTGGAATTTGTTCTTAGACCGACTAGCTCTCTTTGAATTCAACCTATTGTATTTCAACTCTTAGTCAGTCAAAGAACACTCACCGACCGACTAGTTGTCAGACTAGTCGGTTGGCAAGTCTTCTTAGACCGACTAGTTCTATATTCCCTGAACTATCTTTATTGGCTGTGAAGCTCTTAGAGAGGAATCACCGACCGACTAGTTGAGAAACTAATCGGTCAGTGATCCTTCTTAGACCGATTAGACTGCTTCAACAATAGATCCGTTGGAGCATTAAATGCACGAATTTTCCCTCTCTCTCCTCTCTATCCTATATAATCTTGAGATGCTTCTTCATAGCATTCAAGGTTGCCATTATTGAGTTTTAGAGATTAAAGAGAAGATCATTTACTTCTCATTCCAAGCTCACTCATTTCTTCCAAGAATCTCTCCAAACTCCTTGAGCACTAATTTCCTCAAGAGAGATTCTCATTGATTGTGAGCCTCTCAAGCCAAGAGCTTGAATCAAGGTCACTGATCACTCCCTATTTTACACCCTTTTTCCGCATGTTTGCATGCCATTTAGATCGCCCAAATCATGTTTTTCACGATATATCGTCGATATTGCGATGCTTTTCACGATTTGTTGTTTTTGTCGCATTTCAGGTGATTTGGCGCGATTTGGAGTGATCTCGAGATGCGCTTACTCTAGACGGCCACCGACAACCTCCCCGAGGGGTATTTTGCTATTGGAGAGGAGCTGAAGAAGAATGCACGTCGCAGAAGCGACGAGGAGGCCAAAATAAGCAGATTGGGCATTTTTTGTGTCCCACTCGGCCGAGTGGAGGAGCCACTCGGCCGACCAGCGAGACACTGCTCGGCCGACCCGTTCAGACACGATTTTTATGTGTACTCGGCCGAGCGACGGAGACCACATCGGCCGAGTGACGATCCCACGTCCGCCCGAGTGGCGCCCAGACGAAGCCCCTCCAAAACATTGAAGTTACTGTTTTTCGGCCACCTGAGCTTCAGAAGACCCACTCGGCCGAGTGGTAAATCCCGTCCGCCCGAGTGCCTTGAAGCCATCGGCCGAGTGACGACAACTCACTCGGCCGAGCCGCCTCCGAACTGAAGACCCCTGAAAGCCCTGGCTTACTGGAAAATTACAGGGTTTTTCACTCGGCCGAGCGACTTTTGTCACTCGGCCGAGTGCGATGCGCTGCCTGTAGCGAAAACTGCGGAAAACAGGCTGTGCAGGGGTATTTTGGTCAGGATTTTTGGACGATTTTTGGGGCTATTTAAGCCCTGTTTTTACCCTAGTTTGAGAGCCACCTCTTAGATTTTTTGCAGCTTTTTAGATTACTTTTTAGCTTTATTATTGTGATTGGAGAAGAGGAAAAACTTGGATTTTTGTTGGATTAAATTGAAGAACTCCATTGGTTTGCATCTCTCTTCCCTAAAAATTCTATTTTTATTGTTTATCTCAATATTTGTGATGAATTCTATTGCTTATTTCATTGATCAAAATTGTGATATCGCTATGATTTGTGAGTAGTCTCCACGTCTTGGGGCGTGGGGATGAACCCTACAAGCCCTATTTCATGATTGTGATGGATTGGTAGAAATTGAGCTAGGATTGTTACTAGAGATTAGATTAGGATCGATTTACTACGGATGGCTAGGTATTCATATCAATTGGGATTTGCAAGAGATTGGATCCCAATTCGATAGGAAGCCCTAGAAATCCGAATTGGGTTGGAGTCGGATCTTCGAAATATCGGTTTGCAAGAGATTGGACTGATACTAGGATTCCCGGGTGCAATTCCATGCCGATACCCGTTTGCAAGAGATTGGACGGGTAGGAAATATCCTAATTTAGATTGTGGACCGAGTTTGCAAGAGATTGGGCTCGGTGCACGATTGAACGATGATGTTGATCCTAATGCTAGCTTCCCTAGGCTAGGGTTTGCAAGAGATTGGGCCCGACCCTAGGATAGCTATAGACCGGCAACAGCGCGAGAGCGTGAGCTTGGTTCTACATTCAGTTGCAACTAGTTCATCCGAATTCTCATTCTAGCAATTTTAATACCGATGAGTCACTTTTGTGAAATACGGTGAGTAGCGGGGATTCCCCATTCCCTAGACGTTCTTTATTTGATTTGATATTTCGCACATTTGTCTGACGATTGTGACAGGATCGCCCAAGGCAATTATCTCTCTCAAATAGCCAGGTTGATTAGGTGCGAGCACGGTCATTCGTCCTCCCTGTGTTCGATACCCGCTCGCCGCTATACCGTGCGCTTGCGGTAAAACTACAACCGTCGCTCCGGGACGTGTATCCGGGGCGCGATCAAGTTTTTGGCGCCGTTGCCGGGGAGGCGATTGCGTTTGATTCTTTCTCACCCTAGCTACTTCTTTCTGTCATTTTTATTTTTTATTTTATTATTATCATTTTTATTTCCATTACTATTCTTACCTAACCCTTCCACTGTACTAATCATCTCTTTGAAACTCTGTTTTCCCTGTGCATGTACACGAGATCTACGGCGGACCCCGAAGCCTTATTATTTGATCCCGAGATCGAACGTACCGCGCGGAGACTTAGAGCGGAAAGGAGACAAAATCCGGAAGGGCGGTTTATGACCAACCCGGAAACTCCCGAAGAATTGGCGGCAAGGATGGCAAGGATAATTTCTATTCACGATAGGCTTCGGCCTAAGACCTCTTCTACTACATCATCCATTGCCGTGCCGGAGTTGGCGGCCGACAAGAACTTCGAGCTAAAGACTGGATTGGTGGTTTTGATGCAACAAGACCCATTTTATGGGAACGCCCATGAGAACCCCCACTACCACATCCAATCATTCTTGTCGAAGTGCGCCACATTTCAAATGCCGGGGGTCCCCATCGATGCCATCAGACTGCGTCTCTTCCCCTTCACGCTAAAGGACAAGGCACTCTATTGGCTAAGGACGCAGGCTGACGGAGTTTTCACCTCTTGGGACGGGTTGGCGAACGCATTCATTGACAAATTCTATCCGCCATCCAAGACGGTGAAGATCCGGAGCGCTCTCATGTCCTTCAAGCAAGGACCACAGGAGACGCTCTATGAAGCTTGGGAGCGATTTAAGGATTTACAGCACCAATGCCCGCACCACAGTATAGAAGATTGGGAGCTAGTTCATAGCTTCTACAACGGTCTCCAACCGGGGACCAAACAAATTATTGATGCCACGGCGAATGGTGCTATCTTGTCAAAGACTCCCGAGGAAGCTACGGCCCTAATTGAGGAGATGGCCTCAAATAACCAACAATGGGGCGATGAGCGAGGACACTCTACGTCCTCCTTAAAGCCAACAAGCATCACGAGGCGAAGGCCGTAGCGGAGCTTACGAGCAAGTGTGATTCTCTCCACAAGGTAGTGGAGAGATTGGAGAAGTTCATCACGGAGCCCCAAGGAAGCCCTTCCACCTCCGCGCCGACGAACCAAATGTGTGATTGGCAAGACCAATCTCAAGCCATGTACTCGGGAGGAGAGCAAGTAGAAGGATCCTTGGAGCAAGTACAATATGTTGCGGGGAACCATGGATATTGGGCCAATCCGGCCACAAGAAATCATCCCGGATTCTCTTACGCCAACAATGAAGGAGCTTTGAACCCGCCACAACAACCGCCTAATCAAGCTCGGCCACCACCACCACCCCAACAACAATACTATCCGCCGAGGGGGCCTCCACAACAAAACTTCCAACCAAAGCAACAAGTTCCACCATATAGGCCTCCTGGATACAACCAAGGGTGGAGGAATCAAAATCAAAACCCTCCACAAGCTCCACAACGATCCGACTTCGAAACTAGAGTGGAGGCGTTCATGGTCGAGCAAAATAAGGTAAATGCTAGCTTGAAGGCGGGGCAAGACTCCCTTAATACCGTAGTGGCTCAAATATCGGAGCAATTGGTTTTACTCAATCGGAACACTCAACGATTGCCGGCGCAACCGGAGCAAAACCCACGGGGCAACACCGGCCACATCAACGCCGTAGTTGCCGTCACTACTAGAGGCGGGAAGGACACCACCCCCGCCATGATTCCTACCGAGGAGCCCGTGGAGGAAAGCATGGAGCCAATTGAGCCAATAGTTGAAGTTGAAAAGGAGAAGGAGCCACATGACGAGGAGAAATCTAGAGCGGAGAAATTGATTGAGGAAAGGCGCTTCATGCCACCGGTCCCATTCCCCCAAAGGCTCGCTAGAGCGAAAATGGAGAAAAGGCTAGCAAAATTTCTCGAGTACCTAAGAGGAGTTAGCCTTAACATTCCCTTCCTTGACGCCATCGTCGAGATCCCTACGTATGCTAAATTTTTGAAGGACTTGATTTCGGGGAGGAAAAGGAAGGAGAAGATCATGCTAGCCGAGGAGGGCTCTTGGTTCACCAAGAGAGAGAAGGAGCCGGCAAAATTTAAAGATCCGGGGAGTTTTCGGATTCCTTGTACCTTGGGCGGCGTTCCTCTTCAAAAGGCGTTGGTTGATCTTGGGGCTAGTGTGAGCCTCATGCCCCTCTCCATGTTCTTAAAGCTAAACACCGGGACAAAGTTGAAACCCACCGACATGCGCATTCAATTAGCCGATGGACGGATAACAAGGCCGGTGGGGATTGCCGAAGACATCCCACTTCAAGTCCCGGATGGAATATGCTTGCCATGTGACTTCGTGATCATGGACGTTAAGGAGGAGGGAGACACCTCATTGATACTTGGACGCCCATTCCTCGCCACCGCCGGAGTCATCGTCGACGTGCACGAAGGTACCTTAACCTTAAACGTCGGAAACATCGAGGTGGAGCTCCACATTCCTAAGGCCATGAAGCACATGTCTTATCACGAGGAACTTGACTACATGGACCTCCTCGACGAGGTGATAGAGGAGGCGATTCCTCACTCAATTGGCGCTCTTTTTGATGAAGACTTTGAGGAAGGCCCAGATTTAGGCCATGAAGAGAATAAAGATGATTCCCCCGACCTCTCCGCTGAAGAAGATGAAGGCGACGCTGATGTCGCAAGGATTCGAGAGCTCTGCAAGCTCTCGAAATTAAGGTCTCCGAAGAAAGCTCCGCCGGCACGGAAACCGGCACCACCGGTTAAGCCGTTGACCGGAGCAAACGCTAGCTTGGGGGAGCCTCCCCCCAACACTATTCGAGACAAGAGACCACCGCGGGAGAACACGACGCCGCAACTTCCAAATCAAAGCGTTCTCCCCGGAAAGTTTGACGGGTGCATCCCGTATGCACCAAACATCCCGCATTGATTGAAAATTATAAGGGGGTCGAGCTCACGACCTTAAACGAGCGCTTGTCGGGAGGCAACCCGACGGTTTTTGCTTTATTTTTACTTTATTTTCATGTTTTGAAATTTTTTAGTGTTTAGAGTCGTTCGCCCCAAAAATTTTGTGATAACGGGTCCTATTTTTCTTGACAGGAGAGGAGATAGGTAGATCCATCATGAGAAGGATGAACAAGACGACGAGGAGCGCCCCAAGAAGGCGCTCGACGCTTAGGAGGAGGATGAAATCGACTGGAGGAAGAAAGACGGAGTTTAGAGCCCAAACGAAGACAAACAGCAGAACACAAGGCTCACTCGGCCGAGTATACTAGTCACTCGGCCGAGTACATAAGTTCGTCCGGCCGAGCCGCTCACGAACGAGGGAAGTCTGCTATACCCAACTCTCTGTTTATTTTCCTCATTTCATTATAACTGCTACTCGGCCGAGTATATATATTCACTCGGCCGAGTAAAACGGATACCCTCCTAGGGCGAGTCTTGCCGAGTAGCTTGAGTCACTCGGCCGAATGGACTTACTCCACTCGGCCGAGGCTGGCAAAGCCACTCGGCCGAAGCGATATCGGGGAGGAAATTTTTATTTACCTCGCTCGGACGAGTGACCTAGTCACTCGGCCGAGTCGTAACTATTTTTCTATATAAGGGGCGGGGGGCACAGTTTTCGAAATCCCAAAATCCCCCAAGCGCCCGACGCTCCAGCTCCCCTCGCCTGATCTCGCTTCGCTCAGACCCTCACTCGCCCGGACGACCTCGCCGCGCCGCCGCTCGGCCCGCCACCGCCGGTCGAGCACACGCCGGTGCCTCGCCCGAGTCGCCGCCGGCGGCACGCCGTCCGATCACCTCCGGTAACCCTGTTTTCGCCGTTTTCTCCTCTTTTCGTGTATTTCTTGAGGATCCATGTGCTAAACGCCCCCCTAACCCAAATCAATTTCTATATCTATCCATTATACCCCTATTGCTCCATACATTTTGATTATTACTCGCTGATATCGCTTTTTCATGCGCAGGTTGCTTTTTGGAGCTTAGGGGAGCTCAGGGGAGCTTCTACGGGCTGTTTTGGGCTTCGTGGAGGCGCGGACTTCGTACGCTTCCACCGCTTAGCACTCGCGGCATGTCTGGGTATACTCTTTCCACTCTTTTACACGCACCGCACTTTTTTCATTTTTTCGGCGCGCGCTCGGGGCCGATATGCCGCCCCGGACACGGCCGCGGTCGACGAGAGCTTCCGCCAAGCGGAAGCGGTCGGACGAGCCCGGCCCCTCCCACTTGGTAGAGGACTCTCCTCCGCCTTCTCCCACACACCCCGCACAGCCTGCAGGCCCCGCACACCCCGCACAGCCTGCAGCGCACCCACAGCCCGCACAGCCCGCACAGCCACTCCCCGCCGCTGCACAGCCACCACCACCACCTCCGCCTCGGGACGGAGACGGTGCAGCGCCACCTTCTTAGGCACCCCTGATGCCTTAGTTTATTCCTGCCGTCATGCTGCCCGTTTCTGCTGGGTCCCGTTGCATTTTTGTCCACCCCCCCTCCCCTCACTTATTTTGGGATTCTCATTTTGCCGTATCTTTTTATATATCCTTTTTGGGAGAGGGAGAGTTTTTGGTGACACATTTATACTCGTATCACTCATATCTGTGCATGCATCATATCCGCATCATATTTTCATTTCTTTATTTTTCCTTTTATTATCTTTTTTCTTTCCATCATGCATGCATCCTCACTTGCCCCTCACATTACTTGTCTCTCTGTGTGCCACACTTTGCACATTGAGGACACTGTGCCGTTTAGCTTGGGGGAGTGAGTCCTCATGTTCTTTTTCGCTTTACCACCTTTATTTTTAGTTTTTCACGCCACTTTTCGCTTTTGCACTTATTTTTCACTATTCTTTCTCTTATGTTGCCATGCATCACGTTTTTCTTATTTTCCTGTGTGCCGCATTGCATAGTTTTATTTTTCCTTTATCTTTATTTCTTTCTTTTTCATCTCATGCTAGAGATGAATTTTCTGTGATGATGTCTACGTGGAGTTAGCTTATTCTATATGCATGCTATATTTGCCATGTCTTAGATTTTATTTCTGATATCATATGCTATGACTTGCTTTGCATTTAGAAGTAGTAACCCACACTTTTTCCACATGGAAATGGATGAAATTTTATTATTAGCTGAGCCTGAATATTCATATGTATGCTATCACAGAAAACACACCAAGATTCACGCATTGAATGCCTATATCTGGAGTACTGATTTCTTTTCCTATATCACTTCTATATGCATGAAATGTACACTTCACTTCAGGATGATTGAATGATGTTAGCTATGATATATCTAGATTAGTTAGCTTTTTTGTGATCGAAACTGAGTAGATTAGATTACCCTGCTGAAGTTGTCGTGCATGTCTTATAGAGTGAGCCGAGAGTTATATATATTTCTTTCTCCACAAATCTTGAACATCATTTCTCTACTTTTAAAATCATTGGTGAATCTCCCCTTAGTGATTCTATTTTATGGCATTTCCCCCGCTATTGATTCCTAGCTCCAAATCTCTTATTCAAAAAAAAATGAAAGAGAGAAAGACATTCTTGTATATCATTATCTCTCTCTGAGTTGGGATCGTTGTGTATATATTGCTTATTGCAAAAAAAAAGAGAGAAAAGAGGAAAAATCCTCAATAAAAGATCCCATCTCACTCCCTTTCTTCTTTTCTTTCTTTTTATTGCTTTTGGAGCTATATAAAAACAGGGATGTAAATATTTTTGTGCCACCACGCTTATAGATAAGCTTGGGGGAGGGGATCCATTGATGTGTGAGAGAGTGACTACTTGATATTGCACGACAACCTAGGCTAAGTAATATTCTATACTCGGTGAGATTATTTCTAGCTTTACGAAATCCAGAAATCTAAGCCTAGCGTTCATTTCATGAAATCCATACTTTTATATTCTCTCTATTCTATAGTGTGATACTCTTATACCCCAGATAGAAAGCGTTCAATTGAAAAGTGTGTGATCTGTGATTTGTATACCGCTTTAAATGATTCAGACAACGCTAATTCTAGAATTATTCCATTTTTCATGATTATACCATTGTTCGTGGGTTTTCTATTTCTATTTGCACTATTATACTATGATATCAAAATAAAATTCTCTGACATGTATTTCTCATTCGGTGCATGCTATGAGAGTAAGTGAAACCCACGTCCTGAGAAAATGATCTAGCACCCTACCTCTTCGCTTCTTTCCTTCTTTCTTTCTTCTTTATTTTCATTTCGTTTTCATTCTTCTTCGTTTTTCATTTTTTCGTTTTTTGCCGTTTTCGTTTTCCGAATCCACCGGGTTCGCCTTTTACTTATCTTCCTCGAGGACGAGTAAGAGGCAAACTTGGGGGATTTTGATCACTCCCTATTTTACACCCTTTTTCCGCATGTTTGCATGCCATTTAGATCGCCCAAATCATGTTTTTCACGATATATCGTCGATATTGCGATGCTTTTCACGATTTGTTGTTTTTGTCGCATTTCAGGTGATTTGGCACGATTTGGAGTGATCTCGAGATGCGCTTACTCTAGACGGCCACCGACGACCTCCCCGAGGGGTATTTTGCTGTTGGAGAGGAGCGGAAGAAGAATGGACGTCGCAGGAGCGACGAGGAGGCCAAAATAAGCAGATTGGGCATTTTTTGTGTCCCACTCGGCCGAGTGGAGGAGCCACTCGGCCGACCAGCGAGACACTGCTCGGCCGACCCGTTCAGACACGATTTTTATGTGTACTCGGCCGAGCGACGGAGACCACATCGGCCGAGTGACGATCCCACGTCCGCCCGAGTGGCGCCCAGACGAAGCCCCTCCAAAACATTGAAGTTACTGTTTTCGGCCACCTGAGCTTCAGAAGACCCACTCGGCCGAGTGGTAAATCCCGTCCGCCCGAGTGCCTTGAAGCCATCGGCCGAGTGACGACAACTCACTCGGCCGAGCCGCCTCCGAACTGAAGACCCCTGAAAGCCCCGACTTACTGGAAAATTACAGGGTTTTTCACTCGGCCGAGCGACTTTTGTCACTCGGCCGAGTGCGATGCGCTGCCTGTAGCGAAAACTGCGGAAAACAGGCTGTGCAGGGGTATTTTGGTCAGGATTTTTGGACGATTTTTGGGGCTATTTAAGCCCTGTTTTTACCCTAGTTTGAGAGCCACCTCTTAGATTTTTTGCAGCTTTTTAGATTACTTTTTAGCTTTATTATTGTGATTGGAGAAGAGGAAAAACTTGAATTTTTGTTGGATTAAATTGAAGAACTCCATTGGTTTGCATCTCTCTTCCCTAAAAATTCTATTTTTATTGTTTATCTCAATATTTGTGATGAATTTTATTGCTTATTTCATTGATCAAAATTGTGATATCGCTATGATTTGTGAGTAGTCTCCACGTCTTGGGGCGTGGGGATGAACCCTACAAGCCCTATTTCATGATTGTGATGGATTGGTAGAAATTAAGCTAGGATTGTTACTAGAGATTAGATTAGGATCGATTTACTACGGATGGCTAGGTATTCATATCAATTGGGATTTGCAAGAGATTGGATCCCAATTCGATAGGAAGCCCTAGAAATCTGAATTGGGTTGGAGTCGGATCTTCGAAATATCGGTTTGCAAGAGATTGGACTGATACTAGGATTCCCGGGTGCAATTCCATGCCGATACCCGTTTGCAAGAGATTGGACTGGTAGGAAATATCCTAATTTAGATTGTGGACCGAGTTTGTAAGAGATTGGGCTCGGTGCATGATTGAACGATGATGTTGATCCTAATGCTAGCTTCCCTAGGCTAGGGTTTGCAAGAGATTGGGCCCGACCCTAGGATAGCTATAGACCGGCAACAGCGCGAGAGCGTGAGCTTGGTTCTACATTCAGTTGCAACTAGTTCATCCGAATTCTCATTCTAGCAATTTTAATACCGATGAGTCACTTTTGTGAAATACGGTGAGTAGCGGGGATTCCCCATTCCCTAGACGTTCTTTATTTGATTTGATATTTCGCACATTTGTCTGACGATTGTGACAGGATCGCCCAAGGCAATTATCTCTCTCAAATAGCCAGGTTGATTAGGAGCAAGCACGGTCATTCGTCCTCCCTGTGTTCGATACCCGCTCGCCGCTATACCGTGCGCTTGCGGTAAAACTACAACCGTCGCTCCGGGACGTGTATCCGGGGCGCGATCAGTCACCAACTCCATCCTAGGCTTCGATCGTTGTTCATCTTCTTGGAGCTAGGGTTTGGTGCCTTCTTCTCCTTCAAAATCTTCCTTGCCCTAAAACCGTAAGTTTACTCAAGGCATAGGATTTTGTTGGTAAGCATTTCATATTTCATTTACTTTAATATTGCAAGTTTTTCTCTCGGTTTGTGAGAGAAGTTTGTGATCCCGGTTTGTGGGAGTCACATTTTCATTTGTGTATGATTTGATCTTGTAGAGGTTTTCTACAAGAATTTCATAGTGCAAATTTGAGTTAGAGGATTCTAACTCAAGTAGCCGGAGGGGATCCGGGTGTTTGGGACGTAGGATCACCGGGAACAAGTCGGGGAGACTTGGGTGGATCCGAACCCGTTACATCGTTTGTTTGCGCTTGTCGTTAATTGTTGTCAATTTTCATTTCCGCATTGTTGGTTGAGTTTGCATGATAATTAGGAATAATTACTCTTGATTATTTTAAAGTACTATTCAACCCCCCCTCCCTCTAGTACTTGTGCAGTAGCTATCAGGGCATTACATTTGGTATCAGAGCCAAGTTCATAGCTATGTCTACCAACGACAACAAGACCGTTCGTCCACCTTCAGATTATAGCACCTTCAGGAACCGTGAAGGAGCTTCTTCGGTGATGGAAGGACACTCCTCAACTAGGCCTCCTTTCTTCAACGGTACCAATTATGGGTACTGGAAATGCCGGATGGAAATGTTCCTCCGGAGCACTTCACTATGGAGAGCTACGATGACGGAGTATGTCGAGCCCGTCGAAGAAGATTTTGCGAAGTGGACTACCGCGGAGGTCGTCGCGAAGGTAACCAATGCCAAGGCAACGAATGCCTTGCAATGCGCTTTGGAGCCCGAAGACTTCAACAAGATATGCACATGTAAGAGTGCATATCAAATCTGGAACTCACTCGTCATCTTGCATGAAGGAACGAGTAGTGTAAGAGACTCCAAACTCACTGTTGTAAATAAAGATTATGAATTATTTCATATGCAACAGGGTGAGAAGATGAAGGAGTACTATGCTCGCTTCGTTGACATTACCAACGAGTTGGAGGCTCTTGGAAAGACCTACACCCAAAAGGAGAAAGTCTCAAAGATTATTGACGGACTTCCTTCTTGTTGGGAGAAGTGTACCTTCGCCATCGAGGAAGGTAATGATATGAATAAATATACTGTCGTTCAACTAATGGGTACCTTGACGTCTTATGAGGTACACAAGGTTAGTAAGATAAAGATGCAAGACAAGATGAAGTCTTACTTGAAGCAAGACGAGCCAAAGAAAAAGGCGATTGCATTCAAGGCCGCTCCATCTACTTCTACCGATGATGAAGAATCAGAAGACGAGTTGGACATTGAATCTCTTTCCCTCATGGCAAAGAAGTTCAACCGATTCTTCCGGAAAGGTAATTTCAAGAACAAATCAAAATTTAGTTCTACTAACGCCTCCGCTCCTTTGTGATTTAAATGCAATAAGCCAGAACACATGAAAGCGGATTGTCCTCAAAACAAGCAAAAGGAGAAGTGGAAGGCGCCAAAGTTCGACAAGTCTCGAAAGTACAAGAAAGTGTACAAGAAAGGACTTGTCGGCACATTCACCGACTCCGACGAGGACTCCTCAAGTGGAGAGTCGGACGATGAACAAGTGGAGCAAGCACACATGTGCTTCATGGCTAGAGAGGAACATGATCAAGAATCCTCTTCCGATGAAAGTGAGGATGAAGGCGATGAGGTAACTATGGATGACCTTAGATTAGCTAACGAGCAAATTTGGTCTAAGTATTCTAAACTAGTAAATAGATATACTAAGACTAAAGATAAGTTAACTAGTCTCCAAACCTCACCTAAGCCTACATCATCAACAACGACACCGTTGTTGAGGGTTTGAGAAATGAGATTGTAAATCTCAAATCTCAACTTGAGCATGTTCATATTGAGGAATCGGATGAACGCGAGATGGCGGATTGGATTTCTCGAAACTCAACTTTGAGTATTGAGAATGAGAATATCAAGTCTCGTGTTTGTGAACTCACAACTCAAGTGTCCATTTTGGATGCTTCTATACTTTCTCTCACCGAGAAGTATGCGTCCACATTAGGCCGAATTAATAAATTCAATAAAGGTAAGGACCATTTGGATAATATCCTAAATGACTTACTTCCGGCCAATCATCGCATTGGCTTGGGGTATAAGATGGGAAATTCATACAAATCGTCTACCACCTTTGTTAGGCCAACTTCCGATGCCTCAACGAGTGGGAGCAAACACCCCATTGGTAGTTCATTTACCAATGGTGCTTCCACTTCGTACACATCCTCGTTTGGAAAGAAACCCACTTTGGGTGGACCTCCAAAGAAGGGTCATGCTTTTATGTACACCAATACCATGCCACGTAGGAACACACATCCTACTCCACCGGTTCACACATATGATGATTTTTATGCTCCACATCCACGGGCACGTGCACACCATGTGAGATACACTCACGCACGTGTTCCTCCACATGCATATGTTCATCCACATCACTATCATATGAATGATTACCATCATGCATCATATCATATGTCGCCGCCACCATTTCATCATGTGCCATATGCTTGTCCACGTCATGCTTTTCCTAGGCCACCTCCTCATAGGCCACATGCATCATGTAGACATCAACAACGTATGCATGCTCCCAATACGAATAGGGCTCCCAAAATATTCACTATTTGGGGCCCGAAGAACACTAACATGCATGAAAAACAAGCATACATGAATTCTTATTTTATGAATGTCGTGCACAATGATGACTATGTTGGGAATTCTAAGTCTAATTGGACTTGGCTTCCAAAGGTCTAATCTTTTAGGACCCAATGACCTTGGGTAACATGGAATGATATTTTCATCTTTAGGTACTCAAGAAAAAGAAACGGAGCAACAAATCCAAATTTAGCTCCAAGGATGGGTGGATACTCGATAGCGTGTGTTCAAAACACATGACGGGTGAAGCTCAATTGCTCTCCGGAGTGGTGCCCATTGCAAATGGGAACCGTGTAGTCTTTGGAGGCAACGAGAGCGGAACCATCATTGGTGTTGGTAAAGTCGATAACCCATCTAAACCTCTACTAAGTGATGTTTACCTTGTTAAAGGATTAAATCACAATCTTATTTCAATAAGCCAACTTTGTGACAAAGGTTACAAAGTTAGCTTTGCGAAAGGAATGTGCCATATTTTTAGTAAAGATAATGATAATTTGTTATTTTCTGGCACACGCCATAAGGATATATATATCCTTGAAATCCCCAAATCACATGAACAATGTCTCATTGCCAACACAAGTAAACAACACTTATGGCATCGACGTTTTGGTCATGTGAACTTTGGAACACTTTTTAAACTATCCAAGTTAAATTCTATTAAAGGATTTCCTAAGCTTTCTTTTCAAAAGAAAGCTTTTGTGACTAGTGTCAACGAGGCAAGCTTCCAAAATCGTCATTTAAACCTAAGAAAAGCATATCTTCTAAACGGCCTCTAGAGCTTTTACATCTAGATCTTTTTAGGCCAACTAGAGTTGCTTCATTAGGGAATGCTCAATATGGACTTGTCATCGTCGATGACTTTTCTAGATTTACTTGGGTATTTTCTTTAAGTAATAAAAATGATGCTTTTTAAAACTTCACAATATTTATTAAGAAAGTACAAAATCTCATTGGAACCACCATTGTCACTATTCGTAGTGATCATGGAGGGGAATTTGAAAATGAGTCTTTCTCAAATTTTTGTGATGATGTTGGTATTACTCACACCTTTTCTTTCCCTTGCGCACCCCCTTAAAATGGTGTTGTTGAGAGAAAGAATAGGACACTAGTGGAATGTGCTCGCACTATGCTTGATGATAGCCAACTTGGCCATCAATTTTGGGCGGAAGCAGTACATACGGCTTGCTATGCGTTTAATAGGATACTTTTGAGGCCCGGCACCAAACAAACTTGTTATGAATTGTTGTTTGGTAGATTGCCTCAAGTTAAACATTTTCGAGTTTTCGGCCCAAAATGTTTTATTAAAAACACGTATGGTAGTTTGGACAAATTTGATCCAAGATCTGATGAGGGGATATTTGTTGGATATTCCTCACGTAGCAAAGCCTACCGGATATACAACAAAAGAACCTCAACGATCGAGGAATCACTTCATGTTTCATTCAATGAAAATTTTGTCCCAACTAGAGTTACCAATGATCATGACTCCATGGATGTTTTATGTGATTCTATTGGTAATTCTAATTCTATTGATTGTATTGATACTAACCCTACTAATGAGTCTTTTGAGAATGTTCCTAGTGATCAGGGAATTCCCAAACGGCTTCATACAGTTCGTGACCATCCCCATGAGCAAGTCATTGGCAACATACTTGATAGTGTCAAGACGAGATCTCAAGTCAACTACTTCGCTCATTGTGCCTTTGCCTCCTCAATAGAGCCAAAGAATATTAACGAAGCATGCGAAGATAGTGCTTGGATCCTAGCCATGGAGGAGGAACTCATTCAATTTGAGAGGAATGAGGTTTGGGAGCTTGTTCCATTGCCTTCGAAGAACCACACCGTTATAGGAACGAAGTGGATTTTCAAGAACAAGACCGACGAGAACCAAAACGTCGTCCGGAACACAGCTCGGTTAGTAGCTCAAGGCTACCGGCAAGAGGAAGGTATAGATTTCGAAGAATCCTTTGCTCTGGTAGCTAGATTAGAATCTATTAGGTTGTTATCTTTTGCATGCCATAAAGATTTTAAACTCTTTCAAATGGATGTAAAAAGTGTGTTTTTAAACGGAGATGTTGTTGAGGAAGTTTATGTTTCTCAACCTCCGGGTTTTATAAATGAAAAATTTCCAAATCACGATTTCAAACTTAAGAAAGCACTTTATGGTTTGAGACAAGCTCCAAGAGCTTGGTATGACCGCCTAAAGAACTTTCTTTTGGATTTGGGTTTCAAAATGGGCGAAGTTGATTCTACACTTTTTGTTATGTATTCGAATCATGATATTATTTTAGTTCAAATTTATGTTGATGATATCATTTTCGGTGCTACTAACTTCACTCTTTGCGAAGAGTTTTCTAATGTCATGAAGGACCAATTTGAGATGAGCCACATGGGTGAGCTCAAATATTTCTTAAGTCTCCAAATTCGCCAAATGCACGATGGAATCTTCATCCACCAAACCAAGTATACGGTGGAGTTGCTAAAGCGATTTGGAATGGAGAATGCCTCAGGCAAGAAGACTCCAATGAGCTCTACTACACATCTTGATAAAGATACGGGCGGCAAAGATATAGACATTCGTCTATATCGAGGTATGATAGGTAGTTTATTATATCTTACTGCTAGTCGGCCTGATATTATGTTTGTTGTATGTGTGTGTGCTCGTTATCAGTCTCAACCTAAGGAATCTCACTTAGTAGCGGTAAAACGTATTTTCCGTTATTTAAGTTACACACTCGACTACGGATTATATTATCCAAAGTCTAGCACGTATGAGTTAATCTCATATAGTGACGCAGATTATGCTGGATGCAAATCTGACAGGAAAAGTACTAGTGGCCATTGCCATTTTATAGGAAATTCTCTTGTCTCTTGGTTTTCCAAGAGGCAGAATTCTGTATCACTTTCAACCACCGAGGCGGAATATATTACCGTCGGTGCTGCGTGTGCTCAGGTTCTTTGGATGAGACACACTCTTAAAGACTTTGGTATAAACTGTGATACTTGCCCTATCATGGTGGACAACCAAAGTGCAATATGTCTCTCTAAGAATCCGGTACACCATTTCCGTTCTAAACACATAGATGTCCGTCACCATTTCCTTGATGATCATGTTGCTAGAAAGGACATCATTTTAGTGTACGTTGAAACCCAGAAGCAAATCGCCGATATTTTCACGAAACCACTCAAGGAAGACTCCTTTGTGCGGTTACGTCGAGAATTGGGGATTATGGGTGAATCTGAGATATAGGATTCATATTTTCAATAATCTTGCATGATAATAATTTTCTTTATATATGCTCATGCTAGAATTGTTGGGATTTTCTGGATTTATGTTTGAATTCTCGGAATTTATGCTAGACTTGTTCATGGACGTCGTATTTATAAGTTTCGATGTTTTATGGGGTAGATTAATGATATATGAGAGCATTCCGATGTTTCGTCCAAGTGCGTTTAGGAGAGAACTCAAAATTTCGAATTATCAAATTTTTGGACTCTTTTAGTCGGTCCCAGTTCTTTGGCCGACCGACTAGTTTGAGTTCTAGTCGGTCAGCTATTGAACTCAGACTGACTAATTCATGCTCTTTATTTGGCCTCTCTTACTGTTTGCATTTAGTCGGTCCATGCTCACTGGCCGACCGACTAGATTGCATTCTAGTCGGTTTGTGATTGTGCTCAGACCGACTAGATCTTGCACTATTTTTTGACTTTTGCTGCTGTTTGCGCTTAGTCGGTTCATGCTCATTGGCCGACCGACTAGATTGCATTCTAGTCGGTCAGCACTTGAACTTAGACCAACTAAATTCGCAAGGGCAGCTGTGTCTTTTGGCATTCCCAGTCGATTTTTATTGCCCCCGCACCGATTAGAATTCATTCTAATCGGTGCGAAAACTCTCCTCTGCCCTAACCCACGTGTCTCCTCTCCTTCCTCCGCCGTGCGCCGCCACTTCTGGCCACCGTACGTCGTCGCTGATCATCTCTCTCCTCCAGTCGACCTAGGGTATCACTCTCTCTCTGCTCTTAGGGTTAGATTTCAGCTCTTTGTCAATCGATTTCAATTCCGTTCGTTGTTAGGGTTTGTATTAGGGTTTCTCTTCTAGGGTTAATTTCGGTCGGATTTCTTTTGGTTGATTGAGTGTTGTCTCATCTCTCGATCATGGTGAAGACACGTATCCCTATCCGTCCCTCTAGTCCGTCTCCCATGACCGTAGAGTCTCCTCTTACCGACCCTCCTCAACCCAAACGTCGACCTAAAACCACTCCCGCTTCTTCCTAGCCTCCCCTCAAGAAGAAGAGGACGTCCAAGCCCAAACCCCAACCTCAATCACAATCTCAATCCAAGCCCCGAACCAAGGCCAAAGAAAAGATTTTGACTCCAGGCCCCTTCCGTGCTCCCACTCCTCCCGATGACTCTGAAGAAGAGTATATTCCTGAGTCTGAGCCTACCGATAAGGCTCCTACTCCTCCTCCTCGATCTAGCTCTCGTCCGTCTAAGGGGAAGGCTCCCATGTCTTTGGGTGGTGTCGATATCTCGATGTGTCGCGATGACCCATTGTGTCTCGCGGCTTACAACCGTATCGAGCACTGTCCATTGATTTTGGAGCACTTCGTTCAGTTCTCTGACTTTCCACATCTCGCCGATCTTCTTTCCTATAGTGGCCTATTAGACTATCTTCGCCATGACCCCAAGGCGAACCCTCACCCGTACCCACGACTCGTCAAATTATTCTATGCCAATCGAGTCCGTGGTGAGTATGACAACACCCACTGCATTGAGACCACTGTCTTGGATACACTTATTGTTCTCACGGCAGAGATCTTAGGGCAGTTGATCGGTGTCTCATCCTCTGGCCTGCTACCTGCTGATATCTCCGTGGATGATATCCACGATCTTGACCAGACCATGCTTGCCGAGATGTTCCACGTCATCCCTCCCGCCATGATTGGCGTCCCTTCAAAATCGTTTAAGCCGAATGCTTGGGTCTTGAATCTTATCCTGAAGTCGTGCCTCCTTCCGAAGTACAGCTCCTCTAGCTTGCCATCCCAGCCATTTCTCAAGCTTATCTACGCTCTTTTCATGGAAAGCGAGATTAATTGGGCCCGGATTATTCTTGACAAGATGGATTCCTTCGAGTGCATAAGGAAATCCACCAAGTCTGCTCACATTCCATATCCTCTCGTTTTTCTTCACTTCGGCGTCCCTCTCCCTCCCGATGACCAGCGTCCTTTGGGTCCTCCCCTGAACGCGACTGCCGTCAAGAAGTCTCTTGCGGCGCTTCGTCACGTTCAGAGGACTACCCCCTTTGCTTCAGCTGCTACCGCCCCTCCTCCTCCTACTCCGTCACTCGCTGAGTTCTCAGTTTCCCTGAGACGTGTGGAGTCTCGTGTTTCTCGTTCTGAGGAGATGCTAGCTCGCATCTGTTCTCACTTGGGCATTGAGGTTCCTCCTTCAGTTTCTGACGAGGAGGAAATGGATGAGACTGATCTCCAGGAGCTTGTTGGATCTCCTGCTCGTGCCCCCGAGGGTACGTCTGGTGCTGCTACTTCTGCTGGTGCTCCCGAGAGCACACCTGCTGCCACCATTCCTTCGATGGATATGCCTGCTGGTGCTCCCGAGACCACTCCTGTTGCCACTCTCCCTTCGGTTGACGCTCCTGTCGTTCTCGAGACTACCACCCCTTCTGCAGAGCCTGATGCTGCTGCCGATCCTTCCTCCGCCTCCTGAGCTTACGTTGGAGGACTCTCCCATGTGCACATTGGATGATATACTTTGTTGTGAGAGAGTGGGGTAGGATAGTTGGGTGGTGATGTATTTTTGGATGGATTTTTGTATGTTTTGTGATACTTCGATGTATGCTGTGAGATATGTTGTATGATGTGCTCCGATCTGATGATCGTTTATATTTGTATTGGCAGATGTATACTTTTGATGTATCTTGTGTTTATATATATATATATATATATATATATATATATATATACACACACACACACACACACATTGTGTTTCTCATCTACTCTTTGCAGACGACCTACTACTATTCTGCCGTGCTAATAACCGAACTTTCAATGGTATGAAAGCTCTTCTGCAGGACTTCTCTAACCTTACTGGTCTTGTGGTTAATTGGGATAAAAGTACTTCTATTTTCAGCAAGGGTACAAAAGACCCATTAGGTTTGGCTAATCTTCTGGGTATAAGGCTTGGTTCTTCTATCAATACTTATCTTGGTCTGCCTCTATCGCCCAATTATCCAAAGCCTTCCATGTACAGCAGGTTGATTGACAGGTGTAAGAAGAGACTGATGGGCTGGACATCTTCCATGTTATCTCTAGCAGGTCG
The DNA here is from genome assembly GCA_030789695.1 of Scilla litardierei. Taxonomy (NCBI): domain Eukaryota; kingdom Viridiplantae; phylum Streptophyta; class Magnoliopsida; order Asparagales; family Asparagaceae; genus Scilla; species Scilla litardierei. The sequence goes on along the minus strand of CM061142.1, from coordinate 186,373,320 downwards.
TATTGAGCTAGTTCGAACGGTAATTTATGGAATGCTAAATTTTTGGATGCAGGCCTATAGAATTCCAAAATCCATTCTGTGTACAATTTCATCTGCTTGCAGGAAATTCATATGGGGCTCATCTAGAGTATGGGCTTGGAAAGACATGTGTACCCCCAAAGAGGAAGGGGGTGTGGGTTTGAGATTACTCTATGATATTAATATGGCTGCTGGAGTTAGGCTTACTTGGCGTATGTTAACCACAAATGGCCTTTGGGCTAGCTATATGAGAAATAAATACAAAGATGCAGACAGTTTTTTCGTGGCCAAGAGGAAACCATATCAATCTGGCACTTGGAAATTCATGCTCCATTGTAGACTGTATTCAAAACGTTTGCTTATGCGACATGTTCGGGATGGCTCGAGTACTCTCTTTTGGTACGATTTTTGGCTGCCAATAGGCCCGTTATGTGAATTATTTGAGGTCCCTGTTGATAGCTCAAATAAAAAAGTCAGGGAGTATTTTACCTCGGATCTCTGGGCGCATGTACCGGCACTTCAACCAATTGCTAATATCCTACAGACCATTGTATTAACACCGGGTTCGGATGAGTGGGCCTGGGTGCCTAGCACTCAATTTAAATTCTTGGAGGCGTGGCATGGTACAAGACAACTGTTGAATATTGGACTCCCCGGATTTGGTTTTGGATGATGAGCAAACATAAATAATTCATGATCTAACAATTTGTGAGCGCAGTATTGGAGATCGTCGCCAATTTCACGTGAACATTCAAAGCGATATCTCAACACTTTCCAAAGCTCAGTTTCATGCCTAAAGCTTCGTTGAAGCTCTTGCGACGCTTTGGAAGTAATGAAGATTCAATCGAAGCTCTCAAAGACCGTTTATTAAGGTTTTATTTATAGTCTTTTAGTTTCGATTGATAGAATGTTAAGCCTTGAGTATATCTTACGTTTCTATCTTCATTACGCTCATTTCGTAGCTCTAGGATTCTTGCACAAGTTCACTCTAACTTCCTCGAAGCGTCGCGCTTCGATTCGGACTTTGTTGTGCATGTTAGTTGGTACAAGAACATGTACTGACCGACTAGATGGTGATCTAGTCGGTCGGCCACTGTTCTTGGACCGACTAGTTTCTGTCAGTTAATTCTTAGCTCTTTACTGTTTACAGTTAGTCGGTCTATGTTGACTCACCGACCGACTAGTTTGTGAACTAGTCGGTCAGTGAAGCTTCTTTGACCGACTAGTTGAGACTGACTGTTCACTCTAAAATTCTCCTAAGCTACTGTTTACCGTTAGTCGGTCTAAGAACGTTTGATGACCGACTAGTTGACAATCTAGTCGGTCAACTTTTGTTCTTGGACCGACTAAGTCAACTTGCCTTCAGACTATGTTGTTTTGCCTCTTAGTCGGTCTACGTTCATTGGATGACCGACTAGTTGTGAAACTAGTCGGTCAGACAGTGTTCTTGGACCGACTAGTTTTCTAGGTCTGAAATTCTATCTCTTCTCAGATCTGCTCTTAGTCAGTCCATGCTTTGTGACTGACCGACTAGTTGATGAACTAGTCGGTCAGTGAGTGTTCTTTGACCGACTAGATCTCACAGATTTCTTTCCGTTGGAGATTGACCTAACTTGTTTTTATGGGACCCTATAAATACGAACCTAGGTCATTTCTATCTTCAATAGAGCTGTCATTAAGAGATTCATTGAGTTCTAAAGAGATAGCTATTCTCCCTCAAATCTTAAGCTCTCTTCCTCACAAGAAACCCATTCTCTCTCATTTCTAGATCTAGAGAGAAGCTTGTTCTTGGTGAGCTCTTCAAGCTATTGCTTGATTCAAGTTTCCAAATCTTCCCTAGGCACCCATTGCAGCTCATTTCCTTGGTGCTAGGGTTTGGTAACTTCATCTTCCTCAAATCCTTCATTCCACCTTTTGGGTAAGAAAAACTCAAGGTATAGGATTTTGTGGTAAGAGTATTTATTTCATATTAAACTCTTTTATATTGCTTATTGGCTCTCTCGGTTGTGAGAGAAGTTTGTGATCCCGGGTTGTGGGATTCACTTTGCCATTGCATGTATGATTTGATCTTGTGAAGGTTTTTCACAAGATATTCATAGTGGAAATCTTGAGTTAGGGTTTCTAACTCAAGTATCCGGAAGGGATCCGGGTGGTTGGGACGTAGGATCACCGGGAACAAGTCGGGGAAACTTGGGTGGATCCGAACCCATTAACTTCATTTGTTAGCATTGTTAATTTCATTGTTGTCATTCAATTTAAGCTTCCGCAAATTGACTTGGTAGTTGTGTGCAATTTAATTTGGAATAATACGCCTTATTATTTTAAAGTACTATTCACCCCCCCCCCCCCCTCTAGTACTTGTGCAGTAGCTGGTAGGGCATTACATTTGGTATCAGAGCCAGATTCTCAGCTATGTCTGCCAACGACAACAAGACCGTGCCTCCACCTTCCAACTACGACACCTTCAGGAACCGTGAAGGAGCGTCATCGGTGATGGAAGGACATTCCTCTACAAGGCCTCCATTCTTCAACGGTACCAACTACGGGTACTGGAAATGTCGGATGGAAACCTTCCTCCGAAGTGCATCTTTATGGAGGACTACAATGAAGGAGTACAACGAGCCCGAAGAAGAAGATTTTGAGAAATGGACTACCGCGGAGGTCGCCGCGGAGGTAAGCAATGCCAAGGCAATGAACGCCTTGCAATGCGCATTGGAGCCCGAGGATTTTAATAAGATATGCACATGTAAGAGTGCATATCAAATTTGGAACTCTCTCCTCATACTACATGAAGGGACGAGTCGGGTAAGAGACTCTAAACTCTTTGTCGTAACCAAAGATTACGAAATGTTTCACATGCAACAGGGCGAGAAGATGAAAGAATATTACGCTCGCTTCGTTGACATAATAAACGAGTTAGAGGCCCTCGGCAAGATCTACACTCAAAAGGAGAAGTGCTTAAAGCTTATTGAAGGACTTCCCTCTTCTTGGGAAAAACGTACCTTCGCCATCGAGGAAGGTAATGACATGAACAAATATACCGTAGTTCAACTAATGGGTACTTTGATGTCATACGAGGTACGCAAAGATAGCAAGGTGAAGCTACAAGAAAAGATGAAGTCATATTTGAACCTAGATGCGCCTAAGAAAAAGGCGATTGCATTCAAGGCGGCTTCATCCACATCTTCCGATGATGAAGACTCGGAAAACGAGTTGGACTTGGAGTCCATGGCACTCATGGCCAAGAAGTTCAACCGTTTCTTCCGGAAAGGTAACTTCAAGACCAAAGGTAAATTTGGCTCTTCTAATGCTTCTTCCTCTCCTTTGTGTTTCAAGTGCAATAAGCCAGGACACATGAAAGCGGAGTGTCCTCTCAACAAACAAAAGGAGAAGTGGAAGGCGCCAAAATTCGATAAGTCCAAGAAATACAAGAAGGGGTACAAGAAAGGACTTGTCGGAGCAACATTCACCGACTCCGAGGATTCCTCAAGCGGAGAGTCGGATGATGAGAAAGTGGAGCAAGCACATATGTGCTTCATGGCAAGAGAGGAGAACGATCAAGGATCCTCCTCTTCCGATGATAATAATGACGAAAGCGATGAGGTAACGATGGATGATCTTAGAAATGCTAACTCTCAACTTTGGTCAAAATACACTAAGTTAGTAAATAGATATACTAAGGTAAAAGATGACCTAGCTAGCATTCAAACATCGCCTAAGAATATCATCACCAACAACGACACCGTTGTTGAAGAGTTAAGAAATGAGATTGTGAATCTCAAATCTAAACTTGAACATGTTAGCATTGAGGATGCGGAAGAACATGAGATAGCGGATTTAACTTCTCAAAACTCGACTTTGAGTATTGAGAACGAGAATCTTAAATCTCGTGTTTATGTGCTCACATCGCAAATATCCTCTTTGGATACTTCTTTGCGTTCTCTCAAAGAGAAATATGAGGACACATTGGGGCGAATCAACAAATTCAACAAGGGTAAGGGCCATTTGGATAATATCCTAAAAGATTTACTTCCGGCCAAACACCACATTGGCTTGGGGTATATGATGGGAAATTCATCCAAGTCGGTCACTACTTTTGTTAGGCCAACTTCCGAAGCCTCAACGAGTGGGAGCAAACACTCTATTGGTAGTTTATCTACCAATGGTGCTTCCACCTCGTCCACACCCTCTTTCGGAAAGAAACCCACTTTGGGTGGACCTCCAAAGAAGGGGCATGCCTACATGTACACTAATAACATGCCACGTAGGAACACACGTCCTACTCCACCGTCTCACACGTATGATGATTTTTATGCAACACATTCCCGGGCACGTGCACACCAAGTGAGACACCCTCACGCACGTGTTTCCACACATGCATATGTACACCCACCTCATCATATGAATAATTCTTTTCGTGCACCATTCCATCATGTCCCGTATGCCTATCCACAACATGCATCACGTAGAAATCAACGTAGCATGCATGCACCCAATAGGATGATGGCTCCCAAAATTTTCACTATTTGGAGCCCAAAGGACACAAGCATGGACGAAAAACAAATGTACATGAATGCTTATTTTTCGGATGTTGTGCATAGTAAGAATTATGTGGGGAAGTCTAAGTCCACTTGGACTTGGCTTCCAAAGGTCTAATCCCTTGGACCCAATGACCTTGGGTACCATGATATGAAAGTGTCTATCTTTAGGTACTCAAGGAAAAGAAAAAGAAAAGGAGCATCAAATTTAAATTTAGCTCCAAAGGGAATTGGATACTCGATAGCGGGTGCTCCAAACACATGACGGGTGACGCTCGTTTGCTCTCCGGAGTGGTTCCCATTGCGAATGGAAACCGTGTCGTATTTGGAGGCAACGAGAGCGGAACCATCATAGGTGTTGGTAAAGTCGGTAACCCTTCTAAACCATTAATTAGTGACGTTTATCTTGTTAGTGGTTTAAATCATAATCTTATTTCAATAAGTCAACTTTGTGACAAAGGTTACAAAGTTAGCTTTGCGAAAGGATTGTGTCACATTTTAAGAAAGGATAATGAAAAATTATTATTTTCCGGAACTCGTCGTAAAGACATCTATATTTTGGATCTTCCGAAGTCATATGAACAATGTCTCGTTGCCAACACAAGTGAACAACACTTGTGGCATCGACGCTTTGGACATGTGAATTTTGGAACACTATATAAGCTTTCAAAATTGAATTCTATTAAAGGTTTTCCGAAGCTTGTTTTTGAAAAGAAAAGTTTTTGTGATTGTTGTCAACGCGGCAAGCTTCCTAAATCTTCATTTAAACCTAAGAAAAGCATCTCTACTAAACGGCCACTAGAGCTATTACATCTAGATTTATTTGGGCCAACTAGAGTAGCTTCCTTAGGAAATGCAAGGTACGGACTTGTCATCGTAGATGACTATTCAAGATTTACTTGGGTATTTTCATTGTGTAATAAAAATGAAGCTTTTGAAAACTTCACAATTTTTGTTAAGAAAGTACAAAATCTCTTAGGAACCACCATTGTCACTATTCGTAGTGATCATGGAGGTGAATTTGAGAATGAGTCTTTTGAGACATTTTGTGATGAAGTTGGTATTACTCACACCTTCTCTTTCCCTCGTGCACCTCCTCAAAATGGTGTAGTTGAGAGAAAGAATAGGACGCTAGTGGAGTGTGCTCGCACTATGCTTGATGATAGCCAACTTGGCCATCAATTTTGGGCGGAAGCGGTACACACCGCTTGTTATGTGTTTAATAGAATACTTTTGAGGCCCGGCACTAAACAAACTTGTTATGAATTGTTGTTTGGTAGGTTGCCTCAAGTTAAACATTTTCGTGTTTTTGGTTCGAAATGTTTTATTAAGAACACATATGGTAGTTTGGACAAATTCGATCCGAGATCCGATGAGGGGATTTTTGTTGGATATTCTACGCGTAGCAAAGCCTACCGGATATTCAACAAACGAACCTCAACGATCGAGGAATCGCTTCATGTCTCATTTAATGAAGGATTTGTTCCAACTAGAATTTCAAATGATAATGATTCTATGGATGTTTTATGTGATTCGTTTGAAAATTCTAAGTCTAATGATTCTATTGATTCTATTGAGACTAACCCAACTAATGAAGTTGTTGAGAATGTTCCAAGTGATCAAGGTATTCCCAAACGGCTTCATTCGGTTCGTGACCATCCCCATGAGCAAGTCATTGGCAATATCTATGATAGTGTCAAGACGAGATCCCAAGTTCACCGCTTCGCAAATTGTGCCTTTGCCTCATCGATAGAGCCAAAGAATATTAATGAAGCATGCGAAGATAGCGCTTGGATCTTAGCCATGGAGGAGGAGCTCATTCAATTCGAGAGGAATGAAGTTTGGGAGCTTGTTCCATTGCCGTCGAAGAACCACACCGTCATAAGGACAAAGTGGATCTTCAAGAACAAAACCGACGAAAACCAAGTCGTCGTCCGGAACAAAGCTCGGTTAGTAGCTCAAGGCTATCGTCAAGAGGAAGGTATCGATTTCGAAGAATCTTTCGCTCCGGTAGCTAGATTAGAATCAATTAGATTACTTTTGTCTTTTGCATGCCATAAGAATTTTAAATTATTTCAAATGGATGTTAAAAGTGCATTTTTAAACGGAGATGTCGTTGAGGAAGTTTACGTTTCTCAACCTCCGGGCTTCGTAAATGAAAAATTTCCAAATCACGTTTTTAAACTAAAGAAAGCTCTTTATGGTTTGAGACAAGCTCCTCGAGCTTGGTATGATCGCCTAAAGAATTTTCTTTTGGATTTGAATTTTAAAATGGGCGAAGCCGATTCAACACTTTTTATTAAGCATGCGAATAATGATATTTTATTAGTTCAAATTTATGTTGATGATATCATTTTCGGTGCTACTAACTTCGCTCTTTGCGAAGAGTTTTCTAATGTGATGAAGGAACAATTTGAGATGAGCCACATGGGCGAACTCAAATATTTCTTAGGTCTCCAAATTCGCCAAATGAACGATGCAATCTTCATCCACCAAACGAAGTACACGGTGGAGTTGCTAAAGCGATTTGGAATGGAGAATGCCTCCGGGAAAAAGACTCCAATGAGCACGACTACGCATCTTGACAAGGATACGGGCGGTAAGGATGTAGACATTCGTCTATATCGAGGTATGATAGGTAGTTTGCTTTATCTTACCGCAAGTAGGCCCGATATTATGTTTGCCGTATGTATATGTGCTCGTTATCAGTCTCAACCTAAGGAGTCTCACTTAGTAGCGGTAAAGCGTATTTTTCGCTATCTAAGTTACACATTAGATTTTGGATTACTTTATCCGAGATCTAGCACATATGAGTTAGTCTCATATAGTGACGCTGATTATGCGGGATGCAAATCCGACAGGAAAAGTACTAGTGGCACTTGCCATTTTCTAGGAAATTCTCTTGTCTCTTGGTTTTCCAAGAAGCAAAATTCGGTTTCACTTTCAACCACCGAGGCGGAATATATTGCCGACGGTGCCACGTGTGCTCAAGTTCTTTGGATGAGACACACACTTAAAGACTTTGGTATAAATTGTGATACTTGCCCTATCATGGTTGACAACCAAAGTGCAATATGTCTTTCCAAGAACCCGGTACATCATTCCCGATCAAAACACATAGATGTCCGACACCATTTCTTAGATGATCATGTTGCTAAAAAGGACATCATTTTAGTGTACGTTGAAACCCAAAAGCAAATCGCCGATATTTTCACGAAACCCCTAAAGGAGGACTCCTTTGTGCGGTTGCGTCGAGAATTGGGGATTATGGGTGAATCCGAGATATAGGTTTCATATTTAAATTCAATCATCTTGCATGCTAATATATTTCGCGATATTTCATTCATGCTAGATTAAATGAATTATTGGGAATTTTATGTGATTTATTTGAATTTATGATCGAAATCGTATTTCAATGTCATATTTAAGATTTCGACGTTTAATGGGGTAGTTTAGATGAGTATTGAGAGTTTTGCGATCTATCGTCCAAGTGTTTTGTGGAGAGAACTTGATTATCACCTTTTTGGACTTTGTTAGTCGGTATCAGTTCAACCACCAACCGACTAGATGTTCATCTAGTCGGTTAGTAGAAGAACTTACACCGACTAACTCAAGCTTATTGAGTTTCCTTTCCATCTTAAACTCTTTAGTCGGTTCATGTTCAGTGACCGACCGACTAGTTGTGAAACTAGTCGGTCAGTAAATGAACGCAGACCGACTAAATCTTGACAGTAAATCTTGGATTCAGCCACTGTTTGCAACTAGTCAGTTCAAGCTCATTGACCGATCGACTAGATCGTGATCTAGTCGGTCAGTGCTTGAACTGTGACCGACTAGTTGTGCCAGGGGCTGTTTGGTCTTTTGCGAAATCGACCGACTTAAACTCAGTTTAGTCGATCGATTTTCATTCTAATCGATCGAAATCTCTTCTCTCTCCGCTCAAAACCCCGACCTCCCTCGAGACCCTTCGTCTTCCGGCCTCTTTCCGACCATTCCAGCCGTCGCCGTCCGCCGATCTCCGACCTAGGGTATCCTCTCTTCCTCCCTCTCCTATCTAGGGTTCGGTTTCAGCTCTAGGGTTAGGTTTTCCAGTTGATTTCATCTCCTAGGGTTTCGATTAGGGTTTTCTAATTTCGGCTAGGATCTCTTCTTTCCAATCTCGTGTGTCGTGTTGTGCCGAGATTATGGCTCGAACACGTATCCCGATCACTCCCTCTAGCCCCTCTCCGATGACCGTTGATCCAATCTCTTCGGATCCCGAGCATCCAACCCTTCCGAAGCGTAGAGCCAAGATCACCCTTCCTTCGTCGTCTTCGCCTCCTCTCAAGAAGAAGAGGGCGACGACCGCTCAACCTAGAGGTCAACCGAAACCCAAACCCAAGCCTAAGTCCAAGGCCAAAATTCTTGCTTCTCAATCTTCGTTCCATACTCCTACCGATTCCGATACGGAGTATAACCCCGAGACCGAGACTCATAGGGAACCCACTCCTCCTATTCATCCCGAGTCTAGCACCCACCCTCGTACGTCTACCCGTAAGCCTAACGGAAAGGGTCCGATGCCGGTGGGCGGTGTCGATATTTCCTTATGTCGCGATGACCCTTTGTGTCTCGCGGCATATAACCGTATCGAACATTGCCCGCTGCTTCTGGAGCATTTCGTCCAGTTTAGCGACTTCATAGGGTTAGCTGATCTTCTGTCGTCGTCGGGTCTTCTCGATTACCTTCGATATGACCCGAAGGCGAATCCTCACCCCTACCCTAGATTAGTGAAGCTTTTCTATGCTAATAGGATCCGGGGTCAGTACGATCAGACCCACTCTGTTGAGACGACCGTTTTGGGGACTCCTATAGTCCTCACTGCGGAAATCTTAGGAGAGATTTTGGGTATCTCTTCGTCTGGCCTTCTTCCTTCTGATATCTCGGTAGATGATATTTCTTCTCTTGATCAGACCATCCTTTCAGAGATTTTCCATCAGATTCCTTCTGCCATGATTGGTGTGCCTTCTAAGTCTTTCAAGCCAAATGCGTGGGTCCTAAATCTGATTCTGAAGTCGTGCTTGCTTCCCAAGTACGGCTCCTCTTCTTTACCATCCCAGACATTTTTGAAGCTTATCTATGCGATCTTCATGGGGAGCTCGATTAATTGGGCTCGAATTATACTCGATAAGATTGACTCTTTCGAGTGTATTCGAAAGTCCAATAAATCGGCTCATATCCCATTTCCTTGCATGTTGACCCTCGTGTTTCGTCATTTTCGTGTCACATTGCCTCGTGACGATGAGCGTCCCCTTGGTCCTCCCCTGAATGCGACGGCCGTCAAGAAATCTCTTGCGGCGCTTCGTCACGTTCAGAGGACGACACCTTCTGCGTCTGTCCCTGCCTCTGCCAGTGCCTATTCTACTCCCGTTGCCACCCTTGATGATGTCCTACGGATACTTCGTCGTCACGAGTCCCGCTTGGCTCGTACCGAGGAGGTAGTCTGCCGTATGGCTCGTCAGATGGGTGTTGAGCTTCCTCCTTCCGTGTCTGAGGATGAGGAGTTTGATGAGATGGCTGAGGAGGACATTGAGGAGCTCTGTCGTGCTTCGACTCGTGCCCCCGAGGGCACTTCTGCTGGTACTGCTGCTGCTGGTACTTCCTCTTCTGCTCCTGGAGTTGCCACCTCTTCCGGTGTTCCAGAGCCATCTGCTGCAGCTCTTCAGCCTTCTGAGCCTGCTGCTGACCCAGTTTCCGAGCCTGCTCATGTATCTGCTGCTGCTGCTTCTGTCGAGACTCATGCTGCTGTTGAGCCTGTTGCTGAGATCTCGACTCCTGCCCCGACGATTCCATCTGTTGAGACACCTCTTCTCCCTGCAGAGCCTGAGTCCACTCCGTCGACTGGACCCACGGACACTGCAGATCCTGCCTCCTCCTCGTGATCGTTGTTCCGAGGACTCTCCATATACGCTTTGGCTGATATATTCTAGTGAGAGTGTCTTGGGTTAGGATGGGATTGAGAGTTGTTTTGATGTATTTTTTTTGTGCTTTCTGGTAGTCGGTGTTGGATTTTATGATGATGATGATGTATTTCTTTTTGATGATATGTAGCGCTTGATATGATGTATCTCAGATATTCGATGTGATATTTTTTGGATGTACTCATGTTGTCTCTATATATATATATGTTCATCATCGTTCACTTTATCTTTTATTCGTCGTGCAAGTTTTAATATTCGTTGAATATATTTGAAATGTGATATCGAATCGACGCATAAAAAGTTGGTTAAATGGATTTAAATTCTGTAATTTTATAGAATTATTCTCCGTGCACAAAATTAACCAAGAATATTGAATATTGAAGAGTATGTTTCTTTATTCAAGAAATGAATAATGATTTGGTGTTTTTGATGATTTTGAATTTTTTTGATAATGGAAAATTTGGCACACCTTGTTTTGATTTCCACAATTTTTCCCTTGGTGTCAAGTTGGTCCATTGCCTTTGTCTACGACTCCCGATGTTGGATTTTACATTTCCTAATTGTTGTCGTTGTATGCCCCCCATTTTTGGGATAATGCCAAAGGGGGAGAGATAATGATAATAAATAGCGCAAATGAAAATTTAACTCAATTTCCAAGAATCTAGTTTGATATGCTAGATTCAGGGGGAGTTAAGATACATATAAGGATTTTCAAAATCCGATATTTCAAAAATCAATTCACTTTATTTATCTTACTAGTCTGCTTGATGCAATTCATTTATATTCATTTTGGAATTGACGTGTCATCAATGCAGGGGGAGTAAGTATTTTACATTTGAATTATTATCTTTGATTATTATTTATGTTGGTTTGTCATCACCAAAAAGGGGGAGAATGTTGAATATTGGACTCCCCGGATTTGGTTTTGGATGATGAGCAAACATAAATAATTCATGATCTAACAATTTGTGAGCGCAGTATTGGAGATCGTCGCCAATTTCACGTGAACATTCAAAGCGACATCTCAACACTTTCCAAAGCTCAGTTTCATGCCTAAAGCTTCGTTGAAGCTCTTGCGACGCTTTGGAAGTAATGAAGATTCAATCGAAGCTCTCAAAGACCGTTTATTAAGGTTTTATTTATAGTCTTTTAGTTTCGATTGATAGAATGTTAAGCCTTGAGTATATCTTACGTTTCTATCTTCATTACGCTCATTTCGTAGCTCTAGGATTCTTGCACAAGTTCACTCTAACTTCCTCGAAGCGTCGCGCTTCGATTCGGACTTTGTTGTGCATGTTAGTTGGTACAAGAACATGTACTGACCGACTAGATGGTGATCTAGTCGGTCGGCCACTGTTCTTGGACCGACTAGTTTCTGTCAGTTAATTCTTAGCTCTTTACTGTTTACAGTTAGTCGGTCTATGTTGACTCACCGACCGACTAGTTTGTGAACTAGTCGGTCAGTGAAGCTTCTTTGACCGACTAGTTGAGACTGACTGTTCACTCTAAAATTCTCCTAAGCTACTGTTTACCGTTAGTCGGTCTAAGAACATTTGATGACCGACTAGTTGACAATCTAGTCGGTCAACTTTTGTTCTTGGACCGACTAAGTCAACTTGCCTTCAGACTATGTTGTTTTGCCTCTTAGTCGGTCTACGTTCATTGGATGACCGACTAGTTGTGAAACTAGTCGGTCAGACAGTGTTCTTGGACCGACTAGTTTTCTAGGTCTGAAATTCTATCTCTTCTCAGATCTGCTCTTAGTCGGTCCATGCTTTGTGACTGACCGACTAGTTGATGAACTAGTCGGTCAGTGAGTGTTCTTTGACCGACTAGATCTCACAGATTTCTTTCCGTTGGAGATTGACCTAACTTGTTTTTATGGGACCCTATAAATACGAACCTAGGTCATTTCTATCTTCAATAGAGCTGTCATTAAGAGATTCATTGAGTTCTAAAGAGATAGCTATTCTCCCTCAAATCTTAAGCTCTCTTCCTCACAAGAAACCCATTCTCTCTCATTTCTAGATCTAGAGAGAAGCTTGTTCTTGGTGAGCTCTTCAAGCTATTGCTTGATTCAAGTTTCCAAATCTTCCCTAGGCACCCATTGCAGCTCATTTCCTTGGTGCTAGGGTTTGGTAACTTCATCTTCCTCAAATCCTTCATTCCACCTTTTGGGTAAGAAAAACTCAAGGTATAGGATTTTGTGGTAAGAGTATTTATTTCATATTAAACTCTTTTATATTGCTTATTGGCTCTCTCGGTTGTGAGAGAAGTTTGTGATCCCGGGTTGTGGGATTCACTTTGCCATTGCATGTATGATTTGATCTTGTGAAGGTTTTTCACAAGATATTCATAGTGGAAATCTTGAGTTAGGGTTTCTAACTCAAGTATCCGGAAGGGATCCGGGTGGTTGGGACGTAGGATCACCGGGAACAAGTCGGGGAGACTTGGGTGGATCTGAACCCATTAACTTCATTTGTTAGCATTGTTAATTTCATTGTTGTCATTCAATTTAAGCTTCCGCAAATTGACTTGGTAGTTGTGTGCAATTTAATTTGGAATAATACGCCTTATTATTTTAAAGTACTATTCACCCCCCCCCCCCCCTCTAGTACTTGTGCAGTAGCTGGTAGGGCATTACAACAACGGGCTCCTATTTTCCCTTACGCTAAACTGGTTTGGTATAACCAACATGTTCCTAAAATGTCTCTAACCCTCCTTAGAGCTTTCCTGGGAAAACTTTTAACGAAGGACAAGTTACGAGATTGGGGTGTTAATAATGAAGTGCGTTGTGGGTTATGCGATTCAGATCAGGACGAAAATTTAGACCACTTATTTTTCGAATGTGAGTATACAAAGTATCTGCTGACGAGGAGCCTTCTCAAACTGGGTGTATCAGACCCCATGGAACCTCGGCTGCAAAGGATTGGAGATTACTTCTTATTGCACTATGCAAAAAAAGACACTATAAGTTTACTACCAAAAACAGTGCTTGCGGCTGTAGTTTGGCATTCCTGGTGAGAAAGGAATAATCGAATTTTTGAAGGTGTTAAAAAGCAAAAGACGGCCCTTTTTGAGGAAATTGCATCAGACATCAGAGTTATACTTAGAGATCTATCCCCTGATTCTTCGGAGGCGACGGAGGCTATGAAGAGATGGGATCTTATAGACTACGGCTAGCCTTCTTCCTTTGCTTTTGTACAGTTTTGCTTACTAGTTGGGTTTGGTTGTAGAGGGTGACGGCGCCTGTGCCCTATCCCCTCTCTACAAACCAACTGAGTTGAGCAACTTGTACCTGTATATACTTTTCTTTTTCTTAATAAAGTATCACACTAACCTTTCAAAAAAAAATATACATCGTGTTGCCATTTACTTCAGTGTGCACTTTATATTTTTGTCTCTGATGTTTCTTTCGTCGTTCGACGATTATATTTGATTTAATAGAATTCTTTCTATGGAAACATAGAATTGTTTTCCATGCACTAAATTCACTAAGAATGTTGATATTGGAGAGTATGTTCCATAACTCAATATGTGAAATTGATTTGATTTTTGATGATTTCATTTTTCGATTTTCGACTATGGTCTCATTGGCACGCTTTGATTTTCTTCGTGATTTTACTTTGGTGTCATTTGGATCGTGGTCGTATTCTTCGACTCCCGTGCTTTTATTTTTAGCCATTGTTGTTGTCGTTGATCTCCTCCCGCTCTTTTTGCTAATGCCAAAAGGGGATAGAATTAATAATGACGATGTGCTAATAAAGCAATTTACCGTGAATCTAATTTGATATGTTAGATTCAGGGAGAGTTAAGATATAAAAATGGATTTCAAATCCGATATCTCAATAATTGGATTCATATTTTATTCTTTCCTCGTCTGCTTGATGCGTATGATTATTATTTAATTTGGAATTAACGTGTTATCAATGCAGGGGGAGTAAGTAAATTTCATTTGAATCATTATTATTGATTATTATTTATGTTGGTTTGTCATCACCAAAAAGGGGGAGAATGTTGAGTATTGATTCCCCGGATTTGGTTTTGATGATGAACAAACATAAATATCGTGAACTAACTCTTTGTGAGCGCAGTTATGGAGATCGTCGCCAAAATTCTATGAACATCAAAAGCGACATCTCAAGACTTCTCAAAGCACGTGATCGTGTGCCTAAAGCTTCGTTGAAGCTCTAGGAGCATTATTGAAGTCAAGAGATTCGGAATGAAGCCTTGAAGACGGTTCGTCAAGTTTAATTTATAGTCGTCTAAGCTTCTTTTCGTAGAATGTTAAGCCTTGAGTAGGTCTTACGTTTTAATCTTCATAACGCTCATTTCATTAGAGCTAGGATTATCTTAGAAGCCCATACAAACTTTCTTGAAGCTTCACGCTTCATTTCGTGGCTTTTGGTGCATCTTAGTTGGTTCAAGAAGAAGAACCAACCGACTAGATTGTCATCTAGTAGGTCTGTAATCCTTCTTGAACTGACTAGATCTCCTTGCTCAATTCAGCTTAGACACTGTTGATCAATTAGTCGGTCCAAGAAGGTTCTCCGACCGACTAGTTGTCAAACTAGTCGGTTAGGAATCCTTCTTAGACCGACTAGTTAAGACTTCATTTTTCAGCCTGAGCTACTATTTACAGTTAGTCGGTCAAAGAACAACCGTCGACCGACTAGTTGTGAAACTAGTCGGTTGGAATTTTTTCGTAGACCGACTAGCTCTCTTTGAATTCAACATATTGTATTTCAACTCTTAGTCGGTCAAAGAACACTCACCGACCGACTAGTTGTCAGACTAGTCGGTTGGCAAGTCTTCTTAGACCGACTAGTTCTATATTCCCTGAACTATCTTTATTGGCTGTGAAGCTCTTAGTCGGTCCAAGAGGAATCACCGACCGACTAGTTGAGAAACTAATCGGTCAGTGATCCTTCTTAGACCGATTAGACTGCTTCAGAAATAGATCCATTGGAGCATTAAATGCACGAATTTTCCCTCTCTCTCCTCTCTATCCTATATAATCTTGAGATGCTTCTTCATAGCATTCAAGGCTGCCATTTTTGAGTTTTAGATATCAAAGAGAAGAGCATTTCCTTCACATTCCAAGCTCACTCATTTCTTCCAAGAATCTCTCCAAACTCCTTGAGCACTAATTTCCTCAAGAGAGATTCTCATTGATTGTAAGCCTCTCAAGCCAAGAGCTTGAATCAAGGTCACCAACTCCATCCTAGGCTTCGATCGCTGTTCATCTTCTTGGAGCTAGGGTTTGGTGCCTTCTTCTCCTTCAAAATCTTCCTTGCCCTAAAACCGTAAGTTTACTCAAGGCATAGGATTTTGTTGGTAAGCATTTCATATTTCATTTACTTTGATATTGCAAGTTTTTCTCTCGGTTTGTGAGAGAAGTTTGTGATCCCGGTTTGTGGGAGTCACATTTTCATTTGTGTATGATTTGATCTTGTAGAGGTTTTTTACAAGAATTTCATAGTGCAAATTTGAGTTAGAAGATTCTAACTCAAGTAGCCGGAGGGGATCCGGGTGTTTGGGACGTAGGATCAGCGGGAACAAGTCGGGGAGACTTGGGTGGATCCGAACCCGTTACATCGTTTGTTTGCGCTTGTCGTTTATTGTTGTCAATTTTCATTTCCGCATTGTTGGTTGAGTTTGCACGATAATTAGGAATAATTACTCTTGATTATTTTAAAGTACTATTCACCCCCCCTCTAGTACTTGTGCAGTAGCTATCAGGGCATTAAAAGGGGGGGATATGGGATAGAAATAAATAAAAATAATGGGGCAATACTCAGTTTTTCTAATTTTTCTGAACTAGACCACATTGACCCGGTCCATACTCGAACCCTCCGCTTCCACTACAGACCTCCAAAAATCCATTTTTAGCTTATATTCTCTAGCAATTTTGGGTGTGGTTCACATAATAAAACAAGTATTATTAGTGGAAATATAACCTTGATTATAATATAATGGCATGATTATTAATTCTACTGCATATTGCATTAGAATTATATATATCTACTACATATCATGTACTTTTTGGCATGTATTCTGGGATAATTTTCTGCTTACTTTCATAAGCATTCGCTTAATAATTATGAAGATCCTGCGACCACTCTACTGTTAGTTATCTAACCTAACGGTATATGACGTTGCTCGTGGTCCAATAAATTATTAAGCATAAAATGTTTAAAATATATCATGTGAATATGTGATATTTGTGATATGTGATAAAATGTGATGAAAATGTCTTGAGCACAAATTTGCATGAATGGCTATATTGTGGTTTTGGATCGACCTTTTTAAGTCCCACTTTTATTTTTCCGCACTTTTATTTTATTTTTGAGATAAAATGTAGTGAGGAATATTATGTAATGTCCAAGACCGATGGCCATTTCTATGGAGGCCATCCCTGATGAAGAAGAATTTCTATGGGACCCACGTGATTTTCAAAGTTGTATTTTCTTTTTCATTTATGTAAAAAGTGATTGGATAATTTGGACGTTGGACATTATTCTTTTGTGGTGACTGGCCGATCCACGCAATTAGCCTATTCATTAATTGCATCTGCATGATATAATTTACAGTGTTATATTAATTCATGTAATTGTGCTTATAAATAATTATGTATAATGGCCCATGTCGCAATTATTTTTTTCAAAAAATTTTGAATAAACATCATTGGCAATTGGACCTGAAGTTCAAATGAAATGCCAATACACTAATTCCTCTATAAAATACAAATGAATGAATGCAAAGGGACAATGTAAAAAGTTATTTTTTACATCTTCTAGACACAAGTCTTAAAAGAAGAGCATCTTACGGTAAATAGATCCCACAAGATCTATGGTCTAGTTACAGACCAACATGGAGACCAAAAGGATGCCATATCACCGCTAAGTGATCTCACCTCATGAGGCATGATTCTTGAATCTAGTCCTGTGCAATAATTATGTGATGAAAAATATCAAGATCACGCCTGAAGTCGTGACTTGACAAAATAATTGAGAACATATAATGACATCGTACCCTTGCATTTGTCCCCCTGAGCCATGCTTCTTCTTCCACAGATGAATAATAATAATTGAAAGATTAAAACATGGGGAGATCACACCCAGTATCGGTCTCCTTAGTGAGGCTAATGATTCTTCTTCCAAAAAAATTCATAAAAATTGGACGATAGAAACTGGGGAGCTCACACCTTTGTATCTATCTCTTAAATAAGTCTAATGTTTCTTCTTTCCGAAAAAGTTATAAAAATGGAAAAGTTGAAACAAGTGGAGTACAAAAATTACAAGGAAAAACAAACGAAAAGGAAAGGGAAAATAAAGTATATCTTGATAAGAAA
This sequence comes from Scilla litardierei, assembly GCA_030789695.1. Taxonomy (NCBI): domain Eukaryota; kingdom Viridiplantae; phylum Streptophyta; class Magnoliopsida; order Asparagales; family Asparagaceae; genus Scilla; species Scilla litardierei. The sequence goes on along the minus strand of CM061142.1, from coordinate 186,355,453 downwards.
TAGCAATGGCTAACCAAGTCCAGTAAGGCCTGGCAAGACCTATATACGTCATTAATGTATAATATGCCAAAACAATTGCGAGATTTTTATAAAGCCAGTCTAAAGACAAAAACTGAAATAAATGTAGCTATGGTATACTTAGTTATTCTTCGAGCACATAAAGATTTTGAAAACAATAATTTGTTGGACCAGTTGACAAAATATAATCAGTGTACATATCACTACATGTAGTAAATTGCAATAAAATTGTACTTCTATGCACTAATATAAATCGTATGAAATGTTTTCCTTACATCCCATAATTTGATATAAAATGGTTATGTTTTGCATTTAATTAAATATTTATACTTGCCATAAGTTTGACATATTTTCACCAAGTGAACTTGTCAAACAGATAACTTTACCATCCACATGATTCCTTATGACGCATGCTATCAAAAACATCTCACCCTAATGGTAGTCCCGAAGTACTATCTTGTGATGTCTGACTTGAGGATCAAGCATTGCAAGTATGCAAACTCCTAAACAATATATGATGATACCCGGTGCTCTCAGAAAATATGGAAAAGAAAAGTTTCGAGGATATTCGTCGATACGAAATCTATAATGTAACTAACAAAATAAATAAATACCGAATATTCGTATATAACGACTCAAGAAAATTAATGGCCTGAAGACCATACTTGAGCGTTTGAATGTACCTTTGAAAGGTCCATACCATACGAAAATTTGAAGAATGGAGCACACAAATGTGCCCGAACTCGTATAAGTTTATATTTTGATACGAGTGGTTCAGACACCCACGATCAGTGATGCCACACTCCATCATATCCTAATCCCATGAAAGTAACCTCAAGAACACGAAGATTCTTCAGAAGGATGAATCTCCATTTGGAGTGAAAACCAATCTCCATTAAAATAAAATAAAATAACAAGACTTTTTCCTTGAGAGTACTATGGCCGATCGATAAAATACCTTACCGTACTTATCATTCTCTGAATAGTCATAAGTAGGCATATTATACAACCGCGGTCTAGCTTTTCTAATGCTATTTGGACAAATTATCAAAATTACAGACACAACGGATAAAACTGGTATATAAATAATAATTTGCAACTGAAATAAAATTTGAACACCCTGAAGCATGTGTTTACACCCAAAATGGGTTGGAAAAGTTGATTATAAAACGAATCCAATGGACTACACATCCATTGATTCCAATTGATAGTGACTGCATGGGGACATGCAATATTGCATGCTTTTACATAAATAAGACTCGTACCCTTCGAAAGTCAGAGCTATTCTCCGATACAACTTGCATACAAAACACCACCAAATATATCTCATTTGAGGATTTTTTGTTTCGCAGTTTACATCCCCATAGCACCACCTCAGAGAATAAGATCAGGACCTCAAAGCCGCCTTGGAATCTATATAGGGTTTAATTCACCCTAGATACCTTGCACCCAAAACAGGGGAGGCGTTAAAAGCACGTCTCGAAGACTATGCATAGATGTGTACTATGCTCAACTCGGTTGAAGCATGAAGCTCTACTAACCATTTAAAATATCAAAAATAAATCTATGATCTGAAAATTATGAAATGTGATAATGAGATCCTGAAGATCCTTCACATTCAATAAAACTGTTCAACAGTTATCAGATATATTTACTGAAAAAAGAAAATTTGTCAGATCACACATCCTTGCTACTAATACTCTAACTAGAATTGACATCTGGAAGAATGACTGCATCCACAAGCAAAAGAAGTGGTTGTTCCTCAACTTAAAATATGTAGACCACCAGGTTCCAAGGATAAAATTTCCAGAAAGAGGAAAACACATGGAGGCCTTGAGACAATACTACTACAGGACAATGAGTTATCCATTTCCTCAACCCTCCTAAAATCCCATGAAGATGAAAATCTTGGAGAAACTGGAATATAATTAAATTTTGGATGTACATGGGAGGTGTTGGACAGAAAGAACACAATTTTCGACAATATATTCACGCATTACATCGCCACTTACATCGCAAAAGCGAGGATAATTATATAATATTGATCCACACTCTATTGCTAAATGCAAACATTGAGTTTTGCCAATGTGGAACGATGCAATAAAAGCTAAGCTGGACTCGCTTATGAAATGTGAAGTATTCTGACCTGAAGTCCAGACACCAAAAGGTGTCAAAACTATGGGATTAAATGAGTATTGTATAAATATAAATACATATAAAATCGTATGCTATAAGGTACAGCCTATAGATCAAGGTTTTTCGCTGAAATTGTGAAATAAACAAGTGAGATAAGCTTGCCTCACTTTACAAATGATGCATCAAACTCCCCAGTTATAAGTTGCAAATACCTTACGATTTGGCAAAGGAAATTTTGGATATGCTACTATTAGAAGTTGTGACAGCATACCCCTATGGATATCTTGATAAAGATAAATTCCGCATTTTCTTAAATGTCTGAATAGACTTCGGAACGTCTATTATATTGAAGAAATAATAAGATAAAATATTGTGCAACCAAATGAATCCCTAGACAAAATAAGGATTCTTCCTAAAGGTTGCCTTTGTGTCTTTATAAAGAGCAAAGAACAAGATTTGAGATTATAGTTGTAAACAACTTAAATCTCATTAGATCTTCTGAAGCGAAAACTGAAATATCTGTTAAAGCCTGACTATCAAATATGATCTGAAAGACCTAGGTAAAATAAAGATAAGCAATGGCTCACAGATTTATTTTCTAAAAAGATAAAATCGTGTTATATTAGACTTCATACACCGAGAGTGTGTTGAAGAATTTACACAAGGTCTATTGTCATCTAATAAGTACACCTATGGTAGTCCGTTCACTTGATGCACATAAAGACCCCTTCCGTCAGCGAGAAGAGGGGGAGGATATTCTAGGTCCTGAAGTCCCTTATCTAAGTGCAATCAGAGCACTTCTGGCTAACTGCATGCATCCCGATATAGCAGTTTCTGTAAATGCACTAGGCAGATACAGTGCAGCGCCCACAAATCATCGATGGATCAGAGTTAAGCATCTTTTGCACTACCTCCAAGGGTCGATAAATTTGGGCTTATACTATAAAGAATTATCCTACATGCTTATGCAGATGCAGGTTACAAATCCGACACATTTAATGAGAAGTCACAAACTGGATACCTACGGTAGGACGGCCATCTACTATAGATATACAAAGCAAACTATGAAGGCAACAGCATCCTATCATTCCGAGATCCTCACCATTCCAGAAACAAACCAAGGGTGTGTTTGGGTGTGCCTAGTGGAACATCACATCCTAGTGACGACGGGATCAAAGGCTGGTGATTTGGACTTGACCATATAGTCTAAAGACCATGCCACAGGCTTACCCCAACTTTGAGGAGACCCCATCAGAGGCGAAAAGACAAAGCATACCTCTCCAGGGCTCTTTTTGGATCCAACGACTGCTTAATAATGGTGATATATGTAATTTGTACATATTTTTCAGAATGATGTAAATACGCCTAAGAGATTTGAAAATTTAAGGGCTTGCACAGATCAGGGAGAGTTAAAGGAGAATTGAACTCTTTTTCCTTAGCTTTGGTTTTTTCTCACAATGGTTTCCATAGCCAAAGATTTTAATGAGACAAATCACATTAACTCAAAATCTCGAAGTATCCACCCCTTGTGATACTCATATGATGCTCGAAATCCCAAAGTATTCATGAGCAGAGTTCACACTTATCACGGGATAAGGGGGAGTGTTATAAATACATTATCTAGTATGATTAGGAATTTATATCCTACTCAAATATTATATCCTACCATTATATGAACTCTTCCTATTCCCCTATACATAAAGGTATGGGGTGTCTCCCAGAAAATACTTCACACCAACTTATTAATTAATTCAAAGTAATAAACAAATTTCGGGCAACATTGAATATAATGAGATTGATTTTTGAATTGTCTAAGTTGTTTACCCATAAAATGTAAATGTAGTTGCCATCATTGGCCCAAGTAAACTCAATTCAATTACATCATTGGCCCAAGTAAACTCAATTCGACCTGATTTATACCTAATTTGTTAGTTGAGATTTCTCATAGACTCTCTCTCAGGATTATGAGTCTGTTGCTACAAGATTTCCACATGTATCGTGGGTTCTATTGGGGGCATATGGAATAGAATTGAGATATACTACAATAATAAAGTGGCCATTAGCTTGATGAATAGTGACGCTAATAGTTCAAAAAGAAAGGCATATTGAGATAAAATACCATTGTATTCATGATATTGTCGTGAAGGAAGAAGTCAAGGTGATGTATATGCTGACTAGTAACATGATTGACGTTCCCTTGATGAAGAGTATCCCAGCAGGGACATTCATGAAACAGGTTGATTTGACGGAACTCAAGAATATTTAAGTCAAAGAACTTTTACGAATAACGAAAGGATGCAATCAGGTATAATGGTTGTACTTTGTTTATTAACGATGAATGAAAGGTGTGATTAAATTTAGAATAGAACAATATACGACTGGAGATGATGAGAAAAAACCAACAAAGTTATCATTAGCCTCAATGGGTTTAAATACACTACATCAAGGATACAACAGTAATCTACTTGAGGAGATGTGAACCGATGTGTCTCTTGGTATGTGAACTGATGTGTCTCTTGGTATGTGAACTGATGTGTCTCTTGGGATGTCAATTGGTGTGTCTCTTGGAGACCCGTGTCTAGTGGGAAGAGGAAGAAGATGCTCTTTGATATCTGCTGAATTAAAGCTAGGTCTTATCTTCTTATATGCCCCCTCAAACTAAGCGACAGAAATGACGAACAGTTTGTCCCTTAGAAGTTCAAAGTGCACCGTAGTTAGGCTTTTTGTGAAGATGTCCGTCGGGTTATCCTCCGTGGAGATGTGTCGAACTCGAATGTTCTTGGAAGTGACTTGCTCACGGATAAAGTGGTAGTCAACGATGAAGTGCTTTGTTCTTGAGTGAAGACCGGGTTGGATGATAAGGAGATAGCCGACTTGTTATCACACCAAACTAGCGGGGTATCATGGAGTGGAATCTTCAGATCAGTCAGGAGAAGCTGCAGCCAAATGATTTCTTTTGCAGTCAGTGATAGTGAGCGATATTCAGACTCCGTGGAGCTGCGAGAGATGGAGGGCTGTTTCTTGGCACTCCAAGTGAGGGGGTTTTTGCCGAGGAAGACGCAGAAACCACTGATAGACCGGCGATCGGTTGGGTCACCAGCCCAGTCCGCATCAGAAAAGGCGACTATGGATAGTGGGCTAGGCCGAAGGAGGATGCCATGGGTCGGAGTATGATGGAGGTACCAAAGTATGCGCTTGACCGTGGTGAGATGAGACTCATGAGGGTTGTGAAGAAACTGGCAGACCTGATTAACGGCGAAGGCAATGTCCGGACGGGTCAAAATGAGATACTGAAGAGCACCAACAATGTTGCGGTAGTAGGAACCATGGAAAGAGGAATATCCGGGTAACAAAGGATGGTTTGGCCGAGACAGGGTTCGGGCCGATTTGCAGTCGGTAAGTCCCGCTCGCTGAAGGAGGTCTTTCGTGTACTTAGACTGGTGAACGAAGCTCCCATGAGAATGACGATGTATTTCTAAGCCCAAGAAGTAGGATAGGTCGCCAAGGTCTTTGAGGGAGAATTCCCGAGATAACATGGTAATAAACTGCTGGATATATGTGGAGGCGGTTCCTGTAATGAGGATGTCGTCGACGTAGAGCAGAATCACTGTAGTCTGACCGTCGGAGTGTCGGATGAAGATTGACGAGTCGGCAATGTTGGGTTGGAAGTCATGTTGACGAATGAATGTAGAAAACCGGGTGTACCACTGTCTCGGTGCTTGTTTGAGGCCATACAGTGCCTTGCAGAGCTTGCAGACATGGTGGGGTAGATTCAGATCAATAAAGCTGACTGGCTGCTCCATATAGAGATCCTCCGCAATATTTCCATGGAGAAAGGCATTGGAAACGTCTAGCTGCTTGATTGGCCAGTCGAAGTGAAGAGCGAGAGTAATCAGAAGGCGGATGGATCCATGTTTGGTCACCGGACTGAAGGTTTCAGCATAGTCGAGACCTTCCTTTTGGTGAAAGCCCTTTGCAATTAACCGGACTTTATAGCGGGCAATAGCACCCGTTGCATCTCTTTTGATCTTGTATACCTACTTGCAGCCTATGATATTGGATTTAGGAGGGGCACAACAAGCTCCCATGTCTTCTGGTGGATGAGGGCATCAAATTCAGACTTCATTGCAGTAACCGAGTGGGAATGCTTGGAGGCTTCCCTGAAAGAGAGTGGTTACTCAGATGAAAGAGCAGCATGGAGGTTAAGGAGCAGGCAACGGCGAAATGTGCCGACCATGGACCGGGTAGTCATTGGATGAGGATGATGGGTATTGGCGGGAGGAGGTGAAGTTGTAGGGGGGAAGAGGGAGTGGGAGATGGTGTTTCTGGGAGGTAGGCTTCGGGATGGGTTATCGGGGTTTGGTGACCCGTGGTATGTGGGAGGGATTTCTTGGGGACGAGAGGAGGGTAATGGATTATGCCGGGCTGTAGGGTTTTGTTGTGTGTGGGAGAGGCCGATGGAGGAGTGAAAGGTATTGAAGCCTCTGGGAAGTTACAGGGCAAAGATGGGCCGGGAGATGAGTCGAGTGGATTATCGGGGAATGGAAGTCCCAAGAGGGGATGTCCGGGGGATGGCAGAGGAGCCGGATGCGGTCGGGAGTATGGGAAGATGTGTTCGTCAAACTTGACATGCCGGGTGAGGTAGATTCGTTTGGTGTTTATCTCTATGCATTTGTAGGTATTCATGTTGTCCGCATAGCCAAAGAAGACACATGGTTGGGACCATGGCTCAAGTTTATCGCTTGCATAAGGTCTGAGACACGGGAATCAAAGGCAGTCAAATGTGCGCATCAACTTGTAATTTGGGAGCCAATGATGTAGAATCTCAAGGGGAGATTTATTTTGTAGTGTTGAAGATGGTAGCTGGTTGATAAGATACACTGCCATCTTGGCTGCATCTGGCCAATGCTGTTTTGGCATGGAAGCGGTTAGTAGTAAAGCAAGTGTTGTTTCAATTATGTGTCGGTGTTTTCTTTCTGCAATACCATTTTGTTCCGGGGTATATAGTGCCGATGTTTGATGTATGATCCCAAGGTGATGAAATAGGGATGAAAACTGATTATTGACAAACTCCCCCGCCCCACCGGCAGAACGAAATATTTTGATTTTAGTGGTGAACTGTCGTTCAACCATGGTTTGAAAGGACTGAAAAAGAGAAAACACATCAGATTTGTGATATAGAGGCTAGAACCAAGTGTAGCGAGAAAAATCATCGATGAAACTGACATAGTATTTATATCCCTTTATAGATTGAAGAGGGGCAGGGCCCCATACATCGGAATGAATTAAAGCTAGGGAGAGTTTGATCTTGATTCAGATAAAGGGAACGATAGTTTATGGCTCTTGCTCATTGAGAAATGAGAGCAAGATGTCTGAGGTGATAGCTTGATAGAAAGCTTGGAGGCGACCTTGGTGATAATGGGAGAAGCAGGATGACCAAGTCTGGTATGCCAAAGATCACCCGAGGAACAGGAGGCAAAAAGAGCAACTGGTTCAGGACGAATAGGGTAGAGCCCATTCTTGCTCGGGCCGTGGAGAATTGTTTGGCCGGTGGCGATATCCTGAACAACAAAACCAGTAGAGAAAAATTTAATGACACAGTTGTTATCTCTGGTAAATTTGTAGACAGACAGCAGATTTTTAGAGAATTTAGGAGCATGGAGGATATCAGGAAGAAGTAAAGGAGACCGCAGAGACGGGATAGAGGCGGATCCAATGTTGGCAATAGGTACAGTGGCACCCGTACCAACAGTGATCCTTTTGTTACCATTGTAGGGAGTCAGAGACTCGAGATGTCCCGCGGTAGATGCGATGTGGTCAGTTGCTCCTGTGTCAAGAATCCAGTTGACCTCCTCAGATGGAGTGCTTTGAGAGACATTTTCTTCTGGCGTGTGGACGTACTCATGGATCCAGAAGCAGTCAAGAATGTGATGATTCAATTTACCACACACTTGACAAGGAATGGGACGACCCGCCGAGTCAGTAGGAATCCGGCACCTCTGTCGTCCGGGTTGTGCGGAAGATCTTCCCGGGTTAAGTTGAAACGGGGCACGGGCATGACCAAGTTGAGATGCTCCACGTCCTGGGAAGCTAGGCCTACGACCGCCGCGATAACCTGGGACCTGGCCCAGGTTAGAGCGTGTTTGACTAACGCGGTAGTCCCGGCGTCCTATGTTGGTGAAGAGTGTCATTGTATTGTCTGGGACGACAGATATGCCGAGAGTTGTCGGTGTTGCAGGAGATGGCACGTGACGTTAAAGCTACATGTTGGCTTCTTTGGCAATAAGGTTGTTCCAAAGCTCTTCTACTCTGTATGGAACCCCGCGGTTGCGGGCCATAACACAGAAAGAGTAGTAAGTTGAGGGAAGACCGTGGAGCATCTGTCAGATAACTTGTCGGGTTGTGATAGTGTCGGGTCCGGCTGTCTGAAGTTAATCGTAGATGGCCTTTGTGTGATCAAGATAGGCGGTCATGGACTCATCTTTCATGGTGAGTTGTTGAGTTTGTCTTGGAGGAGTTCGATGTGGCCTTCGGAGAGAAGGCGTAACGAGTCTCTAGCTTTGTCCAGAGAAGACGCGAGATGTGACTCCTAGGATGATGCGAGGGCAAAGGTGGTGAGAGTGGTTTGAATACATATGCAGAGGTGTTGATCAGTGATCAACCATTCTTGAAACTTTGGATTTGGGATGAGTGGTAAGGGTGCGTCTTTGGTGGAACTTGGATCTGGTATGGTGGATGATGGGGAAGATAGTGTTCCGTCAATATACCCAAGGAAGGCATGAGCGTTGAGAACGCCGATGACTTGTGACTTCCAAAGGATGTAGTTGGTGGAGTCGAGGCGGGTGGTGATGAGGATCGGAAATTTGGAGATGAGGAATTTGAGGTTTGGAGGAATTGGTTCCATTGGAAACCGACGAAGAGGATTTCCGATTAGGCAGGAAGCTCTGATACCATGATGAAATTTAGAATTACGATTGGAGATGATGAGAAGAAACCAGCAAAGTTATCATTAGCCTCAATGGGTTTAAATACACTACATCAAGGATACAAGAGTAATCTACTTGAGGAGATGTGGACCGGTAAGTCTCTTGGTATGTGAACCAGTGTGTCTCTTGGGATGTCAATTGGTGTGTCTCTTGAAGACCCGTGTCTAGTGAGAAGAGGAAGAAGATACTCTTTGATATATGCTGAATTAAAGCTAGGTCTTATCTTCTTATAAGGTGTACATATCCCACGGACAGTGTGTGAGTAATATGAAATTAGTGCCATATCTCATCAATAGTGAGAATGTGATCATACAAAATTTTGTTATTTCTGCCTAGTGAGAGAAACAAGTCTAGTGGCCCACAATGGCCGGATAAAACTCAACCCGACACAATTTATAAATGACCAGTTAGTTGAGATTTCTCAAAGATTTTCTCTCGTGATCTTGGTTGTTACGAGGATGTCTCTCTTATCGTAGCTTCTGTTGAGGAATATCTAGACGGTTCTTTAGGGGGCACATGGACCATAAATAACAAGAATATTTCACGTCCTCTGATATCAACAAATACAATCAATTCACGAAACCTCAAAATAAAATCAATGTATAAATTTCTCTTGGTCTCACTCATATTAGCTTTGTACAGTTCAATGTTGGATACAAGGCAATTCAGACCCACACCCAACCCAATTGCAGCCACAACCTTTGCATCCCACTTGCACAATTTCTCACCACTCAAAGCCTGCAACAAGCAAGATGGATAGACCACTGGTGCAACACCCCCGACCCCTCGGATAAGCATATTCAACAATGGAGATCAGTACAGCCACGGCCATGGCTACCCATGCCCGACTCGTGCCGCCACCGGGCACCGGCACGGCCTCCTCCAGATTCCCGTACTCCTCAGCCCCCATCCAATGTATGAACAGGAGGGCATCCACATCTGCACGGTCTCCGTGTTCGCCTGTCGCAGCGCGAGCCCAGAGGGCTACATGGCTCCCTGGACTTGATCCCCCTCGCCATTTGGATGGAAGGTAGGCTGCATTATTTCTGTATCAGAGTTTCTATGTCCTCCTCCTTGGTCAACCATGATTCTAACTTACATGATATCTAGCCTGCCTGGCGACTATGGATTCGATCCTTTGGGGCTCGGCGAGGATCCCAAGAGCCTCAGATGGTATGTCCAGGCTGAGCTGGTGCACTGCCGCTTTGCGATGGCTGGAGTTGCCGGCATACTGTTCACAGACGTAAGGTCTCCAAAGTTGGACTCTGCAAGCTCATAAACATTTTTGTTTCGTTGCTGAAGCAGTGCTGATCCTGGGAATTTCTATGGCTCGTGCAGTTACTCCGCGTTGCAGGGATCAGCAAACTGCCGGTATGGTATGAAGCAGGTGCTGTAAAGTTCGACTTCGCCAGCACAGGGTCACTCCTCATCGTTCAGCTGCTTTTGATGGGGTAAGATAAGAACTCCTTGCTTGCTACCCAACTCCAAAATGATCTGGGCCTCCTGGTTCAATCTGTTTCCGTTAGTGTGACAGATTTGCAGAGACCAAAAGATACATGGATTTCATCAGCCCTGGGTCTCAAGCCAAGGGGGGCACTTTCTTTGGCCTGGAAGATGCACTGGAAGGCCTAGAACCAGGGTAGCGTTATACTCTCATCCTTCATAGCCTCTTCAACTTCTTTCATCGATTCATGACGTTTTCTGTTTACTTACAGCTATCCGGGTGGACCGCTACTCAATCCCCTAGGGCTGGCCAAGGATATCCGCAATGCCAGTGAACTGAAGCTCAAGGAGATCAAGAATGGTGAGATGAGCGAACCCTCTGAATTATCGTATTGTCTGTACTAAATCGAGGTGTTGCTACGATTGCAGGGAGGCTTGCTATGGTGGCCATGCTCGGCTTCTTTGTGCAGGCAAATCTCACCCACGCCGGCCCTATTGACAACCTCGTAGCGCATCTTTCAAGCCCGTGGAATCGAACCGTAATTCAGACCCTCCTCGGTTCGACTTCCTGAGAACAGATTCTTATGTGTTTCTTCTGTATTCGTTCTTGTGCTACCACTCCATGATGCAGAGAGACGGAGCACCAAGCCAAACTTTTAGAATGTGATGTAACATTGTTCACTATTAATACATCGAGCTGTCTGGCGATTTCTCCAGAAAAAAGTGCATGTGTTCGTAGTGAAGCATCAACATATCTGAAATTTGCAGGCTAAAGATTATCTGAGCGAATCGGGAAAAGAAATAAGATGACCAGCGAGACAGCAATACGAACCAAAGAAGGCAAGCTACATCGTGCAGTTCGAACTACTCCTGTTGTTGCATACGATAACATCAGCACTTTCAACAACTATAATAGCAGCACAGCTTTGGACTAAAAAGTTGCTGCAGACAAACCACACCGAGTGATCTTATCATGACCATGAAAATAGCTTTGAATGAACCAACTTGTGGCAGCTCTGGTACAACATGAACGACACGCCAAAGAAATAGACAGAGAAGTGCGAATTGAACAAACAAATCCCTATTTGATTCCGTCCACTATGTTTTTGGAACCCCGCCTTGAATCCATACAGCTATTGCTACATCCTCCCTGAAAAGCAAAAGAATAATAATTATAGTAATAGAAACACATCATCAAAGAAAATGTCCTCTTACATCAAAACAAAAACCATCATCTAGAGTGAAGCTCGTGATCTCGAATCATCAATCCCTCGATCCCCGTCCCTCAGCCTAAAGAAATGTAAGGCTCAGTGGTTGTAATCCATCCGACGAGTGTAATACTCTCCCTCGTGTATACCATCTCCATAACCGCAGTTCTGTTAAATAACCGATCCAACCTCAAAAATATGCATCCCACAGTTTTATTAGATAACTGATCCAACCTTAAAAATATGCCTCGTATGTGCATAATGCCGTCACTGCTAGTAAAGAAAGCCAGATTGTCCCAACAATGGCTATGCCAATGTCTCCTTAGCATGTGGTCGGAGGTCCACTAGCTGGGGGCTTTGCCACGTATATCTGTTTCATCTTGGATGGTGCAAAACCCTTGTCTGAGGGTTGGCCTTTACCATGATATCCCATCCTGCGGTGCCACTCACCTGCTGACGTGGTTTTTTGAGAAGTCCCTCGCTGATCTACATGTCCAATTGGATGAAGATAATGTTGCTGGTTTGAGGAAGCTGAGTGTTGCAGGGATACCTGAGTCTTCAATGAAGAAGCTGCATTCTGGCCACCATTGCAGCCTACAGTTTCACCAGCAGCATTCGCCGCCTTTCCTGGTAAGTTCTTCAAACTGGTTGAGCTTTTGCTATTGCTTGTGTTGGAAGGGTTGTAAGAAGGCTTAACAGACTGAACATTGGTGATGCTTACGCTTGCAGGATCAACCAGACGGCCTTCGCCAGGGATCTGACGTGCACTATCACTTGGAACAGAGAAACTCCTACGTCCATCACGTGTTGGAGAAGAACGAGGATCATTGAATCGGTCCTTTATAGCTGAGGTCTCCCCAGGAACGCTGCCATTAAACTGAGAAGGCATCCCACCTTCTACCTGCTGAGGCAGCTGCTGCTGCTGCTGCTGCTGCTGCTGTGGTGGCATGGTTTGTGGAACAGATTGGATTGGCGGAGCCAGCACATGAGACCATCGGGCTTGATATGGTATCTCAGGAGATGACTGAAATTAGGCATTGTTTCAAAGTTGCATCAACATTTTGATCAAAATAACACCATATAATTTTAAAACATATAATGGATAGGGAGGTGTGTAAGAAACATAACAAAAAATATGATTAACAGGTTTTGAGAAGAAACCTAGTAGATAACAGAAAGATGCAAAATGTTGTCCTTACTGTTTCGTCCTTACTGCTAACCAGTTGGCATGTCCTTTCATTTCTGCACTAGTCATAAATTCATGCTCTCAGTTGGACGGTTGTGAATCTAATACACAAGTAAAAGCCTTGAGGACATGAGCTTTAGTAAAATAAACTTCTAATCATGACCGGAAAAGGAGGAGACAATGGGCAAGGTGACACTCCTTGGTGGTTTTTTTATTTATATGTTTAAAAAATACATAATTTTTTTTTGAAAAATTCTAGAAAAGCTTATATTTCTGTCCCCTCCTCCAGTCCTCTTCTTCTATTTCTGTCACTTGCTGATCTGCTACAGACTAGCATGTGTCGGTGGCAGCAGAAGCGGAGGATGAAAGAAGTGAGGAGAAGAAGAAGAGGATGATGAAATGACGGGAAAGAAGGAAAAAAATATGTGAGAGAGAGAGGAGGAGGAGAAGAAGCCAGCTGTGTCAGCTGGCCATGGTGGTGGCGGCTGGCCGTTTGCCATGGGGGCTACAACGGCTGCGGCAGCATATGAAGGAAAAGAGAAGGAGTGTAAGGAAAAGAAAAGGACAAAGAAGACTAAAAAGAAGCGGATGAGAATTTATTACCTCATGCTTGTGAAGAGGATGAGAATTTCTCGAGTCTTGGCTCATAATTTGTGAGTGAATGAACATTTGATAAGAATGGAGGGATTTATGGTTTTTGTTTTTCAGAGACTTTTCTTTATTTTCCCCTAGTTTTAGAGTTTTAAACGGTTGGGAATGGGGGGTGCAACAACACCAATGGCAAACTTGTAATTTTGGGCCTATGGGCATTTTTTAATTATGGTCAAATTGGTCCTTTATATAGTGAGGGAGGGGTTAGGGCTAATCTCTTAGGTGCAAATTAAATGAAGAATATTGAGTAAAGAGGAGAATAGGATTAGAGTAGCTATATCTGGAAGATTTAGGCCTTTAAGATTAAGAGAGCGGTTTCCTCTCGAATTGGAACCAACTTATCCTTATATTCATGTATTATCTATAAAAATCCTCTTTTTATTCTCCCAACCCCAAATTTTTCCTATCGAATTGGTATCAAAACGTCGATCCTCATGGCGGAAGCAAGACAGATCGAAACTTTGGAGGAGAAGCTCGATGCCGAGATCGAGTGGCTCAGGAGACCGATGGAGAAGTTTTCTACAATGGATGAGATAATGTTAGTGATGGGGAAGAAAATCTCAAATCAAATGAAGGTGTTTATGGAAATCTTCATTAAAAATGGAGTAGATGAATAGAAGCCCAGGATCTAAAGAGATGATCTCATTAAATCCAGATACGAAGGAAGATGAAGATCCTAACAAAGATCGGAGGCGAAAGGAACAAACTTTAGACAATGAGAAGGGAAAAGTCATCATCTTTGAGGGCGATCTATCACCGGAGGATGCAAGCAACAAGAGTGGGAGCAACACCCCCCTCCACAGCCATAGGATGGGCATCCGACACCAACAAGGTCAGCAGAAGGGCTGTCGGCCCCCAAAACCCTAATTGAGGGGACTACGGCCCCGATTCTCAGGTCGCAGGGCCCAAGCGAGTGCCTGGGGGCCACGCGAGCCCCAAGCGAATGCTTGGGGACCGCGGGCCGTTGGCTTACAGTGCATCCTCGGGGGAACTGGCCTCAACGCATCCTCAGGAGCCTCACTGGGCCCATGTGCCATCGCAGAAGCCCTCGGGCCCCCTTTCCGACCGACGACAAGGCCGCTGGCCCCTGGTGACATTCCGAGGGTAGCCCCTTCCTTGACGCTCATCAGTCCCTTTGTGCTTACAAGGGATTTCCGGAGTTCGACGCCCAGCACGGGGAGTCAGTGATCGCTTCAGTTGTTACGGTGATCGTGATGTTGATCCTTGGGGCTTGGACGATGATGGCAGAGATACCGATTGGGGTGGAGGCTAGGGAACGATGGTGCCAGACAAATTCCCCATGGTGAAGCAGGAGGCGGCCCATGGGGTGATGTAAGAGCTTCGTAAAATACCTATCAGCAGTTTCACTTTGGTCAGCTGAGGGAAAGAGAAAGACATGGTGTTTGGCCCCGAAAGCAGAGTCCATAAGCTAAAACTGTCAATTTTCACGGGGGAAGATCAGTATGGATGGGTTTACCATATAAAGAGATACCTCGCGGCAAATCGCTTGACTACGTAGAAACTAAGGGCAGCCGACGTCTGCTTAGAAGGAAAGGCGGTGTCCTGTTACATGTGGATGGAACAGTGGAAGCGAATGCAATCATGGAAAGAGTTTAAGTACTGCTTGTTGGACCGAATCTGTGACACCCAGGACGAAGATTTACACGAGCAGCTAGGGTGAACAAAAAATACCTAACAATCGAACCGAACTACATGCGAAACCGAACCGAACCTATTGAAAACAGTCGGTTCGGTTCGGTTTTGAGAGGTAAATCATCGGTTTCGATTCGATTTTCGGTCTGGTTCAATCAACCGAACCGAAAATATGCATGGCTTTAGAGGATTAGTCGACTAGTTCACATGCACTAGTCGACTAGTGTGGATAAGCTTTTACAATGTTTGCTTTCTGAGATGCCAAAAAGAATATGTTTTAGTTGATTACTTGATAATATTTCACTTGCCAAAGTACATGTGGTGTTGGAATTGAAAATTAAATTATTATAATATATCACTAGGGGTGACTTAATTACCAAGGATGCCTTTTATGTTCACTGGCAATGTTTGGAAATCAGTCACTCGACCACCTAGGTTGGTCTGTTAACTGCTAATTGAACTTATTTGGAACTATAATTGATTTGGGCAGCTTATTATTGCTAAGCATGCAGATTAGGTATTTAAAACTTTACAATAAAGGTTTATTTAATAACTGATAGTGATGTGGGTAGGCTTGACGGAATTAGTAAACTAGTACTTAAGCACTTTACAATAAAACGTGACGGAATTAGTAAACTAGTCAAACAGTACCGAACGTTTTCGGTTTAGTTTCGGTCCAACACGTGCTCGGTGGTTCGGTTTCAATTTTGAAAATTTGGCCCAAAACCGAACCGATCGATGCTCACCCATACGAGCAGCTCCTGGCCTTCCAGCAAGAGGGCACAGTTCGAGACTACAGGGAGAGATTTGAGGCGCTTGCGAGCTAGGTGAGGGGATCCCTGGGTCGACATTGGAGAAAAGCTTCATAAAACGGTTCAAGTCTGACATCTGAGCTGAGCTCCGCTTACAGAAGCCAAGAAGATTGATGGAGATGATGGAACTGGCCCAGTTGGTTAAGGATAGGCTTAACGCAGAACGGCAGGCCAAGAGAGCGAATAGCGAGGCCACATTCCGCACTTATATTACCGAGAAGACCTAGAAGCCCCAGCAACGATGGGCCAGACAGTACATGAGAAGAGCAGCGAGCCTCCAACTGACGGTAAATACAAGCATCTCACACAGAAAGAAATACTGAGCATGCACGCTAAGGGGTTATGCTACAGATGTGACGAGAGGTTCGAGCCAATACATCATTACCGAGATGGTGCGCTGCGGTTACTGATCTCAAAGACGACGACGACGCAGCCGCTAGAGAGGAAGAGTTGGGAGGAGACAAGCACTCCCATTTGGAGTAGCGAGTCCACAGATTGCATGCACCACCTTGAAGACAAGGTGGTTCTTCGTGTGCGAAGTAGTGTTGGGAATGAGAGGTGCAACCACACTAGTGGCAAACTTGCAATTTTGGACCTTATGGGTATTTTTGTAATTATATACAAATTAGTCCCTTATACAGTGAGGGAGGGGTTAAGGATATCATATCCTTTGTGATTTTGTAATTATAAACAAACACCCCCGACCCAAAAAAAAACTAAAAAAACCCCAAAAGAAATAAAGAAAATAAACCTATACCTTAAAATCCAGTCAACATATTGTTCATCATCTCCAAATGCCAACAGTCCATCTTCCAAAAACATTCCCTTCCATTTCCTTCCCTCCATCTTTCAATTGGGCACGGGTTTGAGTTTGGGAAATGACAGTACTTCTAGCATGACTGAAGCAATAATACAAACTAATTTTCTGAAGAAAAAAAATTAACCTCAAGAAAGTTTGATCCCTTAATTAAATGCATCATAAAAGAAAATCGCATGATGGTGATGCACATGAATCCAAGAAGACAGATTTGTTGAACCCACTTCTGATGGTATCACAGTAGCACCGAAACATAATATTGATGAGTATCGGAAAGCTCTATCAGAAGTAGTTTTGGCCATTCCGGATTGGACTTGCTACAGTAATGGCATTGAAAGTTTTAGAAACACAAAACAATTAATTTGATTAAAACATTTAATTAATCAAGAGCAAGATGAGAAATTTTTTCACATGAAATGACATTAAGCCGAAATCTTGACAACCGTTTCTATACAATGCTGTTGCTACGTACACTTTTCTGAGTCACATGAATATAATGTCCTAAGTAAAACAAGAAAATCATGATGTTCTCAAACGATTATGACGTTCAAGTTGGCTTGATTATTCTAACATTTTAATTTTGAATTTTTCAAAGATTTTCAACCCACAGATATGAAGTTCAAGTTTATCTGAATATTCTAAGAGTTTATTAATAATTTTTAAATAATCTTCAAATGCAAACTACTAGTGTAAAAACTCACCAAAGTAATCCGTTTACATGATAAATTATATAAAATTCTATAAAATATTAAAATCATGTGGTATGCTATTATTGAAAGGCCAATAAGCGAAATATTAGCTTTTAGAATGTGGAGTAATTATTCAGTTATTAGTATTCCAAAGTTAATAGAAAAAATTAAATATTGTGTACCCATTATAACATAAATTAATCGAATGGATTAAGCTACTTTAGTAAAATTATAGAAAGCTATAGTTCAAAATCAATTAGACTGGATATTCTAAAATATACAAATATTACTATATTTATGCAAATTTATAGATTCAGAATTAAGATTTTGTAATTTATTCGTAGCATTTATGACTATTACTATAATTTAATTTTCTTTGGCTTCTAAAGGTCAAGGTTTTAAATACCAGATATAATGATCGTATTAGATGGGCTAATTTTCATATCGAATAGCGGATATCGAGAGATATATGGGGGAGTAGTTTTAACATCTTTATATGTTCATATTTAATTATATCATGAAAATATCATCAATATAATTAAGGTCATGACAATATATTAAAATAATCATTAATATATTACGTAAAGTAATAAAAAAATAAGAATTAATGACTTTAATGGTGATGGTACTTAGCTCATAATTGTATCTAATCAATCAATCTTTTACTTACGTGCTATTCAATGAATGCCAAAAAAAATTAGCTTGACTTGCAAAAAAGACAAAAGATCAAGAACATGTCAATATTAAATAAGAAAATTCAATCATTAACATAAGCTGAGCTTTAGTTAAATATTCTTTTAAAGTCACTATAAGTGAACATTCTTATAAATTAAACATTTTTTCAAATTATAATAATATGTATTAAACATTTTTTCAAATTATAATAATATGTTAGTAGTATATCTGTTAAAATATTGTAACAATTGTGAGTTTGTAATAATAAAATTACAACTTAATTAAAAAACATATCAGCCCGATGTATCGGCCGATATCACCCCGTTATCGGCCTAATATATCAGCCGATACATCTGATATTGACCAATATCAGGTCAGTTTTTAAAACCCGATAAATTAAACCATATCATATCGTTTGAAACCTAATACCAATATATCGACCGATATATCGACCGTATCAGCTGATATGTAAATCAATGGTACAAGTTGACTTAATTTGATATAATCAAACATAGTACCTATAGTTTTGTAGTTCTAAGACAATTGTTTATTTCTGTTTTGGTGAAATGCAGATTACTTATTAAATTTTATTAAGAATTGTATGTTTATTTCAATCATTTGTTTTCCGAAATATAAATTAAAATACTGGGCAAACTTTACTGTGGATTAGTTGATAAAACAGTTACATGAAAAGGTACCCAATGAAGTTAATCTTAAGTCGGCCCATGATCCAAACCTACAGCGGTCGGAATCCATCCGTGCATAGATCGAACTGCTTTAGTTTGAAGCATGGTTACTACATGTAACACACTTATCCATCCGTGCATAGATCGAACTGCTTTAGTTTGAAGCATGGTTACTACATGTAACACACTTATACAGATAAATATACACATACATGCATACATAAAGATCACGCTACACTTAGAAGGATCAAAAATTCATACAAACACCGAAGAGAATACAATTGAAAATTGTTGATGTTTGTCACCACTTTTTGCATCGGTAAAATGCATCAAACTCGCTTGAATTTTTGTTTATATGTAGTTTTGATGTGTCAAAAACATACCTCTTGAGATATATTTTTTTGAAAGGTAAGTGTGTATGGTATATATGAATAGACAAAAGTACAAGCCCCGCCAAGGCGGCCACAAGGGGTTACATAAATGGTAGAGGCTGGGAAGCAGTCACCAAATACAAGTAACACCAAGAAGGCAGCCCAGACAACAACAAAACAAGGCCAACACAATAAAGCCTCAACTCAGCCCCGAATTATTAAGTACATGGACGTCAACAGGATCCTTCTCTTCCAAAAGAATGGGAGAGAAGAGCGCGGCAATATCAATGGAAATCTTTGCCACCAAGAACGACCTGGGGAGAGGCCGAGAGTGAAAGACTTGGTTGTTTCACTCCTTTCAGATGTGCAACACCACGTCAAAGAAGACGAGCATAGAGAGTCGCCCCCACAAGCGTAGTGTTCCCTCTTTCCTCTAAACCTACGGCGCATGAGGTGGGCGTCCACGGGATGGGATTTGGAGCAAGAGGGATTCAACTAGCAAGTGGTCCAAACAAAGTCAATTTACTCACAAAGAAAGTAGAGATACTCACAAAGAAAGTAGAGATGACGGGTCGTCTCCTGGTGAGCATTGCAAAGGACACAGGTGGAAGATGACAAGATGCCCCTGCGGGCCAGAAGGAAAGAGTGATCGCATACTTCGGAGTATGGTCGAAGAACCAAACCAGGGAGTAGAGACAATACAAAAGAAGAAACCCGGACAGAATCACAAGCCGAGCAAAGGGTGCACCGAGAGGAGGAATTCCAATCCCAGAAGTCAATAGCATCATCTAAGGAGGCTGCTCCAAAATGATTAGAGAAGGAAAGACGGATGTCAAAAAGATCCCAACCACGGCCATTCCAATCAGAGACCCGCCAATACACCTGAGCGACATGAGGGGCACGTCCTCGCAATAGATCCGCAGGGGAGCCAAGGGTCAAACCAAAAGGAGGTGTCTCGAACATTGCTGACCCGGCGATGAAGGACAGGAAATTTTAGAGAAATATGGAGTATGGAGGTGTGTTGACAGCACATGAACCTGTGCCAGCATTTTCACCGTCAAAAAACATTTTTTTAATTTTTTTCAATCTGTTCTACAACTTGTTGACTACCTCCCTACCAATTTTCAAGTGAATCCAACACTTTTTGATCCTTAATCCATGCATTTCAAAAACACTACTCAAGTTCTGAAGTTGTCGGTGCAATCTTTTCGAAATGCATAGGTGGATGCTCAAAAAGTGTTGGACTCACTTGAAAATTGGTGTGAAAGTAGCCAACAAGTTGTAGAACACATTGCAAAAAAAATTCAAAAAAATACTTTTTGACGGTCAAAGTGCTGACAGCACAGAAAAAACAGAGCATGTGCTGTCAGCACACCTCCATATATTTTTTTTGAAAGGTAAGTGAGTGTATATTCATGTAAAGGGGAATGTACAAGTAACCACAGCGGACCAAGCAGCAACAAGCGGAACAGTACTGGGAGAGGCAAAAGCAGTCGCCAGTCACGTGTACAACCAAGAGCAAGCCTCGTCAGCAAAAGGAAAACTATAAGCTACACACCGAACTGCGGTCAGACCAACCCCCAATTCCCAAAAAATGGAACTAGACTCAAAATCATCATCCACAAGGGGTGGCGTCGCAGCAGCAATGTCCAAAGAGATCCTGGCAAGGAGGGACACTCTCGGTAGCAACTGCGAATGGAAAATACGACAATTACGCTCCTTACAGATATGCCAGACAATAGTAGAGAGAGCCAACAAGGAAAGCCGGCCCACAGCAGAAAGCTTCCTCTGGCTCCAAACCGACGCCGAATGTGTGCATCGACATGCAAGGACTTGGAGCAAGAGGGAAGGCCCAGCTTAAGCCGACAAGACTCCCACACAAAGGAGTTATACTCACACCGGAAAAAAAGGAACATGGCGATCTCCGGGTGGGAGCTGCACAGCACACAGAGAGACTGATCAATGATAACATGATGCGCCAGCTGATGAGAAGTGGGAAGGCGGTCCGAGAGCGCCCGGAGAAGAGTGATAGCTACTTGGGCACGTGGCCCGGGTACCAGAAAATGGACAGAAGACGGAAAGGGTGGAGAGACGGTGAGTCGAGGCGCATGCAGACCTAAGGAAGCAACCCCCATCAGGAATCCACTCCCAAAAATCCGGGCCATCACCCAAGGCAACAGACGCAAAGTGGGAAGTGAGGTGACTAACACAGCGGGGATCCTCCAAACTCCATCATCCCAAAAGTCCGCAACACGGGCATACCTAGTAGCAAGGGGGGACACATATGCTGGTGAGGGGGCCACAAGGAAGCCAAGGGGTAAGCCAAAAGGATGAGAAATGCCCATCGCCAACCACCCGACGAAGGCAACTAGCAGAAGCATCACAGGCTCGAAGAATATGCTTTCAAGATCCAGAGTCCAAGACCACAAGGTCACACTGAAAGAAGTGGGGTGTGCTTCAAGTAAGCACCCCTCATGTAAACGGCCCAAGGGGACGGAGAGTGGAGAAGCCGCCACATAAGCCTGATCGCAGCCGCCACACCAACCCCTTGAAGGCACCGAAGACCAATACACCCCACTCCAAGGCCTACACATATCTCCCACTTCTAAATGTGGAGCTTGGACCCCAAAATAAAATCTCTGCACATACGGTCGATGAGAGACAAAACACTGGTGGGAATGCAGAAGGACTGGATCCAGTAGGAAACATAGCCACGAATGACCATACGCACCAACTCAATACGTCCCGACACCGAAAGGAACTTGGAAGACCACCCGAAAGCTTTGCACTTATCCACAAGGCTAGAATAAAGTTTTGCTGCCGAGTTAGAGGGGAGAGGTAGGCCAAGATACTTGACAGGAGGGACGGCAGTAGGAATGCCCAGAAGAGATGAGAGCTCATCACCAGACTTACACCCCTTACAGGGAAGGAGTTTGCTCTTCCCCTTGTTGACATCCAAACCGGTAAATAGGTGAAAAGTAGCCAACAGATGGTTGAGAGCACTAAGGGAGTCCGCATCAGCCTTGCAGAAAACAAGTATATCATCGGCAAAAAGGTTGTGGAAGGGAATACCCTGGACACCACACCTGGGGAACAGATTGCTCTGGAATGAGAGGTGATATCCATAAGGATGGTGAAGAACTCCATAACAATAACGAAGAGGAAAAGGGAGATGTGATCACCCTGCCAAATGCCCCGATTACCACCATAAAAACCAGCAGGGGATCCATTCACAAGCCCCAAGAAGGAAGGGGAGGAGACACTCCTGAATCCAGTGGATGAAGATGGGGGAAGCCCAAGCGATGCAAGAAGAAATAGATAAACTCATGGTTGATACTTCAAAAGCCCTTCTCGAGTCAAGCTGGATGCAAGCACGAGCCCCCAACGATGCAGAGTAGTCCCGAATAATCTCATGGGCACGTAGAGTGGAGTCAGAGATCAACCTACTCTTAATGAAGGCCGACTGGTTCCAAGAAATAAGCTCAGAGATAGCAGGAGCCAGACGGCGACTGAGGACCTTGGAAATAACCTTATAGATCACATTGCATCAAGAGATGGGACGGTAGTCAGAAAGGGAGGTAGCCTCGGTAGACTTAGTCACAAGAGTGAGGAAAGTATGATTCGTCTACTGGAGCAAAGAGCTAGAGGAGAAGGAACACACAGTAGCAAGAACTCGCCCCCACAGTCCCCCAGAGCTCCTGGAAGGAGGAGGGAGGGAAACCATCAGGGTCAGTGGACTTATCCTTATCCAAGGAGAAGATGGCATCCCTACTCTTACCATCAGAGGCACTCCATACCCATCCAAGCACCAGCCTCAGGAGTCAACACCCGCTTAGGCACCACATTAGGAAACACAGTCTAATACGACTCCTGGCGGAAGAGGGCAGTGAAAAAACCCACGGCCTTAGCATGGAGGGAAGCAAGCTTAGTGGTTGAATCACCATCCGGCCCAACTAAGTGCAGAAGACTATTCTGGGAGGCCCTCTCCTTCATGGCCGCATAAAAGAACTTGGAATTACGATCCCCCTGTGAAAGCCAAATCTGACGACTCTTCTGCCTAGCTTGGCTCTCCTCCAAGTCCATGTAAGAAGTATGATCAACATTAAGGGCATTCTCCTTATGAATCAAATCAAGACACTGAGCAAATCCAAGGGTCCCACGAACTGCAGCAATCTCATCTCTAGGGACAGCACACCCCCATATTCCTCGTATATATAAAGGTTAGTGAGTATTTCATAAATGAGAAAGAACAACTGTACAGAGACCATGGCGGGACAAAGCACAAGACGAGACGGCTTGGGATAGGCTGGGAAGCGGTCACCGAGCACAAGAGTCGCTATGTGAAGAGCCCCGACACAAAAGAGACGGCCAAAATAGGCCTCAAAAAATAAACCTGGTAACAACCAGCAAGACATGCAGGTCCACGAGATTCCACAATAGAGGGGAGGACACAGACCCCGACCTCAAAATATGCCAAAGCACAACAATGACAGAAGATCGAACGCCAACGGGGAGAAGCCGAGCCAACCGAGGCTCACCGATGGCGTCTAGAACTTCTTCGGGTAAGGGCCAACTTCGCCTCAGCCATCTTCCTCTCATACTCAGAAATCCACGCCGGACGGGGAGTAGGAGCAGCCGAAAGGGGGCCACAAAAGTAAGTGCAACGACCGGCAAAGAGCACAAACACTGAGAACCAGGCACAGGCACCAGGGAACCAGATGACAGGTGGCAAGACGGTAGACCTGGTAACCCCCCACCAGCCACAGTCACAGAAGGCAGAGGTGGCCAATCAGCAGCAACAAGACCCACAGCCCCCCCCCCCCCCCCGAATCCTCGACAACAATCTCTTTGTCGACGTCGGGCATTTCTCCCAAGTCATCAAATCCAAGGGCCGGCGAGGGCAACCCACCGCCAAACGCAGTAACACGGGACTCAACTGCCCTTATAGAAGAAAAATCATCTGGCAACGAGGGGTCAACGCCAGGATCCCCGCAGGAGGACGCCATCAGAGCTCTTGTGTGGGCCTTGTGCGGATGCAGGTTTACTTGTGGCTTTAGGCCATGTCTGCTTTTCTTGGGGGGAGGGTTTTTCTTTTGGGGTCCCCCCTAAGCTGTTATGTTGTTTGTTGGCTGGCGTATGTGCCTTGCCTTGCTTCTGGGGTCTCTCCGTGTCTGCCTGATTACTAGTGCCTGGTGATTGCTCCCTGCCCTCTCCCTTGTTTGCAATCATGAAAGGCGGGTGAGATGTTCACGTACTTTTACTTTTCATATATATATATATATGAGAAAAATTGGAACAGCTATAAAAGGAGGAAAATTTCATCCTTGATAAATGATACACACCCATCATTTCTTAAATTTTTTTAGGACTTTTCATATATATATATATGAGAAAAATTGGAACAGCTATAAAAGGAGGAAAATTTCATCCTTGATAAATGATACACACCCATCATTTCTTAAATTTTTTTAGGAATTGTAGTACACATGATAGATGATCACCATGCCAAAGTCAAGTGAATCCAATGTTATTTGACCCTCAATCTAACTTTTACAAATTCAACGGTTTTATAACAAAAGAACTTTTTGCAATGAGTGGATCGAGTGTCAAATACCCCTACGCTTCACCTATATTTGGGACTTTAGAATGTGTACAACTTTAAAAAATTGAAAAAATGGATAAGGGGGAGCTATGAGCAAGCCAATGAAAAAATTCCTCCTTGGCTAGCTAACCCCCATTTTGCTCTATATACAAGGAATATAGGTATCATCTACTCCAAAAGGAAACCCTTATATACTGTCATCAAAAACTCTGGTCCATTTTTGGATAACTGCGCCATTCATTTTGATGTCCATATTCTAAAATCCCGATCACCATCAAATATTTAGTAAACTCTGGTGTTTTGCTCATTCATCTAATCGTCACAAATTTAAATAGTTCACAATAATAATAAAAATTTACAATAGATAGATGAATGAGCAGAAGATATTGAGATATTAGGTTCACTAGATGGTTGGTGTACTATGCTTTTAGAATATAAAGATCAAAATAAACGATGTCGATCATCCAAAAATAATGGAGTTAATGATAGCATAAGAGGATTTTCGTCAAATGGTAGCTAATACTATATGTATATGTATACATGTGTATTGGACTACAAAATTTCCATTTATTTTTTGAATAAAAACTTGATACTCCAAATAAAAATTTATGAAACCAACTCAAAAAGTCAATCCATTAGATATGATCTAAACCATTTTAACCGTCTAAAAATAAAATTTCAATTGATTTAGCTACATTTTACTTATGCATTAAGTGGAGATAAAATCAACGTCTCAAAATTTTATCAAAACCAGATAATATATCGTCCTCTTGGTGCATCGGTAAATCATATCCAAATAGTTTAAAATGTAATTTGAAAATAGTTCATATGGTTTAGATTAAGTTTAATTGGGTTCACAATTTTTATATTTGAAGCGTAAAATTTTTGCTTTAAAACGGAAATTTTGTAGTCTACACACGTGCACGCGCGCAAGGTGTCACAGGAGAGATATCTCTATAATGACGGCCAAAAATCAACTTTTCACATTCAAAATGGTATGCATGTCCTTATAAATCAAAAATCATATGGTTTCAATATTGTTTAAACATGCATTGGATCATCAAATTTTTACAATTTATGGTAAAGTAACTTTTTTCACCCCAGACTAATGATCAAAAATTCTTGGGTTATCTAGATCTTTGTTGTTTTTTATTTGTAAATTATGAAGATCAATTTTGAACGATGCCGACTGTCTAAAAGTTATGATGTGCCTTTGGCCGCCACAGGAGGTTTTTCCTCGTGTGACACCATTTTTCATGTAATCCCATATATGTACACATGCTACAAACATATACATCCATAAATGTGCATACATTAATAAGAAAATGGGTATCATGTGACATACGAGCATAAGTTAGAAAGTCCACTCTGCACTGTTTTTTTCGAAGCTCAACTCCTTCAATTTTAATGTTCATATTTAAAAATCCCAAAACACTACATACAGGATGAACACAAAACATTAGGCGTGTTGCTTTAGGGGTGACAAAAATTCTACTGTTGTAAACAGTTGATTTTCCAATAGATCTATAAGCAAAAAAACTTTGGATGTACTCAATCTTTAGTATGTTTAGGTTTTAAAATACGAAGATTAAAACAAATAGTGTCAATCCTCTAAAAAATAAACAAATAGTGCCAATCCCCTAAAAAAATAAAGAGTGGATGGTTCGAAGGTACCATATGAGACGTGTGCACACACATCATATAAACCTATTTTTCTCGACATACATATACATATATATAATTCATATTATTCAAATGTGTTTATTCATGCATTAAATGTCAAAAAATTAATCAAATTTAAGCTGTAACTTTGATTTTAATCATAACGTTTTGCATATGTAAAACACAGTTGAATTTTTATTCATATGTAATTTAAATATGCTTAGATCACATCCAACAAAACGAATTTTCCATTTAGGCTGTCAATTTTTAAATTTAAATATATTGGTCGGAAGAAATGGATTTTCCATTTAAGTTGTCAATTTTCTCAATTAGATGTGTTGGATCTGCGTGTTTAATCCTCTTGTGTAGCACAGTTTATATTTATATATATAAGAACTTGTTACTTATGGTTCATAAAAATTACATTGTCCTTTTCCACGATCCCTTCATTTTAATCTTCAAATATTAAGACCCAAACACTAAAAATTTAGTGAATCCAAGTATGTTTGCTTGTCGACCTAAGGGCAAAAAAAGTTATATTGCTATTTAACCATTCATTTTTCAACAAGTTGATCAACAAGAAAAGCTTGGGGGTCTGTGTGTGGGTTTTAAAACGTGAGGATGAAAATGAACGCTAATCATCCAAAAAATGAGACTTTTCGCAGCCATATGTCACAAGCTCATATCTTATATGACAATCGTTATTATCATATCATATACATATATAAACAGAGGCTAACTAGGATCATTCAAATAGACAAAACATGCAGATCTAAACAACTCTAATTTAAAATTGGATATCCCAAAGGGAAAATTTGTTTGGTTGGACATAATCAAACATGGTTAAAGTATTTATAAACAAAATTTCAAATGATTTAGATTTATAATCATTTATTTTACCCATGCAAAATATGAACGCAAAATCAACATTTCAGGATTGTTATAAAATGGACTAATTTGTTGCCACTTGATATGCAATTATAACAAATCCAAATCAGATAAAATTATGTTTGTAGATAGTTTAAACATAATAGATCACATTTAACAAAACAAATTTTTCATTTGGATTGCTAAATTTTAAATTTAAGTGGGTTAGATTCGGTTTTGTTCAATCGAATTTATCATAGTCAACCTATAAATATAAACATGTGTGTAACACGGGCGTTAGTTGCCGAGAGAGGACTTCTCTCCTATGCACTTGTCAAAAATATGGACTTTAGTTTTTTTATAATATAATTGGCACCATCATTTTGATCTTCATGTTATAAAACCCCTATTGCACCAAAGATCTAGTGAACCCAAGGTGCTTTGCATATTGATCTGGTGTTAACAAATTTAATGCTTTCACAGTAATAGGACTTTGTAACTAGATCATCAAAAGGCACCGTGCTCACTACATCTTGGTATATTATGGTTTTAGAATATGAAGATTAAAATGATGGTGTCGATCATCTTTAAATATAGTGGACTTTTTAACAAGTGCATAAGGGAGAATTTCTCCGTAAATAGCTAACACATATATCTCTCTCACTATAGATATAATTGGACATCAGTTGCTTGTGGAAGAAATTGCTTTATGGGCCATAAGAAAGTCCCTCTGTAATATTTTTTGGGACGATCGACATTATTCAATTTAATCTTCATATTACAAAACCCTAATATACCAAAAAAATTAAGCGATTCCAATGCTCTTTGCTCATAAATTCAACCAAGGTTAGAGGTGGTGGATCGTATCATCTCAATTTTAAATGGGGCAACGACGAACCTTAAACCATTTCTCGGATTCAGTCGGTTTCATCGAGCTTCACCCGTAACGGCCAATTTTATCTCGGTGTCAACCAAGACTACGGTTGAAGAGAAGAAAAAAGAAAACCCCTAAATTTTTGGTAGCTGATATCTTCTCTAAAAATCAAATAAAAACTCACATCTTCCTCTTTAAACACCATCATCGATGACGATTGAAAGTGAGGTCGACGACGATGACTAAGACGAGGACGACCGAGGACGACGAGATCCACCTCTTCAACCATTGTTGTTTCTTCCTCTGTCTTTGCCTTTTTAGATGTTCTTTGACTCTTTTTACTGACCAGATCTCGTCATTATTGCCGATCGCCTCTCAAATCTCGTCACTGTCGCTCCTTTTTTCTTTTTTGGTCGTGGACTTATCATGCTTCTATAGCCCTAAGTTGAGACCTGAAGCATAACTTAGGGGTGATTCACATGGGGGGGCATGTAATGAGTTAGGTTGGAGAAAGAGAGTTGGGTTTGTTTTTTAGGTTTGGATTTGGTTTACTTAGTGGTGGATTTGGGTTATGAATTTGGTTTTGGGTTTAAATTAATGATGGATTTGGGTTTTACAAAATTGCTATGAACGTATATTCATACGTATATATTTGAAACCAAAACCTAAAAGGAAGCCAATGAAACCAACTCGAAAGCAAAAAAATTTAAAGCACCAACTGATTTCTCTAACATTGGATTCAAGTATTGAAATTTTAAAAGTTTGATATTGATTAATAAACTTATGGATTCATGAAATCTCTAGTTTATTTGGTTTAAGAATTTGGCAATCAACTTGAACAGTGCCAATCCTTCAAAAACAATAAGGTGAACTTTTGATGGCCCGCAGAGGAAACTCGGCTAAGGGACATGTATCAAGTACTATCATTATATATGCACATAAAGCCGCTAATATAAAAAGAGAGCTTGCCCAACTTTTGTCTCAATAAAGGATCTCAAAAATTGATTTTCCTGAATAAATGTTGATTGTTAGTTTTATTATATATCACGATCTTATGTATCAAAAGTGTTTATACTGTATTAATAATAAATTAGCAAAATGATATGGGCAATGAGCCGCAGTGAGTCAAGTAGTCAGTAGCTTTACCATTTGATGCATAGTATCTCTGGTTCGAGAAACACGTTCAATAGTTTACTTTTTTTTATTTTCTCCTACTTAATGAAGTGACAATGTTTACCCTGGATGTAAAGATTTCAGATTTGAAACCCAGAACTGTTTTTCTTTATTGCCTTTTTGGATCTATTCTCATAATTAAATAAAAAATTTGTATTTTGTTTTCTAATGATTCTCATTGATAAATAAGAAACTCTCAAATTAGAATTCGGGTAGAAATTCTTAATTGAGTAGAACCAATTTTAAAAATATTTATTAAAAATAAAACTCTTCATCTTAGAATTCAATTATAATCATGAAGTTGTGTCTTCTTAGGATTGCTAATAAAATCTTATTTGGCTAGCATAGCTGAATAATTTCTAATTGACTAAACACCATCATGTAAGAATCTCAGTAGGATTGAGCAACTGTTTATGAATTATTGCTTAAGTTAACCCTAAACGTCAATTGTAATTAAGAAACTTACTAATAATTTTACCCAAAAAATCAGCAAAGTAGTTAATTAGTTACAATCATTACTTAGAAAGTCCATGTATTTAAAACTATAAGTTTGTTTTGCTAATGAAAATCTTATTTCACCATGATTTTCTTTGGCACGGTTTAACTAGGATTAATAATCAATTAAGAATCATTTAATTATGATTAATTTATCTTCGTAATCATCATTAGACCCTATCCTAATTTCAAAATCAACATTAACGTATTAAATTTTACACATGTGCATCGCACGTACCTATAAGCTAGTATATATACAGATGTTACCAAAAATGCTAAACCCCTTGCGTTCTGCGATCCAGATCACATTCTGAATTGTAATCCAGTAATGTTCTAGATTTTTAATAGCGTTTCTGACATTATAAAATATAATTGTCACGTGTATGAGACTGAGTTAAGCCTTTGCAAACTTTTATAATGCAAATTTTTATGCCATAAATATGTGCAAATAATTATAGAAATTCAAAAACTCTTTGAAAATTTATTTCTCCGTGCTAGTGCTAATAACTGTTCGTTGTTCCTACTAAGCATCCGACAAAGCATGCCCTTTTGTGTACCATGTTTGGACTAAAAGCGTTTTACATATTAGTTTTCTTTCCACACCGAAATGACCCATGTTACAGGTAAGCTTGATATAACCAAGCTACTTAACTAAGCAGATAATGTGCCAACATAACCTAATCATCACTACAACTAGGTTAGATATCAAGAAGTTTTTTTTCTTTTTACAATTCTTTTGTTTGATTTTGTTATTTGACAGAAGGTATGGATTTTTGTCATTGAAATTTTAAATTATTTTCTTTTTTATTTTTGATAAAACACGTCATAATCACCATTGCTTCTAAAGTGTGATGTGTATTATACAGAAAACTACGCGCGCGCGCATAATTGTGCCGGCATGTCCCAGTGTCCAACATGTTAAGAATTTTCATGCCGATGTGTCCATGTTTTGTATCTTCATATATTCTGACAATGAAACATTAATGGTTTAATAGTAGTCTGTAAGTATATTTCCTCTCAATTGTATAATAAGTTAGATCGCATAAAAGCCATAAGCACGTGCTCGCTTAAATTATACTACATTCATTCTGTGAACCATCTCTTCCTTGATCTCATCTTGATGGATGAACCATCTCTTCCTCTATCTCATCTTGATGGATGATTTATTGGGATACATTTTAGGTTATCTCCTAATATTCCATTTGTAATATGCTCCTAGTCTTTTTAACACTTTAGCTAAAGTTACATTCCATATATTCAATTCTCGTTTTAATACACCTAATTCCGATATAGTCCAAAGCCTCTCTTCACCTTTGCACTTTCAAACTTATTCTTTCCTATGTCTCATTGACTAATACTATATCCTCCTCATTAACTAATTCTATATCCTCAGCAAAAATGCATCAAAATACTTCATCCTGAACACTGTCAGTAAATTCACATAACTAATGAAAATAAATAAGCACTTAATGTTGATTCTTGGAGCAAGACAATGATGAGTGTTGGCGTGTTGCTATCTCCCATGTAATTGTTCTCGCCTATGTTGCTTCTGACTGTATGTACCTCTAATCAAATCAATGTACGGGTTAGATACTTGGTATTGTTTCTAAACTTCAACACATCCCCTCCCCCCCCCCTGGCTCAGGGACTTATCACAAGCTTTTTTTTAACTATGAAAACCACATATATATAATC
Source organism: Scilla litardierei (assembly GCA_030789695.1). Taxonomy (NCBI): domain Eukaryota; kingdom Viridiplantae; phylum Streptophyta; class Magnoliopsida; order Asparagales; family Asparagaceae; genus Scilla; species Scilla litardierei. Next base: position 186,323,754 of record CM061142.1, on the reverse strand, counting down.
TTTCTCCCACCATCTCTCCACCAATCATCTTAGAAAATAACTAACTTACAGAGTTGGCCTTCCTTGCAACAATGGTCCTACCCTAATCTTATAGTTCCCGATAACTCAAAGGACATATCATAACCCCTTATTGTAAATTCCAAACTCATCTAAGTCAGACTTCAATTTCAGAAATGGGGGCAAAAGGAGAAAGAAAACAGAAGAAAAAAAGAAAACACAGCATGCAACCAAAAAAAGAAACCCCAAATCTTTTTCAAGAACCGCTACCGTGACACTTCCACCTGATGGCTGCACCTCAACTGATTGATTCCCGCCCATCCAGGCCTAGTTGCAACGACAACTGGTAATTTATTTTTTATTTGTCTTCCCTATATCTTCCCCGTTCCCCTTCATTTTCCTAACAGAAGTGACACAATCATCCAAGAGGATCCCTATACCTTAAATTAGAGCCTTCTACTGAGCATTTTTTTCATAAACTGTACCATCGCGCTTTCTATCAGTGTATTTCAGCCAGTACGGAACCAATAATAGATGGATCACTGATATTGTACTTGTTTTGCCAGAACTCAATTAGATCCTCCGGCTTTGGATCAGCTACCTTGACCTCCAATCCAAAATATCTGATACATAATCACGTAGTCTTAATTTCCAGACCTTGCGAACAAAGGTTCTCTTTTGCATGATAATGTATTTTCGGCATAGAAACTTGACCGCAGCAGGTAATTGTCTAAATGGATCCCTACATCTAGAATTTAAAAATGATTAAATAGCACACAGCAGTTAAATCATCTCAAAAATCAGGTTGATTGAAAGTCATGCATGAATTCCTTGATAATATAGCATATACTAGCCCCCTTCCTCATTGAGAAACTAGTTCAATCTACTAGAAGAAAATGAATGGAAGTAACTTCGGTCCATACTTCCATCATTGAGGAAAAAGAAAAAAGAAAGCAAAATGAACAATATTTTTATGCTGCATGATATTCATGGATTAGGTATAGATCCTCTGCAACTAATTAACTAAATGATTTGCATAGAAGTTAGGAGAATCATACCTGAAAGGGGGGCATGTCAAACATAGCTAGAGGAGAAGCCATGGGCATGAGAGGTGACCCCGGGGCCAGATGCTGGACGGCAGAAGGCATATTTGGTGGGTGGCGCTGGGCTAAAACAACATTTGTATTGTTGATGCCCCCCTCGCTACCTCCAACAGTGGAAGATGATACTGGATTATGCTTCCAGTCAGGCTGCTTTCCAGTAGGAATATAAGTTGTGCCCATAAAACTTAGACCAACTTGACCAAACTGTCCAACTGGAGCAAAATGGTTATACACAACCATATGAGGAGGGGCTTGAACACCAGGGATACCTCCAGGACTGATATAAGGGCCAGTAAATCCTGCTGGGGGACCATAAAAGGAGTCCACACCAGAATGACATTGGGTCCAAGCCCCAAGTGGTCCTGAACCCAATGTTGTACTTCTTTGTGGTTGTGCATGTGTACCACTTGACTCATCATGTGGACCAAAGGCAAAAAACGGTCCTCCAAATACAGGGTTCATGTCAAACCCAATCGGGAAATGAGAATGTGGACCACCAGGAATATGTGAAAGAGAAGGACCGGAAGTACTTTGTGGACTTGGTAAAGGATGCCATAATGGTATAGAGGTAGTATCCACTGAAAGATCAGCGGGAAGAGCAACAGTAAGGGACTCCTCAGCTGCTAATTGACCTGTTACTTCTTGACTTGAAGTTACACCTGCCCCAAGTTTCAAAGATTCACTTTAACAGCAACTATGGAAACTACATCAAATAGAAAATTCGATTTCCTTTCATCACATTACCTGCCGAAGTTTTTAATTCAGTATTATCTGCACTGCTTAAGCTCTCGGATTCTTGAATAGAGCAGGCACCTAGCCTGTTTCCAACTATATCATCACTATTACTAATAGCAGCAGCAGCAACAGCAGAAGCAGCTGCTTCTGCTTCTTCATCATGATCTTCTAAACGGGTACGAGTTTCGGCTGGGTGCTTCTCTTTATCAAAGAACATGGTGCTTTCATCGTTCATAGTACTTAAGTTCTCCTTGGAAACATCTGATCTCGATGAACCTGGGGCACTAATTCCATTTGATATATCTCGGCTGACTGGAGGGAGAATCGTTGGAGAGGTAACAGCACCTGAATGAAAATCAATTGCAGATTACTTTAAATGTGATTCCATATGCCTAAGAAAAGAAATTAAAATTGAATTTTAGAAGCAGCCTCACCAAACTGAATTCTCTCTCCAGCAAGTAAGGAGTTCAGAGGGCTTGCCGATGGAAGATAATGCTTTTCCTGTGTCACTATAGACGTTGATGCCTTGGTGAGTTCAAGAGAAATGCTTGAAGCTACTTCTGTGTCACACTGTACTGGCTTCATAGCATCATCAAGTTGACTCTGTGTTAAAGCCATTACCTGTAAAAGTGGCATCATATTTAATGTTTGGGTTGCAACTCTCAAACCCACGAATTAGGTGGCCAATATAAAAATGATGGGTAATCTGTGTGAAACTTTTATACACAGAATTTATCAGCTTTTTAAACTCTGTTATGTTTTTTGTTGGCCCAATTAGCCCAATACACATCAAATTGAGCTTTTTTGGAGAAGTGGTTTCCAAGTGGCATCAAAGCAACAAGCTGATCCAGCTCCAACATTTGTGACCCCACACTGGTGTCAAAAAAGATGTGGACTATATGGCCACACGTGTATGCAGACTGCATCTGCTTTGCCTGAAGGAAAAGTGCTAAGATCACACAGACCCCCCCCCCCCCCCCTTAAACCAAAAAAAAAGTGACCCAAACCCGATCCTCACATCTCTCTCTCTCTCTCTCTCTCTCTCTCTCTCTCTCTCTCATATGCAATCCCACAAGAGCAGCAAAAGCAGTAGCAGCAGGCAGCGGAAGCAAAAGCAGTAGCCATGAGCTTTTTTTTAATGGATCGCTAAAACTTTGTTAACGCTAATTTATTTGCTTTTATTTGGGTTTTTAACAAGCTTTGAGAATGGCTGGCATTGTTTTTATGCCCTCTAACCAATAATGGAAGTCCCATAAGTAATTGGCTCTTCAAGCATCATCTGTTCATTTTTGAAATCGATGAACGGAGGCACAAACGGTGTCGGATTGTCCTGAAATTTTGTGGGGAGCTACATAACAAGTATATCTACCTACTGCAAAAAAATTCAAAAAAAATACCTACAAACACCCGAACAGCGGGGGTGTGCTCAGGTAAATCTGCCTGAGATCAACCTCAGGCACATTTCCCTCGTATATGGCAATATTCTTTGGTCGAAATATTAAAGATTTGCCATATCAGACCATTTAGGACAACCCAACTCTTAACACCCACGACTCACCATGTCAAGGTAACACTGTCCCTAACACAAACCTAAACCAACCCAAGCACACAGCTCGTTTGACATACATAGATATATACATATATAAAAAGTTCGACTGTGGCCCTCATGGCAACATTTGGAACCAAATCTTACCTACTGGAACCTAATATGGCGTCTACTTCGAAGATCTTCCCATTAAAGTCCTCCCATTAAAGCCGATCTTCATCATTAGGATATTGGAATAGCTAAAACCAAAATTTAGATTGTTTTAACTTCTGTTTTATTTACATCAAGTAGCTATAAGACAAATATACAAAAAAGTGCATAATTAGCATTATGTTCTAAAATATTTCATATCCAACAAAAATTAATGTCCAAGAGTTTTTTAGTGTTTGGATCATGATCTAATGCTTGGATTTTTAATCTGCATCCCCTAAACTATATATTAATAAACACCGTCGAGCGTTCATTTTTTAGGCCACTTGATGAAGATGCTAGATAAGAGTTTTTGTAAATAGACACGGTAAATGATTAAGATCATGACATACTGTATGGATTTATCCATACCATTTGGGTGAACATTTGCTGATATGACCAGAGGGAGGGTGGCAATTTAGTAATATTCGGGGTCCAGGAGCATTTTTTGGTAATTTGGGAAGCAGTGGTATTTCTGTAATTTCTGTAATGTTGGACAAACCAACCACTATAATTAGGTGGCGGCTAGGGTTTGGGATTATGCGAAGATTTGAGAAAAGAATTGAGAGACGAAAATATTAAGCGTAGGAAAACTTAAATCTTGAAAGCGTCAATAAAAATCCTATTTCTATCCCTAAATTCTATTCCAATTGTATCAAATTGGTATCAGATTAGATTATATATCCTGATGTTGGCAACGAAAAAGGTGGAAGCTTTGGAAAAATTCGATGAAATGAAGAGATTGAATAAAACGTTGGAGGAGATAAGAGCATCAATCGAATCGGAACGAAGACGCCTGAAGGGAGACGACGACGACTCAGATCCAGGACGAAAGCAGTGAACTTTGACGAAGAGAAAGAAGAAAGTCAACAACTTTACAGAAGATCAACCCTCGTACAACCTAGATTTGAGGCGAAAGACAAAATGTTGGTCAACAACGAAGGAAAGATACATCCGACGGGGGGTTTGGCACCAGATCTGATCGACGACGACAACTACAACACAAATCTGGGGGCAAAATGCACCACCTTTGAACCAGAAAAAGTGGAAAATCATCGACTTTGAGACAGATCTGTATTCTAACGGCGAGGAACCACACAAGGAGGAAGAAAACTCCCAAAACACATGGAGATGCCAGAAGGGCGGGTAGACCGGGCCACGACGGCCCTGGGGCAGGTCGCCCGAGGACCCGCGAGGCCTTGGCGAGTCGTCCTCGGGCCCACGAGGCCTTGGCGAGCTGTCCAAAGGGCTCACAGGCCATGGTTTACGGCCGGAAGCCCTCCCGGGTCTTGGTGACGACACTTTGGGTGTGACGACACTTTGGGTGTGACAGACCTTCAGGTGAGTTTGACTATCATCGTGACATTTACCCGGACTTCAAGGGAAGCAGTGGGGGCTCTAGGTAGCCCGACGATAGCGAAGGGGGCCCCCAAGGCTTCAACTGGACCACAGGAGGACCACACAGGGCCGACGACCCATGGGACAGCAGAGGGAGGCCTTGGCGAGGACGTTGATACCTTCCGGGACAGCGTCCTGGTAGGGAGGTTCGACGACCACTGGGACACCTACCAGTGCTTCGATGAGGATGGCGGAGACCCCAATCGGTTTGAAGATGATTGGAAAAACGACAATAGAGCAGGTGGGGCCCAGTTTAAAGAATTTGATGCACTGCAATACAATTACCGACAGTTACATCACGGACAACCTAGAGGAAGAGCATGTTAGCGAGTCTTCATCACTCAAAGTATGGTTCGAAAGTTAAAGATGTCAATTTTTAGGATGTGGAACGGTAAGCCTGGGTTTATAGTGCGGAGAGATATTTTGCAATGAACCACTTACCGGAGGAGAAAATAATAGCTGTTGAAATATGTTTGAAAGGAGAGACACTTTTATGGTACCAGTGGAGGGAACAGAGGCAGCCGGTGCGCTCATGGGAGGAGTTCATGGATAGTCAACTCAACCGCTTTCGCAAAACTCAGGAAGGAAATCTACATGAGCAACTCTTTGCGCTCAAGCAAGAAGGCGTCGTCAGGAAATACAGGAAAATGTTCAAGATGCTCTCAAGCCGTGTGAGTGGATATCTGAAGCGACGCTAGAGGGAAATTTCATGAAGGGACTAAAGAGAACATCAGAGCGGACGTATACTGAGACCGATGATGCTGGTAGAGGCTATGGGGCTGGCCCGAATTGTAGAAGGGATCAATGGGGTGCAGGCTGTCAATGGAGTGATGAGCAGGGCCACATCCCACAATCATGCTAAGACAGAGGCTCAGAGGTCCCACCCAGCAGTGGGTCAGACAGTTCAGGAAAAGAGTCGAGAGCCAGGTCTGTGAAAAGTCAGAAAGAGTGAAAAGTCATCGACTTTGAGACAGATTTGTAGTCTAACGGCAAGGAACCACACAAGGAGGAAGAAAACCCCAAAAACACATGGGGGTGCGGGAAGGGCTGGCCGCCCGGGCCATGACGGCCCTGGAGCAAGCTGCCAGGGGGCCAGGCTGCCCGGGGACCCGCGAGGCCTTGGCGAGCCGTCCTCGGGCCCGCGACCCCTAGGCAGCCATCCAAAGAGCTCGCAGGCCATCGTTTACAGACGGAAGTCTTCCCAAGCCTTGGTGGCGGCACTTTGGGTGTGACAGGCCATCAAGTGAGTTTGACTATCACCTTGACATTTACCCGGGCTTCGAGGGAAGCGATGGGGGCTCTGGGTGGCCCGACGACTGCGAAGGGGGCTCGCAAGGTTTCAACTAGGCCACAAAAAGACAACATGGGGAGCGACGGCCCATGGGACAGCAGAGGGAGGCCTGAGCGAGGACGTTGATATCCTAATGGGGACAACGGCCTGGTGGGGAGGCTTGGCGACCATTGGGACACCTACCAGGTCTTCGATGAGGATGGCAGAGACCCCAATCGGTTCGAGGATGATTGGAAAACGTTAATAGAGTAGGTGGAGCCCTGTTTAGGAAATTTGATGCACTGCAGTACACTTACTAACAATTACATCACTGCCAACCTAGAGGAAGAACTTGTAAGCGAGTCTTCATCACTGACAGCATGGTTCGACAGTTGAAGATGTCAATTTTTGAGGGGTAGATCGGTAAGCGTGAATTTATCATGCAGAGAGATATTTTGCGGTGAACCACTTGACGGAGGAGAAACTAATGGCTGTTGAAATATGTTTAGAGGGAGAGACACTTTGGAGTGGCGGCGTTCGTTATTTAGTGGCGGCGCTAGAGTGTTGCTACCGTACTACTACAATGTTGCTTCTACTAACATATACTAGGTATCCTGCAGAATGTAATGATTCCTTTTTGGGAAGTATAGTGTATAGTGTAAGTGTGGTTATTTTGATTTGGTTAAAAGTTTTATTTATGGTGACCATATTGATATTATAATGATCATATTGATATTATATTAATGTAATGGCATATATTTTTTATATTTTTTCATCCTCCATATTCTGGTGGACAACCAAATTGTAGGTTTATGTTAGATGAATATTTATAACAAGATTCGCCAAGTTTTGGATATTTTATTCTTTTTTACATTTGTTTGTGTTTTATTATTTGTATTTCTGTATGGTTTATTTTTTCAAGGTTTTGTAGCCAAGCCAAAGTTGTGCCTTCCCACAGGCTAGTAGCATAATGTAGGCAGTCTGATACATTCATTTCATCTTCATAATTTTTTTATCCTTACATGCATCTCCCGTAATATCCCTATATAGTAGTGATACAAGAAGTAGTGATACAAGCGAAGAGATTACTTCGGCCTTTGTTGGTTTGGATGTAATATTTTGTATTTCTGTATGGTTTATTTTTTCAAGGTTTTGTAGCCAAGCCAAAGTTGTGCCTTCCCACAGACTAGTAGCATAATGTAGGCAGTCTGATACATTCATTTCAATTGGCAGAAGGTATATCATTCTTGAAATATGTCGAGTCCATTCATTTAAATATTTCTGTATCTGTCTATAGGGTATATAATCTATGTTTAATGTTAGTCTAATAGAGATTTTATTCCATTCGGATTTAAAGTTTAACTCGAATTTATTTATTGTTTATGCCTTATGAAAGGAAAACCAATCAGTTCTCCTATTGTAACTGGCCATTTCCGGATGAGGACCTATGTTCCTCGCTTGAGGTCTCAGTTATGGGTTGGCTTCAGTCATGTGTATCTTCGGTAGTGAATGGGTTTTGTATTCCTGATTCAATATCAAGCGGTGTAGGAAGATATAACGTAGAGCTACTAGATTCTCCTTGTTCTCACCCTACGAAAACTCGTCTAGGGCTAGTGACTGGATTGTCAATGCAATAGTTGGATGTTTGTGATTCTGTGGAATCAACAGACATGGTATCTGATAGTATGTAGCTACCTGATGTTTCTCATAGTAGTCATAGATAGCCGAACTCTCTATTTCTCCTGAAAGTTCATTTAGTTGTTTACGAAATTTATCGTAATAAATATGCTCAATATCTTCTGTTTGAATTTTGTTCTTTTCTTCAGATGAGTATTTAACCATATTAATACTATTTTGCCAATGTAAATGTGGTTTATATGGTGATGATGCTGTACCTTTTTTATTTTCATTTGATTTCAGTATAGTGAGAATGTTTGTAGTGTCTGAACTAACTTTGTTTAAGGTATCTACCATGTAATAATATATAGCAGTCTTTGATGCTAATGTAACTCTTCCATATGTTGGAAGATGAACGTTAGGTTCAAATTGGTCCTTTTTGAAAACCATAACGACACGAACATATTGGTCCTTTTTGAAAACCATAACGACACTTGTATGTGTCTTCGACAGTCACTACTATGAGATTAGCCATGAAAGGTCTTGAACATATTTTACTCGTACTTCGTTCCAATTTTATAACATCTTCAAGATTTAAATTTGCTAACTTTATTATTTCCTTAACTAATTTTGACCATATTCCATGCGGCTAGTCATAGTCTCATCATACCGTGGCTTTCTGGCAGGGTTAGGCAACAACTTACATACTAAGACCACAAGCTTATACTACCGCTTCAAAGAGATAGAGCACAACAATGGTTCGTTTCCTACTCCATGCATAATAGTTAAGTAATAACAAGGCTAACAAATAAAAAACCTTAGAAAACGTTATAATATTGTCATGAATAACTAGCAGAATATGCTCAAGGAGAGGATCGTGCTCTACAGGTCTTGGTCGTCGAAGAAAATAAATGCACAGCTGAAGAGGAAGAGGTATGAGGGGACGAGCACCCTCATTTAGAGAGCATGGCCCACGGACTTCATGGAGCCACCTGAGGACGAGGTAGTTCTTTGGGGATGGAGTAATGATGAGACTAAGGACGGTTGGCAGTTCAGTAATATTTGGGGTCCAATGGCATTTTTGGTAATTTTGGGCAGCAATGATATTTCTGTAATTTATGTAATGATGGACAAATCAGCCACAATAATTAGATGGCGGCTAGTATTTATGGATTATGCGAAGATTTGATAAAAGAATTAAGAATATAAAAGATTAGGAAAACTTAGATCCTGGGAGAGTTGGGCCTTTTCTCTCGAATGCTAGAAAACGGTCATGTAAGAGTTAGGCCTTTTCTCTCGAATCAAATGCTAGGAGAGCGGTCCTCCTCTCGAAAGAGGCCAAATTATCCTTGCAATCAATAAAACCGCCATTTTTATCCCTAAATTCCATCAGGGTCGTATCAGTTGCACCATGTTTATTTTGAAGCGATGGGAACTAGGTCCAAATCCAAACAATAAGATCATCGTAAGAAAGCGAGCAAACGACCGTAAGAGAGATGAATAGAGAGAATGTGTGTGTGTTATTTTGATTGTATTTTTGTTAATCTCTTTTACTGTTGCTAAGCTTGGAGATGTATGATATAGATTCTAAATAGTGGACATTAGATTCACAATGCCTGAGGGGAAGCCATATCGGATGACGAATATTGGTGACATGATATGATTGGAAAAGAATTTAGGACAAAAATTTCGGGTTTTTATTGAATTTTCATGGAACTATCAAAAGATACGGCCTTCAATTTGAGAGGAATTCCAACCCTCCCAATATCTAGAGTTCTAATCTAATTCACAATATTCAACATAAGAAAACAAATCACCCTTGCCCCCCATATTTATAATAATTAAATTTGTCCAAAATTACAAAAATATCCTTTACTGCTCAAAATTACAAAACTGCCCCGGTTGTGCCACCGCCTAGGGTTTTGTGCCAATCTTTGATGTGCACCGCCTCCTATACACCACATTCGGTATATCATTACTCCCCTCCCAATAAGACACCTTGTTCTCATGTGAAAGTCTAAAAACTGCTGGTGAATCAAGATGAATGGCTCCCATGTCGCTTCATATGCAAGAAGGTCCTTCCAGTAGATCGGCATTTCTTTGATACTGACTTTTCTTGGCATACTCCTTTCAATTCAGTCGTCTCAAGCATCACTTACATGTCATCTGTCAACGTCATTGATAAAAATGTCAAAGGTGTGTGATCTCCCATCGCTGATGCAGTGTGAAACATGGAAGACTTGATTGTATAACAGAAGTCGGTGGTAACTTCTAACGATAGGCTTGTCACATGTACAATCCTTGCATTTGACCTCATAAGGCCCAAAATATCGTAGCGCTAACTACGCATACCTCCTGTGAGCCAAAGACCTCTGACGATAAGGCCAAAGCTTCAACTAAACATGATCCCCCAATTGCAAATCGTACCTCCTTTCGATGCGCATTTGCATGTTTCTTCATGATCTACTATGCTCTCACCAAATGCCACTTTAACTCCTCTAACACACTATCCCTCTCCTCCAGGTAGTACTCAACCTGGGAAACCGGTGTGGAACTGTGCCCATAATGTAGCAAACGCAGAGGATCTTGTACATATAAGATTTTAGGAGGAGTGGTCTGAGGTGTTGTATGATAGTAAGTGTTGTATCAATACGCAACCCAAGCCAACCATTTTGCCCATTGCTTCGGCATCTCTGACACAAATCATCGATATATGTTTCTATGCTTCTAATGACCACCTCTGTCTAACTGTCTGTCTCGGGATGATAAGATGTGCTCCGCATCAAAACTGTCCCTGGCATTTTGAATAATTCTCCAAAAATGGCTCAAAAACACGATCACGGCCCAACATAATAGACTCTGAAATCCCGTGCAAGCGCACCTCCCGTATAAAAGCAACTGCTACAATCACCGTTGTGTATGGGTGTCAAAAGGCCCGAAATGTGCATACTTACTGGGACGGTCCACCATAACAAAAATGACAAAAAATCCTTCCGATCAAGACCGCCCTTTTAAATAATCCAGTGTAACCTCCTCGCAGGCCCAATTCAACAAAGACAACGGCTGTAGCAATTCTCCAAATACCATCATCATATATTTGTCTTTGGCAAACATCTCAACTACCATCATATCTGTCACACCCTTCTTTATTCCAACCCAAAACAACTCTGTTGCCAGCGACAGTATGCCTTAAGGGCCCTAAAGTGTCCCCAAACGCCTCTCATATAACTCCTGTAATAACCTCGAAATGTGGGCAGATGTCAAAGGTAATACAAGTCACCACTGATATAGGAACCGCTGCCCATCCAATAGCCTGGGTACTCCGTCGAGTCTTGTAATAGTGCAGTCAAATCTCAGCTAAGCCTTCGTCCGCCTCAATCTCACGTAACAATGATTTCCAATCAAGCACCCAAGAACAGACAATGCTACGAAAATGCTACCAACTGAGAATCTCCTCCCATCTGAACAAAGCATCAGACACCTTATTTTGCAACCCCGACATGCACTGAATCTCAAAGTCATAACGAAGTAACTTAGAAAGCCAACGCTAATGTTTCTTTATCACTATCCGCTGCTTCGGTAGAAACTTAAGACTTTCTTATCTGTTCGAACAATGAAGCATTGATCCAGCAGGTATGACCTCCATTTTTGCACCGTCAAAACGATAGTCATTAGCTCGTGCTCATAGACTGACTTGAGCCGAGCTCTCGCAGTCAACATCTATCTAAAATAGACCACTGACCGTTGGTCCTGCATCTATACTACTCATAACCATGTCCTGAAGTGTCTGTCTCCACAATGAAAGGCCAGCTAAAATCTGATAAAGCTAACACTAACACACTTGTCATGGCTTGCTTCAATGCCTCAAAAGCCTGGGTCGCCTCTTCCTCCAATGAAAATTGTCCTTCAGCTGCTCTGTCAGTGACCAACAATAGTATTATATCCCTTGATGAACGTCTTATAATATATCGTGAGCCCCACAAATCCTCATAGCTCTTTCGGTGTCATAGGTCATGGTCAATCTATCATCACTGCTATCTTGGACCTATCAGATGAACCCCATCTGCCAAAACATGCCAAATTACTCCACTTGTGTCTCTGCAAATAGGCATTTCTTCTTATTAGCATACAGCTGAGCTTCTGTAACTTCTGCAAAACTGCCTACGGCTCTACATGCGCCTTAATAGACCGGTTATACACCAATATGTCGTCAAAGAAAACCAATACAAACCTCCGCAAATATGACTGAAACACCTTGTTCATTAGTGCTTGGAAGGTAGCTGATGTGTTGGTCAAATCAAAGGGCATGACCAAGAACGCATAGTGCCCCTTGTAATTCTTGAATGTGGTCTTGGCCACGTCCTCTGTCTACATCCGAATTTGATGGTAACCCAACTTCAAATCAATCTTCAAGAACACTGACGCTCCATGCAACCATCAAGCAACTCATTGATCACGTGTATAAGAAATTTGTCTAGAACAGTCTCCTTGTTCAAAGCCCGATAATCAATACAAAATCTCCAACTGACATCTTTCTTCTTGACTAACTGGATCGGGCTTAAAATGGGCTCAAACTAGACTGAATGACTGGCCAGTAGAATCTCCCTTACCATATGATCTATCTCGTCTTTCTGCACATGGGGATATCAGTATGGTCTCACACTGGTGGGCGAGGCTCCATCTCTCAAGACTACAGCGTGCTCCTAAGCGTGCTCCTAATCCTGCGGTGTAAGAAGACCACAAGGTGTCTAGAATACACCATCAAATCAAACCAGAATAGAGTCTGCTGTACTGCTGCGGAAATGTCATGATCCTCCTCAACGACACCCATGCCAAGCCCTATAACTCCACCAAAAATCTGCCCCTGTCTGTAATGCATTCAACATGATTTTCAACAAAAACAAGGTTCGACATAAGCTCGAATCCCTTTAAGTGTCACGAGTCTACCCCCTACTTGGAATTCCATGTGTAACGGCTTCCAGTTGACCTTAATCTCTCATATGGACTGTAGTCATCTCATCCTTAGAATCATGTCTATGCTGCTCAGATCTAAAGGTAGAAAGTCCTCCAAAATCCGAATGCCTTGTAGTGTCAAAATCAGCCTGCGACATATCCCATGAATGCCTTGTGTCATCCAGCTACAACCTCTGCTGGTACACCACCCTATTAGAAATAAAATTATGGGTGGCCCCGTTGTCGATAAGCATTGTGACATCCTGATCCGCATTCCTTCCCATTAACTTCATAGTGTGATTTTGGGTGATCCCCACCACAGAGTTTAACAAGATCAGCCAAGTGAGGGTGCTCCTGCTCTCATGCTTCTTCCCCTTCCACCTCCACACCATCCTCCTTATCACATACTTTCAATACCTGGAGAAAACGATCCCGATGTCTTGAGAAGAACTCATCACAACAAAAATGCGGCTCTTTCACCCGCGTGTTCTGTATCTCTATCGCAGTGAAGTGCTTGAACTGTCCAAATGACCGCGTATCGTTGTTCTTGTCTCTACTGGTCTGGGCCCCTCATGCTTGTGTCGTATGTCCTCCTATCAATGCATGGCTTCGAAGAGTGAACCCGCTTCATGCGCCCTTGGCATGTTGCACTACAATATTTATGTCATCAATCATCCGGGCTAGCTCCATCGTCTCCTCTAGCCTTCTCGGCCCCAGTTTGCATAGCTCAGCTCGAACGTCTGCCTTGAGCCATTTCATAAAGTTCTTCTCCAGTACTACCTTCGTTATCCCTCTCATCTGGCCTGAGAGTAGCTCGAACATCTCCATGTACTCCATGATTATACCCTCCTCCTTGAGTGAAAAGAGCTGCTCATGAAGATCACATCCCTAAGTATCGCAAAAAGTTCCAACATACAGTCTTTAAACTCTTCCTATGAATGCACAAGCTGTCTATACTCTATCCACGTGAACCATGCCAACGTCTTCCCTTCCAAACATAGGTCTCCACCATTAGCTTCTCTTCCTATATAAGACAGTTCACTGTGAAGCACCTTTCGGCACGGTATATCCATCCATAACGGCCATCTCCATCAAAGATCGGCATCTTCAGCATTTGAATTCTTGAATCAATGCCAAAGTGCACTTACCCTACTCTCCATCTAGGCTACTCGTATTGAAATTGCTGGTATGCATGCATATTTGGTGATGTAGGACCCCTAAAATCCCCCAACGAGACTCCTTCTGTCGCGTCATCATCACACATCCATCATCAAAATAATCTAGGACTCCACCGCCCTCATCGAAGCCCCAAAAGCCTCCACCGGCATCACTGTAGCCCCCGAAAAGGCCGCCACCCTTATGGTCTACGGCCATGTCCCCGTGGGCTCCCTCTGCTGCTCCAAGGGCCGATGCCCGCATTAGGGCCCAGCATGCCCCAGCTTGGCTGCCGACAATCCCCACTAGCCCTCTGCCGACCCCTGCGGGGCTATAGCACCATCGATATGCCCCGACAAGGCCTGTGTTGCTCCTCCAAGCCCTGCAAGGCCTCCCATGTCTCTCCAGGGGTCACCCACCCTTGCTGGTAGTCGACAAGCCCCTGCGAGGCCTCGGCTACCCTCGCAGGGCCCTACAGGGCATGCCTCAACCAGCCGCACCCTCCCAAGGATTTGGGTGGATGCCCTCACCCCCACGCATGCGGGTTACACGTGCCGCCATTTGCTTTGATCTCCTCGACAATGACAACTTTTCCTTTATTATTGACGCTCCACGATGTCCTGTCGCCTTCGTTGTTGTCACCCTTATTCAGATCTGTCTCAGTAGTCACCACCACCAATGTGGACAGCTATTCATCTCCAATATTTGCCTTAACATAGCTTCCATAGATGAAAATCGTTCCTCCATCATTTGGTGTTGTTGCTCCATCGTCTTCTTATAACCTCCACTTCGTTCTCCAATTTTTCCGCCAAAGCGTCCACCTTTCTCGCCACCATTGATTTTCAAAATCAACCGCTCTGATATCAATTTGATAGGATTGGAGAAGAATTTACAGCAAAAGGCTAGGGTTTTTATTAAATTTTCGGGTGACTATCAAATATACGGCCTTCAATTCAAAAGGAAGGCCAACTCTCCCAATATCTAGGATTCTGCTCTAATCTTTACGTAATTCTTAATTTTCAACATAAGAAAACTAATCACCCTTGGCTCCATATGTATAATAATCATATTTTCCCACAATAACGAAACTACCCTTGCTGCCCAAAATTACAAAACTGCCCATGTTGTGCCGCCGCCTAGGTTTTAAGATGCTCCTTGATGCGCTGCCTTTTATACACCACCATCGTTCTATCACAGCACTTCAGTGTGCTAAATAAAAATCAGGTAGATCCATCAATCGAATCTAAAGAGTCAAGCTTTAGATTCAAGCTATGTAAGCAGGCTTAAAATTCTATTTCTAGCTCAATTAGTTCGATAAATGAATGGGCTTGAGCGAGCTCCGGGTTTCCACAAGCCCTACAATAGTGAAGTGACCCAAGAGAAAAATGTCAAAGAGAAAAATTATATTATTCATCATACATATTTTAAAAAACCAATTATGAAGAACGTATAAAGACTAAATAGACAAATAATTAATGATGCGCAATTTTATATATAAACGTATGAAAATATGCATGGGATATAGCATGTTTGTCAATGCTCTCATCACGACTCTGTAATCGAGCTTGATATCTACCTGAGCCAAAAAAAGCTATGGTCAGTTTTGTTCATTTACAATCGAGTTAAAATTGTGTTCAAGCTTGGAACCTTCAGGTCATCAAACAAGTATGATCAAGCTTTTGCCAAGCCAATTCAGGACAAGTCTCAAGCTTTCCAAGCTTATTTACAGCTCTAGTATCAGGCATCATAGTGAAAAAAAGGAAAATATATTAACTTATTAACAAAGAATAAATAAGCATATAATGAATAATCCTAACAGGATAGGCCAGGCAAAGAAAAAGGCGAGTCGGGTGACACGTTGGGTTTTGTACGTCGCATTAGAAAGATTGACTAAAAATTGATATAAGAGATATATACTAGCTTCATGTTGTAGCAAAAGAGTAATCAAAACAACATGTGGAACAAGTTGACGACGTTTAAAATAATGAAAGGGATTAAATTATAAAATTTAGATTTCACGGGCATTCTTAAAGTGAAAGTTCTCATATATTCTTGATGAGACCAACCTAACCAACGCAATCCAACTCAAAATCGGCATATCGTTATATGCATCTTTTATCATTTTCAATACTTATCATACCGTATATCGTATTGTATCGCATGTCATAAGATAAATTTATCATGTGCAACACCTAAACAAATTACTTATATATCACAAAGATACAAATAAATTTAATTATATAACAGATGAGAAATAAAAGGATACATTAGGAATTCAAAAAAGCAATTACAAAGCTCGATGAGGCTAACAAGAGTAAGTGGGCCTTCACAAATGTTAGCAACGGTCAACAAGGTTAGATAGGACCCCCTTGAAAGTGAATGCAGCTCAATAAGGCTCTTCGAGCTCCAAAGATGATTGACATTTGCAAGTGCCGATGAAGCATGTTCACTATAAAATCATGCTTAACCTAATAAAAACTGATTGGAACCCAACTTTTGGCTAATAATATAAGTCGGTCCAAATGATTTTCAACCAACATACATCATATCTGTAATATGATATCTATAATGTGTGATATTTTCCATCTAAAATGATCATCCGATGTATATCAAAACCCATTCAAATCGTATCATCGTATCATTAGAGATGATAATGAGTTGGGGCCACTTAAGTAGCGCTAAATCCAATCCAAAAATGAACCAAAAAGCCTTGCCTGGTCCCAATTCTATCAAAAATGGGTTAAGGTTGGGACCTCAATTTAGGCAGGTCTAATGTTAGGGTTTGGGTAGGAGCCATCCTTAGGCCCAGCCTTGACTCGACCCTAGCCTCAGCATATTGGAGGCATGTTTCCTTGTAAACCATGAATTCAATATTTCCAAGCCTAATAATCCATACAGATAGTATATCCTACTTAATCCCAAATTACTTGGTGATAAATTTCATTTGTTTATGTTTTTAACTAATCCATTTATTGAATTAGTTTTGTATTTTTTAATTGTATGTTTAAACTGGTTGCCCTCAAAAAAATTCAATAACTCTTTCAAAGGGTATGTAATAAAATTTGGCTATCCCAACACAATGGTTGCTAATTTCATTGTAGAATCTAATGTTACAATAGCCAAATTATACAGCAAGCAAATAATAGATTGTATAAGTAAAGGACCTGCACGTGGAATCTAACTTGAAAAACAAGGCTGACAATATAACAAGCAAAAGTTGCCATGTATCAGTTCTCATTTAAAGATATATATCTAATTATTTACCTATTGTGAGCAATGATTTAAATATTAGATATTGATTTCGTATCGGATGGCTAATTTTCATGTAGGATGCCAGGTATCGAGGGATATATCATGGACACGCGTCAATATCGGATGTTCATATCGGACATTATAAATATACAAATCTTGATACCTAAAGAGTATTTAAAATATCATAAGTATACATCTTTGTTTATATTACCAAAATATCATCAATACGATCAAATAAAGTTACAATGACGCATTAAGAAACCACTATGACTAACAACCTATATACAAATTAATAAAATTTTAAATTTTAAAATAATATATGAATAAGAATGAATTAAAAGATTACTAGAAAAAGTGACATATCCAACATTCTTCAACATGCTCATTCTTCTTCACTTATCTTATCTCTTGTAGTAGTCCTTTAACATCTTTTGCATCCGATGTAAAGATATCCTCTAAAGATGAATCTGAGGATGAATTAAATAAAGTTCATAAAGGTTCCTCCTCCTCGAGCATTTACTTCTTCCCTGTCCCCCTTAATGATGATGTGATGGATTTTCTTTTCTTGAAAGTCATTAAACTTTTGCTAGCTCTTAATGTTGGATCAGTCCCCATCGCGTCTTCAACTTGCCGTCATGTTAACCTTTCTCAAGGAAAAACTACATCATCGTCCTCAGCATCTAACTCAAAAGAACTATTAGCTGATTTTGAAGGATCCATCCACTTGGTCACCTTTCCCTCCATCATAGAATGAGCAGAAAGAGAATCATTGTTTCAACAAGAGAATCATTGTTTCGAAAAGGAAATCTTCAATTGAGCATTGAATTTGACATAAACCAAATCTTTCGATTTATCACTATTTAGTTTATTCCGTCTTTTTGTGTGAATCTGTTAATGAAAATACAATAGCCAATTGGTCATCATAAGAAATGAGTATAATATGGTATAAAAGAAAAATATTTTTATTGATTTTTATTGTCTCAAAAACGCTTCAATTTATTCCATCCACTTGAGGGAGTGGTTAATCCCAAAATCCTCATCGACATCTTCTTCAAATCCGAAGCTGTGTCACCATGCAATAGCCACCAATTAACTAAAATATAAAAACTAAATTCATTTTCATTTTCACCTGTTTAAACTTTAGAATATTAAAAACTACTATAATAGGAAATTAATCTTAGTAAATTAGCTATAGTAGATCAAATGAAAGAGTTTTAGCTTGCCCTTGCGCTACATCCCTTCTAAAAGATTTAAAGACCCGCTTCGATATTAATACAAAGGTGCGCTACATCCCTTCTAAAAGATTTAAAGACCCGCTTCGATTTTAATACAAAGGTAACTGAAAGATAATTTTATCATACATCTCATGAACATGGGCATACATCTTAAACATATGCATTCTGTGAATTCATTTACATATGATGATGATGCGGACTAGGTTTTGTGGAAAGGATTTGGGGATTTTTATTGGAATAGAAAATAGGGTTACAAATGATAAGTAGCCAATTTTGGGAGAGTTGGCCCCTCTCCTAGCTTTTGCTAAGGGAAAAGCCTAAACTCTCTTCTGGATCTCCTCGGAGAACTCTAGGAATGTCAAATGACGGCTACTAATTCGATACCCTAACCCTAGCACACGCCCTCTCTTATATAATGATGAGGCGTGGTGCATACAACAACACAAAACAACTAATAGTGCATAAAGAAATTCTATCCCCAAATCGTCGGTGTGTCCAGCAATTAATCCTTAATCTTCTTGCGCCTCCTCTCGTAGGTGATAAACGTATCACTACTCCCCCCAGGAGTTTCACCTTGTCCTCAAGGTGGAACTCAGGATACTGCTGCAAGATATGATCGTAAAGCTCCCACGTTGCCTCAAACTCCGGCAATCCCGACCAACGAATCAGAACTTCACGTGCTCCCGATGCTCTTGTACGAATGCATGTAACCTCCTCGGGTGCCAAAAGTACCTCCATGTCGACCGTGAGAGTTGGGGGCAATGTAGACGACGCCACGTGATCTCCAATAGCTCGGCGTAACTGTGAGACGTGAAAAACCGGATGGATCCTGGTAGTATGATGTAGCTTCAGTCGATACGCCACCTTGCCGATCCGGGGCTCAACCTCGTAAGGCCCATAATACCTCGCCGCCAGCTTCTCATTGCACCGATGGGCCATAGAACGCTGTCTGTAGGGTCGAAGCTTCAGAAAGACACGCTCTCCCATGGCGAACTCCACCTCCCTGCGATGTGCATCTGCCTTCTTCTTCATGATTTGATGTGCTCGCAATAAGTGGCGCTTCAATTCCTATAACACCCGGTCACGATCCTCCAACTGCTACTCTAATCCTGACACCATGGTGGATCCTCTGCTGTAATGCACTAGATGGGGCGGATCTCGGCCATACACAATCTGAAACGGTGTCATCCTCGCAGCTGAGTGGTACGAGGTGTTGTACCAGTACTCAGTCCACATCAACCACCCGGCCCACTTCCTAGGTGTCTCTGACGCAAAACACTGTAGGTATGTCTCCACACTGCGGTTAAGCACATCCGTCTGGCCGTCTGTCTGTGGGTGATAAGCCGTGTTCCGTCATAGCGCTGTACCCTGTAGTCGGAACATCTCCTTCCAAAAAGTGCTCAGAAACACATTATCCCTGTTTGACACAATAGAGCGAGGGTACCCATGCAGCCTGACCACCTCCTTCAAGAAAGCAACCGCCACTGACGCTGCAGTAAATGGATGGCGTAGTGGGATGAAATGGTCGTATTTGCTGAGGCGGTCAACCACAACAAATATCATAGTGAAACCCTCCGATCGTGGCAACCCCTCCACGAAATCCATCGAAATGTCCTCCCATATCCTCTCCGGTAACTCCAAGGGCTGTAGAAGACCTACTGGGGATGTCGCCTGGTATTTGTGGCGCTGACATATATCACACTCCGATACCAGCCTCGCGATATCCTTCCTCATGCCCGGCCAGTAGAGCTCCCGAGCCATCCTCTGATAAGTCTGGTATCCTCCCGAGTGGCCCCCCACGGCGCTGCTGTGGAACTCATGGAAGAGAGTAGGAATGTGACTAGAAGTCCGGGAAATCACCAGCCTCCTCCGGTACAGTAGTAGTCGCTCCTCTAATGTGTAGCCCGGGAAGTCTGTAGACCCCCAGATCGCCTCCCGAATTCGCCGCAGCTCCTCATCTGCCTCAATCTCCGCTAACAATGTGTTGCTCATCAACATCAGTGGAATAGAAAGAGCCACCACATGTACCCCCTCATCTCGTCGGGAAAGCGCATCTGCCGCCTTGTTGTCTGAGCCGGGTTTGTAATGGATCTCGAACTTGTACCCGCTCAACTTGGACAACCACCTCTGGTGCTCTGCCACCATGCGCTGCTCCAGGAGATACTTCAGACTCCGCCGGCCTGTCCGTACCACAAACTCCCTCCCAAGTAGGTAGGGTCTCCACTTCTGTATTGACAGCACGATTGCCATCAACTCTCGCTCATAGACAGACTTCAGCCTGGCCCTGGAAGATAAAACCTGACTGAAGTAAGCGATCGGCCGCTGCTCCTGCATCAGTACCGCCCCCAACCCGAAGTCTGATGCATCTGACTACACCACAAACTTCTTCTCAAAATCTGGGAGTGCTAGCACTGGTATTGTCGTCATCGCCTCCTTGAGGACCTGGAATGCCCTCGTCGCATCTTCTCTCCAGCAGAAACTATCCTTCTTCAACTGTTCCGTAAGGGGCCACGCCAAGGTGCCGTACCCCTTCACGAATCGCCGATAATACCCCGTGAGCCCCAGAAATCCCCGCAAGGCCCGTAATGTCATTGGCTGCGGCCAATCCAACATGGCTGAAATCTTCGATCAATCGGCTGCCACCCCGTCCGCCGACACAATGTGCCCCCGGTACTCCACCTGCGCTTGCCCGAAGAGGCACTTCTTCCGGTTGGCCTATAGCCGATGATCCTCCAGCTCTCGCAACACTATCTCCGGATGGCCCAAATGATCCTGTAATAATGCACTGTAGACTAGGATATCATCGAAAAAGACCAGGACGAACCTCCGTAAGTAGGGTCGAAAGACCTTATTCATCAGTGACTGGAAAGTAGCGGGTGCGTTCGTCAGCCCAAAGGGCATGACGAGGAACTCGTAGTGGCCTTCGTGAGTTCTGAAGGCGGTCTTCTGCACATCTTCCTGCCTCATGCGAATCTGATGGTATCCCGACTTCAGGTCGATCTTCGAGAAAACCACCGCTCCATGCAGCTCGTCTAGTAGTTCATCAATCACCGGGATGGGAAACTTGTCGGGGACAGTTTTCTTGTTGAGAGCCCGGCAATCGACACAAAATCTTCAACTGCCGTCCTTTTTCTTAACCAGAAGCACTGGGCTAGAAAAAGGACTAGCACTAGGGCGGATGACTCATGCATGCAGCATCTCCTGTACCAGCTTCTCAATCTCGTCTTTCTGCACCTGGGGGTATCGGTATGGACACACACTATTGGGCGACACCCCCTCCCTAAGCACAATAGCGTGCTCATGGTCGCTTGGCAGTGGAAGACCGCTAGGTGGCTAGAATACCCCCTCAAACCCCTGTAATAGCTGCTCTACCTCCAGCGGTACTACTATCTCTCCCGTGGCCTCGTCCGTCGTCAACCCCTGTAGCTCAATCAAGAACCCCCCTCCTTCAGCCTGGAGTGTCTTCGCCATAGTCTTGTAGGACACCAACGAACAACACAAACTCGGATCACCCAAAAGTACAACCTTCCTGTCGTCCACCTGAAACTCCATCCGCAGCAGCCTCCAGTTGAACTTCGTCTCCCCCCAGCGATTGCAGCCACTGCATCCCCAAAATCAGGTCGACGTAGCCCAAGGTCAAAGGCAGAAAATCATCGGTGATCACCACTCCCTGTATGGACACCGTCAAGTCCCGACAGATGCCTCTACTCTGCTCGACCACCCCGGTCCAGAGCATGACTCCAAAGCCCTCCGTCTCTGTCAGTGGTATCCCCTGACTCTCAATCACCCTGAGGGATACGAAATTGTGGGTGGCCCCACTATCTATCAGTATCACCACGTCCAGGTCTCGGACTCTACCCGACAGCTTCATGGTGTGCACCCGTGTAAGCCCCGCAATGGAGCTAAGCGAAACTTCGGCCGCCTCCAGTAGTAGAGGTTCCCCGTCCTCCTCGGTCCCTGCCGCTTCCTCCCCTGCATGCTCATCCTCCAAGTCCTCAACGTACACCTCGTACACCTGCAAGGCCTGATTGTGTCACCTGTGCCCAGGGGTAAACTTCTCGTCGCACTTGAAGCATAACCCCTTTGCTCTCCGATCCCGCATCTCCACATCTGTCATCCTCTTGTACGGCCCTCTTGGTCTCACATCCCCGGGTCTCCCTCCGCCTGCCGGGGCCCCTCCTGTAGCGCCTGACTGTCCCCCTGGGGCAGCCTGTGGTCGTGAAAACTGTCCTCCAAACGCCACCCTGGCGCGACGCTCGTCCGCCAATCTGTCCTCGACCGTCAGCGCTAACTCCATCTGCTCCTCCAGTCCACGTGGTCTGAGAGTACGAAGCTCGGACCTAATGGTAGGCTTCAATCCATCCATAAAAACCCTTCTAGGGACTCTGCAGGCATCCCACGCACTCTACTAGTGAGCTCCTCATACTGCTTAATGTAGTCTCGCACGGACGGTCCACATCTGCCTCAAGGCATGCAGCTGCTCATAAGCTCCGCCCGCCTGAGCCTCGAAATCGGTGTAATAGTGCCTCCTTGAACCCGTCCCAGGTCCTCAGAGGTCTCTGCTGCTCCTTCCATCGCCACCAATTCAGGGCCTCTCCCTCCAAACAGAGCGCAACCGCCCTCAGTCTCTCTTCCTCCGTCAGTCTGGCCATCTCAAAATACCTCTCCGTCTTGTAGATCCACCCCGTGGCATCACTACCCTCGAATACAGGCATCTAGAGCTTCCGTATGCGGTCATCCGCCCGTGGATCCCTCCCGTCAAAACGATCCACGCGCTGCTGGCGATGGTGATCTACAAATCGGCCTCTCTCCGGCTCCCATCTACTATCCTCCCTCTTGAACCGCTCATCCTCCTCCTCATACTCCTCATAGTGGCGGATGTGGTCCTCGTACTCCGGTTCATGCACCTCAGCTCTCCGTCGTCCTTCCGGGGGCCAATCATCGTCCTCGTAGTACTCCGGATCTCGCGCACCCCACGCGCGCCTCTCACGGGTCCTGTAATCCCCCCTGCGATGTGCGGGGGGTCTTCGAAATCTGCGCAGCCCGTCAGGGGCCCGCACGTGCCCTGGCGGGCCCGCGGCCTCTCGGCGGCCCCCTGGGGGGTCGCCCGCCTCCAGCGCCCCCCTGGGGGGTCGCCCACTTCCGACGGCCCCGCCAGGGGGTCGCCAGCCTTCTTACGACCCCCCTGCGGGGTCGCCCAGTCTCGGCGGCCCCATGGGGGGCTTGCCCGCCCCCGGCGAGCCCCCTGGTGGTCACCGACTGTCGGCAGCCCCCAGGGGGTTCGCCGCGCGCGTCCTCCGTTGCCGATGCGTGGGTGGGTCTTCCTCGGAGCTCCTCCCCTAGGGTTTCAGAGAGGTCCTCTTGCCAGTCGTCGTCGTCGAGGTCCAGATCTGGATCTACTCCTTCCAAGATCACCCCTTCATGATCCGGAACCATCGCTGCCTTCCCTTTTCCCCTCAGATCTGATTGGTGATTCAGATCTGAGGTGGCTCCTTCCTTCGAACGCGAGATCTGAGGCGCGGTGATATTTTGAGTCATGAAGTTGGTAAGCATCTCCTTCATTTGCTCCAAATTCTCCTTCAAATCGGATCTGAGTGTCGACGCGGTCGTGTCGATCTTCATGATAATCTCCGCTGCTTTTTTCTTCCTTCCTCTCGACGATCTCCGCATCTAACCTCTCCTCCATGGATTTCGTCGTAGCTGATCTTGTTGCGGCCATTAGATCAAAGCTCTGATACCAAATTGATGCGGTCTAGGTTTTATGGAAAGGATTTGGGGATTTTTATTGGAATAGAAAATAGGGTTACAAATGATAAGTAGCCAATTTTGGAAGAGTTGGCCCCTCCCCTAGCTTTTGCTAAGAGAAAAGCCTAAACTCTCTTCTAGATCTCCTCGGAGAAATCTAGGAATGTCAAATGACTGCTACTAATTCGATACCCTAACCCTAGCCCACGCCCTCTCTTATATAATGATGAGGCGTGGTGCATACAGCAACACAAAACAACTAATAGTGCATAAAGAAATTCTATCCCCAAATCGTCGGTGTGTCCAGCAATTACTCCTTAGTCTTCTTGTGCCTCCTCTCGTAGGTGATAAACGTATCAGATGAGTCATCTACAAAAGCACCATCTCCATCAATACCCTCACGTCTTTGGTAATAAAAGTACGGATTCAACAAATGACTCATCATATGTAAATGAGTTTTCAACTTATCATTTCATCTTTTATAAATTAGCATTGAAATCGGCTTGAATAGCTTCAAATTCAATACGATCTCATTCTTGCACATCTCTAAGTCTCCATATAAACACATCGATGGAGTGTCGCTATCTGTCCAAAGTTGACAATTGGCTCAAAAATATTCAATGCGAGAGTAACGTTCTTCTAAAATGAACTGCTTATTGATGATGGTATATACCCACAAAGTTAACCAAAAACCTTAATTAGTTAGTTAACTGTGATAATATACAAACCAAATTAGATTAGATATTTGATTTATATCCTTTTTGCTTAAGCAGTCCTGGAAAACTTCAACTCCTCCCATTTCTTTTAATTGACGGAAGGCTTTGATTTGGACTTCTCTTGTAAGCTTTGCAAGGAAAAAATTTTGTAGCAACCCGTGTAACCCTAAGCCTAACAAAATCATCATCTATCTTCTCCATCATCGTATCAAAAACAATTTAATGAGCATAAATGTAGACACTGACAACCCTAGCATCTAAAATAAGATTTAAGATTGGCTTGATCTTTAAAATATCATGTAACAAGAGATTCACCGTATGTGCCGCACAAGAAGTCCAAAAAATAAATGGACGCCTTTAGCTAACAACTTTGTTGCAGCCATATTGGTATATGCATTATCGGTCACTATTTACACGATAGATTGTTCACTTAACTTATCAATTGTTGTATTCATCAAGTCATAAATATATTTGTCATCGTGTATGTTATTAGATGTGTTCTTCAAATCAAAGAACATCGTTCCATAATCATGAATTACTATGTTCATAATGATTCTACCCATCCGATCAATCCAACAATCTATCATAGACTACAATCATGCAGTATACAAGTCTCTAAAAATAATTTCAACTTCTCCTTAGAAGCCACTTCTTGATAATTCGCATTGATGGCATAAGATGTTGGACCTTTCAAATTCGGTTTATAGTTATACACTGCTTGTAACATCTGGCCAAAAAAAGTGATCAGCCATAGCAAATGATGATCTTGTCTCAAACATATATAGTGTGATCCACTCGCATGCATCTTCTTTTTCCTTCTCCCAATGTTCATTAAGAGTGGTTTGCAACATTTTCCTTTATAACATCCTGATTGCTCAAACTTTCTAATATCTTGTGCATGCACATGCTTGCACATAGATCCTTTAAACTTTAGATATCTACATCAATTATAGGAAGAATCCACCCCCCAACTTTCTCGTCTCCAATGACCACTTCTTCTCTAAGAGCTTGGATCTTTACTTCTTTGATCTCTTTCAATGATTGTGTGGCTTTTAACGTCTCAATTTCCTTCAACCTAATATCCCCAGGAACTTTTATGCCAAAAGCATAATTTCCTCTTTTTCCTGCAAGATGTTTCTTGAATTGACTAATATCGCCATCCTCTCTTTCCTACAAGATGTTTCTTGAATCAATTAATATTGTCGCTCATGACATGCTCACAAAACTTACACTTCATTTTGTTGGATCACATCTTCTCCCCATGATTCTAAAAATTTGCTCTTGTAGTGGCGCATGATATCTTGCTAAACGCTACTGAAGACATTTTCGATATATATCACATATAAAAATAGAGAATAATGGGTATCATATGCCATATGAGGCATTACGTAATGCCTCATATTCCCTCTCACATAAAGCAACCAAGTACAACCAAGTACAATCCCATGTGAGCATGTACTTGGTTGCTTTATGTGAAAGGGAATATGAGATAAGGCCTCATATGGCGTATGATACCCATTATTCCCATAAAAATATGATCATTGAAAAATTATTAAATTATGATACAAAAGTATTTTAAAAATGAAAAAACAAGTCATGAAGAAGGAAAAAGTGTCATATCATGGCAGGATTGATCTCTCTAAATATATCCTAGCTAATCTCTTTAGATATAAAAATATTTAAAAAATTATTAAGTTTGTTGTAAGATTTACATGGTATATATCATATATCAGGAGATAATGTCTCTATGCGTAGCCTAAAGACAATATCATAATGTCAATCTTTATAATCAAGAATATGGGCTATACAGTATCCAGTAAGGGACGGTAAGGGACGGTATCCATAATCTCCATGTCAATTCAAAACTGATATAATATCTAAGAGAATGAAACTATCCAATACAAGTGTTCTATCTCCGATAACATAATCATATATTCATAGCATGGCCTAGTACTTGACTATAAAAATTGATTGGAATCGATTCCAATTTATAATCATCTATGTACGCTAAAGTACATCCAACGGTTTTCTCAGAACAATATCATCAAAACATAGGCCCAGAGAGCAGCAACCAAAGGCCGAAGAGCACAAGACAATGCAGTTCTCTGTTGGGCTGCAAATAGAGTCACAGCTCAAGGATACAGACCAGAAAAAGGAAGCGGCAACAACGACAGAAGGAATAAGAGAAAAAGATGAAGAAGAAGCAACGGTAAGAGCCGAAGGATAAGCAGCGATCGCAACGACGATATGAGTCAGAGTAGTAGTAGTAGTCGGAGAAGAAGAAACAATAGCAGCAACAACGATAGAAGGAAACGGAGAAGAAGAATAAAAAAGCATCAGCAGCTATAGAAGGAGTCGGATGAGAAGAAGAATAAGAAGAAAAAGCAGTAGCAACAACGGTAAAAAGAGTCAAAGGATTAGAAGCAGCATCAGCAATAGTCGGAGAAAAAGACGACAACGAAGAAGAAGACGAGGTGAAGATGTGGCAGCAGCATGAGGAAGAAGGAGAAGACGGAAAAGAACCAAAAATCATGAAAAATATCACAAAAAATTATGCAAAAAATCTACAATTAAGGCGAAATCAAATCACGTCGAAAAGGAGGCTTAATTTTCCGCTTTTTCTCTCTTTTTTCCTTTTGTCGACGAGCTGACGGGTGCGAGTGAAGGAACTGATGATTTTATAAAGAGAAAACCTGTTTACCTTAAGTTTTGAATTGTATCGACAAAACAGCTGGTTTTTTATACAACCCGAAAAATATACCAATATCGTATCGGATTCGGCCCGATACAGCCGATATTTAAAGCATTGGTTGAAAGATAGACAAAGCATGCCCAGATTGCTTGCAAATAAATTATCACAGATTATACACGCCATTAATATGTTTCTTAAATATCAGTTTTTAAAAATAAAAGTCAAATTATTAACAAACTCAAAATTGGAAATAACGTGAAGAATTTTTCTACAAACTGATATTGTATGTAGGTATGTATGTATGTATCAAAAGAGCTGCATTTATTACCTCCAAAATTAATTACTAACTGAGCTCCCAAGATATGCATTTGAAAGTAGGATAAAACTAACAGCAGTTAACAAGGGCATTATTATCTAAAGCCTGATTATAAGTGCCAATTTCCACAAATACTTGAATTGACTAATATCGCCATCCTCTCTTTCCTACAAGATGTTTCTTGAATCAATTAATATTGTCGCTCATGACATGCTCACAAAACTTACACTTCATTTTGTTGGATCACATCTTCTCCCCATGATTCTAAAAATTTGCTCTTGTAGTGGCGCATGATATCTTGCTAAACGCTACTGAAGACATTTTCGATATATATCACATATAAAAATAGAGAATAATGGGTATCATATGCCATATGAGGCATTACGTAATGCCTCATATTCCCTCTCACATAAAGCAACCAAGTACAACCAAGTACAATCCCATGTGAGCATGTACTTGGTTGCTTTATGTGAAAGGGAATATGAGATAAGGCCTCATATGGCGTATGATACCCATTATTCCCATAAAAATATGATCATTGAAAAATTATTAAATTATGATACAAAAGTATTTTAAAAATGAAAAAACAAGTCATGAAGAAGGAAAAAGTGTCATATCATGGCAGGATTGATCTCTCTAAATATATCCTAGCTAATCTCTTTAGATATAAAAATATTTAAAAAATTATTAAGTTTGTTGTAAGATTTACATGGTATATATCATATATCAGGAGATAACGTCTCTATGCGTAGCCTAAAGACAATATCATAATGTCAATCTTTATAATCAAGAATATGGGCTATACAGTATCCAGTAAGGGACGGTAAGGGACGGTATCCATAATCTCCATGTCAATTCAAAACTGATATAATATCTAAGAGAATGAAACTATCCAATACAAGTGTTCTATCTCCGATAACATAATCATATATTCATAGCATGGCCTAGTACTTGACTATAAAAATTGATTGGAATCGATTCCAATTTATAATCATCTATGTACGCTAAAGTACATCCAACGGTTTTCTCAGAACAATATCATCAAAACATAGGCCCAGAGAGCAGCAACCAAAGGCCGAAGAGCACAAGACAATGCAGTTCTCTGTTGGGCTGCAAATAGAGTCACAGCTCAAGGATACAGACCAGAAAAAGGAAGCGGCAACAACGACAGAAGGAATAAGAGAAAAAGATGAAGAAGAAGCAACGGTAAGAGCCGAAGGATAAGCAGCGATCGCAACGACGATATGAGTCAGAGTAGTAGTAGTAGTCGGAGAAGAAGAAACAATAGCAGCAACAACGATAGAAGGAAACGGAGAAGAAGAATAAAAAAGCATCAGCAGCTATAGAAGGAGTCGGATGAGAAGAAGAATAAGAAGAAAAAGCAGAGTAGCAACAACGGTAAAAAGAGTCAAAGGATTAGAAGCAGCATCAGCAATAGTCGGAGAAAAGACGACAACGAAGAAGAAGACGAGGTGAAGATGTGGCAGCAGCATGAGGAAGAAGGAGAAGACGGAAAAGAACCAAAAATCATGAAAAATATCACAAAAAATTATGCAAAAAATCTACAATTAAGGCGAAATCAAATCACGTCGAAAAGGAGGCTTAATTTTCCGCGAATTTCCTCCAATTTCTCTCAAATTCAATTTCTCTCACATTTTAAAACCCTAATTCACTGTCTTTTTCTCTCTTTTTTCCTTTTGTCGACGAGCTGACGGGTGCGAGTGAAGGAACTGATGATTTTATAAAGAGAAAACCTGTTTACCTTAAGTTTTGAATTGTATCGACAAAACAGCTGGTTTTTTATACAACCCGAAAAATATACCAATATCGTATCGGATTCGGCCCGATACAGCCGATATTTAAAGCATTGGTTGAAAGATAGACAAAGCATGCCCAGATTGCTTGCAAATAAATTATCACAGATTATACACGCCATTAATATGTTTCTTAAATATCAGTTTTTAAAAATAAAAGTCAAATTATTAACAAACTCAAAATTGGAAATAACGTGAAGAATTTTTCTACAAACTGATATTGTATGTAGGTATGTATGTATGTATCAAAAGAGCTGCATTTATTACCTCCAAAATTAATTACTAACTGAGCTCCCAAGATATGCATTTGAAAGTAGGATAAAACTAACAGCAGTTAACAAGGGCATTATTATCTAAAGCCTGATTATAAGTGCCAATTTCCACAAATACTTTCATTTTTAATGGCATCCATTATTAAGGTTAAGCAAGAATACATGGGTCAATGTGTCAGGTCATTTTTTGCACAATTATAGCTACATTAAAATCAGGTGGCAGAGGTCACTAGTAATAGTTTCAATCTTCACTAGCCACATCAAGAAACATAGGTAACCATACGCATGCATGAAAGCAGAAAAAGAAATACTAACCAGTAATGAACGGAACACACATAACAGTTCAACAAAATGCATGCAATAAGTAAAAACAGGGCAAAAGCTCAATAGGTTCAACCATCAAATGTTAACTGCAGGGTTTGGTTCAATGGATAGAACTGCCAAGATAAGAAAGCCTAATTTTTCACTTTTAATCCCAATGATCACCTGCTGACTTATGTCCGGATTGCTCCAAGAACCGAGTGACGGGGAACCATTGACAAGACCAGTGTTTTTGCTGTCAAATGATAGTTCAGGTACAAATTTCGCGGCACCATTAGATGGGACAGTGATAGTGCTTGCCTGGTTAGACCTGAGGAACAATATGTCAGATACAGACTTAAGCATAGGCACATAAACAAATATTGATATCATGAGCTATCCAAGTGGCACAGCATACTTCAAATTGTTCGTTCGTGTATCGGCGTCAACTTTTGGGGGAGGGGTGCCGATAGGGGCTATGGGCTGAGATGGCATATTAGCAGTAAATAGAGGTGATGCATCGACACTTGCAAACCCCCTTCCACCAGAGATTAGAGGACCAGGACGAACGCCATATGATGTATTTCCTCCCAAAGGTGCTACGGTCTTTTTTGAATTAGATATAACCGCATTGCTGTGAGGAACAGCACGATGTTTTCGAGGTGCCTGATATAAACCAATCAAGTGCAAAATCGTTACAGTATTCTTCAATAGATTGCAAAGTAGTGAGGAAGGGGAAAGAAAGAAATAAATAAATGAAATAAAGGAATGTGGATCAACTGCTACCTTTATCGCCTTTGCTTTAGCCTTGATCTCTTTTTCCCTCTGCTCTCGTCTGTCATTCAGCATCTGCCTCTTAGACCTTACCTCAATGAAGTCATCCTCATCACTGGGAGCTTCTATGCCTGGCTGCTTAAAGACACGGACAACTCCACTCTGAATTGGAGCATCAACATCCTCCTCAGAAATTATTTGCTCGTTATCTTTAGCTCGAGAATTTTCAACAAAGGATAAACGCTTTTTTGATTGTATCTCTTTTCTGAGTTTGTCCACTGCCTTGCCATCAGAACTACCAAGTCGTGGGCTAGAAGAACCAGAATTAATGTTTTCTGAATCAATATGTGTCTTGGATGATTTGTTCGAAACAGCATCCCTTCTAATCCCATACCTTGTAGAATTCCCTAATGTCCGACCACTGAAATTTGGCCGCTCAACTTGGTTAGCACTGTTACTAGTATCCAAGCCTTCTCTTTGCCTCTTGTCAACATTCTCGCGCACACGAAACTCAGTCCTCCGAACAGTCCTCCGGGGATTCCTTTGGAACACATGTGTATCTGTTCGTGAATTTTCTGGCATGGAAAATGGCAGACGTGTACCAACATTCCTCACGGTGTAAGTGAATCGTCTTCCTCTACTACTAGATACTGATCCTGGAGCTCTTATCCCAATCTGAGATTTTTCTCCAACCGGTAGCTGTGATGCAACACCTCCAGGAGGCCCCTGAGATGCTCTATTATTGATCACATGTCTGTAGTTCTTCCTTGAATTGAAATCATGAACATGGCGAACATTTTGATAGCCCGAGACCAGACGATTTCTAGTTTCATTCTGGCCTTGAGATATCTCATTGTTTTGTGCATTTGTCAATTCATTATGGTGCTCAAAGTTCACCTTCTCTTTAGAAGGATCAAGAGGCTTCATAATCAGGCCAGCATGTTCATCTATCAGACCTGCATGTAAATCTGCTGTGTTGTTTTGAGAGGAAGAGTCTTGACTTGCTTGGCTATTTCGAGAGCATCCGAGGTTCTCAGCAGAATGGTATTGGGCATGAGGAGGAGGATTAACAAAGGACACAGTTTGAGGAGCCATTGGCAAAATGCCCTGAGAGATAGGAGAAGGGTACCGCAGCTGACCAAACTGGAAGAATTGAGGTTGCGGTGGGTGCATCTGGGCAATGGAAGGGCCAACCTGTGGATGTAGGTGAAGTGGCATCTGAATAGAACCAATCTGAATTGCCGGAACAGGAGAAGGTATTAAAGAAGGACCAGAAAACAGGCCAAACTGAACTCTAATTGGAGCTTCTGCTTGAGTATCAACCATAGAAACTGTAGATGAGATTGGCTGAGATGTGGACCTAGAAGGCATTGGCAAGCTCAAAGAAGATTGTATTGGCTGTTGATCTGACAATCCTTGAACACTGACTGACTCTGCACTAACTAGAGGATTGCTAGTGGATGTAGTTACCGGATCAATAGCCAACTCTTGTAGCGCCTTCTCAGTTTCACTTATAACTTTAGATGACTCACTAACCAACTCTTCAGTAAATGCGGTATCATCAACAGGTAGCCTATGATCACCAACTGAATCTTCCAGGACTGCCTTCTCAAGGTTCCCAGATGTCTTCTCCAAATCATCATCCATGGGGATGCTAACCTCAACACCCTCGTCAAAACCTAAAACCAACTGTCCCATGTCACCAGTCATATTTGGCAAATCCAATGCTGGATCACCAAGTTCCTGGCTCAGGTCAAGATTTTCACCACCCTCATGTACTGCTTCGTCTTCTTCCTGATAGCCTTCTTCTTCTTCTTCTTCTTCATACTCATCCTGCTCATGCATTTCTCCATTGTTCTCAATTGCCCACTCATCCTCCTCTCCATGTGAAACTGAACTTGCAGTTGTCATCATATTCATGATTTCCTCTTCCATCAGTCCCATCACAAGCTCGCTTTTAAATAGAACATTTTGTTCCTCAACAGAAGAGGTTTGCAAAGCCCTTGAATCTTCAGCTTCATCCAAGTCATCATGAGATAGTTGGGTAGGTGAGCTAGGTGGATTTGTAACAGAAAGTGATGACTGTGAGTCGCACCTCGGGCTATCCTTCTCTTGCTGCTCTGAAGAAATAACATCAGTTTCTAGTACCTCAGGTGTTCTAGGTTGTTGAACCCTTTCAACATAACCACCATCATAGCCTGACTGCATAATTTCGTCTCCACTTTGTCCACCTTGCTGGTATCTCGATTGGTTATCAAGAAATGATGAAATATGATGATCTTGTGTACCTCTGAATGAGCTCTGACTCTGACGCATAGAAGAAATGGATGGAGGAGGAAGCACACGAGGCTGTCTCAAGGAATGACGAGATCTCACATAGGAAGGGAATCCACCATCAACCTCTGAGTTCTGAAGTGACCTTTCAGTGTACAGGGTAGTGGGACTTCCTTGAGGCCGGCCAGTGCCCCAGCCACCATCAGCAAACCTGTCATTATCAAGAAAATCAGTAGCATCAGCCTCCAAGTTTCTAGTGAAATGATCACTCTCACCACCAACATTCCATCGGTTTCCTCTCAAATAACGCAGATCATCACGGCCTGAAAAATGATCTGTTGACCCGCCTTTCGAAGATGGTCTCATAGGTGCTACCCCAAAACTGACATAGCTATCTTTCCGTGGAAAGTCCCTACTGGAACCGAAATTCTCTCTCCTTAAACTGTGATAATCACACTCTTGATGATGTGAATGGAACATCGAGCTCGTCCCATTGTCAAATGCCTCTCCCTTCCAATAATTCACATGCTTTCCTCTTTCCATAAACGAAGAACCTGCATCTCTTGTAGATGATAACCTAGAAGAGCCTGTGTCAAAGTACCTGGAGCCTGTGTCAAAGCACCTGTTCAGAGATGAATCAGAAGGTGTGCTGGTAATATGCTCAACCATCCTCTCACCATCATCCCAGTCTTCGGCATCTGCTGCAACTTTAGGAACATCTCTTTCATTCATCACTGCATGATCTCGTTCATCTCCAACAGTAGAGGAGATATTATCATCCTTTTGAGTAGCTTCAGACTGCCTCCGTGCTATCCTAGCCTCGAGCTCCATAAGCTTCTGTCTTGCAGCCTCTTTCCTTCTCTCCTCCTCCATAAGCATCTTTCTCTTTTCCTCTTCTCTTGCGGTCTTTTGCTCCTCCGCTCTCCTTGCAGTCTCCATCCTCTCCTGTTCCGCTCTCCAAATAGCCTCTCTCGTCTCTACTTCAATCAACCGCCTCCTATCATCTTCCTCCCTTGCTAGCCGTTCCCTCTCCTCCTGCTCCCGACAAGCAAGCTCCATCGCTTTCGCTTGCTCTTCCATCACTCTCTGCCTATCCTGTTCTTGAATCCTCTGAACTTTCTCCAGTTCCGCTTCAAAAGATTCTCTCACCGGATCATGGTAGTCATCCTGCTTTTGTGTCTCTTTCTTCTTCTTGAAGGCTTTCACATTGAAATCTGCAAGAGGGTCATCAGAAAAAGGATCACTGCAATCAAAAACAGAATCTCCTAGATACGGCTTCCCAGTGTTTGATAAATTCAGCCTTTTCTCTCTACCGAAATTTAGTATTGGATCATTCTGAGTAAGCCCTTTCCTCCCATAGGAAAATGTCAACTTCGGTGATGCATTGTGCTGAAAATTATCTCCTCCGTACCGTATATTACTGGAAGGATCACCATAATGACTGGCACGCATATTCTGTCGCTCAATGCCCCTTCCACTAAACCCTTCCGCTGGATTCTTCCCATTCTGGACATTCAACCCAAAGCTTAAATCTCTCCGAGAATTCCGAGAATCGGGACTTCCATTACTAAGGCCACCCCTTATATTGCTCCCATAAGGTGAATGACTAAAACTAGTATCCCTATTTATGTCTCTACTCGTCCCAAAAGACTTCACGCTACCCATTCTATCATCCCTCGGTTGCAATGGTGGTGGCGTTCTCCACGAACTTGTAACATCACGGCCATCTTTATTAGAATCAATCCTGCCAAATGACTCCTCTTTATACAACTCCTTTGAAGGAAAACTACCCGCCTCAGCATCCCGGCTAAACTCTGTTCTAGATAACCCCCGGTCCCGGTCTCTTTCAGGAAGGCTAAGCCCCGTATCTCGCTCATCGTCAGCCCAATCCGAAGTATGGGTCAACTTGACAATCGGGAGAGGACCGGGAAAGTACTTCTCCTGCTGATGTTGCTGCTTCTGCTTCTGCGACTGTTCCGAACTGCGGCTCAAACCGCGTTCATCACCATCAGCCGAGTTACTACTGGTAGCCGGGCGAGACGATCTCATCTGAGGCCTCATCCGCAGCGGAGAATGAAACTCAGGCTTCACCCTCTCATCCTCATTCATCTTCTCCTTCTGACTTAACAAATCCTTCTGTTTTGAGGTCCCAGAACTGATTGTGGCTTTCAGAGTTGGGAAGTCCTCCCCCCTCAAGAACACAGCTTTCTCAGCAACTGTCCCGGGAGACGAG
The DNA here is from genome assembly GCA_030789695.1 of Scilla litardierei. Lineage (NCBI taxonomy): Eukaryota > Viridiplantae > Streptophyta > Magnoliopsida > Asparagales > Asparagaceae > Scilla > Scilla litardierei. The sequence continues at coordinate 186,288,168 of CM061142.1, read as the reverse complement.
GGCGGCAACGCCGGGCCGATCCCTCGGGCAGCGGGTGGCATGTAACTTCCGCTGCCCGATATGCCCGAAGGGGGATGCGCATCCTTGTCGGGAAGAAGGGCCAGGGCGGGCTTCATCCATCCCACGGAGGACGATCCCGACCCAGACCCGATCCCGGAGCTCCCAGGCCGGGCCGACGAGCTTGAGGCAGAAGAAAGGTCGAACTTTTCGCTCTCCTTTCTCAAAGATGGCAAATTCAAGGGGGGCGGCACCGATAACTTCGGCAAGCTGCTCTTCTGCGCCGACGACGTGGAGGAGGAGCTCCGGGGGCGGGAGAGGACCACCATGCCGCCGCCGCCTCCCGACGATCCGGAGTGGGACCCAGGGCGAGCGCGGGCGCTGGAAGCATAAGAAGGAGCGGCGTTGGATTGATTCGTAGGCCGGCCATAGGATTTGTTGAGATTGACCGAGACGAACTTGCTTGGATGGGCCATTCACAGCATCAACCCTAAAATCACACCACCTCCCCTCTTCTCCGCGCCGAATTCCTATTCTCTCTGAAAAAGAATAATGAAATAGAATCGAAACAAAGATCAATTGGACCGATTCAATCGACCGATCTAGTGTTCGCTTTGGGCTGCATACGGGTGACGTTAAGAGAGCGATTACCTTTCTCGATCGGACGGTGCGACGTTTTTCTTTTCGATGGGTGGCGGGATCGAGAGGGGTAAATGAGAAGCCCTAACGAGAGCTCCACCGAGCGAGAGAAGAGATAGAAAGAGGAAGCGAGAGAGGAGAGAGAAATTTGAAGGGAAATTGAGGAACCGATGAAGACAGTGAGAATCAAATCTAATAGCCCTCGTCGTTCTGGTTTTAGTTTAAGTGTGGTTTCAGGCCATTTCTAACTGGTTGGCTGATGGTATCGGCCAAATCCGATGGGCGTATTTGGGAAAACGCTTTGTTTAGTTTTTCGCACGTGGCCACTTTAATGGTAATTCACTGCTCTTGCTCCTGACTGTCAGTTAACTTCAAGTGCACATTTATTGCAATTACATGTTAGCGCCTGTTCTTTTTTGCGTGAGAATTAGTTTTTGACGAAGTTGTGAATGTTGTTTAGGGGTTGGAATCTGGATAGAAGGAAAGTTGGGTTTTGCATTTGTAGATGGAAAGTTGGATGGAAAGTGTAGTTGAGAAAGTTTTGTTGGTCCCACACAACTTTATCGTGTTTTTTTTTTGAGAATATTGATTGGAAAGTTAGTTGGGAAGTAAGATGTGGGGTCCACGAGATTGAAAAAACTAATTGATTAACTGTTAAAACATACCCGAATTAATTAAAAAAATTAATTATGTTGTAAATATGCCTATCGGGCCTATTGGGTATCTACACATCATTGAAAAGCTATAAATATGAGAACAGTGGGCTCCTAACCCTTTACATCTTTTACCTTACAATTCTTCCTTCATAACACGTTATCAGCATGAATTTGCTCGGCGGAAAAAAGGCGACGGCTCTCAAGGAGGAGTTCATTCACAACGTCAAGAAGACTTTATCTTCTCAACGAGGAGCGTAAAAGACATCCTTCATCGACCGTCGTCTAGATTCCATAGCCGAATCTAGAAGTTAAAAATCAAACTTTTTTAAAATCTAAACTAGATTTTCATGTTTTAGATTGCGTAGTTCATGAACACGGTAAAAATCAAATTTTTTTAGATCCGCATGTCTAAAAACTTTTTAAAATTGTTTTTTAATGATCCATGGCCGCGCCCTGAAGGCACGGCAGCCGTGACTCCGTGTACAGCCAGGCCATGCCCAACAGGGCATGGCCGACCGCGCCCTAGGCCGGCCCCCTAGGGCGCGGCCAGCCGCCGCGGGCCCTCCCTAGGGTTTTTCGAAACCCTAACCCTTAACGGGCTAATTTTTGGGATGCCCATTAACCCTATTTTGGTTGTTTTCAGGGCCCAAAAAGCCTGGAAATTAGCCCATTTTTCACATAATTTTTCCTTTTTTTTATTTGGGCTTTTCAAAAAGCCCAATAATTAAAGAAATATTAAATTGTGATAAGGTTGGATGGAAAAATAAATAAAAATGAAAAATGTATCATAATTAAAAACTTTAAAATATTTTCTTTAGCACGCACTTCACTTTTTAGATTATTTCTTAATCTATGCATGTGATGTCATATATCTGCGTGGTTGTATTTGTATATAATATATGCGTGGATGTGCTATTAGAACTATGTTTTTAGGGATCAGCTTGGTTTCCGACACTTTTACCTTTTTCTGCAAATTTTTTCATTTTGAGAGAAATTGTATGTGAGGTTAAATGTAAAAGTCAAAGCTGAAGGACCACCCCATGAAGATGAAGGCGCTTGCTGTAATGGCATGCATTTTTAGTCATGTTTGACTGTTGTGTGCCTGTATTTTTTTTACTTCGACCGTCCGGATATTTTCGTCCGAGTGATTTTTGTCTACATGTCGACTCGAGCGCGTCTTTATTTTTAGTTTTTACCATAGCGTAACTATTGGCCTATTAACCATAACTAATTACTTTTAATTAAATTTAATTACTAATTAACTTATTGCTATTAGCTAATTAAACCATTAATTACCAGTTCACTTTTAACCCTAACCCTCCCAACCGTATCCACCTACCCTAATCAACCCCTAACCCCACACCATTTCATCCCACCGAAATACAGGCGAGATCTAAGCATCGCCTTCACTTCCCACCCACATCCAGCTCACTGTCATCAAGCTCACTCCCCCTCCACAGTGTTCTTAAATCAACAGAAATGGCAACAACAGTGTGCTATTCCAGCTCCCTGCATTTCTACGAACCAAATCCAACATCGATTTCAAATACAAACCCAAATCAGAACCAAAAATCAGAAGAGGGGATCAAATTGATTAAAGATCTGAAAGCAACCCAACCCAAATCAAACAAATTCAGATCTGAATTCATAATTTCAGATCTTACAAACCACATATCCAGTAAATCAATCCCCAATCTCCCTCTTTCCACTCCCTCCTCCCTGCCGTCAAGAGCGCTGCCGGACCCCAACGCCGACGTCGTGCCCAGGCAGCCGCCGCCCGCTTGCGCACGCCGCCACCCGGATCTCGCCTGCGCGCGCCGTGACCCCGGCCCCTTGGCCGTTTGCCCCCCTATTGCCGCTGTTCCCCTGCAAAAAAATGAACAGAACAGAAGAATAAAAAGAAAAGAACAGAAGGAAAGAAAGAAGAAGAAAAAGAAAAGACCAGAAGGAGAGAAAGAAGAGGGAAGGAAAAAGAAGAAGAAGGAAAGAATAGAAGAACGGGAAGAAGAGGAAGAAGGAAAGAAGGGGAATAAGAAATAAAGCGGCAATATCTATTTGGATTTTTTTATTAGTATTGGGTTGGAAATGAAGTTAGCTTATTGTGTTTTAAAAGCTTATTGGGTTTGGGTATGGAATACTATTGGACATTGGGTTGGGTATTGAAATTATTGTCTATTGGGTTTTGTGTGGGTAAGCTAAGTTAGTTTATTGGGTTTGCTTATTAAGTTGGGTTTAATTGAACTATTTACCGATTGGGCTTTGGGTCTACTTGTTGGGTATAAACCATTAACTTATTGAATCATTAGGCCATTTTGTTAAGTTAATTGATTATTCGAGTTTTATTATATGTAAGTATGAAATTGTTAGTTAAGTTAACATTAGTTTTTGTTAATATTAGTTATTAATATGTGTTCACGGTTAGTATGTAAGTATACTTACATAACATTTAGTGATATTAATGTTAGTAATCCCAATGGGTTGTCATGTATAGGCTAGTTTATAATTAATTAATTAAAACTTCTGTTTGATATCATATACGTGATACAGATAAAACGCGTCTTACGATACGACCACCTGGACACCCAAACCCACATCAAGGCAAGTATTTTATAGTAAATAAAATGCAATCGGAATTGTGCAACCTTAGCGCTAAATCCTCTTTTGATGCGCTTATCAAGCCGAACTACACATTTTCATTATACTAGATGTTTTCTGATTTAAGTAACCAAGTAATAATGTTGCCTGTTTAGAACACGTAACAGTTTGCTTTCTGATCAAATGAGCACGTTATGTAAATGTTGTTGTGTTTTCATTTTGCTGGTTGCCTTCTAATTTAAATGGACATGTCACATTAATGTTAATCGTTTAGAACAATTCACCACATGCATGCTATTAAATTGAACTACCTTTACTACCTGCATGCTAGCAAGTTGAACTAATTTGAAAAGAGAGTATGTTATAAACTCGAAACATATATGTGGAACCATCGAATACAGATGGGGTGAAACCATCGAATACAGATGGAATAGAACCTAGTCGGTGACTAGAAAGACACTTTGGGTGTGGTTAGTTCATGTAGTAGTGTCCGTAAATGTTGCTTGAACATCTTACGGCTATCTCCATACTGTTGGATCTGGATCCTAGACTAGAGGGTGGGTGAATAGGCTTTTAAAATTAATTCGTGCAACCCACGAATAAGCACACGCAGTTATAACAGTAACAGGGTAAATAAAAAGCAGACACAGAGTACACAACAGATTTACCCTGGTTCAGTCGTCCCAACGACCTACTCCAGCCCCCAAAGCAGAATTAGTATTGAATAGCGCAATAGGTGCAAAACCACAAGTTAGAGCACGCTCAGAGCACCCTCTACGTCTCTACACTCGCCAGGCTCTCAGTACCCCCACACACAGTGTTTCCTCTCACTATCAATCCTAATAAAGCTTTCTACCAGCTAGTCCCAAAATAGCTGGGTCCCACTTGTCTAGTCCCAACTAGACAAGTCCCAAAATAGTCACCAAAAACAGGTAAAATTTTCCCCTACAGAGAACGTTACACTAAGACACAAATAAAAAGAGTTTAAGAGTTTAGAAATGCTCAGTTTGTGTTCGTGTAGGCGTCTTTGTCAATCATCACATCGTCAGCTCCGATCTGACGCTAGCGGTGTCTCAATCTGACTCCTGGATGTCAAGTTGTGCACTGGTCTGTGCGTAAAGCAATTCCAGTTCAAATCCTTTTATTCTTCGGTCTGTACGCTCAGCAAATCACTTAAACTCAAACGGTCGGTGTAACGACTGGTTTTCATGTATCTGGATTTATTATATTATATTATATGTTTTGGCGGATTTTCTCCTCATGCGTGGTTTTCGTCTCCGTAACTTTCATTTTCGATCGTTTCGTCGTGTTTTCTTAGCTTCTTCCTTAGAATCGTCGATTTTGGAGCAAGTCATTCATGACGGGCTCCGTATCGGTCATATCTTATTGTTAGATCAAGCCTAGGAGTCTTAGGAATCGATCCCGGAGCTTCGCGCTCCATTTCGGAACTTTTGGTGCTCATTAGCCGGTGTAAGAAGGGGCACCGACCGACTAGTTGACGATCCAGTCGGTCGGAAAACCTTCTTGAACCGACTAGTTGGCTTTCTAAATTTCTCAGGAGTTACTGTTTATCGTTAGTCGGTCTAAGAACGTTGGTTGACCGACTAGGTTGCAAACTAGTCGGTCGGCAATACTTCTTTAACCGACTAACTCATTAACTATTTTTGGTACTAGTTACTGTTCCTTCTTAGTCGGTCTAAGTTCATCTTTCGACCGACTAGATGCCAAACTAGTCGGTCAGTAATTGTTCCTTGACCGACTAAATCTAAATCCTATTTTTGTACAGGAGTTACTGTTTGGACTTAGTCGGTCTGCGTTGGTCAACCGACCGACTAGTTCCCAAACTAGTCGGTCAGTGGTTGTTCTCTGACCGACTAATCAGTGTCGAAACCCTAATTTCTGGGCAGCCGCCAGCCCTTCCTATTTAAACCCCTCCCAAACGTTTTCTTCTTCTTCCTCATGACCTAAAACCCTAGTTTCTCCCCCATTGAGCCCCATACTACCTCAAACCCTTATTCCTTCATCAAACCCCCAAAATCCATCATCCAAACTCTCCCTTAACACATTCCACCTCTCAGCTTCCTCAAAATCTCATCAAACCCCCAAAATCCCCCAAACCCCTATTTCTCCAAACTTCTCCATCCATTTCCAGATCTGAACCCTAGGTTCCCCGGAGCGTTTCTTCCGTCGCCGTGGTTGCTCGGCATCATTCTTCCGTTTCCTACGGTAATAATCGATCTCTTAATGTTTTCATAACCGTTGTGTTTTTTTGTGAAACCCTAATTAAATGAATGTTGTTTTGATGATTGTTTCTCCATAACAGCGACTTCCCCGTAGATTAGCATCCGTGAGACGAACCCTTCGTGATCGTCATCCTCGGTGCTAGGCAAGTGAAACTTGCCACTTAGGGTTTAGGCCATGTTTTAGGCCATTTGCTTGTTGTAGGCGTAAAAGAGACTAGGCGACGAAATGATACTCGCCTAGGCGCAAATTTAGGAACTAGCTTGACAACGAAGCTAGATCCGACATTTATCATGTTGCACAATTACCATGTCATGTTTAATTTCCATTAACGGTACGCAAATTAATTGTCATGTCATTGCATTCTTTAAGTGTTCCGTGATTGCGTAGCTTCGCTACAATGCTTGTGTTCCTGGCTCATGTTCCAGAAGCGGGCCATGAGTTGGTTGATAGCCAATGCCCGAACTACTTGTTTCCGGCTAGGTGCACTCCTACGCCAAATGCTTATGAATCGTGAACTAGAATGCGAGCTCATGTGCGGGGCAACCCTGGCTCATTTACTGAGCTCGTGTGCGGGGACCCTGGCTCGCTTACAGGTGGGTATTGGGGGTAAGAGTTAAGCGGCCAATCAACTGGGAGTCTGCCCGATCAGCAACTGCAGTGGTAAGGCGTAAACTCTGGGTTTTGGGGTAGTGTTAAGCGGCCAATCAGCGTGAATGCCAAACCGTTCAGCTGTAAGGCGTAAACATCTACAAACAACTTGAAACGTGACTAGTGAAATGATTGAGATTGTTAGTAGCTTGGCTACTCTTGACTTGTCCCGATAATTGTTCCCTTGTACTTATTGTTTCATCATGTCTTGCTGGTGCACTCATGTTATAACTGCCATGTCATGCATACCAAAACTGCTAGGTTGTTAGTTTGCCTTATTTTCAGTTTCCTTGCCCAAGTCTTTTAGACTTGCTGACATGTGCCCCTTTACTCTTTTGGGTGACACATGTTAGATCCTGAGCCTGAGTACCTTATTGAGGACGAGGTGTTTGCTGACGCCGAGCCCGAGTCTGTGTTCGGCGGGGAGTACGTGGACACTGGGGACCAGTCCTAGTGTCTTCGTTGAGCTTTCCCCTTTTGTTTTAGACTGCTATTTAGTTGTCGGTGCGTGGCACCTATACTTTGTTTTGTTGTCCCTTTTGTTGGTCTTGTTCTGGGCCTTTAGACTCTTTCTTTTAGCCCGGTGGCTTTTCTGGGTGTTGAACTTAATTTTCATGTTGGACAAATGCTTAGATTTGAGATTTTATTTATGTCTCTCCTTGTGTTATTATTGTTGTTCCGTTTGTGGTTACAGGGACCTGCTTATGTTTTATTGACGCTTATCGGGTTTGGGGCTTCACAGCTCCACTCTCGTGCGGACCTTTTCACGTCTCGCCTCCATTTTAGGGAAGCGGGGCGTGACAGGTTTTGTTGGTGGCCCATGCAGGTCCTCTTCTGTAACTGCGATTATCGGAGTGACGATAATAATATTAGAATGTCCAATAAACTAAGTTCGACGTCCGAGTCATAAGCTATGAGTCTAATCTGCTTCGTTTTCTGTGTCATTAGATGGCAGGAAGGCGATTCACCCGTGGTGGAGGTAGTGGCGCGTCCCCTCATGATGAGGAGCCTGAGCGGGAACCCACCAAAGGAGAGATGATGCAGATGATGCTTCAGATGATGCAAGTGCAGCAGGGCGTGCTCCTGCAAGTCCAGAATGCTCCACTTGCTCGAGCTGCCCGGGCCCTTCCGGATGTCCCTCGCTCCGAGCCGGGAGCGAAGCAATTTCGGGAGCTGGGTCCCGCATATTTTGATGGGTCTGAGGGTCCTCTGGCTGTCGATGAGTGGATTCGGAACATTGAGGATAACCTGAAGATGGCCAAGATCACCCCGGCTGGATGGGTTGATTTGGCGAAGAGGCAACTTAAGGATAATGCTCGGAACTGGTGGGATGCGGAAGAGAAGATGCTGGTGGAGCCGATAGCTTGGACTACCTTCAAGTCCAGGTTTGATGAGGAGTTCTTTCCGAAGGCTGCTAGGAAGGAGATGCTGCAGTGCTTTATTGATCTGAAGCAAGGGAGCTTGACGGTGGACCTGTACCACCAAGAGTTCACTAGGTTGAGTCGGTTCGCACCGAAGATGGTGCAGGATGCTGATGAGAGGGCTCAGAGGTTCCTGCAGGGACTTGCTTTGGAGCTCCAGAGTTTTGTGTCTTCCTCTGATCTGGACTCTTATCAGAAGGTTCTGGTCGCTGCGAGGAGGCAGGAGCTGAACCTGAGTCAGCGGAGAGGACATGTTTCTGGTGCTGGGAAGAGGCCTATGGAGCAGGCCAGGGCGGTGGTTAGGCCTAGTTTCAAGCCTAATCAGCCAGCTCAGTTTAAGAGGCCAGGAGGGCCTATTCTGAAGACTTGCCATTTCTGCGGCAAGCCTGGCCACATCAAGGATCAGTGTAGGAAGTTTCTGGGCCAGTGTTTGGTTTGTGGTGATGCTTCCCATGTTGCGAAGGATTGTCGGCATGTGAATCAGCTGCGGAGGGCACCTGTTGCAGCACAGCCGTTGCAGCAGCGAGCGTCTGTTCCTGCTGAACGTGGAGCAGCTCTTGTTCCACAGAGGCAGGCTTTTCAGCAGGCTATTCCGCCGAGGAGGCAGGCTTTTCTGATGACCGCTGTGGAGAGCGAGGCTGTGGATGAGGTTATCGCAGGTAATCCTCAATTTAGCTGTTACTTTCCTAGCTGGTTTTGATTGTTAGATTGTGTTGTTTGCTTGAACATGATTGTTTGCTAGACTAGGGTTTGATTGTTAATTGCTTGTTAGGTGTGGTTTTGGTGTGCACATTTCCTGCACGAGTCCTCTTTGACTCTGGTGCATCGATGTGCATTATTTCTCGGAGCTTCGTGGAGAAGCATTCCTTGTCGACGTCCCCTCTTTCCAAGAGTTGGAATATCGTTACAGGGAATGGCGTGGTCTCGGTGCATCTTGGTTGCAATTCTTGCTCGTTGGTGGTCTGTGGACATGAGCTTTACGCTGACTTCATTGTCCACGACATCATCAACTATGATGCAGTTCTTGGGATGGACTGGCTTGCGAGCTTCTATGCTACGATTGACTGTCGGAGGAAGAAGGTGGTGTTCGAGATTCCTGGACATCCAGTATTTGAGTTCAGCCGTGGTAGCAGTTCGCTTGGTCCTGTCAGGTTTCGGGCCAGGCCGGTGGAGATTGTGGCTATGCAGATGGAGTTGGAGAGGCCAGCTGTGGTGCGAGATTTTGATGACGTCTTCCCTGAGGAGATGTCTGGTTTGCCACCTGATCGAGCTCTAGAATTTTCTATTGATCTTGTTCCGAGAGCGCAGCCGATTTCGAAGGCGCCGTATCGTATGGCACCCGCTGAGTTGGAGGAATTGCAGAAACAGTTGGATGAGCTTTTGCAGAAGGGTTATATCAACCCTAGTGTGTCTCCGTGGGGAGCACCGGTGCTGCTGGTAAAGAAGAAGGATGGTTCGCGTCGCATGTGCGTGGACTATCGGGAGTTGAATGCGGTGACCATCAAGAATAAATATACGTTGCCTCGCATCGATGATATCTTTGATCAGCTTGGAGGTTCGAGGGTGTTTTCTAAGTTGGATTTGAGGAGTGGTACCATCAGTTGAAGGTGAAGAAGGATGATGTTTCGAAGACAGCGTTCAGGACGAAGTATGGACACTACGAGTTTGTGGTTATGCCTTTCGGTGTAACCAATGCACCCGCAGTTTTCATGAATCTGATGAACCTGATTTTCTACGACTTTTTGGATAAGTTTGTCGTTATCTTTATTGACGACATACTGATCTATTCAAAGTCGGAGGAGGAGCATGCCTCGCACTTGAGGACGGTATTGGAGATTTTGAGGAAGCATCGGTTGTATGCTAAATTTTCGAAGTGCGAGTTTTGGCTGGATAGAATTGCTTTTCTCGGGCATGTGGTGACTGGAGATGGTATTTCAGTGGATCCCGAGAAGATTAGGGCCATCAGAGAGTGGCCTGTTCCGTCGTCTGCGTCTGAGATTCGGAGTTTCCTTGGGCTTACTGGTTACTATCGGCGTTTCATTAAGGACTTTTCCCGTATTGCTGAGCCGATGACCAGGTTGACGAGGAAGGATGTACCTTTTGTTTAGTCGGGTGATTGTGAGAGTGCTTTTGGTGTTCTGAGTGAGAGGTTGACGACTGCCCCTATTCTTGTTATGCCTGATCGCAACGGTGGATTTGAGATCTTTTGCGATGCTTCTGGCAAGGGTCTCGGTTGTGTGTTGCATCTGCACGGGCATGTTGTGGCGTATGTTTCTCGTCAGCTCAAGGTTCATGAGAAGAATTACCCGACGCATGATTTGGAGTTGGCTGCCGTTGTGTTTGCTCTTAAGATTTGGAGGCACTTCTTGCTGAGTGAGAAAGTGAAGATCTTCACCGATCACAAAAGCTTGAAGTATATTTTTACTCAGAAGGAGCTCAACATGCGACAGCGTCGATGGTTGGAGCTCATGGCAGATTATGATTTTGATTTGCAGTATCACCCTGGCAAGGTGAATGTGGTCCCTGATGCGCTGAGTAGGCTTCCAGCGGTGATGATTTTGACTTCACAGTGGAGATTGCAGCAGGATTTTTGCGAGTCTGGTGGTGGGCTCCGAAAAGGTGCTCTCTCTCAAGCGCAAGAGTCCGTACAAGTAGTAAAATCTGGGAGTCCAGATGTCGAATCCACGGGAAGAAATCTGTTGCAACCACAGCTCAAATCAAATAGAAATCCTACGAAAAGAAACTAACCACTTCAACAACGGTGACGGTGATGGTGATGTGAACACGTGAACAATATAAACATAGAAAATCGTGTTTGAAAATATCTATAAAAAGTATGCACATGGTATGGGTTTGTTAGGATCAACGATTCGTATTAATTTGGTTGATAGGTATAACGCAATGAATTCTCCTTTTGGGAGCAATTCACCGGGAAAATATCCAATATAACTCAATGAATTCTCCTTTTGGGAGCAATTCATCGGAAGATGCCCTTTTGGGGGTTCAAACACAGAATTCAATGAGATCGTCGCTAAAGCTATAATACGATATGAAACTCTCTTTTGGAGAGATCAAAACTACGGTATGATACTCCCTTTTGGGGAGATCAAAACTCACCCTTTTGGGGCGATCATCAACTAAATCAATTCTTTTGGAATCTGAAAAAGTCGATTTACGAACAAAGATTACAATTTTAACGACGTTTAACGATTTAGCACATGGAATACAACCAAACTAACACAAATCATAGCCCCTAACTACGCCATGCCATGCACAACAGAGATTTAGCTACTCATCATGCAATAATAAACAACTTTCATGGCAAAATACATCAAGATTATAACAAAATACGGTAGAAAAGCATCAAATAAGGAGTTTAAGTTAAAGGAAATATCACCAATTCTCCTTGAAAAGACTTCAAACTCTCTGGAAATAATAAAATAGGCCTCTGGAATTTTACAGAATTTTTCAGGGGGAAAATACGGCTCCTAGAGCCTCCAATACGCCCAAAATACGCCCCAATCTGCTTGAATACGCTCAAAAAAACCCTAAATACGCTTATATAATAGGCTTGCGGGTTTGGGTTGTGCTAACGGGTCTAAACCCGCGCCCAAATCATACCCGAATGCATCTGAACCGCACATCTCAAGCGGGGCAAATGTAGGCCGTTGATCAAAAGCGGGATTGGATGTGTTGTTGACACGTGTCCACTCTTATCGGGTGCTCTTCCTCGCGATCGCCCGAACCCGCTTCGATTCTTCGACTTCGCGTATGAGCGAATCAGCGCCGTCCGATCATGAATCAACGGCACTGATGAAGCCACGTCGCCGTATAAATTTTCTGCTTCTTCTGCGCTTCGGGGTGGATGCGAGCCGTTGGATCGTCTTTCGACGGTATAGATTTGGCCACGTGTCCCTTTGATTTGCGTTCGCCGCTCCGTTCGCTGGGTTTCTCTCAGCCATTCGATCGCGATCGGGCGATCGAAATTTCGCCACGTCGCCGTCTCTCGAATCCGCCTCGTTGTAAATCTCCGCCGTCGGATCGTGATCGGACGGCCGTAAGTCGCCCGATCCCGCTGCGTTCATTCTGAATACGGGCCGTTGGATCGAAATCCAACGGCCAAGATAATTCCACGTCGCCCCGTATATAAATTGAATCAAAGTGATCTGCGTCGTTGGATTCAAGCGGGAATGCGTGGATGCTTGCCACGTGGCGCTCCAAGATTCGTGCCGCGTATTTTAAAAGTATTTCTTCCGTATTTCTTCAATTAATTGGTATTCTGCATTCAAAAATACACAGTAATTAGCACAGATCTCAGAAAAATACAAATAAATAGTCGTTGGAATCGTGAGATCGAGACCAAGATAGGAAAAATATAAAAAGTGCAGAAATACTTCATTAAATGCTGTTTTTTGCTCAAATAGTGTGTTTTCTCTAATAAATAAATGTGTAGAAAATACGTATGAATTAGAGAGCAATGTAGCATCTCATGAGCACAAAATAGGGCTAAATGGGGGGTTAAATATGTAATATTGAACCCGAATCACACCCCCAACTAGCGATTTGCTAGTCTCTAGCAAAAAGAGCGATAAATACGGATGAGTAATGAAACAATAAGTTCTTTCAAATCGCTCATGGCATGGCTCAATAATACGCATTCCAACATGATCTTGACCATCAATATACACATCCATGAACAAAATCAATCACATGATATTTTCTCTATTTTAGTATGAATAAATAACATGCAAGCATCGTTTTACGCAAGCGAAAGTATAACACGTCGTTTTTCTCTAGTTTTCGTGTTTCCAAGGAATTGGCCTATCAAAATAATCATTCGAGACATGGGTATTGAAGTTGCTTAGTATATTCACCATTTCTTTTCTTTTATTCATTCCGCGTAACGAGCATCAAGCAACATTCGCAGAAAAAAGTATAACTTGGATCGCTCCATCAAATGAGTGAGTTTCCTGTCAATGGCTCCCAAATCAGACGATCATAGGGCATTAGGCCAAGAAGGACCCCTCAGACTGTACTACTCGAGCCAACCAAGTTATTTATTAGTGACATACTTATTCATTCATTTTTCATCGTTCATTTTTTCATTCATTTTCTTTTCTTTTTTTTCTTGTAAGCAACTCAAAACCCATTCTTTCGAACATACACATTAATAACCATGGCCACATTCCTCTTCAACTTGAAGACTATTCTTAAAAAATCGTGTATACTTAAGCTTTTTCCATCACATTAGCATGCATGAAATAAATTCAAACTATTTCAAGATATTAATCATGGAAGTTGAAAATTTTCTTGAATAGTATATTAATGGTAATTCCTTGAAGGAAAAATAATCAACTCAGGCCATAAACAATTTTTAGAACTCTATTAATGCGTAATCACCCGTATTTGAGGCATATGAAGGAGTTTTAAAAATGATGAGATTTGGTGATTTATTCTTCTCAATCTCAAAAAAATCCTAAGGTCTCGTACACACCCCCCAACTAAAGATGGACATTGTCCTCAATGTCGAAAGGGGTACGAGTTTATTCAAGCAAGCAACCTAGAAAGCATATAAAAACTACACTACTGGAAAGAACACACCGTGATCAAATGGCGGATCCTGAATCTTTGATGGTGGAGGAAGTTGTTCAATTTGCTCCTTGCGCTCCTCGGCGATTATTCTTCCTCCAACAACTAATTTGGACCCCAGCAACACAACTCCAAGCATCTCTATAAGCTGTTTGCCAATGTCCTGCGAGAGATGAGTTATGTCAGTCCAAATTATTTTAAAATTATTCTCAATGAAAGTATTCCAAATGTAGTCATCAAAATAAGTGAAAGAAATTAAAATAAGCTGACGACTACTCCCTGAAAGATATGCACTACTCTCTGTACGATGCTCGTTCAATGGGGAGAGGGATAAATGATTTTGGGACAAAACTGGAGGAGGGCATGGTTCTGAATCCATGACGATAATCTCAAAACCCTTGTCCCTAGCTGTCTCCTCCTCTCGTTCATCCAAAATTGCTAGCTCGTCCTCTCTTTCGCACACACTTTTTGCCATGTATATATTTTTATTCGTGTCCTCGCTCGGTATACCTGCAATAGAAGATAAACTCGTATTAGAATCTTGAAATTGAGTTTCAAAAGCCTTACTTTCTTCTAAGCAAGTGGCAATCAAATTAAGATCTTCAATGGATTTCTGAATTTGCCGACTCCGAGCAAGGAAATTTTCTTGGAATTGATGGGATGTGGCCTCCTGTGTCTGAATAGTCAAGTAAACTTCCTCTTTCAAGGATTGCAAAGGTACGTCTACGCTTTGCTCTTCTTGATCGAGGCACGGAGGCTCCGTTGAATCGCAATCTGAAGTCTCTTCCATGGTTTCTTCGTTTTCTTACAGAGACTCCATATATTCCCACGCCTCTGTCGGCGTCATGTCTCCCAATAATTCCTGCAGCTGTGGTTGTAGTCCATCTAGGAAGGACGCCATAAGCTCTTCATTTGTGAACCCATACTGCGGATAGCTCGATACGATATTTGTGAACCTCCTCCAGGCCTGAAAGAAAGTTTCACAATCAGTTTGATTAAAATTTACAATCTTGAGCTTTTCCATTCTATGTTTTTGTGCATTTACATACCGTGCATCATACAGGTTGTTCGTGCAATAGAAGTTCATATATTCCATTTTTTTAAAAATTAAAATAAAATAATAAAAAAAAGTTTTATGTACAGTAAAGTGGAAAGATCTCACCGAAGGTCCTCTAAATGAAATAAACCGTAGTCACAAACCATTCCTCCCCGGCAACGGCGCCAAAAACTTGGTGGGCTCCAAAAAGGTGCTCTCTCTCAAGCGCAAGAGTCCGTACAAGTAGTAAAATCTGGGAGTCCAGATGTCGAATCCATGGGAAGAAATCTGTTGCAACCACAGCTCAAATCAAATAGAAATCCTACGAAAAGAAACTAACCACTTCAACAACGGTGACGGTGATGGTGATGTGAACACGTGAACAATATAAACATAGAAAATCGTGTCTGAAAATATCTATAAAAAGTATGCACATGGTATGGGTTTGTTAGGATCAACGATTCGTATTAATTTGGTTGATAGGTATAACGCAATGAATTCTCCTTTTGGGAGCAATTCACCGGGAAAATATCCAATATAACTCAATGAATTCTCCTTTTGGGAGCAATTCATCGGAAGATGCCCTTTTGGGGGTTCAAACACAGAATTCAATGAGATCGTCGCTAAAGCTATAATACGATATGAAACTCTCTTTTGGAGAGATCAAAACTACGGTATGATACTCCCTTTTGGGGAGATCAAAACTCACCCTTTTGGGGCGATCATCAACTAAATCAATTCTTTTGGAATCTGAAAAAGTCGATTTACGAACAAAGATTACAATTTTAACGACATTTAACGATTTAGCACATGGAATACAACCAAACTAACACAAATCATAGCCCCTAACTACGCCATACCATGCACAACAGAGATTTAGCTACTCATCATGCAATAATAAATAACTTTCATGGCAAAATACATCAAGATTATAACAAAATACGGTAGAAAAGCATCAAATAAGGAGTTTAAGTTAAAGGAAATATCACCAATTCTCCTTGAAAAGACTTCAAACTCTCTGGAAATAATAAAATAGGCCTCTGGAATTTTACAGAATTTTTCAGGGGGAAAATACGGCTCCTAGAGCCTCCAATACGCCCAAAATACGCCCCAATCTGCTTGAATACGCTCAAAAACCCCTAAATACGCTTATATAATAGGCTTGCGGGTTTGGGTTGTGCTAACGGGTCTAAACCCGCGCCCAAATCATACCCGAATGCATCTGAACCGCACATCTCAAGCGGGGCAAATGTAGGCCGTTGATCAAAAGCGGGATTGGATGTGTTGTTGACACGTGTCCACTCTTATCGGGTGCTCTTCCTCGCGATCGCCCGAACCCGCTTCGATTCTTCGACTTCGCGTATGAGCGAATCAGCGCCGTCCGATCATGAATCAACGGCACTGATGAAGCCACGTCGCCGTATAAATTTTCTGCTTCTTCTGCGCTTCGGGGTGGATGCGAGCCGTTGGATCGTCTTTCGACGGTATAGATTTGGCCACGTGTCCCTTTGATTTGCGTTCGCCGCTCCGTTCGCTGGGTTTCTCTCAGCCATTCGATCGCGATCGGGCGATCGAAATTTCGCCACGTCGCCGTCTCTCGAATCCGCCTCGTTGTAAATCTCCGCCGTCGGATCGTGATCGGACGGCCGTAAGTCGCCCGATCCCGCTGCGTTCATTCTGAATACGGGCCGTTGGATCGAAATCCAACGGCCAAGATAATTCCACGTCGCCCCGTATATAAATTGAATCAAAGTGATCTGCGTCGTTGGATTCAAGCGGGAATGCGTGGATGCTTGCCACGTGGCGCTCCAAGATTCGTGCCGCGTATTTTAAAAGTATTTCTTCCGTATTTCTTCAATTAATTGGTATTCTGCATTCAAAAATACACAGTAATTAGCACAGATCTCAGAAAAATACAAATAAATAGTCGTTGGAATCGTGAGATCGAGACCAAGATAGGAAAAATATAAAAAGTGCAGAAATACTTCATTAAATGCTGTTTTTTGCTCAAATAGTGTGTTTTCTCTAATAAATAAATGTGTAGAAAATACGTATGAATTAGAGAGCAATGTAGCATCTCATGAGCACAAAATAGGGCTAAATGGGGGGTTAAATATGTAATATTGAACCCGAATCATCTGGTGTGGAGATTGTTCTTCCTGGGGAGGCTTCGTCGTTGATGTGTATGCAGATACAGTCGACGATTGTGGATCGGATCAAGGCTGGCCAGGCTGGAGATCCGAAGCTGGTGAAGATTCGGGAGCTGGTGGAAGCCGGTCTGCGGACTGACTTTTTGATTCATGAGGATGGCTCGCTGAGGTTTGGAGCCAGGTTGTGTGTGCCAGCTGGGGATATTAGAGAGGAGTTGATGGTGGAGGCACACAGTTCGCCGTATTCTGTGCATCCTGGTGGCACCAAGATGTACCAGGATCTTCGTCTAAACTATTGGTGGCATGGCATGAAGAGGAGTGTGGCTCGGAGTGTAGCCAAGTGTTTGGTTTGCCAGCAAGTAAAGGCGGAGCATCAGCGTACGGCCGGGTTGCTACAACCACTTCCGATTCCGGAGTGGAAATGGCAACACATCACTATGGATTTCGTGACTGGACTACCTCGGAGTCCGAAGCAGAATGACGCGATTTGGGTGATCGTAGATCGATTGACCAAATCCGCGCACTTTATTCTGTTCCGAGTGGGACAGTCCACTGAGGCGCTAGCAAGGAGATATATGGAGGTAAAATTCTTTTACTCTCCGTTTTTATTTCCTTTTTCCTAGTTTGGATGGTGATGTAACGTGAATCGTGCAGGAGGTCGTGCGACTTCACGGAGTCCCCGTGAGTATCGTGTCGGACAGAGACACGAGGTTCACATCTCAGTTCTGGCAGAGTTTGCAGAAGAGTTTGGGTATGCGTCTGAGTTTCAGCACGGCGTACCATCCGCAGACGGATGGCCAGTCCGAGAGGACGATTCAGATTTTGGAAGACATGCTGAGAGCATGCATGTTGGATTTCAAGGGTTCGTGGGAGGACCATCTACATTTGGTGGAGTTTTCTTACAACAACAACTTCCAGGCGAGTATTGGCATGGCGCCTTTCGCCGCTCTTTAAGGGAGGAAATGTCGATCGCCATTGAGTTGGGATGACGTTGGTGATCGTGAGCTGTTGGGACCTGAGATGATTGTGGAGGCCGTGGATATCGTCAGGAACATTCAGGAGAGGTTGAGGATTGCTCAAGACCGTTTTAAGCATTGGGCGGATGCTAAACATCGTCCTTTGGAGTTTCAGCCGGGCGACCATGTGTTTCTGAGGATTTCCCCGAATCGTGGTGTGATTCGTTTTAGGAAGCGAGGGAAGTTGAGCCCGCGATACATTGGACCGTTTGACATTCTAGAGAGAGTTGGCGAGGCAGCTTACCGCTTAGCCTTTCCGCCATCTTTGGAGGGAGTTCATAATGTTTTCCATGTGTCGCAGCTTCGTCGATACATTAGCGATCCATCTCATGCTGTGGATTTCTCGGAGATTACCGTTCGCCCCGATATGACGTATGACCAGCAGCCAGTGCAGATTCTGGACATGCGTCAGAAGTCACTTCGGAACAAGGTTGTCAATCTTGTGAGGGTGATGTGGCGACACGGCTCGCCTGGAGAGTCTACTTGGGAGAATGAGGATGAGATGCGAGAGCGTTTCCCACTTTTGTTCCCGGACACGTGAGTGTTGGGAAATTCCGAGGACGGAATTTTTCTTAAGTTGGGGAGGATGTAACGACTGGTTTTCATGTATCTGGATTTATTATATTATATTATATGTTTTGGCGGATTTTCTCCTCATGCGTGGTTTTCGTCTCCGTAACTTTCATTTTCGATCGTTTCGTCGTGTTTTCTTAGCTTCTTCCTTAGAATCGTCGATTTTGGAGCAAGTCATTCATGACGGGCTCCGTATCGGTCATATCTTATTGTTAGATCAAGCCTAGGAGTCTTAGGAATCGATCCCGGAGCTTCGCGCTCCATTTCGGAACTTTTGGTGCTCATTAGCCGGTGTAAGAAGGGGCACCGACCGACTAGTTGACGATCCAGTCGGTCGGAAAACCTTCTTGAACCGACTAGTTGGCTTTCTAAATTTCTCAGGAGTTACTGTTTATCGTTAGTCGGTCTAAGAACGTTGGTTGACCGACTAGGTTGCAAACTAGTCGGTCGGCAATGCTTCTTTAACCGACTAACTCATTAACTATTTTTGGTACTAGTTATTGTTCCTTCTTAGTCGGTCTAAGTTCATCTTTCGACCGACTAGATGCCAAACTAGTCGGTCAGTAATTGTTCTTTGACCGACTAAATCTAAATCCTATTTTTGTACAGGAGTTACTGTTTGGACTTAGTCGGTCTGCGTTGGTCAACCGACCGACTAGTTCCCAAACTAGTCGGTCAGTGGTTGTTCTCTGACCGACTAATCAGTGCCGAAACCCTAATTTCTGGGCAGCCGCCAGCCCTTCCTATTTAAACCCCTCCCAAACGTTTTCTTCTTCTTCCTCACGACCTAAAACCCTAGTTTCTCCCCCATTAAGCCCCATACTACCTCAAACCCTTATTCCTTCATCAAACCCCCAAAATCCATCATCCAAACTCTCCCTTAACACATTCCACCTCTCATCTTCCTCAAAATCTCATCAAACCCCCAAAATCCCCCAAAACCCTATTTCTCCAAACTTCTCCATCCATTTCCAGATCTGAACCCTAGGTTCCCCGGAGCGTTTCTTCCGTCGCCGTGGTTGCTCGGCATCATTCTTCCGTTTCCTACGGTAATAATCGATCTCTTAATGTTTTCATAACCGTTGTGTTTTTTGTGAAACCCTAATGAAATGAATGTTGTTTTGATGATTGTTTCTCCATAACAGCGACTTCCCCGTAGATTAGCATCCGTGAGACGAACCCTTCGTGATCGTCATCCTCGGTGCTAGGCAAGTGAAACTTGCCACTTAGGGTTTAGGCCATGTTTTAGGCCATTTGCTTGTTGTAGGCGTAAAAGAGACTAGGCGACGAAATGATACTCGCCTAGGCGCAAATTTAGGAACTAGCTTGACAACGAAGCTAGATCCGACATTTATCATGTTGCACAATTACCATGTCATGTTTAATTTCCATTAACGGTACACAAATTAATTGTCATGTCATTGCATTCTTTAAGTGTTCCGTGATTGCGTAGCTTCGCTACAATGCTTGTGTTCCTGGCTCGTGTTCCAGAAGCGGGCCATGAGTTGGTTGATAGCCAATGCCCGAACTACTTGTTTCCGGCTAGGTGCACCCTTACGCCAGATGCTTATGAATCGTGAACTAGAATGCGAGCTCATGTGCGGGGCAACCCTGGCTCATTTACTGAGCTCGTGTGCGGGGACCCTGGCTCGCTTACAGGTGGGTATTGGGGGTAAGAGTTATGCGGCCAATCAACTGGGAGTCTGCCTGATCAGCAACTGCAGTGGTAAGGCGTAAACTCTGGGTTTTGGGGTAGTGTTAAGCGGCCAATCAGCGTGAATGCCAAACCGTTCAGCTGTAAGGCGTAAACATCTACAAACAACTTGAAACGTGACTAGTGAAATGATTGAGATTGTTAGTAGCTTGGCTACTCTTGACTTGTCCCGATAATTGTTCCCTTGTACTTATTGTTTCATCATGTCTTGCTGGTGCACTCATGTTATAACTGCCATGTCATGCATACCAAAACTGCTAGGTTGTTAGTTTGCCTTATTTTCAGTTTCCTTGCCCAAGTCTTTTAGACTTGCTGACATGTGCCCCTTTACTCTTTTGGGTGACACATGTTAGATCCTGAGCCTGAATACCTTGTTGAGGACGAGGTGTTTGATGACGCCGAGCCCGAGCCTGTGTTCGGCGGGGAGTACGTGGACACTGGGGACCAGTCCTAGTGTCTTCGTTGAGCTTTCCCCTTTTGTTTTAGACTGCTGTTTAGTTGTCGGTGCGTGGCACCTATACTTTGTTTTGTTGTCCCTTTTGTTGGTCTTGTTCTGGGCCTTTAGACTCTTTCTTTTAGTGATCACACCCCGGATACACGTCCCGGGGCGACGGTTGTAGTTTTACCGCAAGCGCACGGTGTAGCGGCGAGCGGGTTATCGAACACAGGGAGGACGAATGAAAGTGCTTGCTCCGAACAACCTGGCTATTAAGAACGGAAAAGAGGGAATTTGCCTTTGGCGATCCTGTCACAATCGTCAGACAAAGTACGAAGATATCAAATCAAATAAAGACGCCTAGGGAATGGGAAATCCCCGCTACTCACCGTATCTCGTCAATGTGATTCATTGGTATCAACATTGCTAGGGTAGAATCTCGGATGAACTAGTTGTAACTGACTGTAAAACCTAGCTCACGCTCTCGCGCTGTTGTCGGTCTATAGCTAACCTAGGTTCAGGTCCAATCTCTTGCAAACCCTAACCTAGGCAAGCTAGCATTAGGATCAACATCATCGTTCAATCGCGCCCCGAGCCCACTCTCGTGCAAACTCGGTCCGCGACCTAGGTTGGGATAGTTCCTACCCGTCCAATCTCTTGCAAACGGGTATCGGCATGAAATTGCAACGGAGAACCCTAGTATCGGTCCAATCTCTTGCAAACCGATACTACGGAAACTCAATTTCAACCCAATTCGGATTTCTAGGGTTTCCTACCGAATTGGGATCCAATCTCTTGCAAATCCCAATCGATATGAATACCTAGCCATCCGTATTAAATCGATCCCAATCTAACCTTTATAGCAATTCTAGCAATATTTCTACCAATTCATCACAAATCTGAAATTGGGCTCGTAGGGTTCATCCCCACGCCCCAAGGCGTAAGGACTACTCACAATTCATAGCACAAATGCAAAAACAATCAATGGAAATCACAAGAGAATTCATCACAATATTCGAATAAGCAATAAAAATAGTATTTTTAGAGGAGAGAGATGCAAACCAATAGAGTTCTTCAATGAATCCAACAAAAATCAACTTTTCTCTCCTCTCCAATCACAATAATCTAAAGCTAAAAAGTTAATCTAAAAAGCTGCAAAAGTAAAGGGAAAAGCTCTCTAACCTAGGGTAAAAACAGGGGTTAAATACCCCCCAAAATCGTCCAAAAAACTGTGACCAAAATGCCCCTGCGCAGCCTGAAAATCGCAATTTTCGCTACAGGCAGCGCGTCGCACTCGGCCGAGTGACAAAAGTCGCTCGGCCGAGTGACAAACCCTGAAAATTTCCAGTAAGTCTTGGTCTTCGGGGGTCTTCACTTCGGGGGCGGCTCGGCCGAGTGAGTTGTCGTCACTCGGCCGATGGCTTCTTTGTACTCGGGCGGTCGGCATTCTCCACTCGGTCGAGTGGGTCTTCTGAAGCTCATGCAGATGAAAAATAGTAAGTTGGCGATTTTTGATGGGCTTCGTCTGAGTGCCACTCGGGCGGACGGGGTCTCGTCACTCGGCCGATGTGGCTTCCGTCGCTCGGCCGAGTGCACATATGATGCATGTCCGATCTGGTCGGCCGAGTGGTGTCTCGCTGGTCGGCCGAGTGACTCCTTCACTCGGCCGAGTGAGACACCAAAAATGCCATTTCAGCTTGTTTTTGCCTCCTCGTCGCTCCTGCGACGTTCTTTCTTCTTCCGCTCCTCTCCAATAGCAAAATACCCCTCGGGGAGGTCGTCGGTGACACTCTGGAGTAGGCGTATCTCGAGATCACTCCAAATCGCTCCAAATCACCTGAAATACGACAAAAACGACAAATCATGAAAAGCATCGCAATATCGTCGATATATCGTGGAAAACATGATTTGAGCGATCTAAATGGCATGCAAACATGCGGGAAAAAAGGTGTAAAATAAGGAGTGATCATTTAGCCTGGTGGCTTTTCTGGGTGTTGAACTTAATTTTCATGTTGGACAAATGCTGAGATTTGAGATTTTATTTCTGTCTCTCCTTGTGTTATTATTGTTGTTCCGTTTGTGGTTACAGGGACCTGCTTATGTTTTATTGACGCTTATCGGGTTTGGGGCTTCACAGCTCCACTCTCGTGCGGACCTTTTCACGTCTCGCCTCCATTTTAGGGAAGCGGGGCGTGACAGTCGGTGCGCAGAGCAAAAGAGTTCAAATCAATTTATTTAGTGGTCTGTGCGCAGAGCAGCTCCCTTAACCTTTAACACCACGTCAGCACGAAATTTGAATACTCCGCTCTTCGTTTTCGCACGAGGATTGCACACGTCAGCAATGTTCTCGTGCGGGCTTCTTCTCGTGCGAGCATACAGCGGGCGTTATCTCCTTCGTCGGCGACTCCAGAGATCAACTCACGGCAGCAGCGTTTGTGGCGAGTTGTGTCAGCGACTCTCCTCCGATGTGCGGGCTTCGACGACAGCTGCGCTCCACGGCGTCGGCGATCTCCGGGCGGTAGGGCTCTCTCCTTAGCGTTAGGGCATGCAGGTGACAATACGTCTTCGATAACGGACAGATAATCAGCGCCTTCTCCGATGGTGGACCGAGGGCAGCAGCACGGTCTCTTTGATGGCGACGTCGGTCGGCGACTTCGTGGATGACAGCGATGTGCAGATGATCTTCTCCGGCGTCAGCAGCTTCCAAGCGCCTCCGGTGTCGACTCACAGCAGCATCGTTGAGGCACGGCGACGTCTTCTCTGTAAGCGGTGGTCGTCTTCGAGTTTTGCACAGCAATCTCCTTCGTCTTCTCCTTCTTCGTGTGCTCGACGGCTGGGACTTCTTCAACGGCGGTGGCAGTCATCTTCTCCGGCGATGCTTCAAGGGCGACATGCAGAAGCTATCACTTGGCGATGGTGACTTCACACAACAGCGATGGTGTCGACGAAGTCTCAAGCCTTGGAGAAAATACGCAGCCTTTGACCAAAAATTGTGCACGGTTCTCCTTAGGGGAATTTCCAGGGCACAGCTTGGGGAATTTTTTGTTGCAGCCGCTTGAGGAATAATTCGGCCGGCCACCACAGAAATTGATTTCAAATAAAATGTTGCCCTCTTCACAATACTTTGGTTGTCGCAAGCCTCTATTGATTGTATAATGCCGCACCCCTCTTTTGTGTTGCCTTGAGCCCTTTTATATATCTTGTGCTAGGGTTTTGGCATGCGTGGATAGCTCTATAGGATTTTTGAATAAGATATGTTGTTTGAATAGAGATGATAGCTGGCAATGATAATATATTTGAATAGGAACTGGGTAGACCCAAATCTTTGGTAGTTGGTTCGATCTCATTCTAAATTGATTTGTTCTAATCCCGACTAGATTTGAAGTGATCTCCTTGGAAAACGATTTTTTGAATGAAACTTCATAGCAATGCAAATTGGACATGAAGTAGGAAGGGGACAAGTAGTGGGATTTGATTTTGGATTTGGTGGTTTGAATATGAACTTTGAATTGGATATGAATTGCTAATTGATTTACCACATCCATCTTATCCAATATAGGACCAAGTCCAACTTGCTTTAGCCAACGCTGACTTTCTCACCCAAATAGCTATACGAATAGCAATTTCTTAAATAGCAAGAGACATATCGTTTCGCCAAGCCTGAAACACACTAAGCACACACATTAGATACACCGACACGTTTGTCATCATCAAACCAAGATCCTAGATCGTTGCTCCAACACATACCACACTAATGGAGGCAAGCATCTTGGCCATCTTCCAGGTTAGGAATGACAAGAAGCGTCACGGTAAACCCCCGATGATAGGGTGTATCATGAACATTTACCTACTCAGACATGAAATTATCACGAGCACAAATAATCAAATACTCAACATACAACTGTTTTACTTTTGAACTGCAAATCTATGTTTGCTCGTACTTTACTTTCTGCACTTATTATTCATAACTGTGCACTAACGCTCTTTTTCCTCTCCTCGTTGTTCTTTGTTTCATTACTTCAAATAATGCCGAGCTTATCGCTGACATATATTTCATTATATTTATGAAATATATGTTAGGTTCAGAGACAGAGTACCTCGAAGACCCTACTTTTAAGGATCCTATCTTAGAAGTGGACTCCGCTGATCAGAGCTACGAAGACGTTGAGATCCTCCATGCGGAAGGCTAAAGCGGGACATTTCTATTTTAGTTTTATTATTTAACTTGTTGTTTCCAGGTGTGTTTGCTTTCAGCAGATTGTACGGCCCTGCTAGCCCTTAATTGTTTGTGTACTTTGATTTGGACACTGGTGGTTGAAATGTAATGACTATTTATGCTGCTTCTGAGAAATTCGCGTGCAGGACCTGCTTTTGCTAATTAACGCTTATTGCGCTTAAGTCAGATAAGAAAGAAAAAACAAGTACCTCTTCTTTGCTTTAAGCACATGCGGACCCGCGCGTTCTCGCTCCCAAGTATAACGGGAAGCGGGGCGTGACAGGTTTTAGTGGTGGCCCATGCAGGCCCTCCTCCTCTCTGCGAAATACTTCAGAAGCAGTGTGAATATCATCGCTAACCAGATCGTTTGAATGACTTTGTACACAAATGTTTAATGTGTTCCTTTTGCAGCATGGCAGGAAGACCGCACACTCGCAACGGAAATGTAACGAGCGGAAATGGTGATCCCGACCTCCATGAACTCATGAGTATCATGAGAGAAATGTTGGAGACCCAACATCAGCTGATCCAGTAGAGTAAACAGCTTGCACCACCTGCACCACATGCACCACCCCCACCTCGAGCTGAGCCCGGAGCAAAGCAATTTCAGGAGATTAACCCGAAGAGATTTTCTGGGAGAGAAGGACCGTTAGCAGCAGAGGAATGGGCCCGAACCACAGAAGAGGACCCGAGTCTTGCCCGCATTGACCAGGCAGGCTGGGTTGAAGTTACCAAGAAACAGCTGACTGGAAATGCTCGGAACTGGTGCGACACTAAAGAAGCTTGTCTTATCAAGCCCATCAACTGGACCATATTTCGATAGCGTTTCGACGCTCAATATTTTTCTCGATCAGCTAAAAGGGAAATGTAGCAACGTTTCATTAACCTGGAACAAAGAGATTGGACTGTTGACGAATACGAGGCAGAATTTTCGATGCTTAGTGATTCACCCCACTTCTGGTGGAAAATCCCGAAGACTGCACTTATCAGTTTCTCCAAGGACTAGACCTGAACATTCAGGCTTCAATGTTTTCGATGAATCTAACTACACATCAGGAAGCGTTGGATGCTGCTAAGAATCATGAACTTATTGTGAAGCGTAAGAAGGCGCTTCAGATTGGAGGGAGTAGGCGTCCACCGAAGCCACCCAGAGGCAACCTCCGAACTACTCAAACTGCACAGTTCAAGAGGCCTGCTGCCCCGGCCAACAATCGACCGGATGGGTCATGTCAAGAGGGACTGCAGATAGCTGATGAATCAATGCTTGATATGTGGAGCATCTGCACATGCTACTAGAGACTGTCCTCGTCGCACCAACAAGTCGATGACTGCTAGACCTTCTGGGACTATTCGGCGTGGAGCTCCTGGACCTGCTCAGCATGGACCACCTCTTGCTCCACAACAGAAGGCTTTTGCATTGGCGATGCAGAACTAGCCGAGCCGTCAGATTTTCACCATGACAGCCGCAGAGGCTGAGTCAGATGGACAAGTGATTTCAGGTATTACTTAAATCCTTCTTTTATAATGCTTATGATATATGCATGTGTCACTTGTCTATCTTTTAGCTAAGACATATTTCCTATGTACTAGGTGTTGTCTTGATAGCCTCTCATCCAGCCCTATCTCTTTTTGATTCTGGGGACACTCACTGCTTCATATCCCGAGGATTTGTAGAGAAACATTCAATTCATGTTGACTCTCTACCGAATTACTTGAACATCACTACTGCAAGTGGAGTAGTGCGGACTTCTAGTGGTTGTCGATCTTATCCTATAGTGATTTGTGGACACGAGTTGTTTACAGATTTTATGATAGTCGACATGTCAAACTTCGATGCGATATTCGGTATGGATTGGTTAGGAAATTTCTACGCTACTATCAATTGTCACAACAAGAAAATAGTGTTTGAAATCCCTAACCATCATGTGTTTGAATTCATGAGCGGAGACCGTTCACTTGGGCCTATCAAATTTCGGGCCAAGCCGAACGAGCTAATCATTGCATCGATGCTAGTTGAACCCGAGAAACCTAGAGTGGTTCGAGATTTTGCAGACGTATTTCGTGAAGATATTTCAGGATTACCGCCTGATCGAGCTCTGGAATTCACTATCGACCTTATGTCGAACACTCAACCTATTTCGAAGGCTCCTTATCGCATGGCTACTGCTGAATTGGAAGAACTTCGGAAACAACTCGACGACCTGTTACAAAAGAGACTGATACATCCCAGCGTATCTCCTTGGGGTGTGCCAGTTCTTTTGGTCAAGAAGAGGATGGGTGGAGAAGGATGTGTGTGGACTACCGAGAAATGAATAAGGTAACCATAAAGAACAAGTACCCGCTGCCGCGCATTAACGACATCTTCGATCTACTTGGCGGATCGCGAGTATTCTCGAAGCTGGATCTCCGAAGTGGTTATCATCAAGTGAAGGTCAGAAGTGAAGACATCCCGAAGATGGCATTCCGGACCAAGTATGGGCACTTGAATTTGTAGTCATGCCCTTCGATGTGACTAACGCATCAGCAGTATTCATGAACCTTATGAACTTGATCTTCTATGAGTTCTTGGATAAGTTCGTGGTGACCTTCATCGACGACATCTTGGTCTACTCGAAGGATGAAGAAGAGCATGTCGGGCATCTGCGGATTGTATTGGAGACCTTGCGACATCATCGGTTATACGCCAAGTACAGCAAGTGTGAATTCTGGCTAGACCGAGTCGCCTTTTTTGGGCATGTGGTATCAGGAGATGGTATCTCTGTCGATCCGGAGAAGGTCATTTCAGTTTGAAACTGGTCGACTCCTCGATCAGCTACAGACATCAGGAGTTTTCTAGGATTGGCAGGTTATTACCATCGATTCATCAAGGACTTCTCGAAGATTGCCGAGCTTATGACTCGCCTGTCGAGGAAGCATGTCAAGTATGTATGGTCAGACCCTTGTGAGCAGGCGTTTGGGATATTGAAGGCCAAGCTGACGACTGCGCCAGTGTTAACTATACCAGACAGAACTGGAGGATTTGAAGTCTGTGACGCATCTGGCAATGGCCTTAGATGTGTCCTGCATCAGCATGGTCATGTGGTCGTATATGCTTCTCGACAATTGACGATTCACGAGAAGAATTATCGAACTCACGACCTGGAGTTGGCTGTTGTCATATTTGCTCTAAAGATTTGGAGGCATTTTCTTTTGAGCGAGCAAGTCAAGATCTACACTGACCACAGGAGCATGAAGTATATCTTCTCTCAGAAGGAGCTCAATATGAGGCAACACAGATGGTTGGAGCTTATGGCAGATTACGACATCGACCTCCAGTATCATCCAGGGAAGGTGAATGTCATGCCAGATGCATTGAGCAGATTACTAGCAATCATGACTCTCTCGGCTCAATGGAGACTTCAGCAAAACAGAAATGGCTATTAGCCTTGAGAGCAATAGAACGACGAAAGATCTTTTGAATAGAATTTAGCTCAATAAAAAATAGAGAGATTAGGTCTTTTAAAAATGATCTCAAATGGGTCTATTTATAAGGTTTCAGATATGATTTTGAATTTCCAAAACATTTGACTTTCAGCTCAACCAAATATGGAAATTGAGCGAAATCAGGAAGCAGAGTCGTTGGAAAACGACAGCTGGTAGTCTACTCCCTAAAGGTGGTAGTCGACTCCCAGAGAATTTCAGTAGAAGTTCTGCTTCTGACTGGTAGTCGACTCCCTCCTCTGGTAGTCGACTCCCAGAGCAATTTTCTCTGAAACTCAGCTAGTTGAAGAGTGTAATCAACTCCTGGGTGTTTGGAGGTTGACTACTAATAATAGATAGACTAGCTTAATTGCTCTCAAGAGTTTTTAAAAAATATTTAAAACATTTTTCTTTCGAAAACATTTTTGTGTGTGCTATATCTACTTTGTCTTTAATATAATCTTAAGAACTCACACGCACTACACTAAGACAAGAACTTCGGGAAGCTGATCCGGTAGATGCTTGTTTCTCTTGAATTTGTGTTCCTTCTTCGTTAAGCTTGAGCACGGGCTTCATCTTGTGCTTGATGTAGAACCAGCATATTTGTCTTCGTCTCTAGTGTGGTTGAGCTTCTTCGGAGTATGCATAAAGTCACAGTTTATCGTATAACCTGCACACTTGTAGTGTAGTTGGTACACTAACATCATTTGGTGTGTTAATCATCAAAACCACTTAGGGGTAGGATTCGATTTCCCATCACTAGTAAGATCATGTGATGAATGTGGGTTGGTAATATTTTCTGTTTATACTGAGGGAGAAATATTGATATGAGGAGGATATGCTGCGATCAGCATATTTTGTATTGATTTTGGAAACATAGGATGCAGAAATGAAAAATCTATATCAGACTGTTGTGCATAATAAGAAACATTCTCAAAGAAGGTGACATGATATGCTATATGAAGTCTTCGGTTGATTGGAACATAACATCGATAGCATTTATGTGAAGAACTATACTCTAAGAAAATACATTTTACAGTTTGGGGTAAAAGTTTATCACATTCGTGTGGTGGAAGTAAAAGAAAGCACACACAACCAAAGGTTCTAATCAAGGTGTAATCAAAAGCTTTGTTGTATAAACATGAGTAAGGACATTCATTATGTCTAGCAGAAGAAGTGGTGACATTAATGAGCAGATTAGCTGTTAATAAAGCTTCAACCCAGAATTTCTTTACAACCGATGCAGAGAAAAGCAAGGCCCTAGTCATGTTCATAATATGTCTGTGCTTTCGTTCAGCTACCCCATTTTGTTCATATGTGTGGGGCATGATTATTGAGCTAGAGTGCCATGTGATTTCAAAATATATTGCATGTTATGAGAAACATATTCTTGTGCATTATTAGATCGAAATATCTTGATGCTTTATTGAATTGTGTGTGGATCATATTTGTGAATTCAATGTTGCTGCACCCTTAGGCCAGCTCTCGAGGGATTCGTTCGGTGGGCAATAAAAGCCCATAAAGCCCATGAAAGAAGTCCGAAGCTGACTCAATCAAAGCCCACATGCCATTCGCCCGTTGCACTTCCACCCATCAAACGTAGGATTGAAAGTAAGCTCATAAATAGTGAGGATGTGGGCGATGGTTATCCTTCCAACGTCACTGAAGAGACCTCGGAGGTCTATAAATACACTGGAGATGAACAGAACAAAGACATGTACGAAACTTTGTACACTGACATTCCGTATTCCACCTGATATTTCTTCCTTAAAATAGCTTGCAACGTCTGACTCGAGACAAACCTCCGTGGGTCGATCTCGATAGCTTTAAGTTCTCTCTTAAGTTCACATTCTAACTTAAGCATCGGATGGGATTTGGGTCGGGACCTAGATACGACCCCCCGATGTTCACTTGTGGTGCAGGAAGCTCGTGGAGTGATTCGACATGAGGGTCGTACCTTCAATCAACGGTCGTTTGAGACTCGATCTGCTCAGAGGGTCGAACGATCATAACATACTTATTTCTACTACCATCGACCCCGATTCAACCAACCAGGGTCCCACTCAACCTGCTGAGGAGGCTTCACCTCGACAGAAGAGTCCACGTCAGCCCCAATACTGTTATTGCCATTTTTGGCTTTAACAGTTGGTGCCTTCTGTGGGATACATCAGTCGACACCCCGAAGCATTACACAAGTAATATCGGCTGGACCCAACAACCCCAGATCAAACCTTGGTCAAACTGAGAATCAGAACGCGAACATTGTTCAAGTTGATGACGTTGAAGACTCCGCATCTTCATCAAAGGGGTCCAGAGTACCCAAAGTGTCTCAGGAACAATTTGACCGATTTGCTTAGTAGGTCAAAAAGAGCATCAGGGTAATGGCTGCCACGATGCAGCATAGCATTGGGTGCCCGCCACCAGCAATTGAGCAACCACCGCCTCCAAATCCAGCTCCAGCACCTACGAGGGAGGCTACCACTTCTAGGCATCCTAAAGATCCAAGGGCAGATCGACAATAGAATGCACCACTCAATACAACACCTACATCTCACTGGAACGGGGAGATGGGGAACAACAACCGTGCCTTTGGGCACCATGGAGTCCTAGTCCATCCAACAATGGACGAGCCACCCGCATCATCCTAAAGCAGGTAATAGATCGGGTCACTCTGGGCCCCAACCCCCTTGAATTTGCAGGTGGAAACAAAAGGAGGGAGACAGAAGAAATCCCCAACCGTTTCTCTGGCGCTACTCACCTGCAATGCAGAGATAGGCGAACCCAAACTTACCCTTCTCGCCAATTGGCGAACCTCGTTGAAGGAGAACCTCACATATGCTCCTTTCCTCCCGAAGTTCAAACTACCCTCCCTACACACGTACGATGGCAAGGGTGACCCATGGGAGTACATCTGCAGATACCAAAACGTGATGCTACTTCACAGAGTAGACGAATCATACGTTTACCGAGCTTTCCACACCACGCTAACCAAAGCGACAGACGGATGGTACAACGGGTTACCCTATGACTGCATCGGGTCGTTTGACGGATTTTCTGACCTATTTTGCAGGCAATTTGTTGCAGGCAACACCCTAAAAGAAAGATAACTATACTATTCTCTTTGAAGCAGAAAGAGAAGGAGTCGAGCCGATCCCTCGTCCGGTGATTCCACGATGAAAGGCTAGAGTGAAAGATACCCCAGACGTGACTGTCATTACGGATT
Organism: Scilla litardierei; assembly: GCA_030789695.1. NCBI lineage: Eukaryota > Viridiplantae > Streptophyta > Magnoliopsida > Asparagales > Asparagaceae > Scilla > Scilla litardierei. The sequence goes on along the minus strand of CM061142.1, from coordinate 186,256,556 downwards.
TTAACCAAGCAGTCTGAAGCGAACACCTACTGAGGGCCCTCCACCAATTACCATCGAATAACCTCGTGGAGCTGTTCAACACGACCGATCGATTCATAGTCTCGGAAGAGGCACTTGCATCCGTGGAGAACGACACTCCTACTCTTTATGGAGAAGCAAAGCGAGAAAAGCAACCGCAAGGAACCCCTTGTCAAAAGCTTTGGGATAAGCGACGAATGGAAAGGACCCCTCGGAGCAAGGAACACTCAACCCATGCTAGAGCAAAAGCCCCCAAGCCAGAAGTCCTAGTGTACGCTCTGCGAGAAGAGCTCACCAATGAACCTGTTAAGAAAAATAGGTATGAGAAAAGGGATGACCTTAAATTCTGTAAGTATTACAACGACTACGGGTACGACACCGACGATTGTTGGACATTGAAGAAGGAAATTGACGTGCTAGTCAAGCTTGGTCATCCCAAGAAACCCGGTGACAATCAGCCATGCAAAGAAGGGACCTCGAAGCAGAAAGGCAAAGAGCCAATGCCCGGATCACCTGCCACCAAAGTGGTCAATTAGCAAGCTTCTAGAGAATAATCAAATAAGAGCCAGGCAAAAACAGTCCTGAGCAAGATCAAAACGCATGTACGCTTTTTTCTTCTATGTCAAAGCATTTATTTCTCAATAATAAAGTATGGTCTTTCCTTCAAAAATTCCTCTCTTCACTATAGCACTCATGAATTATGTGAGAATCACTCCGTCTGAATGCTCAGTTAAACCCAAGGAGTGTACTACTCATGAGGATACACTCCTTAGTAGGAATTTAGATGGACCGTGCTCATTTAAATTCATATTATCTCAATGAAAACAGACTAGGACCCTACTGTGTCGTCAGCCGTAAGACGAAGTGGCCACCCCCTCGCAATTGAACGACCCAAATGTGTCATCAGCCATAAGAAGAAGGGGCCACCCCTTCTCAACTGAACGACCCTACCGTGTCGTTAGCATAAGATGAAGGGGTCATTCCCGCGCAACTGAACGACCCAAATGTTTCATCAGACGTAAGATGAAGGGGCCACCCCTTCGCAATTGAACAACCATATCGTGTCGTCAGTCGTAAGATGAAAGGGCCACCCTTTTGCAACTAAACGACCAAACTGTATTATCAGCCGTAAGATGAATGTGCCACCACTTTGCATCTGAACGACCCTATCGTGTCATTAGCCGTAAGATGAACGGACCACCCCTTCGCAACTGAACGATCCTATCGTGTCGTTAGCCATAAGACGAAGGGGCCACCCCTTTGCGACTGAATGATCCTACCGTGTCATCAGTCGTAAGATGAAGGGGCTACCCCTTCGCAACTGAATGACCCAAATGTTTCGTCAGCCATAAGATGAAGGGGCCATCCCCTCGCAACTGAACGACCCTACTACATCGTCAGCTGTAAGACGAAGGGGCCATTCCCTCGTAACTGAACGACCCTACTATGTCATTAGCTGTAAGATGAAGGGGCCATCCCTTCACAACTGAACAACCCTACAGTGTCGTCGGTCGTAAGACAAAGGGGCCATCCCTTCGTAATTAAATGACCCTGCCGTATCGTCAGCCGTAAGATGAAGGGGACACCCCTTCACAACTGAACAACCCTACCGTGTCGTCAGTCGTAAGACCAAGGGGCCACCCCTTCGCAACTAAATGACCCTGCATGTCGTCAGCCGTAAGATGAAGGGGCCACCCCCTCACAAGTGAACGACCCTACCATGTCGTCAGGCATAACAACTAAACGACCCTACCGTGTCGTCATCCTTAAGACGAAGGGGTCACCCACTCGCAACTAAACGACCCAACCGTGTCGTCAGCCCCAAGACGAAGGGGCCACCACTCGCAACTGAACGATCCAACCGTGTCGTTAGCCGTAAGACGAAGGGGCCACCCCTTCGCAACTGAATGACCCTACCGTGTCATCATCCCTAAGATGAAGGGGCTACCCCTTTGCAACTGAACGATCCTACTGCATCGTCGCTCGTAAGAAGAAGGGGCCACCTCCTCGCAACTGAACGACCCAACGGTGTCGTCATCCGTAAGATGAAGGGGCCACCCCTTTACAACTGAACAACCCTACCCTGTCATCAGCTGTAAGAAGAAGGCGCCACCCCTTTGCAACTGAACGACACTATCGTGTCATCAGCCATAAGACAAAGGGACCACCCCTTCGCAACTGAACGACCCTACTACGTCGTCGACCGTAAGACGAAGGGGCCACCCCCTCACAACTGAACGACCTAATAGTGTTGTCAGTCGTAAGACGAATGTGCCACCCCTTCGCAACTGAACGATCCTATGCGTAGTCAGTCGTAAGATGAAGGGGCCACCCTTTCGCAACTGAACGACCCTACCGTGTCATCAGCTATATGACGAATGGGCCATCTCCTTGCAACAAAATAGCCTAACTGTGTATTCAGCCGTAAGACGAAGGGGACACCCCTTCATAACTGAACGACCCAAATATGTCGTCAGTCACAAGATGAAGGGGCCACCGCCTGCTATCGAATGATGCAACTTGGTAGTCGGTCATAGGCTAAAAAATCACCCCTCATCCAACTTCAAGTACTGCACCTTACTACGAGAGCTAAAGAGAGTATGATTCAACGATTCAACCCCTACCACCTTGAGCGGGTGCTTAACTCGATGAAATGGTTCGAATGGCGACACAGTCGCACATGTACGCTCCTTAAAACAATTGTCGATTTGAGACAAATAAAGAAGTATGTGTCAACTTTTGATAATATCGGGTATTACAAAATAGTCGATTTTTCTACTATATATACCCCATATACATTCAAAATTATGGAGGGGCAAGAAACTCTTTAAGATCCCTCAGCCGGATCGACACGCCCTTGGTCTCCTTAGATCAAAGTAGCATGCTCCCAATCCCTTGGAGCACCTACACTAGCAGCCTCACCCGTTTCGACGATAGTTTCGTCAACGGGCATAACCTCATCCACGGCTTGACCATGATCATCACCATCAACGATCGGGAAAAACACTGGGATTTGGTCAATCTCAGTGACAAAATCAGGGAATCAATCTTTTACCTCCGACCGACACTGCTCATACCCCTGTGTATACAGTTCATCCAAGTTGAGCAATGTGTCCATTCATTCTTGGACCGCCTTCTCGGGATTTCCCTCCCGTCGACCTCCCGAGAGCTGTCAAGGAGTCAGGCTTGGAGTTCATTTTCTCTGGCCTCCCACTTGGCCTTTTTTGTTAGGTGTTGGTGTTTCATATCAATATTATTTTGACGATGATCACAACATTATGTTGTTGCTAATGTCTCTCATGTTTTAGTCTCATGTTTATCAAATGAAGAATAGCATGATTTGGAGACTAATAGCTTAGTGCAAGGATGGACATCAAGGGAAGCAATGCCAAAGCTTGGACTCAAGTGGTGCCAAAGCTTGAAAGGTTATGGGGAGCATCAAGGCATCAAGGATTGAAGCCATAGACTCTAAGGAAAGCAATGTAATCCATGTAATTTCATTCAGTTGATTTTCTCTTTTTGAGTCTAGGTGTTATGTAATGCATTGATAGATGGACTAACTCATTTTTTCATATGCATTTTCCATCTTAGTGAGCCGTAGGTAATAGAATCCAACACAATAGGTTCTGTTGGAAGCAACGATCTAGGATCTTGGTTTGATGATGACAAACGTGTCGTTATATCTGACGTGTGTGCTTAGCGTGTTTCAGGATTGGCGAAAAGATACATCCGTCGCCTATTTGAGAAATTGCTATTTGTATAGCTATTTGGGTGTGTGAGGGAGCGTTGGACTAAGCAAAGTGGACTTAGTCCAATTTGTGATAAGAAGGTGGACTTGGTCCAAAGAGACAAAGAGATTGAGACATTTTTGAATTCTAAAGGGATTTCATCAAATCTATTTGTTCTACCCAATTCTCCTATTCAAATACATTATCTCATTAGGATTCTTATACAAAGATGGCTTCAAATCTTTCCTAAATACTAGGGATCCTATCATTGTCAACTACTTTTTGCTCTACCCCTAGCCTATCCTATAAAACCCCTCTCAACCCTAATGTTGCAAGTGTGGCTGAAAAAATCATCTTACGGCAATATAAAAAAAATATATATCAAGAGGAGGCAACAAAAATAAAATATTGAGAGGGGCTACAATTTACTTTATCATACGACAAATACAAACTAAATAATGCGGCCATTAATCCTCTCTCCTTCCCAAAAACTTTCTTACGGCAAGCCAAAGCTTTAATCCTCTGTATCTTCAAACATCTTCACAAGGCCCAAGCTTAATTCCCATAATCTCCAAGCCAAGAACAGCCATCACCTACTTCAAACTGACGGCATCAACTTCTTCAAGCCATCATCCTGCCGTTGCCTGAAGTCGACGAACAACTTGCCGCTGCCGGAGATCCACACCACCATCTCCGTGATACCAAGCTGCTCACCGTAGGAGAACGAGAAGTCGAACCAGAAGAAGGCACCGCCGCTCGCCGTGCACAAATCCTCGTCGCCGCCCGGAGATACTCATCGCTGTCGAGTTCGAGAGATCTCCATCGAAGCTGCGGAGATCACTGCACGCTCGGAGATCGACGTCGTCGCTGCATCAACTTGCGAAGCCGCTGCAGAGATCGTCGCTTCCCGTTGAAGAAGACTGCCGCCGAAGCTGACGCTGCCTCCGCCATCGAAGACGAGACTGCTGCTCGTCGAGCTCACCGTTGTCAAGGACGAGGCTGCTGCTGTAGCTGAAGGAACACCGCCGTCGAGGAGGAGCCACCCGAGCCTTCGTCACCACAGAGCCACACCAAGTCGTCGGCGTCGTCGTGGAAGCAAAGCACAGCCGGAGACGAAGACATCGCCGAAGAGAATTTTGCAGTCGAGATCGCCGTGCTGTCGAAGGAGGGCTCATTGCTGTCGAAGCCGTCGCTGTCGACTCATCGCCGGAGAAACCCTCGCCGTCGCTCGAAGACGCTGAACGAAGCAGCGAAGGGAAACGAAGCAGCGAAGAAGAAAACCGCCACCGCCTATCGCCTCGAAGCTGCTGTCGCTGCCGCAGATTGAAGACAGTGCCGGTTCGCCGCTGAGACTCGACTGCTGCCGTCGTCGGTGTGAGAAGCGAAGAAGCCGCCGCTGCATGCCCTAGCCCACGAACGTCGGAGATGGCGTAATACGAACGAATCGAAGCGGGCGCGACTTTTGGGAGCTGACGTGGCATTTGATCAGATCGCTCATCAAAACAAACCTACGGCGGAGATCTGAGCTTACCGAACGAAGCGAACGCAATGGAGAGAACTTTCTCTTGCTGACGTGGCAGAGGTTATTAAGTGAATTGCTGTGTGCACAGACCAACATCATTTGAGATTAGAACTGGAATTGCTTTACGCACAGACCAGTGCACAACTTGACATCCAGGAGTCGGATTGAGACACCGTTTGTGTCAGATTGGAGCTGACGACGCGCTGATTGACAGAGACGTCTACACAGACACAAACTGAGCATTTCTAAACCCTAAACTCCATTATTTGTGTCTTAGTGTAACGTTCTCTGTATGGGAAACTTTTACCTATTTTTTGTGACTATTTTGGGACTTGTCTAGTTGGAACTAGACAAGTGGGACCCAGCTAGTTTGGGACTAGCTGGTAGAAAGCTTTACTAGGATTGATGGTGAGAGGAAACACTGTGTGTGGGGTACTGAGAGCCTGGCGAGTGTAGAGACGTAGAGGGTGCTCTGAGCGTGCTCTAACTTGTGGTTTTGTACCTATTGCGCTATTCAATACTAGTTCTGCTTTGGGGGCTGGAGTAGGTCGTTGGGACGACCGAACCAGGGTAAATCTGCTGTGTACTCTGTGTCTGGTTTTTATTTACCCTACTACTGCTATAACTGCGTGTGCTTATTCGTGGGTTGCACGAATTATTTTTATAAGCCTATTCACTCCCCCTCTAGGCTAGGATCCAGATCCAACAAGTGGTATCAGAGCCAGTTTAGTAGATCTAGCCTAGTTTGACCATGGACCACATTGATAGTGCTTTTGCTGAGGGTCAGTCTATTTCACGTCCACCTAGATTTAATGGAGTAGACTATGCTTATTGGAAAAATCGTATGAGAATCTACTTGATTTCTATTGATTATAAAGCTTGGCAAATTGTTGAAAAAGGCTATAAATCACCTGTTATTAAAATTGAAAATACTGAAATGCCTAAACCTGATGATAAGTGGGATGATAATGATTGGAAGCTTTATTCTCTTAATGCTAAAGCCATGAATGCTCTTATTTGTGCATTAGATAAATCTGAATTCAATCGTATCTCACATTGTCTAACTGCGCAGGAAATATGGCATACTTTGGAGGTGACGCACGAGGGAACATCACAGGTGAAGGAGTCTAGACTTGCACTTCTGAGCACGGAATACGAGGGATTTCGCATGCTACCATCAGAGACGATATCAGAAATGTTTGCGAGGTTCACCAACATTGTCTACAAGTCTAGTTCGCTCGGTAAGCCATATTCTAGCCTTGAGCAGGTGAGAAAGATATTAAGAGCACTGCCAAGCTCTTTCAGGCCTAAAGTCACTGCCATCCAAAAAGCAAAGGATCTATCGCAGATGAGGGTGGAGGACTTGATAGGTAATTTAATGTCCCACGAGCTTGAATTGCAAAATATAGATGAAAGGGAGAAACCTGATGAAAAAGAAAAAGCTACCAAGCCACTTGCTCTGAAAGCTGACGAAAGTGAAGATGATGATGATGACATAGCGCTAATGGTCAGAAATTTCAGAAAGTATGTCCAGACCAAGCAAGGAAGAACAGAAATGGCACCCAGGTTTAATCGCTCTAACTTTTTTCAGACTTCTAAGCAAAATTATGATCAGAATGCTACTAATAGAATGACTTGTTTTAAATGCAAGAAAAGAGGACATCGAATGAGGGATTGCCCACATGAGACAGCTCAGGTAGCTAAAGAAAAGGGAAAATCCAAGGTGCTAACTTGGGATATGGATAGCGAAGCTGAGAGTGAGGAGGAGGAACACGAAGACCACTCATGCATGGCATTGATGGGAGTACACGATGAGGTAATTTCTGGTAGTAAAACTGAACTCCTTACTCTTTGTAAAGAAATGCAAGATAAAATAGTAGAGCTTGAATCCACTATAGATGATTATCAAAATGAGAACTTTGAAATGCAACAATCTGAATATGAAATGTCTAAAGAGATTGAAAAACTCAAAATTGATATTGTTGCTCGTGACTCTACTATTGATACTTTGAAAAAGGAAAAATCCAGTTTTAACGATGAAGCACCTTGTCTCTCTTGCCCTTCCTTGATGAATAATATTAGCATGCTTAAACTTAATTTGATTAAGCTCGAAACTGAAAAAGACTATGTTATTAGAGAGCTTAATGATAAATTCTGCATGTTGGATAATGATTTTAAAAGAAAAATGGTTGAATTTGAAAAGAAGGAAGAGGAAAACAAGAGAGCTTTTATAAGTAAATGCACATTGCTTGTGGAAGAAAATAAATTGTTGAAATCCAAAGTCTCTAATCTTGAAGTGGCCATTAAGAAATTCTCTATGGGAAAACAACCGTTAGATACTATTTTAGAGAATCAATTATATGGCAATAATAGAAGAGGACTTGGATTTGGTTTGAAAAATGCCGAAAAGCCAAAATTCAAGAAATTCCACAATGCACCTTCTATTGCAAAGAACTTATATGCAAAGTGCTTTACTTGTGATAGTGTAGGCCACACTTCATATTATTGTAAATTTAGGAACACAAACATCAAGTTTAAACAAGTGTGGGTTCCTAAAACAATATTGGCTAACACTAGTGGACCTTGTTGGATTCCAAGGTCACACTTAACACCTTTCATGTAGGTGTGATGGAGTTTTGACGAGGAGCGTTAAATTCAATGTTTCATTCTTTTAGCTCCTTCGTCAAAAAGCGACGAGAAGGTATAATTTTCTATCCCTCTTTGCATTTCATTGCATACCTTCATAGATTGTTGTGTGTGCTTGATTTATTTTGCTTTGTGTGCTTGCATGGATGATTTTTAATGATTTTATTTCTGAAAAAAAAACAAAAAAAATTGAAAAATCAAAAATAAAAAAAAATTGTGCTTATTGAATCCTCTTATGAATCTCTTGAGTGATATTGTATGAATGATCAATTCTATCCCTTGTAGAAGTCAATTCATTATTGTTGTAGCTACATGAACATGATGTTATTCTTTTTAGTAGCCATGACATGTCTCATAAGTTTCAAACTTGACTTCTACACCTACATTTGCACTTTCACGATATTTGACCTTTTAGTGCTTTTGGAGATTCTTTTGAAGAATAATGGAAAGTGAATGTAGGAATGATTAATTTCTGAATTTTCTAAGGGATATGATGTGTTTAGCCATGAATTAAAATTGAGCACAAAAGAATGAAAAAAAAAACGATATTTGCTCCGTATGAAAAATGGATACACTTCATGGCTAAAACACAACCCACGAGTATCCAACTTGTGCTACATGGGTAATCATTAGCGTTGGTGTATATAACTCGTCAAGTAATGCCTCCCCACATTTAAAAGTCCTTTTAGGCTATGTTTTGGGGTTCGGTAACTTGAACTCATCTTTGATGAGGTGGGAAAAATCAATCCTAGCGATATTCATGAAAATTGGAAAATGTGGATTGATTTGGTTGAATATCTGAAATTGAATCTCCTCTTGCACTTTATTGTCTATATCATTACACTTACACAAAGGTGGAGAAGTCTTGTTATGAAATTCTATGAACTTGAACTGCCTATTATTTGGAATACTCATGCAAATCGCACGCTATTTTTAATAATGATTTATTTTTGTATAGAATATTTTTGTGACTTCATTAATCCACTTTTGGTGATTACAAAGGGGGAGAAAGAAAAGACTTTGATGTCTGGTATTATTTGTTGAAGGGGGAGCTTGAAAAATACTTAATTATATGGTGAAGGGGGAGCTTGAGAGAAGGGGGAGCATGCTATTGTATTTGTTATTAGTTTGTGCATGCCATGTTGCCATGTAGTAGTGCTTGAATATTCATCTCATGATTCATATTGCATTACACCCTTCAACACACTTCACACACTCATTTCTATTGATCAAATCTTTTGTGGGTTTGTCATCACCAAAAGGGTGAGATTGTTGGAAGCAACGATCTAGGATCTTGGTTTGATGATGACAAACGTGTCGTTATATCTGACGTGTGTGCTTAGCGTGTTTCAGGATTGGCGAAAAGATACATCCGTCGCCTATTTGAGAAATTGCTATTTGTATAGATATTTGGGTGTGTGAGGGAGCGTTGGACTAAGCAAAGTGGACTTAGTCCAATTTGTGATAAGAAGGTGGACTTGGTCCAAAGAGACAAAGAGATTGAGACATTTTTGAATTCTAAAGGGATTTCATCAAATCTATTTGTTCTACCCAATTCTCCTATTCAAATACATTATCTCATTAGGATTCTTATACAAAGATGGCTTCAAATCTTTCCTAAATACTAGGGATCCTATCATTGTCAACTACTTTTTGCTCTACCCCTAGCCTATCCTATAAAACCCCTCTCAACCCTAATGTTGCAAGTGTGGCTGAAAAAATCATCTTACGGCAATATAAAAAAAATATATATCAAGAGGAGGCAACAAAAATAAAATATTGAGAGGGGCTACAATTTACTTTATCATACGACAAATACAAACTAAATAGTGCGGCCATTAATCCTCTCTCCTTCCCAAAAACTTTCTTACGGCAAGCCAAAGCTTTAATCCTCTGTATCTTCAAACATCTCCACAAGGCCCAAGCTTAATTCCCATAATCTCCAAGCCAAGAACAGCCATCACCTACTTCAAACTGACGGCATCAACTTCTTTAAGCCATCATCCTGCCGTTGCCTGAAGTCGACGAACAACTTGCCGCTGCTGGAGATCCACACCACCATCTCCGTGATACCAAGCTGCTCACCGTAGGAGAACGAGAAGTCGAACCAGAAGAAGGCACCGCCGCTCGCCGTGCACAAATCCTCGTCGCCGCCCGGAGATACTCATCGCCGTCGAGTTCGAGAGATCTCCGTCGAAGCTGCGGAGATCACTGCACGCTCGGAGATCGACGTCGTCGCTGCATCAACTTGCGAAGCCGCTGCAGAGATCGTCGCTTCCCGTTGAAGAAGACTGCCGCCGAAGCTGACGCTGCCTCCGCCATCGAAGACGAGACTGCTGCTCGTCGAGCTCACCGTTGTCAAGGACGAGGCTGCTGCTGTAGCTGAAGGAACACCGCCGTCGAGGAGGAGCCACCCGAGCCTTCGTCACCACAGAGCCACACCAAGTCGTCGGCGTCGTCGTGGAAGCAAAGCACAGCCGGAGACGAAGACATCGCCGAAGAGAATTTTGCAGTCGAGATCGCCGTGCTGTCGAAGGAGGGCTCATTGCTGTCGAAGCCGTCGCTGTCGACTCATCGCCGGAGAAACCCTCGCCGTCGCTCGAAGACGCTGAACGAAGCAGCGAAGGGAAACGAAGCAGCGAAGAAGAAAACCGCCACCGCCTATCGCCTCGAAGCTGCTGTCGCTGCCGCAGATTGAAGACAGTGCCGGTTCGCCGCTGAGACTCGACTGCTGCCGTCGTCGGTGTGAGAAGCGAAGAAGCCGCCGCTGCATGCCCTAGCCCACGAACGTCGGAGATGGCGTAATACGAACGAATCGAAGCGGGTGCGACTTTTGGGAGCTGACGTGGCATTTGATCAGATCGCTCATCAAAACAAACCTACGGCGGAGATCTGAGCTTACCGAACGAAGCTAACGCAATGGAGAGAACTTTCTCTTGCTGACGTGGCAGAGGTTATTAAGTGAATTGCTGTGTGCACAGACCAACATCATTTGAGATTAGAACTGGAATTGCTTTACGCACAGACCAGTGCACAACTTGACATCCAGGAGTCGGATTGAGACACCGTTTACGTCAGATTGGAGCTGACGACGCGCTGATTGACAGAGACGCCTACACGGACACAAACGGAGCATTTCTAAACCCTAAACTCCTTTATTTGTGTCTTAGTGTAACGTTCTCTGTATGGGAAACTTTTACCTATTTTTGGTGACTATTTTGGGACTTGTCTAGTTGGGACTAGACAAGTGGGACCCAGCTAGTTTGGGACTAGCTGGTAGAAAGCTTTACTAGGATTGATAGTGAGAGGAAACACTGTGTGTGGGGTACTGAGAGCCTGGCGAGTGCAGAGACGTAGAGGGTGCTCTGAGCGTGCTCTAACTTATGGTTTTGTACCTATTGCGCTATTCAATACTAGTTCTGCTTTGGGGGCTGGAGTAGGTCGTTGGGACGACCGAACCAGGGTAAATCTGCTGTGTACTCTGTGTCTGGTTTTTATTTACCCTACTACTGCTATAACTGCGTGTGCTTATTCATGGGTTGCACGAATTATTTTTATAAGCCTATTCACCCCCCCTCTAAGCTAGGATCCAGATCCAACAGGTTCATCATGCCAAATGACTCAATTGGAGTCTCGGGCTCTCCAACAGGCGACTGATGAAGGAAGGACATGCGATTTGGTGATTCCAGGAACCTAGCCAGCTTTCTACAGTCGGCTGTTGTGCACTAGCTCAAGTCAATTTTTATTGACTCTATCTTGAGCTATTGGAGACAGAGGACTGACGTTCATTTTACAGGCGCATGTCTTCCATCAGGCGCCTGGGATTTGTTCTCCAGTCGTCTATATGCTAAAGTGCATAACTTGCAGTTTCGGGGTTTCATCCCACTTTGCAAGTCAGTCGACTCATGATGAGATTTCTGTCGCCTGTCAATTTACATGTGCCTATGTTTTGTTCATATATCGTCTAAAGGTGCTAATACGAAAGTTGTGTTTTTCTCAGTTCCTTCCCATCACATGTAACAAGCGTCTGCTTAAGGATATATAGCGTCTGCTCATTTACAGGCGCCTGTGTAGTCTTCTATAGTCGCCTGTCCTGGCTAAGATTATAGTCGTTGGGATTTTTATAGCCGTGGACCAATCGACTGTCAGTTGTTCATCAGTCGACTGTCTGTGCCGTAAATTGCCCAAATAGAGCCGTTGCAGATTTTCTATTTTGGACTTTTTGCTTGGGTTTGAGGGTTCCTTTGGGCTTCCTATATATTAGAGAGGGCTGAGTTCATCAGAACTTCTTGGTCACTATTGCAAATTATTATAAATTGATTAAGCCACTTTCAAATTCTCTCATTTCCCTCTTAGATCTATTATTCCTCTTCATGCATTGAAGTCAAGCTCAAGGAAAATCATCCAAGTGCTTTCAAGCAAATCTCTTCACTTGGAGATCCTCTTACATGCCTTGCATTAATTACTAAGTAATTTCATCATCAAGGCATAGGTAAGAGTATTTTTTACTTTGTGTTTTCATTGAAACCCTAGCTTTTTGTGTGAGAGCTAGTTACTCTCTGTGTGAGAGGATAACGTATTGTGTGAAGGTTGGTTGAGATCTCTCTGTATGAGAGTTTGAGTCTCTCTGTGTGAGAGCATAAATCTTTCTGTGTGAGAGCAAGGATTTCTCTATGTGAGAATCCAAAATCCTCTGTGTGAGGTATCTCTGTGTGAGATTGTATTCACTTTTCTGTGTGAGAATTATAGTAGATATTGGTATGGCTAGACGTATCCAAGTTTGGGGGACCAGGGTAAAATCTTGTGTATGTGTTTGGATTGATTGTGTTGATTACTTCCTCTTGCACTTATTATTCCACATTTACAAGTTAAATTTTAATTGCACAATTTATTTCCATTACTCTATTCGCCACCCTCTAGAGTTTGTTGTTAGTATTGAAACGGTAAGACGGTCCTTACGATTGGTATCAAAGCGAGGTTATAACATACAACAACGATGGCATTCAACGCTATATCCTCTCATGAAGAAGGACTATCAACCGTATGACCCCCGCTCTTCAATAGAACCAACTATCCAAGTTGGAAGATCAAGATGATGATCTACTTGGAGGGTTAAGACCTATGGGACATCACGAAGTCGCCATTTGAGAAGGCTACTACACTCGCGGCTTCAAGGACAAAAGAGAAGAAGGACTAAATCAAATTCAATGCGAGGGCTATGAATGCATTCCATTACGCCCTCAATTCAAATGAGTTCAACCGCATCTCCATGTGCAAAATGGCCAATGAAATTTGGCATACATTGGAGATTTCTCATGAAGGGACATTGAAGGTAAATAAATCTAAACAATGCGTATTTAGACCTAAAAATGAGTTGTTTAAGATGTAGGAAGGTGAAAACATCTCGGAGATGTTCACAAGGTTCACAGAAATTGTTTGGAAGGACTTAGGAAGGTGATTTTCCAAGAGGATCGAGTAGAGAAGATCCTCGACTCGCTTACATCTCAATATGAGTCAAAGGCAAACGGGATTTTGGAGTCAAATGACATGTCCAAATACACCATTGAGGAGTGCATTGGAAATCTCATGGCGTATGAAGTGAAGCTTCAACATAAGAAGGAGATTCAACCATCCAATCCCGAGAAGTTGGAGAAGCAAAAGGGGGTTACATTCCATGCCGAGAAGGAGCCAATCGAGTGTAGAATAAAATTCCATCGATAAGCTTCTAGTGAAGATGATGGAGAAGATGATGATAGCGATGATGATTTCATCGAGCTCGCCAAGTAATTCAAGGCATTCCTCAAGGGCAAGTAAGGTAAATCTTTGTCAAAGTTTGCCTCTAAATCTAATAAGGTTTGTTATACTTGCAGTGGTAAAGGTCATCTCGCTACCGAATGCCCTTCCAACCATCCAAAGATTATTATAAGGGTAAATGGAAGAAGCATTGGAAAGACAAGTACAAGTTCAAGAACCAAAAGAAGGGACTTGTCGGGACATTTGATGACTCGGATGAGGACTCATCAAGTGACGAAGAAGATGAAGATAAGTATCAAGCCCACACGTGTTTCACATCATTGGAAGATCTTTCTTTAAGATCTAGCAATGAAGAAGTGGAGGCTTGGCTGAAGTCCAATGAAGAAGTGTGCTTCATTGCTAAAGGGGAAGAGTTTTCGTCAAGCTCTAGCAAGAGGAAAGCGATGAGGAAGTTGAGGAGGACTCAAAGCTACCCTATGAGGAGCTCGAATACCGATACAATGTGGTTTCTAACGCGGCAAGTGCATAGACTCATATGCTAAATTGAAAGCAAAATTTAAGGATGCTATGAGTATGGTGCATGCGTTAGAATCTACCAGTGTAAATAATAATGATTTGCATATTTGTGACAATAGTGAGAGAGACATACTTCTCTCTCAAGTTAAGAAAATAAGCATAACCAATGATAAATTAGTAGCTCAAAACCTTAGCTTAGAAACTCGCATTCAACAACTTACATTAAAGTGCGAAGAGGAATCCCAAAAGCTCAAAAGCTTTGTTTATTATAGGGATTCACTCCACAATTTGCTTGAAAAACAACATCCGGTAAACCATAGAGGATGTTTGGGTTATATTCAAAATGTGGTCCCCAAACCGACCTCTAATTCTTCTTTTGGTGCAAATTCAAGAAATATTGCTAAAGCACCTAAGAAGAATCACCGTGCTTTCTTGTAGAACAATAACACCAACAAGAAGCATGTAAATCACAAGGTGGTGGGGAAAAATGAAAATACTTCATTGTTTCCTAAGAAACAAAATCCTCATGTTATGCATGCCAAGAAATTCTTTTCTACACCCAAGCATGCCACATCCACCCCTCGTGCAAAGGCAAAATCCTTGCCTAGAAAATCATTGAGTCTTTGGTTTCCCACTAGGTGTAGTGTGCAAGAGAGGGATAGTTACATCAACTCATTAGTTAGGGATGTAATCACCCGATGTGATTACATTAGGAAATCAAACTCTTCTTGGATTTGGTTCCCTAATGTTTAGGTCTCTCACACATATGCATATTGTAGGGGTATTATACTTAATGTTTATTTTTAGCCATTATTTGTGTGATGTTTCATGATTTTGAAAATGTTTTCAAATTTATTTTTCATGAAAATGGGGACCTTAGGGACTACATTGGCATACATGTATTTGTTGATCCATATGTATGTCAATGGGGGAGTTAATATGTTAAGTATGTTTAAAATTATTTTTACAACATAATTTAACTCTCATTTTGGGTTTTGATTAAGATTATTATTTACAATTCTTTATTATGGTTTTGATCTTAACCCATTGATATTGCCAACATGTTTCATGTTATATTTTCTTTTGGTAATGTCATGTGTATCAATGTGATTGATTTTCCTTATCTATGCTTTGATACACTTTAGGCACATGGCTCCAATTATGTTTTACAATTGATAAAGAGGATTTTCTTACAATTGGTATTATTTCAATTGTTAAATATTTTTTATCTGTTTCTTTACAATTTGTATTAGATCCTAGAAGTCAATAATTTGACTATTTCTATGATCTAGGGGGCATGTGATAGTGATTGATACCCACTAAATTTTTATATTTGGTATCATAGATCTCTTTCCCTCTTGCATATTGTCACATCTTTTATTAGAATGACAAGGGGGATTAATTGATGTCCACCTTTTTATAATGACAAGGGGAGAGAGATATACATTACATAAATCATGTATATCATACATATGCATTTAAGGAGAGAGATATCATATCGTCTATGGGGAGAGAGATATACATATGAGAGAATGGTTTATGTTATCCATGCCTATTATATGTCACCATTGTTTCTTATTATTTCAATTGGTATAATTAGTATTTACAATTGGGTTATCTCATTTTAATATTGGTGCATATAAGTAGGGAGAGCTCATTAGCATTGTGCTATATTTTCTTTATGTTTACATAATGTGTGTCATCATCAAAAAGGGGGAGATGGTTAGGTATTGGTATTTCATACCAATATTATCTTGATGATGATCACAATATTATGTTGTTGCTAATGTCTCTTATGTTTTAGTCTCATGGTTATTAAATGAAGAATAGCATGAATTGGAGACTAATAGCTTGGTGCAAACATGGACATCAAGGATAGCAATGCCAAAGCTTAGACCAAGGTGTACGAAGGCTTGGAAGGTGATGGGGAGCATCAAGGCATCAAGGATTGAAGCTATAGACTCTAAGGGAAGCAATGTAATCATGTAATTTCATTTAATTTCTTTTCTCTTTTTGAGTCTAGGTGTTATGTAATACTTTGATAGATGGACTAACGCATTCATGCATATGTATTTTCCATATTAGTGAGCCTTAGGATTATCATAGAATCCAACCCAATAGGATCATCATGACAAATGTCTCAATTGGAGTCTCTGGCTCTCGAACAGGCTACTGATGAAGGAAGGACAGACGACTGGGTGATTCCAGGCGCTTAGCCAGCATTCTACAGTCGGCTGGTGTGCATTAGCTCAAGTCAACTTTTATTGACTGTACATTGAGCTATTGAAGACAGACGACTGACTTTCATTTTACAGGTGCATGTCTTCCATCAGACACGTGGGATTTGATCTCTAGTCGTCTGTATGCCAAAGTGCGTAACTTGCAATTTTTGGGTTTCATCCCACTTTGCAAGTCAATCGACTGATGACGATATTTTAGTTTCCTGTCAATTTACACGCACCTGTGTTTTGTTCATCTATCGTCTGATAGCGCTAGTGCGAAAGTTGTGTTTTTCTTAGCTCATTTCCATCCCATGTAACAGTCACCTATTGAAGGATATATAGGTACCTGCTCATTTACCGACGCATGTATAGTCTTCTACAGTCGCATGTCCTGGCTCAGATTATAGTCGTTGGGATTTTTATAGCCATGGACCAGTCGACTGTCAGTTGTTCATCAGTTGACTGTCTGTGCCGTAAATTGCCAAAATAGAGCCGTTACAGGTTTTCTGTTTTGGACTTTTTGCTTGGTTTTGAGTGTTCCTTTGGGCTTCCTATATATTGGAGAGGGCACTATTGCAAATCATTAGAAATTGATTAAGCCACTCTCAAACTCTCTCATTTCCCTCTTAGAGCTATTATTCCTCTTCATGCATTGAAGTCAAGCTCAAGGGAAACCATCAAAGTGCTTTCAAGAAAATCTCGTCACTAGGAGATCCTCTTACTTGCCTTGCATTTATTAATGAGTAAGTTCATCATCAAGGCATAGGTAAGAGTATTTGTTTTACTTTGTATTTTCATTGAAACCCTAGCTTTCTGTGTGAGAGCTAGTTACTCGCTATGTGAGAGTATAACCTTCTGTGTGAGGGTTGGTTGAGATCTCTCTGTGTGTGAGTTTGAGTCTCTCTGTGTGAGAGTAGAAGTCTTTCTGTGTGAGTGCAAGGATTTCTCTATGTGAGAATCAGAAATCCTCTGTCTGAGGTATTTCTGTGTGAGATTGTATTCACTTCTTTGTATGAGAATTATAGTGGATATTGGTGTGGCTGGACGTACCCAAGTTTGGAGGACCAGTGTAAAATCTTGTGTTTGCTTTTGGATTGATTGTGTTGATTACTTCCTCTTGCACTTATTATTTCGCATTTGCAAGTTAAATTTTAATTGCATAATTTATTGCCATTACTCTATTCAACCCCTCATCTAGAGTTTGTTGTTAGTATTGCAAGGGTAAGACGGTCCTTACATTTTCTTCTGGAAATTGCAAGGGTAAGACAGTCCTTACATTTTCTTCTGGCAACATTTTCTTCCCTTGCTCCCTCAAAGCAATTTGACCCGCCTCCCTCTTACGAGACTCACCTAACTCGTGTTCAGTTGGAGCACCCATGACTAACCCAATTTATTAAGAAGCTCCAATCTGTCCAGCTTTGTCTGGGCCTTCTTAACAGCCATTCTGACCACCGCCAATGTGACTTCATGATTGGCCACCACCACTGCACGTCAGTGCAATGCAGTGCTAGCCACGAGAGCTTGCAGACAAGCAAAAGTTGTCAATACCAATGCTTCCTTCATCATAATGAAGGCAAGCACAATTGTTACCTGAACATTCGCATGAATGGTAATTGAGGACAACCTCTCGTAATCGACCCTCTCCAGAACGGCCTTGTCCCGAGGAAGGGTCGCATTCTCGGCAATCCATGAGGCAGTCCAACCATCCGAAAGGGCTGACTCATTCTTCCTAATTGGAAACTCCAGATGAAGGCGCTCCTCCACATGACAATCAAACGGGGCCTGAGGCGATCGATTTTCCAGCAAAAGTGATCTAAAATCTTCAGGGATATCCTCATCCAGAGACATCGGAGGGAATAAACCTCCCCAATGCCATAAATCCTGATGCAGAATAGGCTCCAAAGGAGGGGTCTCCCTGAATCTCTCTCTGAATGAGCCTCATGTTCTTGTTCATAGGGTTGGGCCTCATCACGTGACTGACTCGTGTCCACAGAAGCAGACGGGCCCACGGCATCATCCGACCCAGACAACTCTGTGTCTCTTATGCAAAGATGCTGCCTTCGTCTCTTTACTCCCTCAACTGCAACCACCTCAAATTCGGTGGAAAGCTTCTTCTTTTTCCTCCACTGAGGATGAGCCAGCTGAGAAACCTCATAAATGACAATGGGTAAAGCCTCAGTGGTCCCTGTCATCCTTTCCTTCAGAAGAGGCATTTGGTGAGATGACACGTTCTCCTCAGCTTTTGATGGAAGCCTCGATCACCTCCCTCAACTCGGGGTCCACCAAGTATCACAGACCAACTATGCCTGCAGGGAGAAAGCAAAATTCAATAAAACAGAGATCAAATCAGTGATGGGTGGGGTTGGATCGACCTTTCTTCCATACGGTGATGCACAACACCGAATCAATCCACAACCATTTCGTCTTCCTGGTCTACTCTGGTAGCTTCAACAATGAGCTGGTGATTTTCTTCACCTCATCGAATAGAAGCTTGTCTTCAGTTGTCCCTAAATCAGGCATACCCCATCGAGTGTAGAAACTTGCCTCGACTTGAAATACCACGAATGTGAATTGATCTTTCCAATTTGGATTCAAGGTGGGGAGGTTGTCAAATAATTTCCTACCTCAACGAGTGGTTATCATATACCAACTTGGTGTCTTGATGGGAGGAATCATGAAAAAGTAATAGAATAACTCCATTGTCGGTTCAACCCCGTTCATCATGCATAATGCGATGAAGCTGACCAGAACTCCAATGACGTTTGACATCAATTGGCAAAGTAAAAGGTTCAATGTACTCAGTAAATAGAACATAAAGGAATGCATGTGAAATCGAAGTCCTCAATAAAAAGCCTTGACGTAAACTCCAACCTCTCGATTGCCAGGCGACGAACCCTTTCATCCCTCTCGGGTAACCGGATCTGATAATCGTGTCGGACATATTTATCCTGGAACTCAGGAATTTGATCCACGCCTACTTTATAGACTTGGTTGGTGATCAAACTAGGCACGACGATTTCCTCCTTTTCCTTCTGAGCAATGGAGGCTAAACCCCAACCATAGGCATGAGCAGACGAAGAAGCCATCACAAGGTCAAGGATGCCAAAGACGATGATTTCGATCTCCCTTCAGAACCGCCCTATTTAGACGAGACGATTCATCGTGTTGGGACACGTGTTGGTAATTCGGGCAACCTAGTATCAAGAATTTCGAACCAACGCATCATCCAAATCAGAAAAGTAGGCATTTTGGCGCCTAAAACTCGAGTACTTGTTCTTCCATGCCCTATTAATAAGATGTAACGTCACTTGACCTCCAACAGACGAACTGTCTGATCTCGAGCGATGATCGGCCCCAGACATACACCCGGAGAACGATTGTAGTTTTACCGCAAGCACACGGTCAAGTGGCAAGCGGGTATTGATCGCTCCGGGATGTAACCCAAAGAACGGTTGTAGTTTTACCGCAAGCGCACGGTGTAGCGGCGAGCGGGTTATCGAACACAGGGAGGACGAATGACCGTGCTTGTTCCAATCAACCTGGCTATTTAAGAAGAGAGAAATTTGCCTTTGGCGATCCTGTCACAATCGTCAGACAAAGTACGGAAATATCAAATCAGATAAAGAACGTCTAGGGAATGGGGAATTCCCGCTACTCACCATATTTCGTAAATGCGGTTCATCGGTATCAAAATTGCTAGAATAAGATTTTGGATGAACTAGTTGCAACTGAATGTAGAACCAAGCTCACGCTCTCGTGCTGTTGCCGGTCTATAGCTATCCTAGTCTCGGGTCCAATCTCTTGCAAACCCTAGCCTAGGGAAGCTAGCATTAGGATCAACATCATCGTTCAATCGCGCACCGAGGCCAATCTCTTGCAAACTCGGCCCGCGACCTAGATTGGGATAGTTCCTACCCGCCCAATCTCTTGCAAACAGGTATCGGCACGGAATTGCAACCGGAAACCCTAGTATCTGTCCAATCTCTTGCAAACCGATACTACGGAAATTCGATTCCAACCCAATTCGGATTTCTAGGGTTTCCTATCGAATTGGGATCCAATCTCTTGCAAATCCCAATCGATGTGAATTCCTAGCCATCCGTAGTAAATTGATCCCAATCTAATCCCTAATAGCAATTCTAGCAAAATCCCTACCAATTCATCACAATTATGAAATAGGGCTTGTAGGGTTCATCCCCACACCCCAAGACGTGGCGACTACTCACAATTCATAGCAAGATCACAAAAATAATCAATGAAATAAGCAATAGAATTCATCGCAATATTGAGATATGCAATAAAAATAGAATTTTTAGAGAAGAGAAAACACAAATCAATGGAGTTCTTCAAATAAATCTACAAAAATTCAATTTTGTCTCCTCTCCAATCTCAAGAATAAAGCTAAAAAGTTAATCTAAAAGGCTACAAAAAATCTAAGAGAAAGGCTCTTTTTCTAACTATGGTAAAAACAGGGGTTAAATACCCCCAAAATCGTCCAAAAACTGTGACCAAAATACCCCTGCACAGCCTGTTTTCTGCAATTTTCGCTACAGGCAGCGCGTCGCACTCGGCCGAGTGACAAAAGTCGCTCGGCCGAGTGAAAACCCTGTAATTTTCCAGTAAGTCTCGATCTTCAGGGGTCTTCACTTCGGGGGCTGGTCGGCCGAGTGAGTTTTCGTCACTCGGCCGATGGCTTCATGGTACTCGGGCGGACGGGATTATCCACTCGGCCGAGTGGGTCTTCTGAAGCTCAGGCAGCCAAAAAAACAGTAACATGGCGATTATTGAATGGCTTCGTCTGGGCGCCACTCGGGCGGACGGGGTCTCGTCACTCGGCCGATGTGGTCTCCGTCGCTCGGCCGAGTGCACATGTAAATCGTGTCTGATCTGGTCGGCCGAGCGGTGTCTCGCTGGTCGGCCGAGTGACTCCTTCACTCGGCCGAGTGGGACACTAAAAATGCCCAGATTTCTCGTTTTGGCCTCCTCGTCGCTCCTGCGACATCCGTTCTTCTTCCGCTCCTCTCCAACAGCAAAATACCCCTCGGGGAGGTCGTCGGTGACCATCTGGAGTAAGCGCGTCTCGGGATCACTCCAAATCGCGCCAAATCACCTGAAATGCGACAAAAACAACAAATCGTGAAAAGCATCGCAATATCGTCGATATATCGTGAAAAACATGATTTGGGCGATCTAAATGGCATGCAAACATGCGGGAAAAAAGTGTAAAATAAGGAGTGATCAAAATCCCCCAAGCTTGCCTCTTACTCGTCCTCGAGGAAGATAAGTAAAAGGCGAACCCGTTGGATTCGAAAAACGAAAACGGCGAAAAATGAAGAATGAAAAACGGAGAAGAATGAAAAACGAAATAAAAATAAAGAAGAAAGAAAGAAACGAAGAGGTAAGCCGCTAGATCATTTCCTCAGGACGTGGGTTCCGCTTACTCATATAGCATGCACTGAACGAAAAACACATGTCAAAGAATTTTATTTTGATATCATAGTATAATAGTGCAAATAGAAATAGGAAACCCACGACCAACAATATAATCATGAAAAATGGAATGATCCTATAATTAACATTGTCTGAATCATTTAAAGCGGTATACAAATCACAGATCACACACTTTTCAATTGAACGCTTTCTATGAGGAGTATAAGAGTATCACACAATAGAATAGAGAGAATAGAAAAGTATGGATTTCATGAAATGAATGCTAGGCTTAGATTTCTGGACTTCGTAAAGCTAAAAATAATCTCACCGAGTATAGAATATTACTTAGCCTAGGTTGTCGTGCAACGTCAAGTAGTCACTCTCTCACACATCAATGGATTCCCTCCCCCAAGCTTATCTATAAGCGTGGTGGCATAAAAAATATTTACATCCCCATTTTTAGAAAGCTCCAAAAGCAACGAAAAGAGAAGAGAAAGAAAGAAAGTGAGATGTGATCTTTTATTGAGGATTTTTCCTCTTTTCTCTCATTTTTTTTTCTTTTTCTTTTTTTTTCAATAGCATATATACACAACGATCCCAACTCAAAGAGAGATAATGATATACAAGAATATTTTTTCTCTTCTTTTTTTTTTGAATAAGAAATTTGGAGCTAGGAATTAATAGCGGGGAAAATGCCATATAATAGAATCGCTAAGGGGAGATTCACCAATGATTTTAAAAGTAGAGAAATGATGTTCAAGATTTATGGAGAAAGAAATGAATATATCTCTCGGTTCACTCTATAAGACATGCACGACAACTTCAGCATGGTAATCTAATCTACTCAGTTTCGATCACAAAAAAGCTAACTAATCCAGATTTATCATAGCTAACATCATTCAATCATCCTGAAGTGAAATGTACAATTCATGCATATAGAAGTGATATAGGAAAAGAAATCAGTACTCCAGATATAGGCATTCAATGCGTGAATCTTGGTGTGTTTTCTGTGATAGCATACATATGAATATTCAGATTTAGCTAATAATAAAATTTCATCCATTTTCATGTGGAAAAAGTGTGGGTTACTATCTCTAGATGCAAGGCAAGTAATAGCATATGATATCAGAAATAAAGTCTAAGACATGACAAATATAGCATGCAAACAGAGTAAGCTAACTCCACGTCATCATCATCACAGAAAAGTCATCTCTAGCATGATATGAAAAAGAAAGAAATAAAGATAAAGGGAAAAATAAAACTATTTACAATGCGGCACGCAGAAAAATAAGAAAAATGTGATGCATGGTAAAATGAGAAAAAATGATGAAAATAAGTGCAAAAGCGGAAAATGGCGTGAAAAACTAAAAATAAAGGTGGCAAATCGAAAAAGATCGTGAGAACTCACTCCCCCAAGCTAAATGGCACAGTGTCCTCAATGTGCAAAGTGTGGCACACCGAGAGACAAGTAATGTGAGGGGTAAGTGAGGATGCATGCAAGATGGAAAAAAGAAAATAAAAATAAAAAAATAAAGAAATGAAAATATGATGCGGACATGGTGCATGCACAGATAGGAGTGATACAGATATAAAGGTGTGGCACCAAAAACTCTCCCTCTCTCCCAAGAAAGATATAAAGATATGGTCGAAGTGAGAATCACAAAAGTAAGTGAGGGGAGGGGGGGTGGGCAAAAATGCAACAGGACCCAGCAGAAACGGGCAGCACAACGGCAGGAATAATCGATGGCATCAAGGGTGCCTAAGAAGGTGGTGCTGCGCCGTCTCCGTCCTGAGGCGGAAGTGGTGGCGGTGGCTGGACAGGCTGCTGAGCAGGTGTGGGTGTGGAAGTGGAAGCAGGTCGAGTGTGTGTGGAAGTGTGGGTGGGAACCTGCTGTGTGGGTACGGGGACGCGGGGGAGACGCTCCAAGACCTGGGTAAGACAGTAGTGAATCTGCGGGAGCAGGTCAAAGCGGCCAGCCATCGTAGAGACGGTGGAGGACAGGGTCCGAAGGTCGCCTCTGAGGCCACTCACTGCCCCCTCTAGAGCACGAATGCTCTGAAGTACAGTGTCGGGGGAGGTGGTGCAGAGGGACGCACCGGTCGGGGCTGTGCGGTCGGGGCTGGCGTACTCGGGTCACGTATGTGACGGGCTCAGCGGGGAAGGTAACGAAAGGCGCTGCGCTCGCAAATGTGGGCCTGGCCTCAGTGTGAGGCCGGGGCACCGGCTGGTGAGACGTGGAGGCAGCAGCAGCGAAAGAAGAGTGCAAAAGTGGCAGCGAGGCGGCCAGAGAGGTCAGTGGCACAGAAGTGTGGACAGATGCCACGACACTCTCGGAAAATACAGCAACAGTGGAGACAGAGGGCTCTCCGCACTCAACTACGGTCGGCGGGCGCTTGGGTGGGGCAGAAGAAACAGGCTCAGCAGACAGAGGGCCGGTGGTGGTGAAAGCCTCGGAAGCAGTGGAGGTGGGCTCAGCTAAGGTACTCCCGACACCGACAGAGGTGTGGACAGAGGTGTCAGGAGCAGCGGAAACATCAGGTGTAGGCTGAGGGGCCACGGGGTCAACAGGCGCGGCAGGCTCGACAGGGGCGACAGGGTCTGCGTGGGCAGCGTGGGCAGCGTGGGCCTGCTCGGCCTCCTCGGCCTCGAGCACGTAAGCAGCGGGGATGAGAACATCCATCGCAGGGAGCCAGTCCACGTGGGCTGGTGCAATCTGAGTCCGAGCTGGGCTCGGAAGAATCATGTAATCGGCACCGTAAGGGCCGTGCAACCAGACCCAGTGACGCTCACCATGCGGACGAAGCATCTTCATCCGGGCCATAACATCAATCGACAGAGTAGTGGGGCCCGGTGCTCGTCGCAGGTCGTCAGGGAAGTCCTCGCCGGTCATAAGGGCAAGCAAGGTGATCAGGCCGCCGCAGCATATCGGTGAGCGAGCGCCCACAGATACAATGATGCGGTCCAAAAACCAAGCCGCGACATCAATCACGACGGCGGGGACAAGCTCATCGCCATCCCTAGATAGAGCTCTGGGCCGTGTCATCGCGTAGAGCATGTAGAGCTCTGGCGTAGACATCGTGCCCGGCTCATATCTGGCCAAAAAGGTCGTCGCCATAAGGCGCTGAGCTATACGGAGGCAGGGGGTGGACAATGGCCGAGGCCTTGGCCCTACTAGGGTCAAAGGCAGCGCGGAGACCCGTAATCTGGGCCCAGAAGGCACCGACGTCGAAGGAAGGTGGGGGGATGTGGGTGGGGGCGTAACCTCGATCGGCCCCGGGGACATCGGGCCACGAGAAAAATGCTCTCATCATACCGAGAGTGACCTGGCACTCCCGGTCCATGAACCGAAACGAGCATCCCTCGTCGGTCCGGGCGATCGAACTAAGCACCTCAAGTGTCGGGCGGATAAACGTGTCCGCCGACACCTGAAGGAAATCTCGCCAACCCACGTTGTCGTACAACGTGAGCATCCCCTCTAGTATCCCCAGGCGTCCTAGGTCGGCAAGGTGTGCAAACCTGGAGGGTACGATCGAGCGCTGGGAGACACGCTCGAAGACGGCGCGGTGTGCGTCGTCTCGGAACGTGATCCCGAGCGGCCCGATAAGTGGAGCAGGAGGTGGTGGCTGTGGAGCGGCAGGGAGTGGCTGTGCGGGCTGTGCGGGGTGTGCGGGGCCTGCAGGCCGTGCGGGGTGGATGGGGTGTGTGGGAGAAGGCGGAGGAGAGTCCTCCACCTCGTGGGAGGGGCCGGCATCATCCGACCGCTTCCGCTTGGCGGAAGCTCTCCTCGACCTCGGCCGTGTCCGGGGCGGCATATGGGCCTCGAGCGCGCGCCGAAAAGTGTAAAAAGTGCGGCGTGTGTAAAATAAAGGAAAGAGTATACCCCGACACGCCGCGAGTGCAAAATAATGGAAGCGTGCGAAGTCAGCGCCTCCGCGAAGCCCGAATCAGTCCCTAGAAGCTCCCCGGGGCTCCCCTAAGCTCCCAAAAACAACCTGCGCATGAAATGGAGATATCAGCGGGTAATATTCAAAACGTATGGGGCATTAGGGGTATAGTAGATAGATATAGAAATTAATTTGGGTTTGGGGTTTGTTTAACGCGTGGATCCTCGAAAAATACACAAAAAGAGGAGAAAAAGGCGAAATAGGTGATATCGGAGGGTGGCCGGAGTGGTGGCCGCCGGCGGCGACTCGGGCGAGGCGCGGCGGAGCTCGGCCGGCGGTGGCTGGCCGAGCGGCGGCGCGGCGACCGGTGGTCGGGCGAGTGAGGGCGCGAGCGAGGCGAGCGGGCGAGGGGAGCTGAAGGGTCGGGGGCGATTTGGGTTTTTGCGTTTCGAAAAACGTGCCCCCCCTCGGCCACTTATATAGTAAAAGTTACGACTCGGCCGAGTGACTAGGTCACTCGGCCGAGTGAAACCAATGGAAATATCCTCCTCACTTACGCTTCGGCCGAGTGGCTTTGCCAGCCTCGGCCGAGTGGAGTAAGTCCATTCGGCCGAGTGGCTCAAGCTACTCGGCAAGACTCGCCCTAGGAGCGTATCCGTTTTACTCGGCCGAGTGAATATATATACTCGGCCGAGTGGCAATTGTACTGAAATCAAGAAAATAAACAGAGAGTTGGGTACAGCAGACTTCCCTCGTTCGTGAGCGGCTCGGCCGGACGAACTTGTGTACTCGGCCGAGTGACTAGTATACTCGGCCGAGTGAGCCTTGTTTTCTGCTGTTTGTCTTCGTTTGGGCTCTAAACTCCGTCTTTCTTCCTCCAGTCGATTTCATCTTTCTCCTAAGCGTCGAGCGCCTTCCTGGGGCGCTCCTCGTCGTCTCGTTCATCCTCCTCATGATGGATTTACCTATCTCCTCTCCTGTCAAGAAAAATAGGACCCGTTATCACTAAATTTTTGGGGCGAACGACTCAAAACACTAAAAATTCCTAAAACAAAAATAAAGAAAAAGTAAAAATAAAGCAATAACCGTCGGGTTGCCTCCCGACAAGCGCTCGTTTAAGGTCGTGAGCTCGACCCCCTATGATTTTCAATTAATGCGGGATGTTTGGTGCATATGAGATGCACCCATCAAACTTTCCAGGGAGAACGCTTGGATTCGAAAGTTGCGGCGGCGTGTTCTCCCTCGGTGGTCTCCCGTCTCGAATAATGTTGGGGGGAGGCTCCCCCAAGCTAGCGTTTGCTCCGGTCAACGGCTTCACCGGTGACGCCGATTTCCGTATCGGCGGAGCTTTCTTTGGAGACCTTAATTTCGAGAGCTTGCAGAGCTCTCGAATCCTTGCGACATCAGCGTCTCCTTCATCATTTTCAGCGGAGAGGTCGGGGGGATCGTCTTTCTCCTCATCTTGGCCTAAATCCGGGCCTTCCTCGAAATCCTCATCGAAAAGAGCGCCAATCGAGTGGGGGATCGCCTCCTCTATCACCTCATCAAGGAGGTCCATGTAGTCAAGCTCCTCGTGGTAAGGCATGTGTTTCATAGCCTTAGGAATGTGAAGCTCCACTTCGATGTTGCCGACGTTCAAAGTTAGTGTACCTTCTCGTACGTCGACAATCACTCCGGCGGGTGGCGAGGAACGGGCGTCCAAGTATCAATGAAGTATCTCCCTCCTCCTTAACGTCCATGATCACGAAGTCACATGGCAAGCATATTCCCCCCGGGACTTGTAGCGGGATGTCTTCGGTGATCCATACCGGCCTTGTTATTCGCCCATCGGCCAATTGTATCCGCATGTCTGTAGGTTTCAACTTCATCCCGGTGTTTAGCCTTAAGAACATGGAGAGAGGCATGAGGCTCACACTAGCCCCTAGATCTACCAACGCCTTTTGAAGAGGGACGCCGCCCAAGGTGCAAGGAATCCGAAAACTCCCCGGGTCTTTAAATTTGGCCGGCTCCTTCTCTCTCTTGGTGAACCAAGAGCCCTCCTCGGCTAGCATAATCTTCTCCTTCCTCTTTCTCCCCGAAATCAAGTCCTTTAAGAATTTAGCATATGTGGGGATCTCCACGATGGCATCGAGGAAGGGAATGTTGAGGCTAACTCCTCTCAGATACTCGAGAAACTTTGCTAGCCTTTTCTCCATTTTCGCTCTAGCAAGCCTTTGGGGAAATGGGACCGGTGGCATGAAGCGCCTTTCCTCAATCAATTGCTCAGCTCTAGATTTCTCCTTCTCTTGTGGCTCTTTCTCCTTATCAACTTCAACTACCGGCTCAATTGGCTCCAAACTTTCCTCCACGGGCTCCTCGGTAGGAATCATGGCGGGAGTGGTATCCTTCCCGCCTCTAGTAGTAACGGCAACTACGACATTGATGTGGCCGGTGTTGCCCCGTGGGTTTTGCTCGGGTTGCGCCGGCAATCGTTGAGTGTTCCGATTGAGCAACGCCAATTGCTCCGATATTTGAGCCACAACGGTATTAAGGGAGTCTTGCCCCGCCTTCAAGGTAGCATTGACCTTATTTTGCTCGACCATAAACGCCTCCACTCTAGCTTCGAAGTCGGATCGTTGTTGAGCTTGTGGAGGGTTTTGATTTTGATTCCTCCACCCTTGATTGTATTCGGGCGGCCTATATGGTGGAACTTGTTGCTTCGGTTGGAAATTTTGTTCTGGAGGCCCCCTCGGCGGATAGTGTTGTTGTTGGGGTGGTGGTGGTCGAGCTTGTTGAGGTGGTTGTTGTGGCGGGTTCAAAGCTCCTTCATTGTTGGCGTAAGAGAATCCGGGATGATTTCTTGTGGCCGGATTGGCCCAATATCCTTGGTTCCCCGCGACATATTGTATTTGCTCCAGGGATCCTTCTCCTTGCTCTCCTCCCACATACATGGCTTGAGATTGGTCTTGCCAATCACTCATTTGGTTCGTTGGAGCGGAGGTGGAAGGGGTTCCTTGGGGCTCCGTGATAAACTTCTCCAATCACTCCACTACCTTGTGGAGAGAATCAAACTTGCTTGTAAGCTCCGCTACGGCCTTCGCCTCATAGATACTAGTTGGCTTTAAGGAGGACGTAGAGTGTCCTCGCTCATCGCCCCATTGTTGATTGTTTGAGGCCATCTCCTCAATTAGGGCCGTAGCTTCCTCGGGAGTCTTTGACAAGATAGCACCATTCGCCGCGGCATCAATAATTTGTTTGGTCCCCGGTTGGAGACCGTTGTAGAAGCTATGAACTAGCTCCCAATCTTCAATGCTATGGTGCGGGCATTGATGCTGCAGATCCTTAAAACGCTCCCAAGCCTCATAGAGCGTCTCTTGGGGTCCTTGCTTAAAGGACATGAGAGCGCTCCGGATCTTCACCGTCTTGGAGGGCGGATAGAACTTGTCAATGAATGCACTCGCCAACTCGTCCCAAGAGGTGAAGACCCCCTCAGCCCGCGTCCTCAGCCAATAGAGTGCCTTGTCCTTTAGCGTGAAGGGGAAGAGACGCAGTCTGATGGCATCGATGGAGACCACCGGCATTTGGAATGTGGCGCACTTCGACAAGAATAATTGGATGTGGTAGTGAGGATTCTCATGGGCATTCCCATGAAATGGATCCTGCTGCATCAGAACCACCAGTCCAGTCTTTAGCTCGAAGTTCTTGTCAGCCGCCAACTCCGGCATGGCAATGGATGAGGTCGTAGAAGAGGTCTTAGGCCGGAGCCTATCTCGAATAGAAATTATCCTCGCCATCCTTGCCGCTAATTGGTCCGCAGTTTCCGGGTTGGTCATAAACCTCCCTTCTTGATTTTGTCTCCTTTCCGCTCTAAGTCTCCGCGTGGTACATTCAGGGTCCGCCGTAGATCTCGTGTACATGCACAGGGAAAACAGAGTTTCAAAGAAATGATTAGCACAATGGAAGGGTTAGGTAAAAAGGTAAAGAAATAAAAAAAATAAAAAGAAAGAAATAGCTAGGGTGGTAAGATCAAACGCAATCGCCTCCCCGGCAACGGCGCCAATAACTTGATCGCTCCGGGATGTAACCCAAAGAACGCTTGTAGTTTTACCGCAAGCGCACGGTGTAGCGGCGAGCGGGTTATCGAACACAGGGAGGACGAATGACCGTGCTTGTTCCAATCAACCTGGCTATTTAAGAAGAGAGAAATTTGCCTTTGGCGATCCTGTCACAATCGTCAGACAAAGTACGGAAATATCAAATCAGATAAAGAACGTCTAGGGAATGGGGAATTCCCGCTACTCACCATATTTCGTAAATGCGGTTCATCGTTATCAAAATTGCTAGAATAAGATTTTGGATGAACTAGTTGCAACTGAATGTAGAACCAAGCTCACTCTCTCGCGCTGTTGCCGGTCTATAGCTATCATAGGCTCGGGTCCAATCTCTTGCAAACCCTAGCCTGGGGAAGCTAGCATTAGGATCAACATCATCGTTCAATCGCGCACAGAGCCCAATCTCTTGCAAACTCGGCCCGCGACCTAGATTGGGATAGTTCCTACCTGCGCAATCTCTTGCAAACAGGTATCGGCACGGAATTGCAACCGGAAACCCTAGTATCTGTCCAATCTCTTGCAAACCGATACTACGGAAATTCGATTCCAACCCAATTCGGATTTCTAGGGTTTCCTATCGAATTGGGATCCAATCTCTTGCAAATCCCAATCGATGTGAATTCCTAGCCATCCGTAGTAAATTGATCCCAATCTAATCCCTAATAGCAATTCTAGCAAAATCCCTACCAATTCATCACAATTATGAAATAGGGCTTGTAGGGTTCATCCCCACGCCCCAAGACGTGGCGACTACTCACAATTCATAGCAAGATCACAAAAATAATCAATGAAATAAGCAATAGAATTCATCGCAATATTGAGATATGCAATAAAAATAGAATTTTTAGAGAAGAGAAAACACAAATCAATGGAGTTCTTCAAATAAATCTACAAAAATTCAATTTTGTCTCCTCTCCAATCTCAAGAATAAAGCTAAAAAGTTAATCTAAAAGGCTACAAAAAATCTAAGAGAAAGGCTCTTTTTCTAACTATGGTAAAAACAGGGGTTAAATACCCCCAAAATCGTCCAAAAACTGTGACCAAAATACCCCTGCGCAGCCTGTTTTCCGCAATTTTCGCTACAGGCAGCGCGTCGCACTCGGCCGAGTGACAAAAGTCGCTCGGCCGAGTGAAAACCCTGTAATTTTCCAGTAAGTCTCGATCTTCAGGGGTCTTCACTTCGGGGGCTGGTCGGCCGAGTGAGTTGTCGTCACTCGGCCGATGGCTTCATGGTACTCGGGCGGACGGGATTATCCACTCGGCCGAGTGGGTCTTCTGAAGCTCAGGCAACCAAAAAAACAGTAACATGGCGATTATTGAATGGCTTCGTCTGGGCGCCACTCGGGCGGACGGGGTCTCGTCACTCGGCCGATGTGGTCTCCGTCGCTCGGCCGAGTGCACATGTAAATCGTGTCTGATCTGGTCGGCCGAGCGGTGTCTCGCTGGTCGGCCGAGTGACTCCTTCACTCGGCCGAGTGGGACACTAAAAATGCCCAGATTTCTCGTTTTGGCCTCCTCGTCGCTCCTGCGACATCCGTTCTTCTTCCGCTCCTCTCCAACAGCAAAATACCCCTCGGGGAGGTCGTCGGTGACCCTCTGGAGTAAGCGCGTCTCGGGATCACTCCAAATCGCGCCAAATCACCTGAAATGCGACAAAAACAACAAATCGTAAAAAGCATCGCAATATTGTCGATATATCGTGAAAAACATGATTTGGGCGATCTAAATGGCATGCAAACATGCGGGAAAAAAGTGTAAAATAAGGAGTGATCAGGTATCGAACACGAGGAGGTGGTGTTGGTTCCAATCTATCCTAGGTTGGCTCGACTATGAATGTTTTATTGGTGGAGATGGGTATGGTATGATGTAATGACAATGGTGATGGATGTCGGTGTCGGTGATAGAGATGTTGTTCAAATATCGATTCAAATACAATATAATAAAAGTGTCTAGGGCTAGGGAATTCCCACTACGGATCGTCATACATCATTGTAAATAGTGAATCTCACTATTACTAGACTTGTAGTGAGGTGAACTAATCACAACTTAATGTAGAACCAAGTTCACGCTCTCTCGCTATTGCCGGTCTATAGCAAACCTAGATTAGAGCCCACTCTCGTGCAAACCCTAACCTAAGCCACTAGCATGAAGATCGACATCATCGTCCAATCGCTCCTCGAGCCCACTCTCGTGCAAACTCGAGTTACGATCTTGGTTGTGATAGTTCGTATTCGTCCAATCTCTTGCAAACGAATATGGGTATAGATTTATAATAAAAATCCTAGCTTTGGTCCAATCTCTTGCAAACCAAGTCTAGAGAATTTCGATTATAAACCTAATTCGAATATCTAGGCCTTCCCATCGATAGGAATCCAATCTCTTGCAAACCCCAAATCGATGGAAATTCCTAGCAATCCGTGATAAATCAATCACAACCTAACCTCCTAGCAATTCTAGCAACTTAGAAATTCATTCATCACAAATTTGAAATTAGATCCATATGGTTCATCCCCATGCCCTAGAACATCAAATCTACTCAAGCATAGCAATAACGATATAGAGATCAATAAAAAGCATTGCTTGCATGTAAAAAGATATCAAATTAAAGATTCAAACAACAAGAACAAGGATACTTAGCTTTGATGAAGAACTTCAATCCAATTACAAGCTTTTAGATCCAAGAGGGGGCCTAGGGCATGGCCTAACCTCTGAAATAATCCCTAAGAAAACATAATGGGAACTCCCCTCTAATGACTGCTACCAACCTCTTAAAAAGCCCCCAAAACCCTAGCAAATAACCCCTAAAACCCTCCGAAACCCGCACCCAAAATCAGATCCGCGTGTAATTTAAGTTCTGGGCTGGCAGCGACACGGCCGAGTGGAAAGCTCACTCGACCGAGTGAGAATTCCTGCAGAAACTTCAAAAAACAGCACTCCGTCAAAAACTGTCAAAAACTGATCACTCGGCCGAGTGGAAAGCTCACTCGGCTGAGTGAAAGTGTCACTCGGCCGAGTGACATTGATACGCGAATTCCAGCACTGCGGCATCAACTTGCAGAAATTCTCCAGGTTTCATCCGTCCTCCAATTAGCACGTTCTTGGCGGCGTTGGAACCATCATGAAGTTTAATATCCATAAAAAATATGAGAAAAATACTTTGACCAATGGAATGATTGTAGATTTCAAAATAGTGGAAGGCTGTCTGAAATTCTGGGCGCTCATGTCATCGGCATCACCCGGCCGAGTGGGATTCTTCACTCGGGCTAGTGGACTTCTCTACTCGGTCGAGTAGGGTCTTCTAATGTTCTCCCCAGAATTTTAGAGAGTCGGCTTTGATTTCTTTCAGAAGTTCTGACTCACTCGGACGAGTGGCGATCTCTACTCGGCCGAGTGGATGTAACCACTCGGCCGAGGGCATTGTGGCATAGGATCTCTTCGTATCAGTTGTACTCGGCCGAATACGCTTCTTCACTCGGCCGAGTGGGCTGTGTTACTCGGTCGAGTGGCCTGTTTCTGGAGTCAACTCTTCTTCTCCTCGCCTCTTCATCGATTCTATCTATTTCCTTCTTCTTCCACTCATCATCCAACACAATTAGCTTCTTGATAGGGCCATAGGCGATGCTCCGGTACATGTGCAAGTCTTTTAAGCTCATTTT
The DNA here is from genome assembly GCA_030789695.1 of Scilla litardierei. Lineage (NCBI taxonomy): Eukaryota > Viridiplantae > Streptophyta > Magnoliopsida > Asparagales > Asparagaceae > Scilla > Scilla litardierei. Next base: position 186,223,088 of record CM061142.1, on the reverse strand, counting down.
TGCTTCCGATTGCTCTATATTTCCTGAAATTTGACAAAAATAAGAAATAGTGAAAAGTAACGCGATATCGTCGAATACTCGTGAAAATCGCAATATGAGCAATCAAAATGGCATGAAAATATGCAGAAAAAATGTGTAAAATATGGACCGATCAAAATCCTCCAAGCTTACCTCTTACTCGTCCTCGAGGAAGATAATTAGAGAGACGAACTCGGGAGATAAAAACAAAGGAAATGAAATGAAAAAGAAAGAACACGAGTTGGAAGGGATCGCTAGATTATTCTCTCAGATCTCAAGCTATTAGCTACACATCACGATAACTTAGAAAATACGAATCACATGCTATAAGGATTTCATATCTTACTTAAACATGGTACTTGCAAGCTTTTAAGAACAACAAAAGGGACTCATACAATCAATTCATATCCACATCACGCATTTCATAGAATTTAATATACAAATGTTGGCGATGCACTTTTCAATCAAGAATTATAATAGAAGCATATAAGAATCACACCAAGCATGCAATAGAGAATGGAATAAGAGACATGTCATTCACATTTTCATATCAATTCATAAGAAATCTCCATGCTAAAGTAATCTGCTAAGTCTCAGTATTATCAAACTTCCCCATTCGTGCACCTCTCCACTCTAATGTCGCACTCAACTACGGTGGGGGGACGCTCGGGGCTTGCAGCAGAAATGGGATCTATCGACATGGGAACAGTGGTGGTGGTGGTGTGGGTGGACTCAGCTAAAGTGCTCCCGACACTAACAGAAGTGTGGACAGAGGTGTCGGGAGGCGCAGACGAAGCAAGTGCAGGCTGAAGGATCACGGGGTCAAGTGGTGGAAGGAGGGGCTCCTGCCGAGCACCCTCAGGCTCTAGCACGTATGCGACAGGGATGAGGAGATCCATCGGTGGAATCCACTCCCCGCCCGCAGGTCCAATATGCGTCCGAGCAGGGCTCGGGAGAATCATGTAATCGGCACCGTGGGGACCGTGCAGCCACACCCAGTGGCGCTGACCATGAGGACGCAGCATCCTCATCCGGGCCATGACATCTATAGAGAGAGAGGTGGGGCCCGGTGGTCTCAGTAAGCCGGCTGGGAGGTCAACTCCGCACAATAGGGCCAAGAGGGTAATCAGACCGCCGCAATAGATGGGCGTCCGAGCACCGACAGAAATAATGATGCGATCGATGTACCAACTGGCGATATCAATCTCTATAGCAGGGACCAGAATGTCTCCTCCATCAAAGACCCTAGAACATGTCATCGCGTAGAGCATGTAGAGCTCTGGCATCGACAACGTCCCGGGCTCGGACCTCGCAAGAAAAGTGGTCGCCATAAGGCGTTGTGCAATGCGGAGGCACGGGTGGAGGACGTCAGAGGCCTTGGCCCGACTAGGGTCAAAGGCAAGGGGTGATCCTGTGATCCAAGTCCAGAAAGCGTGGGTGTCGAATGACGGCGGTGGGATGTGCATGGGACTGTAAGCTCGGTCTGGGTCTGGGACGGCGGGCCACTGGAAGAATGCTCGAAGCATGTCAAGAGTGACCTCGCACTCCTGATCCATCAGGCGAAAGGAGCATCCTCCAGGGGTCCGGTCAATAGAACTAAGGACCTCTAGTGTCGGGCGGATGTAAGTGTCCGTCGACACCGACATGAAATCACGCCACCCCACGTTGTCATACAACTGGGGCAGCTCCTCTAGGACACCTAGGCGCTCAAGGTCGGCTAGGTGCACGAACCTAGTGGGTACGATCGAGCGATGGGAGATACGCTCAAATCTGGCACGCTGGGCGTCATTTCTGAACGTAATCCCCATTGCATCGAACGCGGGGGTGGGCTGTGCAGGTGGTGGAATGGGTGCGGTATGGGGCGGCTGTGTGGGTGGTGGTGGGCTAGGTGGAGGGGAGTCCACCCTAGCGGAAGAGGAGCCAGGATCACCTGACTTCTTCTGCTTGGAAGCGGGCTCCCGAGTGCGTGGCCTAAGGCGTGGCGGCATGTGTGCCGTGAGACGTGCCCACCCCAAATGAAAATGCGAAGTGCTATGAAACGAGTATACCTGAGAACGACGCGAGTGCAAAATATGTAGAGTGCGAAGAAATTGCCTCCTCTGCGAAGCTCTGGAGTGTCCTGTATCTCCCCAAGCTCCCCCAGGCTAACCTGAAAAGCAAACAATCAAATCAGCGATGAATAATCAATATACATGGAGGAAGTAGGGGATTATAGATATATATATATAGGAATTAATTTGAATTTGGGACACAATGGGCGTACGGTTTGGAGAAATGGAGGAGAAAATGGAATTCAGACGAAATAGTGATTAGCGGTGGCGAGAGGGACGACGCCGGTGATGAGCGGCGGCATGGCGGAGTCGACGACCGGCATCGGTCATCGGTCGGCAGCGCAGTGATGGCTCGGGCGATGGGAGTAGGGGGTTTGGGCACTGGGAGTCAAAGCGGCTCGAGCGATGGGCAAAAGATTGGAAAATTTTCGAGCGCTTGGGAAATCGTGCTACGTCCGCGAGTTTATAAGGAAGTAGCGACTCGGTCGAGTGACGTGTTCACTCGGTCGAATGGCTCGGCGATAATATTTTTTCAAAATCTCCCAAAACATACGACTCGGCCGAGTAACTTTTTCCAAATCGGTCGAATGTACAAGTTCCACTCGGCCGAGTGGCAAGGCCACTCAGCGATTTTTGAAGCATGTAGAGTATCTGATTCACTCGGCCGAGTAACATAGTCATTCGGCCGAGTGGCAATAGTAATGTAAACTCAAAAAATAACAGAGAGTGGGTCTGTAGGATCTTCCCTGGTCGGTACTCTACTCGGCCGAGTAGAGTCTTCATTCGGCCGAGTGACATGTACACTCGGCCGAGTGGCTTGCAAATTCCAGCCTCGGCTCTCTGTTTTTGCTCCAAACTCTGTTTTTCTCGCTCCCGTCAGTTTCTTCCTCTTCCTAAGGCCTGAGCACATTCCTGGAGTGCTCTCCCTTGCCATGGTCATCCTCCATATGAATGATTTCTCGTTCTCCATCTCCTGTCATGAAAAATAGAGCCCGTTGTCACGATTTTTATCGACTCTAGACTCTTAACACTAAGAAAAAAAATCTAAAACAAAAAAAAGAGAATTCAACTAAAATCAATATAAAACCGTCGGGTTGCCTCCCGACAAGTGCTCGTTTAAGGTCTTGAGCTCGACCCCTTATGATTTTCGTTTAGTGCATGCTATTTGGCGCATACGAGATGCACCCGTCAAATTTGCTGGGAAGGCTACTTGGATTTAATTGTTGATATTCGTGGTCATTCCTCGGCTTTCCCTCATCATGGGTGGTGTTGGGGATAAGTCCCCCGAGCTAGAGCTTGTACCAATCTTTTTCTTCACCGGTGATGCCGATCTCTCGTCCGGCGGAGCTTTCTTCAAATTATTGGTCGTGGAGAGCTTGCATAGTTCCCTTATTCTCGCGACATCAGTGTCATCTTCTTTATCATCACCCAAAGAGCTATCCGGAGGATCTTCCAACTTCTCTCCATTGCTAGAAGATTGGCCTTCTTCAAGGCCGTCATCGTGTAGGGCGCCGATGGAGTGCGGTATGGCTTCATCGATTACCTCATCAAGGAGCTCCACATAATCCACTTCCTCTTGGTAGGCATGTGCTTCATTGCTTTAGAGATATGGAACTCAACCTCGATGTTTCCGACATTCAAAGATAAAGTACCCTCTCTCACGTCGACTATCACGCCGGCGGTGGCTAGGAAGGGACGTCCAAGTATAAGTGAAGTATCGCCCTCCTCTTTGATGTCCATAATGACGAAGTCGCACGGCAAGCATATTCCTCCCAGAACTTGGAGCGGTATGTCATCCACAATCCCCATCGGCCTAGTAACCCGACCATCCACAAGTTGTATTCTCATATCCGTTGGCTTCAAGTCGGTCCCCGTATTTAATCACTTAAACATGCTTAGGGGCATTAGGCTCACACTTGCTCCCAAGTCTACCAAAGCCTTTTGTAGCGGGACTGCTCCGAGTGTGCATGGGATGCGGAAGCTTCCGGGATCTTTGAATTTTGTCGGCTCTTTCTCCTTCCGGGCGAACCAAGTTCCTTGCTCGGCAAGCATTATTTTCTCCTTTCTTTTCTTCCCCGAAATTAAGTCCTTTAAGAACTTGGCATATAACGGGATCTCTACGATAGCATCCAAGAAAGGTATATTGAGGCTTACCCCTCGCAAGTACTCAAGGAATTTAGCAAGCTGCTTCTCAATCTTAGCTCTCGCCAACCGTTGCGGAAAGGGCACCGGTGGCATGTAGGTGCGCTCTTCATTTGGCTTCTTAGTTTCTGAATGTCCACCTTCTAGCGGCTCTTTTGGGCGCTCCTCCTCAATTGCCGGCTCCTTGTCATCAAATATTTCCTCCACGGGCTCCTTGGTTTGAACCATGGCGGGAGTAGTGTCCTTCACGCCCCTAGTAGTAACCGCCACCACCGCATTGATGTGGCCGGTATTGCTCCATGGATTAGGCTCCGGTTGAGCCCACAATTGTTGAGTATTTTTATTTAGCAACTTAAGTTGCTCCGCTAGTTGACCCACCACGGTATTGAGAGAGTCTTGTTGTGCAATCAATCTAGCATTTATTTTCTTTTGCTCCACCATAAATTCTTCCACCATAACCTCATGATCCGATCTCAGTTGTGCTTGTGGTGGGTTTGGAGCTCTCCACCCTTGATTATAACCGGGCGGCCTATATGGTCCCGCTTGTTACCTAGGCGGGTAGCTTTGTTGTGGCGGCCCTCTCGGTTGATATTGAGGTTGTGGAGGTGGAGGCCGAGCTTGAGGTTGTTGCGGTGGTGGTGGGTTTAGAGCTCCGTCATTGTTAGCATACGAGAAGCCCGGATGATTCCTAATGGCCAGGTTGGCCCAATAACCGGTGTTCCCCGCAACATATTGGATATGCTCTATAGCACCCTCTCCGTGCTCTCCTCCAACGAACATAGCTTGAGATTGGTCTTGCCAATCGCTCATATTGCCTCCCGACGTAGATGTAGCAGGAGTTCCATGCAGCTCGGTGATCAACTTCTCCAATATCTCCACGACCTTGTGGAGAGAGTCGAACTTCGTAGAAAGTTCCGCTACGGCCTTGGCCTCGTATATGCTCGTCAGCTTCAAGGAGGATGTAGAAGTTCCTCGCTCATCGCCCCATTGTTGGTTATTAGAGGCCATCTCCTCTAATAGGGTCGTAGCTTCATCCGGTGTCTTGGATAGAATGGCTCCATTGGCAGTTGCATCTATGATTTGCTTGGTGCCCGGTTGGAGTCCATTATAAAAGCTGTGTACTAGCTCCCACGCTTCAATGCTGTGATGGGGGCACTGATGTTGGAGGTCTTTAAAGCACTCCCATGCTTCGTATAGAGTCTCCTGTGGTCCTTGCTTGAAGGACATGAGTACGCTCCTTATCTTCACCGTCTTGGATGGTGGGTAGAATTTATCAACGAAGGCACTTTCCAACTCATCCCATGTAGTAAAGATTCCCTCCGCTTGCGTCCTCAACCAATATAGAGCTTTGTCTCTGAGGGTGAATGGGAAGAGGCGCAATCGGATTGCATCGATCGATACACCAGGCATCTGAAAGGTGGCGCACTTGGACAAGAATAGCTGAAGATGGTAATGTGGATTCTCATGGGAGTTCCCATGGAATGGGTCCTGTTGCATTAGAACCACAAGTCCCGTTTTGAGCTCGAAATTCTTATCCGCCGCCAACTCTGGCATAGCAATGGATGAAGTAGTGGAAGTAGTCTTAGGCCGTTGCCTGTCTCTGATAGATATTATCCTCGCCATGCGTGCCGCTAATTCTTCCGGTGTTTCCTGTCGGTTCATGCAATCGTCCTATATATTGAGTCTTCTCTCAGCTCTAATTCTCCTTTCGGTACGCTCGATCTCTGGTCAAATAATAGATCTTCTTGATGCTCCGCCGATCTCGTGTACATGCACAGGAAAAATAGAACTTCGATGGAATTGTTAGCTTGATAGAGGAATAAAAGGATAAAAATAGAATAAAAAAAGAAAGAGAAATAACTAAGTAAGAAAATAAAATACCGTCGCCTCCCCGGCAATGACGCCAAAAACTTGATCAGCCCTGGATATACACCCGGAGAACGATTGTAGTTTTACCGCAAGCGCACGGTCAAGTGGCGAGCGGGTATCGAACACGAGGAGGTGGTGTTGGTTCTAATCTATCCTAGGTTGGTTCGACTACGAATGTTTTATTGGTGGAGATGGGTATGGTATGATGTAATGACAATGGTGATGGATGTCGGTGTCGGTGATAGAGATATTGGTCAAATATCGATTCAAATACAATATAATAAAAGTGTCTAGGGCTAGGAAATTCCCACTACGGATCGTCATACATCATTGTAAATAGTGAATCTCAATATTACTAGACTTGTGTTGAGGTGAACTAATCGCAACTTAATGTAGAACCAAGCTCACGCTCTCGCGCTATTGTCGGTCTATAGCAAACCTAGATTAGAGCCCACTCTGTGCAAACCCTAACCTAAGCCACTAGCATGAAGATCGACATCATCGTCCAATTGCTCCTCGAGCCCACTCTCGTGCAAACTCGAGTTACGATCTAGGTTGTGATAGTTCGTATTCGTCCAATCTCTTGCAAACGAATGTGGGTATAGATTTATAATAAAAGTCCTAGCTTTGGCCCAATCTCTTGCAAACCAGGTCTAGAGAATTTCGATTATAAACCTAATTCGAATATCTAGGCCTTCCCATCGATAGGAATCCAATCTCTTGCAAACCCCAAATCGATGAAAATTCCTAGCAATCCGTGATAAATCAATCACAACCTAACCTCCTAGCAATTCTAGCAACTTAGAAATTCATTCATCACAAATTTGAAATTAGATCTATATGGTTCATCCCCATGCCCTAGAACATCAAATCTACTCAAGCATAGCAATAACGATATGGAGATCAATAAAAGGCATTGCTTGCATGTAAAAAGATATCAAATCAAAGATTCAAACAACAAGAACAAGGATACTTAGCTTTGATGAATAACTTCAATCCAATTACAAGCTTTTAGATCCAAGAGGGGGCCTAGGGCATGGCCTAACCTCTGAAATAATCCCTAAGAAAACATAATGGGAACTCCCCTCTAATGACGGCTACCAACCTCTTAAATAGCCCCCAAAAACCCTAGCAAATAACCCCTAAAAACCCTATGAAACCCAGTTCTGGGATGGCAGCGACTCGGCCGAGTGGAAAGCTCACTCGACCGAGTGAGAATTCCTGCAAAAACTCTAGAAAACAGCACTCTGTCAAAAATTGTCAAAAACTGGTCACTCGGCCGAGTGACACTGGTACGCGAATTCCAGCACTGCGGCATCAACTTGCAAAAATTCTCCAGATTTCATCTGACCTTCGATTAGCTCGTTCTTGGTGGCGTTGGAACCGTCATGAAGTCTACTATCCATAAAAAATATGAGAAAAATACTTTGACTAATGGAATGATATCAGATTTCAAAATAGTGGAAGGCTGTCTGAAAATCTGGGCGCTCGTGTCATCGGCATCACCCGGCCGAGTGGGATTCTTCACTCGGGCGAGTGGACTTCTCTACTCGGTCCAGTAGGGTCTTCTAATATTCTCCCCAGAATTTCAGAGAGTCGGCTTTGATTTCTTTCAGAAGTCCTGACTCACTCGGACGAGTGGCGATCTCTACTCGGCCGAGTGGATGTAACCACTCGACTGAGGGCATTGTGGCACAGGATCTCTTCGTATCAGTTGTACTCGGCCGAATAAGCTTCTTCACTCGGCCGAGTGGGCTGTGTTACTCGGCCGAATAAGCTTCTTCACTCGGCCGAGTGGGCTGTGTTACTTGGTCGAGTGGCCTGTTTCTGGAGTCAACTCTTCTTCTCCTCGCCTCTTCATCGATTCTATCTATTTCCTTCTTCTTCCACTCATCATCCAACACAATTAGCTTCTTGATAGGGCCATAGGCGACGCTCCGGTACATGTGCAAGTCTTTTAAGCTCATTTTTGCTCCCGATTGCTCTATATTTCCTGAAATCCGACAAAAAACAAGAAATAGTGAAAAGTAACGCGATATCGTCGAATACTCGTGAAAATCGCAATATGAGCAATCAAAATGGCATGAAAATATGCAGAAAAAATGTGTAAAATATGGACCGATCAAGCGACGGGGGCCATTGTTGCACCCTTGGGACGGCTCCCGGGGGATTCGTTCGGTGGACGATAAAAGCCCACAAGCCCATGAAAGAAGCTCGAAGCTGACTCAGTCAAAGCCCACATGCCATTTGCCCGTTGCACGTCTATCCATCGAACATGGGATTGAAGGTAAACTTATAAATGGTAGGAATGTGGGCGAGGTTACCCCTATTAAGGAGGGAGAATCGTGGTGCCATAATTGGTGACTGTTATCTTTCCAACGTCACTGAGGAGACCTCAGAGGTCTATAAATACATTGGAGATGAACAGAACAAGGAGAGGTACGAAATGTAGTTCACTGGAATTTGCATTCAATTTGATATTTCTTCCTCAAAATAGCTTGCGATGTCTAACTCGAGACGAACTTCCGTGGGTCGATCTCGACAACTTCAAGTTCTCTCTTAAGTTTCCATTCTAACTTAAGCATCGGAGGGGATTTGGTTCGAGACCCAGATCCAACCCCTCCCCCCCGACGTTCCCTTATGGTGCAGGAAGCTCGTGGAGTGTTTCAATAAGAGGGCCAAACCACCATCAACGGTCGTTTAAGACTCGATCTGCTCAGAGGGTCGAATGATCATCGCATACTTATTTCTGCTACCATCGACCCCGGTTCAACCAACCAGTGTCCCACTCAACCTGCTGACGAGGCTCCATTTCGACAGAAGAGTCTACGTCAGCCACAATACCGTTATCGCAATTTTTGGCTTTAATAAATGTATATTTGAATGATTTCAGATCTAGTACACATAAGATAGACCCAAGTGAATCGTGAATAGTCATCAACAAAACATATATAATATTGATAACCATCCATAGAAGGCAAATGAGATAGGCCCCAAATATCAGAATGTATGTGATCAAATGGTGAAGAAGAATTATGAACACAAGATGCAAATGGTAAAGTAGATTGTTTTGTTAATTGACATGTAGTGAATGTGGATAAATGTGTAAATTTAAAGGATCCTAGCAAGTCAGATTTAGATAATGTATTAAGACGAGAACCAAAAATATGACCAAATCGAAGATGCCACAGATCTGAAGTGGTGAGTCTGAAACCAATGGTTGAAGGTAAATGAAGATAGTATATCTGATAGAGACCATCCACTCTACACCCTGCACCAATCTTTTTACCGGTTTGATCCTTCACAGTACAAGAAGTAGTTGTGAATGTAATTGTGTAACCAACATCAGCTAATTGGCAAATAGAGATTAGTTTCATGGTTAATTATGGAATATGTAAGACAGAGGATAGCATACCAGATGGATCAAAAATAGGACTACTATCACCTACTTAGTTGACAAGAAGACTAGTACCATTAGCCGTATGAATATATAATGAAGATGAAACAGACGACAATTTTAAAAGACAGAATTATCAAAATTCATGTGATGTGAGGCACCTGAGTCAAGTATCGATAGAGTAAAGATACCAGGATCTGTAGATAAGACTGCGTAGTCAGAGCCAGTTGGTTGTCCATAAAAACCAATTTTCTACGTGGCACTTGATAAACAACCAAAGTCAGCAATACATGAAGACATCTTGATGATAGAGGGAGATCAGAATTATGGATATAATGAAGCGTAGGAGGAGGTGCTTAAAAATTGATGATTAGAGTTGATGGCCTAATTCTAATTTTTGTTCGCTTGAGAATTTCAAGGATGCCTCAGAGATGAAGCCAATCAATACTGGTTTGAAAGCTGGAGATGTAGAGACTGTTGCGGCTCAGAAGGCAACGACAAGTGCAGGGAAGTTTGTGGGATCGAATGCACCAGTCAACCAAGGGATCGAGTCAAACTTTGGAGCTCCCAATTTCGTTGGCCGGAGGTGTGGCTAAACCTGGAACCAAGCTGGAATTGGAATCTGATGGTGTAGTGTCTGCAATGATAGGAGGTATAATGGATGATTCGGGAGCTGGATTTTTATTCCGATTCAACTTTGATACCATACGAATGCTTGCTTGAATGGCAATGTCAGAGCGAGAGAAAGAATGAGATTGGAGTTCGGTGAGGGGCCGATGATTGGGCCAGCCCTAACGAAGCTCAGTGGATTAAGCGGAGATCGACCTTCGAAGCTTTTTGCCAATGCGTCCTTCGAGCTCCCTAGTGAACCCCTAGCTTCCGGTGATGAAGTTGCGATCAGGATTGCTCTGCCTCCGCCACCGAAAGAGATTAAGGACCAGGTGACTACTTGAGGAGCCCGTGGCAGGTCAAGAGGAAAAGGATCTGTTTGCTGCTAGCCAGAAAATTAACCATCCTGAAGAAGCTTTGGTTGGCGGATTTAAGAAGACAAAGGAGTCGGACCCTAGTGTGGCCCTGACTAGGCTCCTAGTCAAAGATGTTGAGTATTGGACTCTCCACCTTGATTTTGATGATGATCAAATACAAATCATTGTGTTTAATTCATGTGTTTGCAGTTAGCTAAAAAGTCACCAATTAGATTCAAGAAGATCAAAAGTGACTACACGTGTTGATTCAAGTGGAGGACTTGGTAGATCAACAAAGGTGAAGCATTGGCTTGAAGAACTCAAAGGCTACATCAAACCTCAAGCCAATGGCATCAACAAATGAATGGAGATTCAATCCAAAGAGAAGATATGAATGGATGATTCAAAAGCTTCAAAGAACACCTTGAGGATCAAAGAATTTGTGCTTGGAGACATTCAAGACATACAACTAAAAGACTCAAGGCCATGAAGAATTATGAAGCTCGTCGCCAAATTACTTTGTACATCTCAAGCGACGTCCCAAGACTTCCTCAGAACGCGTGACCGTTGTGCCTGGAGCTTCGTTGAAGATCAAGGAGTTATTCATGAAGTCAAGGGTTTCGGATTCTCCATGTTGAAACTTTGAAGACAGTTCGTCATGTTATTTATATTGTCTTCTAGCTTCATCTCATAGAATGTTAAGCCTTGAGTAGTACTTGCCTAGAAATCTTCATAACTATCATATCTTATCTCTAGGATTGCCTTAGAAGCCATTAGAAAGTTACCCATAGCTTATCGCTTCTTTTCATGGCTTCATACACATCTTAGTTGGTTTAAGTAGAAGAACCAACCGACTAGATGACGATCTAGTCGGTTGGAAATCCTTCTTGAACCGACTAGCCATACTTGTTAATTCAGCCTTTGTACTATTGACCAGTTAGTTGATTCAAGAAGGATGGTTAATCGATTAAAATTCAATTTAGTCGGTCCAAGAAGGTTCACCGACCGACTAGTTGTCAATCTAGTCGGTTGATGATCCTTCTTAGACCGACTAGTTTCAAAACTAATCGGTCAGTGAGCCTTCTTAGACCGACCCGTGCTTACCCATTATTTCACCATATTCTCTGTCAACCATCTAGTCGATCCAAGAAGGTTTACCTACCGACTAATTGTAAAACTAATCGGTCAGTGATCCTTCTTAGACCGATTAAGCAGCTTCAGAAATAGATCCGTTGGGCATTTATTGCCACGATTCTTGTGACCGTTTTGTCTCTTCCTATATAAGTTTGAGTTGCTTCAAACCAGGTAATCAAGGCTGATTATAGAGACATTTTCACATCCAAGAGAAGAGCCATTCAACTCCATTTCTAAGCTCTCTCATCTCACAAGAATCTCTCCCTTACTCTTTGAGCCCTAATTCCTCAAGAGAGATTCACATTCTTTGTGAGCTACTCAAGCTAAGAGCTTGAATCAAAGTCACCAACCTCACCCTAGCCATCTATTGCTGTCCATCTTGGTGGAGCTATCCACCAAGGGTTTGGTGCTAACTACTTCCTCAAAATCCATTCTTGCCCTAAATTGGTAAGTATTTCTTAAGGCATAGGATTTTCTGGTAAGAGCTTTACATTTCATTCTCTATACATATAAATTATTGTATTCTCTCGGTTGTTGAGAGGGTTGGCTTGATCCCAAGTTGTGGGAGTCAAGATTAAGTTTTGCTCTCGGTTTGTGAGAGTGTGCTTAGTTCCAGGTTGTGGGATTAAGGTATTTGCGTGTTTCCAGGTTGTGGGATACATGGACATCGATTGTAGGTCAATTGCACTTGTGGGGTTTTCGCAAGTGGGCTAAAGGAAAGCTCTAGTGGTTTTACTAGAGTATCTGGAGGGGATCCGGGTGTTGCTGGATTAGGGCATCGGGAACAAGTCGGGGAGACTTGGGTGGCACCGAACCAGGGTACATTGCATGTTTTCTTTGCATTGCTCCTTGTGTTGTTGATCATTTCTTTCATTCCGTATTTGTTGGTTAATTAGGGTTTTATTTGGCGTAAATTCCTTATAATTCTATAGAACACTATTCACCCCCCTCTAGTGTTTATTCCTCATAGCACAGGGTCACTACAATTGGTATCAGAGCAAGGTTATAGCATGACAACCAACAACAATATCACACGAAGTCCTTTTCCACCATATCTTATTGGACCCAACTATCAAATTTGGTGTGTAAAGATGAAGGCTTATATTCAATCCATTGACGATGATTATTGGAAGCTTGTGGAGAAGCCCCTTCGTGCACCTACCACTTCTGAACATGAATGGACAAATGAACAAAAAGAATTGGTTTAGAAACATCAAGAGGTAATGGATATCTTGCTTGAGTATTTATCTTATAACATTCTTATGCGTGTGTCCAAGGCAACAACGGCATATCAAATATGGCACATGCTAGCGGAGCAAGAAGAGTCCACCTCGGAGTGTTCTTCCTCCAATGATGAAAGGGATTCACTCATGGGTTTGATGGCATGAGAGGATGTCACTAAGGGTGACTCTAGTGACGAATCAAGTGATTCAAGTGAAAGTGATAGCGACGATGAAGAGGTAACAATGGATGATCTTAGAATTGCTCTTAAACAATTATTTGATAAATATCAAAAGCTTATGCATAAATATTGTGATGCTAAGGATAAGATTGCTAGTCTCACTAACACATCTACATGTAGCACCTCTAACAATGACACCATTGTTGAGACACTCGCTATTGAGAAAGCAAGTTTGCTCACTCAAAATGGCATGTTGAGAAATGAGGTGCAGTCCCTCAAATCTCAACTTGATCGTGTTTACATTGTGGATAGTAACGATCTTGAGATTGAAAATCTTCAATCTCAAAACACTAGTTTGGGCATTGAGAATGAGGATCTCAAATCCCAAGTGCACGAGCTCAACACACATGCATCCACCTTGAATGCCACTATTTCCTCAATTTTGAAGAAATATGAGCTCATGTCCTCCACTGTTGAGAGATTTAATAAGGGAAAGGACAAGTCAGATGATTTGCTAAAGGATCAACTACCGGCAAACCATCGTGTTGGCCCTGGTTATTCTAAGGCAAGTGCATCCAATGCACGCACCTCCTATAGTGAAGTAACTATAGATTTTGTGAGGCCATCCTCCGGTGCATCCACGAGTGGTGTCTATAACAACTTGTGTAGTTCTACTACTAAGGAAACCTCCACTCCTATTCCTCCCTTCTTTGCAAAGAAACCCACCAAGGGTGGACATCAAAGGAAGGGACATGCATTCATGTACACCAATACTCTTAGGAATGCCTCCACTCCTCACATTCCTACAAATGATGGTTTTTATGCTCCACACCCATGAGCACGTGCAAACACTCATTTGAGACACTCTCATGCATGTACTCATGCTCATGCACCTTCACATGCTTATGATCACACATCACATCCACATATGCATGCTTATTCTCAGGATCATCCTCATGCATACACACCTCATATTCATCCACGTATGTATGCAACACCACACCATGGACCATATGCCCATTATCATGCTTTAGCACAACACAATGGTCCATACACACATCCTCATGCTCGTGCTAGATCTCTTGTTCCTAGGCCACATGCACCACGTAGAGATCAACCTTTTGTGCATGCAACCACTAGGAAGAGAATACCCAAATCATACACTATTTGGGGTTCTAAGAACACTAGTAATCATGCTAAGGATATGTATGTGCAATCTTATATTCATGATATTATTTTGAATGATGATTATGTTGGGAGATCACGGTCCTCTTGGACTTGGTTTCCAAAGGGTTAGTTTCCGTTGACCCTTCTTTGCTTGGTACCATACGTTTATATTCATTTTATGGGTACCAAAGCATTTGTGTTAAGAATTTGTTTATTCTTTTGTTTGCATATTGGTCTTAGATGCTCATGTTTGTTAGAAACTTAAATTCATATTGAATTTGATTTCTATTGTTTAATTATTAGTAAATCACTGTGTTTAAAATTTTCATGTGTAGAATATTTAATATGTTCATGCAACACATGCTTTGGTTCATATTTATGTTTTGTTGCATGTGATGCATGTCATGCTTTTGGATTAATATACATATTTACTTTTGGTACATTTGGTACATGCATGTATATGGTTATATATTTATCTAGTAATATGATTACATGTTTCATTAATATTGTGTATGATTACATTAGGATATGAGTTACAATAATTTGAATTTAGTATTTTAAATTTGTTGTCTAACTCATAGGATCCAAAAAGGTTCTTGGATACCATAATTATGTTTTCTAGGCTCAATCCACTTTGGGATACCAACCCTACCAACTCCTTGATTTGCAAAGATTTTCATTCAAATGGAGTTGATGGTGCTTAAGTGATGCACCAAAGTAGGGGGAGCTTAATGTAGTAAGTATATTCTTACATTTGGTATTCATGTGTGTTGGATGCATGTAGATGTCACTTTGTGTTTGAGACTATCTCATGCATATCCTATGTTTGCATATTGTGTATCTTGTATGTCATTCATTTCTATGTATTTCACGTGTGTCAAATTCTTGACTGATGTGCATTGTGTATTCATAATTCTTACTCATATGTTTATTCGAGGATTATTTATAACATGTGGCTTTAAAATTTTCATGTTAGAATTAATGCTCATTTGCATGTTTCACACACGAGACACGCTTATATTTATGTTCCACTTCACAAGCGTGCATCCCAACTTCCGACTCATGCCTCTACACAACCTCTACTTAAGAATCCCAAATCACTATCTTTTGGATTCCTAAGATTGTTTCTACGCATGGTATGAACACACATATAGAATCGTATATTAGGAATGACATATTCTCATGCGACTATATATATAAAAATAAAACTCAGTCTTTAGTTGATTTCCACCTTGCTTACTCACTCATATTGAACTTCATTGCTTGGGTACCATGCTTGTATGATTACTTTTTGTACCCATATATATGTGAGTTCGTCCACTACTCCCAAGTCTGCACAGTTTGTATGATTTTGTGGGAGTATGACATGTTTTGATTCCTATCATGTTATGTTCATCTATATGTCATTGCATTTCATTCGTATTATGTTTGTGCATATATCATTGCATTTCATTCGTATTATGTTTGTGCATATAGATTAGTTGATTTCTTTAACCCTTGGTGATTTATTATCAATTTGCACCTTCCTATCTTGTTGATATGCCAAAGGGAAAGAGAAATTTGGTTATGAAAATTAATACTTTATGATTTTCTTGCACACTCTTTGTGGTATTACTTTTCATGCCTTCCTTCAATATGTGTTGTGCCGTGAATGTTTATTTTGTGCACATATGCATATTGAACGATGAATCTTTCTAGCACACACTATTGTATTAGATGTGTGTATTCATAATGATGATTGCTTGTATAATGTATTGTGACTAAATCATATGCATAGGAATTATTAGTATAGGTGTATCTAATTTCTAATGGTTGAGAATTGTTAATTCCTGATATGTATGATTTTCATGATCATAATAACTTATATTAATGCATGTCATGCATTTCTATTGATGAGTGTTATTTACAATTGGTAAATGATTGGTTATTGGACTACTTGATTTTGTTCCTTAACCTATCGGATTCAAAAAGTTTTTGGATATCACCAATTGTTGAATTGTCAGATTGTTGTGCAAGATGCCTACTCTACACACTCCTTGGTTTACAAATGATGGATCAACTCAAAGGAAAGGATGGTGCATTGGAGATGCACACATATAGGGAGAGCTAAATGGTTGTAAGTATGTGTTTTTTTACAATTGGTATTTTAATATATTGGTTTTGACTACCATGTTCACAATTGGTATTTTAATATATTCGATTTGTGTAATATAGCATACTTCTTCATTAGCTCATTCTTGTCACACCCTCAGGAAGATTGTTTGTCTATGTGACTACCTTGTTCATGTATGTCATATATGTCTTATTACGACTCATGTAACATGGTAGCTATAACATTCATATAATAAATTGGTTAGTTGCTTATTGATGTTCATATCTTTTTCATGCCATGAATAAGATCAATGATTTAGGATCTTTATGCATATTTGTTCATTGTATCACCACACATCTCATACTTTTCTTATAGTTTGTATGATTATCTTTATGAGACGTATTGATATGATTTGGGGTGATCAATGTATGTTACTTGTCATTTTAATTACTTCATGACTGTTGTTTAGCTATAATTTTATTCAAGAGATCTTTCATGTCTATAGCTAAATCTTTCATGTATGATATTTTCACAAGTAACATAACACTCATTCATATTAGTTAGTGATCTTCAAGCTATATTTCTCACTATGTCATCTCTCATCTCATGCTCATATTATGAGATGTTAGAGATAACTTGTGCTATACACGATCATATAAGCCTTATATTGTGTTTGATGATATGTATATTCTGTCATAGATATTCTTCCATGAATATATCTTGATGCACTATGACTTCTTTGATGCTACCTCCGATTATATTGTGCTTACACAAGTTTTTTTATTCTATTCGCACAATTGGTACGCATGCATGCGATGTTCATGATAACTTTATTCGTTTATGTCCTACCTTGTGACTTTGAACGCAGACTATCTTCATGCCTTTGCTCAAAAGATGTCTTGTCACATTATGCCTTATGTTGAATCCTTTGTGATAATTGAGCTAGGATGAGATCATGTCTCTAATTGTTCACTTGGTTTCCTTCACAAGTAATGTCATGATCTTGACATGATTTGCCTGCTTTGCATATTTTGTTAGACTATCTATACTGGATATCATCTTTACATGCTCTTGCTTGATACTAGTTTTGAGCTTGTGATATAGTGCTTATCTTCTTATGCTCATGGCATTCCATGCTTATCATTGACTCTTTATGTGAGTATCTATTCTGGAATGCATGCTAGTACTATGGTTCTTTTGAACATTGTTTCAATTAGTATCTTAGTGTGCTAGAATTGTGTATGCCATACGTTTTATGATGTCTCTCTCTATTATGCATAACACTTTTGCATGATATAGATATTTTTGTATGCCCACATCGCACTCTTCACTTAGATTTGGTATGCTTACTTTTGGAGATGCTTTGTGGAGTTCAGCACATGCCATTAGAATTTATTTTGAGTTATTATTTCATAACATAACTTTGCACACATGGTTAAAAATTTCCATAGTCATGTTTGTTGCATTTTTTATGTTTGACTTAGATCTCAGTTTATTGATATTATTTGTTGATCTATGTCATTGTGATGATTTTGATACCATCATTATGTATTTAATCATGTGCATGTCATATGTCATGCCCTTGCTCAAGGACAGTCTATCACATTATGCTTAATGTTATAAATTTTGTGATAATTGAGTTTGTTTGTGTACTTGACACTATTTGACCACTTGTCTTTCTTTCACAAGTGATGTCATTATTTTTGCATTGTTATCCGTATTCTTTTTCATATTTATAGCTAGTAGCTGCTGCTAATATGCTATTCTCACTTTTCTAACACTGCTCACACTACTCTGTACAATTAGTATCTATTGTAATCTTTTATCACATATACTTATTGCTTGTATTCTTGTGATAATTGATGGTAGTTGAGTTGTTGTTGGATATTTGCTCTTGCTATTGATATCTTTATTTTGATATCTTGTTTTAAATTGGTAGCTTATCTAGTTTACATTAGATATACCTTTTAGTTTTCCACTCTATTTTTGCTTTTGTTGTTTCTTTACCCCCATGTCTTTTGGATAATGCCAAAGGGGGAGAGAAATAAACAAAGGATGTGCTTATTAAATGTTGAGTGTTAAACAATAACTTGAATCATATAGACTTTATGTATGATCGTTCATGTATATGATTCAGGGGGAGCATTGGTGATTACCTTGGTTTATATTGATTACATTATATATATTGGTAATCATGCTCATGTTTATGATGTGTATCACCTATATGATTTGTATTATGCACGCATATTATTTCTGGTCATACATGCGATATATACACAACCTCATGTGATACACACACTACTAACTGCTGAATGATGCTATTGATTATTGATATTAACTTGATTCACATCATTGCAGGGGGAGTAAGTATATTTAATGCACAATTATTTGTTTTGTTTATATTTGGTTTGTCATCATCAAAAAGGGGGAGAATGTTGAGTATTGGATTCTCCACCTTGATTTTGATGATGATCAAACTCAAATCATTGTGATTAACTCATGTGTTTGCAGTTAGCTAAAAAGTCACCAATTAGATTCAAGAAGATCAAAAGTGACTACACGTGTTGATTCAAGTGGAGGACTTGGTAGATCAACAAAGGTGAAGCATTGGCTTGAAGAACTCAAAGGGTACATCAAACCTCAAGCCAATGGCATCAATAAATGAATGGAGATTCAATCCAAAGAGAAGATAGGAATGGATGATTCAAAAGCTTCAAAGAACACCTTGAGGATCAAAGACTTTATGCTTGGAGACATTCAAGACATACAACTAAAAGACTCAAGGCCATGAAGAATTATGGAGATCGTCGCCAAATTACTTTGTACATCTCAAGCGACGTCCTAAGACTTCCTCAGAACGCGTGATCGTTGTGCCTGGAGCTTCGTTGAAGCTCAAGGAGTTATTCATGAAGTCAAGGGTTTCGGATTCTCCAGGTTGAAACTTTGAAGATGGTCCGTCATGTTATTTATATTGTCTTCTAGCTTCATCTCATAGAATGTTAAGCCTTGAGTAGTACTTGCCTAGAAATCTTCATAACTATCATATCTTATCTCTAGGATTGCCTTAGAAGCCATTAGAAAGTTTCTCGTAGCTTATCGCTTCTTTTCATGGCTTCATATGCATCTTAGTTGGTTCAAGTAGAAGAACCATCCGACTAGATGACGATCTAGTCGGGTGTAAATCCTTCTTGAACCGACTAGCCATACTTGTTAATTCAGCCTTTGTACTGTTGACCAGTTAGTTGGTTCACGAAGGATGGTTAATCGATTAAAAGTCAATCTAGTCGGTCCAAGAAGGTTCACCGACCGACTAGTTGTCAATCTAGCCAGTTGATGATCCTTCTTAGACCGACTAGTTTCAAAACTAATCGGTCAGTAATCCTTCTTAGACCGACTAGTGCTTACCCATTATTTCACCATATTCTCTGTCAACCATCTAGTCGGTCCAAGAAGGTTTACCGACCGACTAGTTGCAAAACTAATCGGTCAGTGATCCTTCTTAGACCGATTAAGCAGCTTCAGAAATAGATTCGTTGGGCATTTATTGCCACGATTCTTGTGACCATTTTGTCTCTTCCTATATAAGTTTGAGTTGCTTCAAACCAGGTAATCAAGGCTGATTTTAGAGACTTTTTCACATCCAAGAGAAGAGCCATTCAACTCCATTTCTAAGCTCTCTCATCTCACAAGAATCTCTCCCTTACTCTTTGAGCCCTAATTCCTCAAGAGAGATTCACATTCTTTATGAGCTACTTAAGCTAAGAGCTTGAATCAAAGTCACCAACTTCACCCTAGCCATCTATTGCTGTCCATCTTGGTGGAGCTAGGGTTTGGTGCTAACTACTTCCTCAAAATCTATTCTTGCCCTAAATTGGTAAGTATTTCTCAAGGCATAGGATTTTATGGTAAGAGCTTTACATTTCATTCTCTATACATATAAATTGTTGTCTACTCTCGGTTGTTGAGAGGGTTGGCCTGATCCCAAGTTGTGGGAGTCAAGATTAAGTTTTGCTCTCGGTTTATGAGAGTGTGCTTAGTTCCAGGTTGTGGGATTAAGGTATTTGCGTGTTCCCGGGTTGTGGGATACACGGACATCGATTGTAGGTTGATTGCACTTGTTGGGTTTTCGCAAGTGGGCTAAAGGAAAGCTCTAGTGGTTTTACTAGAGTATCCGGAGGGGATCCGGGTGTTGCTGGATTAGGGCACCGGGAACAAGTCGGGGAGACTTGGGTGGCACCGAACCAGGGTACATTGCATGTTTGCTTTGCATTGTTCCTTGTGTTGTTGATCATTTCTTTCATTCCGCATTTGTTGGTTAATTAGGGTTTTATTTGGCGTAAATTCCTTATAATTCTATAGAACACTATTCACCCACCTCTAGTGTTTATTCCTCATAGCACAGGGTCACTACAGGAGAGAGGGCAAGAACAAGAGAGGCCGATTAAATTGACTAGAGTGCTCGGATCGAGAAAAAAATTCTTGAAGGAGGCGCATCCGATGGGATAAGATTTTGAGATGGGTTCTCGGTTTCAGATCGAAAGGAGGATGATTCGGTTGAAATTTTTGACAGGCAAATGGACGGATCTTCAAGCCACCATCGCGAGGAATAGTGAGGCACTCGCTTCCAACCTAAAGGCCAGCCTCGATCAGGTGCTCCGCAGCACTGAAGGATCGGCAGACTGGCGGTCGGAACTCGCTGGAGATGGGGGTGATGCTCGGTGGTTGGGCTGCCTCCCGGTGGTGGAGATGCTTGGAAGCTGAGGCGCGGAGATGGCGCTTCAAGCAAAGATGTGGGAGGCTGAGAAGCTTGCTGCAGAGTAGTGGGTGGTGGGGATCCGACGGGCTGCTGGCTTGGGATTTGGGTTGTGAAGGAGATGGACGAGCAATGGTGATTAAGGGCCTGTTCTTTTGCAAGAAAGTATAATTGGGAAAGTTGAGAAAGTGTGGAATTTGATGAGAGAGAAATTGTTGTGTAGTGTGTTCTTTTGTTGGAAAGTGGGATTGGAATGTGGAGTTGGAAAGTTGAGATGGGTCCCACTCCGTGTAGTGTGTTCTTTTGGTTGTTGAAAGTTAGAGGTGGAAAGTGATGTGAGGTACAACCGAATTTAATTTGTGCTACTTAAAACTAAACTAAATACTAAAAACTAAAATAATTAATTAATATACAAACTAAGGAAAACTTAAAACATTTAATTGTGTGCAAAATGTTTAAGCAAATGTGTGCATAGAGGGGGCCCCACCCGTTTTCCCTTGGCTGCAGCGAAACTGATTTAAAAAAAATCTAAAGACAAGCTCCTATTGGCTGGGAAGAGAGAGAGAGAGTGTGAGAATCCATTGTATTCCTCTCAAAATTGATGGATTACAAAACTCTCCCAAGAATCCCTCTGCCATTTGACACTTAGGATGGGAATCCAAAAGCTCAAGTTGCCCAAAAGATCAGTCTGCGGGAAAAAAAATTGGGAATCTGATGAATAGTGTATGAATAGTGTAGGAATAGTGAAATTTTGAAGAATTTGGGGCAACTTTCTTGCAAAAGAACAAGCCCTAATTAAATTAGGATCGCTCTGATACCATATTAGAGTGGAAGAAGGAGATAGTTTGTATATTGCTTAATTAATATAGTTACAAGAGTTAGCCCATATAAATATTACATACATCTTCATTAAGCACATGAAACTAGGGGACATGACACAAGGAACTAAGGAACATGACACAAGAAACCAATGGACAATACAATTTCCTATACACACTCATGATTATCTTAACGGGAGTTACTATTAGCACAGACATGATTGCTGAGTTCACAGACCACTTATTTACAAGTTTTCCATTAAAAATCCGTTGCTAAGTTCACAGACCACTTATTTACAACTCTGCCATTTAAAAAAAACCGCATGCTGTTGTTGCTCCGCTCCTTCCGACCCAAGCTCTTTCCCTTCCGACCACCCTCTGTTTCCATCATTCCCCATCGGATCCCCTTCTATTCAACAACAGCGACGGCGGCACCACCTCCTCTGAAAAAACTACCAGCCGTTGCTGTATTTTGGGATCTCGACAACAAGCCCCCAAACTCCATCCCTCCTTACGACACCGTCGTCCGCCTTGTCGCCTCTGCCTCGCCGCCTCCGCCTTCGGCCCCCTCCGTTTCATCGCCGCATAAGCCAACGCCCACGCCTTTCACCACCTCCCCGCCTTCGTCCGTGACCGACGCTCCCACCGAGCGCCTTCGACCGCCTCGAGGACTCCGGCGCCCTTGTTCCATCAGCCCCTCACATCATCCGCGTCTGCGGCCGTAACTTCCGCCAGCACTCCAAGATCCTACTCCACTTAATGGCAACCCTGTAAATAAGTGGCATGTGAACTCAGCTAAAGATTTTTAATGGCAAACGTGTAAATAAGTGGCCTGTGAAAACATCAATCAGGTCTGTGCAAATAGCAACTCACTATCTTGAGGCATGTTTTGGTCAGACTTGGCGTTCAACTAAACTTGTGCAGATACTAACAGATATTATTATCTTTTAAAAGGATAGCTCCAATTTTATTATACAAAATTTGATGAAGTTTATGCTTCATCTTTTTATCATTTAATAAAGTTTTGTTTTCCATAACTTTCTTGCTTATCATGCAGTGAAATTTGGTATGCCATTGAGTATTCCGAGAATCCAGGGGAGGATGTTGGGATGGTAGGATATCAATAAAACCAGCCCCTCAGCATAGATTGTGTGGCCCATCCGGATTGATTTACTCCCCACCAATGAAACCAAGAAAAAAGAAGAATTTACATTAAAAAAGAGAGAGAAACAAAAAAAAGGCATCCTAATAATAGAGAATGAGGGAGGGAATTAGAAAACAGGAGAGAGAGACGGTCCAATTCCTCTGAAGGTTGAAGGCTTTTCTCTCCTCCCTCTGATTCTGGAAGAAATTTTCAGGCAAGGATTTTGTTTGCCGTAATTGTTTCCTGTAATATTTATCATTCTCCTCTTCTTGTTGTGATGTTCATGCCTCAGAGATTGCAGAATCATATGCTCGTTGCAAATGGGAAAACGATGCGCTTGTTTAATTTTCCCTTCATTTGATATAATGATATCCAGGAGATAAACCACAGAATTTCCATCTTCTTTGTGCTGAGGTGCAGGGCGTTGCATATGGATCCTTTGCAGGCGAAAATGGAAGCGATGAACATTGCCATAGAGAACTCCTTGGGAGAATCATCCGGCATGACTCCGGACCCGCCGGAGATGGTCGAAAAATTAGACATGAGTTCCGGTGAGAGGGGCGTGGTCGAGGAGGATTCGGAGGTCCGAGTCGCGCACGACGTGACCCAAATCCAAATGGCCGTCGGAAGCGATCCGAACAAGACGCTGGAGTCTAACTCGGAGGCTCTGAAGCGCATCCTCAACGCGAACAAGGGCGTCATCGACACCGCGGCCCCTTTCGACTCCGTGAAGGACGCGGTCAGCAAGTTCGGAGGCATCGTCGACTGGAAAGCCCACAAGGTCATGGCCCTCGAGGTACCCACTCTTCAATCTACATGAATGCGCGCATGTGATTCAAATTTGCAATGAACGAAATTTTCCGGTTTCAAAACGAGAAGAAGCACACGCACATCCAAAGCGAGCTGGAGAGGACGCTGGAGGACCTCCCAAGGTACAGGAAACGGTCCGAGGAGGCCGAGCTCGTGAAGGAGCAGATACTGGAGGAGCTCGACTGCACGAAGAAGCTCGTGGAGGAGCTGAAGGACGGCCTGGAGAAGAGCAGGACGGAGGAGGCGCAGGCGAAGCAGGACTCGGAGCTCGCGCAGCTCAGGGTCAGGGAGATGGAGCAGGGGATATCCGACTACGCCAGCGCCGCGGCAAAGGCGCAGATGGAGGTCGCGAAGGACAGGCACAAGTCGGCCGTCGAGGAGCTGAGGTCCGTGAAGGAGGAGCTGGAGGGTCTGCAAGGGGACTACCACCGTCTGATCGCCGAGAGGGACGTGGCGGTCGCGAGGGCCGAGGAGGCGGTTTCGGCCGCCAAGGACGCCGAGAAGAAGGCCGAGGACCTGACCCTTGAGCTCATCTCCATCAAAGAGGCCCTGGAGATGGCTCATGCCTCTCATCTCGAGGCGGAGGAGCGCAGGATTGCCATAACCATGGTGAGGGACCAGGATGTGCTCGTCAGGGAGAAGGAGCTGAGCCAAGCCAAGGAGGAGCTGAAGCAGCTCGCCGACCAGCATCTGTGTGTTGAGGATCTCAGGTCCAAGTTCGAGGCTGCGTCTACTATGTTGCTGAACCTGAAGACTGAGCTGGCATTTTACATGGAGGAGAGATTCTTGCAGGCCGCAGGGATGAAGGAAGACGCCCAGTCATCGATCCCGTCGGACCTTGCTTCGGCCAAGAAGGAGATTGACGACATTAAGACCAGCATCGACAAGGCGAAGGATGAGGTCAACTGCCTGAGAGAAGCGGCTTCGTCGCTTAAAACCGAGCTGAGCCGAGAAACAGAGACGGTCGCAACTCTGAAACAGAGACAAGAGTTGGCATCCGCGACCGTTTCGTCTCTGGAGGCGGAGCTGAGCCGGATGCAGTCGGAGCTGGAACTGGTGCTGACGAAGGAAAGGGAGGCCAGAGAGAAGGCGGAGGGCTTGCCACGACTGATGCAGCAGGCGGCTTACGACGCCGATCAAGCCAAGACCGTTGCCCAACTGGCGGGCGAAGAGCTAGAGAAAGCCAAGGAGCAAGCAGAGCAAGCCAGGGCCGGAGCAAGCGCCATGGAGGCCAGGCTTCTCGGTGCTCAAAAGGAGACCGAGTCTGCCAAGGCGTCAGAGGCGTTGGCGGTTGCGGCAGTCAGAGCCATGGAAGCCAGTGAGCAGAAGCAGACGGAGCCTCATGATGCCGAGGCTTCAACCGAGAGCAAAGGGGTGACCCTCCAACTGGAAGAGTACTACAAGCTCAGCAAGGACGCGCATGATGCCGAGGAGGCAGCCAACGAGAGGGTACTGTCCGCAGTCGAGAAGGTGAAGGAGGCCAAGGATTCAGAGCAGATGAGCATGCAGAAGCTGGAGGAAGCGTGCAAGCTGTTGGAAGAGAAGAAAGAGGCTCTACGGCTGGCGGTGGAGATGGCGGACAAGGAGACCGAGGGAAAGCTGACGGCGGAGCAGGAGCTGAGGGAGTGGAGGGCCGAGACCGAGCAGCGGAGGAGGGCCAGCGACGCCGCGGCCCCGCATCTCGAGAAGAACCCTTCGGAGAACGCTTCGGAGTACTCCGACGAGAGGGGCGAGCCGAACATGTTGCCCGGCGGCCAGTCTCGTATCGCTTCCATGTCGTGCCCGGATCTTTACGCTGATCCCGCGGCGGCGCCTGATCTGAAGCAACGGAGGAAGAAGTCGTTCTTCCCGCGGATTGTCATGTTCTTGGCCAGGAAGAAGGCCCAGACCCTCAAGTAACGCAGTTTCCTTCTATAACTACCACTTCAATCTTGAGGTTGTTGTATATGTTAAGTTGTTCATCTCTCTTTCCTTCCAAATTTTGTTTTTAACAAAGAAGAATCTGTGGAAGTTTGTATTTTTGTATTATAGCTATGATTTAAACCCCATATTCAGTGTATTCTTCAATGAAATTATTCAATATTTGTTTGCAACTCTTGGGGTTTCAGTTCCCTGGCAGCCTCTTTAAAATTGTATCATACATAGATAAATTATTGTTGCACCATGTTCATTGGACGATCAAAGCCAATAAAGCATATGAAAGAAGCCCAAAGTAAACTTAGTCAAAGCACACATGTCATTCGCTTGTTGTACTTCCACCATCGAATGTGGGATTGAAGGAAGCTCATAAATAGCATG
This sequence comes from Scilla litardierei, assembly GCA_030789695.1. Classification (NCBI taxonomy): domain Eukaryota; kingdom Viridiplantae; phylum Streptophyta; class Magnoliopsida; order Asparagales; family Asparagaceae; genus Scilla; species Scilla litardierei. The sequence goes on along the minus strand of CM061142.1, from coordinate 186,197,028 downwards.
GACGTGGGCGACGGTTACCCCTATTAAGGGGAGGATCATGGCACCATAATTGGCGACAGTTATCCTCCCAACGTCACTGAAGAGACCTCAGATGTCTATAAATACACTAGAGTGAACAGAACAGGGAAGATACGAAACTCGACACTCTAACATTCTATACTCCACTTAATATTTCTTCCTACAAATAGCTTGCGACGCCTGACTCGGGACGAGCCTCTGTGGGTCGATCTCGACAGCTCAAAGCTCTCTCCCTCTTAAGTTCTCATACTAACTTAAGCATCGGAGGGGATTTGGGTCGCAATCCAGATCCGACCCCTGACGTTCCTTTGTGATACAGAAAGCTCATGGAGTGATTCAACAAGAGGGTCGTATCTCTATCAACGGTCGTAGAAGACTCGATCTGCTCAGAGGGAGGAACGACCATCATACTCTAATTCCTGATACCAACGACCTCGGTTCTACCAACTTGGGTCTCACGCAATCAGCTGACGAGGCTCCACCACGACAGCTGACGAGGCTTTCACACGCGGGTGTGAGACATTCAAGTATCTTGGTTGTTACGACCTAAAGATCGTGATAGTCCGACCTTCCATCCCAAACCGCCTAAATACCCCGCCGGCTCGTCCCTCCCTCTGGAAGGACGGTCGACCCAGCGTCAGGGCGCTCCACACCCGAACGATAGAGGGCCACAGGGCGCCTGTCGATTCTAGAGTCTGACGCGACTATGGGAACGGCGAACTTTACCTCGGCCGCTGATAGCCAGTGACGACCTCTGGTGAGCTAAGGGGGCCGAGCTACGGTGATGGGCCGAGCTACGGTGACGGGGCGAGCTAAGCGGGCCGAGCTACGGTGACGGGCCGAGCTAAGGGGACGGGGCGAGCTAAGGGGGCCGAGCTACAGTGACGAGCTACGTGACTGATCTTTGGCACATTGGACACGACAAACAATCTAGTACAAGGATGCTACTGACACCCTGACACCCTGACTTATGCTTTCGGCCCTGACACCCTGACACCCTGACAAAAGCACCCCAGACCGCTGCACCGTCTGACAAAAGCTTGGCAGGCACTCCTGTTCCTGACATCCTCGTCCGAAGCTTCCGCTGACAGCAGGGCCAGCTCAGCACGTTGGGTCAGCATGCCACGTCAGCCCTACCGAACCGCCTCCCTTCAGGTATAAATACCCCCTCACTTCTTACGGTGAAGGGGGAGAAAATTCACTCTCAATCTCCTTATTCACACACAAGAGGCAAGAGCAAAGGTCGTCCACATCTTTGTTCTTCCACTCATAGTTCGTCACGTACGGTCGACTCACCCTCAGTCCGACCTGCGTGCCTAGCCCCCGCTTTAAGTCCTATTACTGACTTAGGCATCGGAGAGGCTAAGGGTTGGACCCCAACCTGGCCTTTCTGACGAGTTTCTCCTTGCGCAGGTTACCTCGTCATCACCAGTCGTGCTCGCCCTCAACCTAGGTAGTTCGGCCCCTTCTCTGCATCCTGTCGGATTCGATTCCGTGGTCTGCTCCAACGACAAGCTTAGCTGCATCACCCCTCTAATCACCTGTCAAATAGCCTACCTTAATCCCTTCCTTAAAATAACCACCGTGCCCTTGGTTCCCCCTAATACAAATTCATTGTACGCGAGTTCTACCCCGCAACAATTGGCGCTGTCTGTGGGAACGAAGGGTCACACCCATGTCAAATCCCATACCAATCACTGAGACCATGACGAAGGGTGGGACCCCAACCCCACGATCTTGAAGACCTCCGGGGCAGCTCGTCAGCTCGCCACCCAAACTGGAGGGGGAAATGCGGGGGAGGCTTTGGCCACTAGGTTCCCGTGATCTTAAAGACCTCCGGGGCAGCTCGTCAGCTCGCCACCCAAACTGGAGGGGCAAAATGCGGGGGAGGCTTTGGCCACTCTGTACCCGCTATCTTGCAGACCTTCGGGGCAGCTCGTCAGCTCGCCACCCAAACTGGAGGGGCAAAATGCGGGGGAGGCTTTGGCCACTCTGTACCCGCTATCTTGCAGACCTCCAGGGCAGCTCGTCAGCTCGCCACCCAAACTGGAGGGGGAAATGCGGGGGAGGCTTTGGCCATTATGTACCCGCGATCTTGAAGACCTCCAGGGCAGTTCGTCAGCTCGCCATCCAAACTGGAGGGGCAAAATGCGGGGGAGGCTTTGGCCACTCTGTACCCGCTATCTTGCATACCTCCGGGGCAGCTCGTCAGCTCGCCACCCAAACTGGAGGGGCAAAATGCGGGGGAGGCTTCGGCCGCTCTGTACCCGTGATCTTGAAGACCTCCGGGGCAGCTCGTCAGCTCGCCACCCAAACTGGAGGGGGAAATGCGGGGGAGGCTTTGGCCATTATGTACCCGCGATCTTGAAGACCTCCAGGGCAGCTCGTCAGCTCGCCATCCAAACTGGAGGGGCAAAATGCGGGGGAGGCTTTGGCCACTCTGTACCAGCTATCTTGCAGACCTCCAGGGCAGCTCGTCAGCTTGCCACCCAAACTAGAGGGGCAAAATGCGGGGGAGGCTTTGGCCACTCTGTACCCGCTATCTTGCAGACCTCCAGGGCAGCTCGTCAGCTCGCCACCCAAACTGGAGGGGCAAAATGCGGGGGAGGCTTCGGCCGCTCTGTACCCGCGATCTTGAAGACCTCCGGGGCAGCTCGTCAGCTCGCCACCCAAACTGGAGGGGCAAAATGCGGGGGAGGCTTTGGCCACTCTATACCCGCTATCTTGCAGACCTTCGGGGCAGCTCGTCAGCTCGCCACCCAAACTGGAGGGGCAAAATACGGGGGAGGCTTTGGCCACTCTGTACCCGCGATCTTGAAGACCTCCAGGGCAGCTCGTCAGCTCGCCATCCAGACTGGAGGGGCAAAATGCGGGGGAGGCTTTGGCCACTCTGTACCCGCTATCTTGCAGACCTCCAGGGTAGCTCGTCAGCTCGCCACCCAAACTGGAGGGGGAAATGCGGGGGAGGCTTTGGCCACTAGGTTCCCGCGATCTTAAAGACCTCCGGGGCAGCTCGTCAGCTCGCCACCCAAACTGGAGGGGCAAAATGCGGGGGAGGCTTTGGCCACTCTATACCCGATATCTTGCAGACCTTCGGGGCAGCTCGTCAGCTCGCCACCCAAACTGGAGGGGCAAAATACGGGGGAGGCTTTGGCCACTCTGTACCCGCGATCTTGAAGACCTCCAGGGCAGCTCGTCAGCTCGCCATCCAGACTGGAGGGGCAAAATGCGGGGGAGGCTTTGGCCACTCTGTACCCGCTATCTTGCAGACCTCCAGGGTAGCTCGTCAGCTCGCCACCCAAACTGGAGGGGCAAAATGCGGGGGAGGCTTCGGCCGCTCTGTACCCGCGATCTTGAAGACCTCCGAGGCAAGCCTAAAACGCTTCGCCTCCCAAACTGGCGAAAAAGGGCACGACCGAGCTACGACTCCCTCCCCCCTACGAAGACTCTGGGGCAGGATCTGTCCCTGCCACCCAAACCAGAGAAGGGCACGGGCCGAGCTACGCGCTCGTTCCCCCTCAAGTAAAGACTCTGGGGTAGGTAGACCCAACGTGCTATTCCCGGGAGGGAAGGTGATACGTCATCCACGTCGAGCCGGGCTTCCAACTCGAGCCCGGATGACGAGGGCAATTATTACGACCTAAAGATCGTGATAGTCCGACCTTCCATCCCAAACCGCCTAAATACCCCGCCGGCTCGTCCCTCCCTCTGGAAGGACGGTCGACCCAGCGTCAGGGCGCTCCACACCCGAACGATAGAGGGCCACAGGGCGCCTGTCGATTCTAGAGTCTGACGCGACTATGGGAACGGCGAACTCTGCCTCGGCCGCTGATAGCCAGTGACGACCTCTGGTGAGCTAAGGGGGCCGAGCTACGGTGACGGGCCGAGCTAAGGGGACGGGGCGAGCTAAGCGGGCCGAGCTACGGTGACGGGCCGAGCTAAGGGGACGGGGCGAGCTAAGGGGGCCGAGCTACGGTGACGAGCTACGTGACTGATCTTTGGCACATTGGACACGACAAACAATCTAGTACAAGGATGCTACTGACACCCTGACACCCTGACACTTAATGCTTTCGGCCCTGACACCCTGACACCCTGACAAAAGCACCCCAGACCGCTGCACCGTCTGACAAAAGCGTGGCAGGCACTCCTGTTCCTGACATCCTCGTCCGAAGTCCCCCCTCACTTCTTAGTCCACATCTTTGTTCTTCCACTCATAGCTCGTCACGTACGGTCGACTCACCCTCAGTTCGACCTGCGTGCCTAGCCCCCGCTTTAAGTCCTATTACTAACTTAGGCATCGGAGAGGCTAAGTGTTGGACCCCAACCTGGCCTTTCTGACGAGTTTCTCCTTACGCAGGTTACCTCGTCATCACCAGTCGTGCTCGCCCTCAACCTAGGTAGTTCGGCCCCTTCTCTGCATCATGTCGGATTCGATTCCGTGGTCTGCTCCAACGACAAGCTTAGCTGCATCACCCCTCTAATCACCTGTCAAATAGCCTACCTTAATCCCTTCCTTAAAATAACCACCATGCCCTTGGTTCCCCCTAATACAAATTCATTGTACGCGAGTTCTACCCCGCAACATTGGTCATGTTGTATTCTTAAGTGTAGTTCTTGCCAAGACTTGCAAGAGTGTTGATTATGTCAGTGAAGCGGGTGAACATGTCTGAAATTGATTCTCCCGCCTTCATTTCAAATCTTTCATACATGTTAACATTGAGAGCAATTTTAGAAGATTTTACTTTAGATTTACTTTCGTATGTAGCCCCGAGAATTTTCTAAATTTCATGAGCAGAGGTTACATGTAACGCCCCGCTCCCCGGTATACTCGACAAGTACGAATCCGTGTCAGGTATTCCCGAAGGGCGGGTGTTACGAAGGAAATGCAAAATTTCAAAACACAGGCAGGCCCACTGCGCACTGCTGGGATAGTACATGTAGCATTCCAGATAACAAACACAGAATACAAAAGGGACAACAACTCAACTTAGATATAATGAAACCACAGATATAATGAAACCACTGATACATATAATCACACGACTAACCAAAGTTAACATCATTAATACAAATCTCATATATACAACATGAACCCACAACTTGCTAAAGTACAATAACACCACCCAAAACTCTCTCACTCACTAAAATCCTCAACTCCAACCAACTCCAATCAACTGGACTAGTGGGCCTCCAACTCCACGAGCAAACACCTGAAAATTATCAACGGGACACATCACAGCGTGACCCAGTAGGATGTCCATACCCAACTCACATGGTGCACAAAAATGCATTGCACTAAGTAACAACGGAAAACTAACTCATGGCATATCACGGTAATTGCATACGAAAATGTAAATGGTGTCATTACAAAACATGTACCTGCGGCAAGAGGATAACCTGCAAAACAAAGTGAGTAGGACATATAGAGTAGTGAAATGCAATATTAAGGAACTGAAGCCTAGCTTTGGCTTAGATGGCATGTAGTACTAGAAGGGTGCCATCTTTGGGCTCAACATGGTTTGCTACTCAAACAAGATAATAACTTCGAATTAATTCTTATTTAGAAATTTGCATCTTGCTAAGGGTAAGTGATAATTAAATCTACAACACTATGAAAACTCAGTCTTTTCATGTTCCATAATAAAAATGACAACCTTCATCATAGTAACATACCATGAACACATAGCAAGCATGATGAACAATCCTTAATTTAATAGAATTCGACACGAAATCAAAAGCAAGGCAACAACTAGCAAGATGTCATCTTGAAGATATATTGGTCTACTTCATAGTATAGAAAGATTTGTCTACCTTTAATTAAGATTATTCTCTTTAACATGCTTGAAAGATTTGTAGAAATAATAAGCCATATGAAGAGGGGTTCCTACACTTCCTAAAGCTTCCAACAATAAAAAAGAGAGCAATTTTACAAATTTATTGAAGCAAGGCATTCAAGATCAACATGGGACATATTTGTAGCATCAATTAATTCAAACATCATCCCAATTCAAATTAGATTGCACCATATCAAAAATTTGCCACGAACCCTAAAAAAATGCAATCTTTATCATCAAGATGAAATGAAATGAAGCATGAGAATTGGGATTGGCCTCCTACCTCATTAGAGAAGCAAAACCCCCTATCAATTGGAGAGAGCCCACCATCTTCAAGCTTCAAGCCCTAATCCTCTTCCAATTTGATGAAACCCCCCTCTAGCTCCATGAAATTCACCATGAACCCATCATCCATCTCCAAAATCCCAATTCTCCTCTCCAAAGCCAAACCCTAATCAAAGCCCTCTTCCAATTTCCCCCTCTCTAATCTTCATCTTGATTTCTCCTTCTCTTCCTCCTCTCTTCCAATTCCCTTTTCAATTTCTCTTCCATTATTCCCCTTTTTTTGTGTTGCCTGGAAATTTCAGCCTGGTGGCCATGGGGGAATTCGACAGCTATGTGGAAGTGGGGAAAATTCAGCAGTTTAGGGGAAATGAGAACAAGGGATAGGAGCCTTCCTCTCTTCTTCAATCTCTTCCATTTCTCTTCCCTTCTTTCTTCCCTCCATTCCTCTTCTTTTCATCTCCTTTCTTCTTCTTCTTTGATACTTGTTGGCAACCTGCGGCCATGGGAATAGTGGGGTTCGGCTGGGAAAGGGGAGAGGAAAAATAAGAAGTTTATAGAAGAGAAATAAATAAAGGTGAGACCCTATGATTTACAAGTTTGCCATTCTAAATGAAAATCTCTTATATCTTCTCATCTCATCTAATACTAAGCCAAGACTAACAAACTCTCTCTGGCTAATAAATTAACTAGAGGCCCAAATAATAATAATAGTAGTAGTAGTAGTAATACCAACGTTAACAATGACAACAATAATATAAGAACAACAATATTGCGAGGAACAATAGCAATAATCAACATCAACAATAACATCAAACTTTATTCTCAAATCAGCTAGGGCATCACCATTATAATTAATACAGCACTCAACCAGGACAATTACTAAACACAATACAAACAAAATACATACCCTACCGTAACTGGCACTATGGCCATTACATTACACATGCTACTTAATTCTATATTATTGATAGCACAAAGAAGTTAATCGATTCTTTAGGGACATTGCCCATTACACATCTTTCGAGTCCCTCTCTCGTCGCTCCATCTCTGCGACGAAGTTTGCCAATATTCCCACCCTGCAGCACCTTGGGGTGTTAGAGGGTGTCCATACATTATATGAGAATACGGGGTGTGGTACCTTTATATCCCGCAGAGCCGACACCTATAAGCGCCTCACTCTAGAATTCCATAGCTCCTTCCACCCAATCCCTTCTGGCATTGGGTTCCACCAATGAACGTGGATAGTGAACTATCCTTAGACACCCTTAGTCAACTGTTCGATTGGCCCATTGGCAGAACTATTAGTTCTAACGACCTCAACCCTAGAGAATACAACGAGGATGCCTTTTGGCATTCTATTACGTGTTCCGAGAGTTATGAACCAAGAGTTTTCAAAGCCTCCTCCATTGGCCATCCTTGTCTCTACCTTGCTCACAGGATTTTTGACATGCACCCTCTTCAATAGGTGGGACGCCTGCACAGTGTCTCGACCCAAGATTTTCATTCTTTGAGCCAAGACCCAACCATGGGTCCATGCACCGGGCATTGCAGGCCCTGACGGACACACTTCCCCTTGAGTCTCCCTTGATACCGCATCATGGCTCTCCGCTAGACTCTACAACATGAGTGAGTCCACTTCGGGCAAGATTTGTTGCAGTGGTCTTATCACTTTGATAGCCACATGTGCCCCCTTCCATCTTGAGATCTCGGCTGATATAGTAAAGGCCGATGGATCATGTACCCTCGACCTCTATGCTCTTGACCGCATGCACATGATTCGGCCTAGTGTAGATGATCGGTTCTTTTGGCTACACGGTCCCACCACACTGAGTACATGGTCTTGACTAACCCCGGGAGGACCCGTGTCACTGGAGACAAGAATTGGTTATTCCCACCAGACGTCGATGAGCCCATGGATCCTAAGGAGTCAGTTGAGGGTGGTGATGGGGCAGGACCCTCCGCTACTCATTACCCCCGATTTTATTACCCGTTTCACCACTTTGGAGGGCACTTTGCATGACGTATCTTATGATGTCTGCTATGTACCAGTGGCACATTAGTGAGGGTCACTTTTTCGATACCCGACTACCCCACTGCCACTGGATGGTGGCGATCATTGAGTCCTTCCCCCATCGTGTATGTCCTTGTTTTCCATTCTCTATCGCATTAAAGAAACTGCTTGATTCTAGCTTGGGGCAGTTGCATCTTAGTTGCATCCATGTTAGTTGCATTTAGTCTCACTTTTCTTTTTCTTTATTTCTCATCCATTGCATTAGGTTAGCATGCATTTCAAAAGAAATCACGTTCGTGCTTTAGGTATATGCATTTATATTTGGATTAATAATTTCTATTCAAACTCTTGAAGTTGTGATTGGCATGTTCTCATTGTTTTTCATCCTGAAATCATTTTTAATATGCCATTTGTGAAATTAGTGCATAAATCTATGAGTTTATCTTTAAGATGGTTTAGATTAGTCTTGTGCTAATCATTGTGATGTATGAGTCAAGGTTGAACCAATTGAGTAGAATAGGTTTCAATTTGATGGGATTTGGCCATAAACATTTACCTTGGTTTATGCCTAAGACGTGGTTGGTTGAGGTGTTGAATCATGAAAAAAAAATGAAAAGAAAAAAGGAATTTTTTAAAAAGTGCACCATTCTTCTAGTCTTATTGAGTAGCCGGGTCCTCGTGCTTCAAGAAGCATCGGGGGATTTGCGTCGAAAGATAAGATTTAGAAGAGTATATGAGAAAGGAATAAATGAGTAGGTGGTTCGCGTTAGTAGGTCCGAGGGGTCCTTCTTATCCTAATACTTTAAAGTCGTCCGATTTGGGAGTCATTGACCGAAAGCTCGATAGGATCACTCTAAGTTTCATACGAAAAAGAGAGAATAAGCATGAGTCGCATTTTCAACCTCCATGAGTTAGGATAAACCGAGTGTTTTTGTGGTCGAGTTTTTTGAGAATTTAGATACTATAATACGATATTGTGTTTTAATCTTGATAAGTGCATAACATTAGTTGTTATCCTTTTGATTTGAGCCAAATTGAAGTATTGTTCATGTGTTTGTTCTCTTTGATGATTGTGTATATTGAATTTGAGATCATGATGAAAATTTTTTATGTTCCATGAACAATGATTGGAGTTGATGTGTGCTTTGTATGAAAATCCGTAATTATCGTTTTTGTTACTCTCGACACTTTCTTCCCTTGTTTTATGTGTCTATTTATCTTCCTTGAGGACAATGAAGAGTTTAACTTGGGGGATTTTGTTGAGTGCATATTTTGTATGATTTTTAGTGTTGTTTTGCTAGGGATTTTTCATGTTAGTTTTAATTTTCTATGCATTTTTACTTGTTTTTGTTGGATTTTACTCTCGGTGTGTGTTTTGCTGTTTTTTATGCATTTCAGATTCAAATCTAGCTATTTAGAGCCAATGAGTGGCAAGGCAAGGTAAGAGATGAAATATCGGATCAAATATAACTTGGCACGGTCTTGCAGAATAGAGACAAAGAGTGTATGATCATGCATCTTCAACATAGAGCATCCCAGTGGTTGACATGGTTGTGCCAACTCAGCATAGAATATGGCACGGTCGTGCCAAGTTGATAGAGATTTTGCACGACAGTTCCTGGTCGTACCATATTTTGTATCAGGATGGCACAGTTGTGTCACTCAGACATAGATATGCATAGTTACAGTGCACGACCATACTAGAATCGACACAGCTGTACCGATTCGTCGGATGGGTTTCGAAGCTGTTTTTGGAGTTTGATTTGTTTAAGGACTTCTAGGGGTATAAATACTAGTTTTGTATAGTTAAAAGGGCATGTTTTTTTCTAGTTTTTACATTGTTATTTTCTGCGACAAATCTTTTGTTTTTGGGAGAGACTTTCTGCAACTCTTTAGTGAATCGAAGATCGAAGACTCTCAAGTTCTACTTCCTTTATCAATCAATAATTTATCTCTTCTTATCTCTTTATCTTAATGATGCTCATATTATTTGCTTGATTGTCCTTGATATGAATTGTGAGTAGATCCCTTGTCTAGGGTTGAGTTGAACTCTATCATGAATTGAATTATGAATTGAGCTATATTTCTATAAAATTACTGAACTTTATGTTTAGTGGTTTGTCATGGATGTGCTTATTATTAATTTTTCCATAGAATTGCTTTCAAATCCAAACCACCAACGAAAGTTGGGGTTTTGATTTATGACTATCGAGTGCTAAATTAATTTCTAGTCATTTTAAATTATCAAGGACAGTTGGATTTTAAATTAGAGATCCTTGATATTTACTGAAGTTCTCCCACGAAAGTAGGTGAGAACTGATGTTGGGAATTTATTTATTGTTGGTTCTTAATGAATTTATTGTGTTTTGATTGCCACGAAAATAGGTATCATCTCATGATAGGTAGGCCTTTACGCTTCAACAGAAGGTTCTAAGTATTGATTTACCCTAGCATTAGATCAATGATTTGATTTTGAGCTCATTTTTATATTCAATTCATGATTGCAGGCATACTTAACTGTAATAATTTCTCTTATTATTATTCTCCCATATTACTATCATGTCACTTGATTGGAATTCATGTATCTAACTCATAATCTGAAATTAGCTAGTACTCAGTCATTAACCACCCTGAGGTGCTATAATAACCCATATGCTTGCGGTAAATTTATAAACCCAACACTTGACTAAGATAGGAATTTACCACAAGGGGTTATGATAAGGAAATAAAGTATTTGTGAAGTGTTATGAACTATCTGCTCAATGAACAACTAAATAAATCACCATCCAGACCTACCTAAAGAGGAAACAAGCATTGTCGGAGATGCAAGGGTACCAACATTGGCTATATGGTAAATGGTGGTTGGCCAACCACCTAGCCAAGCTATCAGGCATGTGGCCTTGACTTACCAAATCTACCAGACAACAGGCGATTGCCTGCTAGCAGGTGGCTAGCCAATAAAGGGGATTGGGCAATGGGTTGGGTAAATTGGATGGTGAGTCATACATAACTTATGGATGACTCCGTGAGTGACTTATTTGGGATTTTATAATTTTTTTAGTCTCACATTGGATATTGTTGAATCTTTGGGCCGGCACTCGAGATGACTCGATCGACGGATGACTAAGGCCTGCGGGGCCCGTGAAAGAAGCCTGATATCGACTCGGTCATGCCCACTGGCCAGTCGACCATTGGATTCCCCTCACTCGAACGTGGGATTAAAGACGAGCCCGTAATTAGCAGGAACATGGGCAACATTCACTCCTATTAAAGGGGGAGGATCATGGCATCATGATGTGCGACCGTTATCTCCCCAACGTCACTGAAGAGACCCAGGGGGTCTATAAATAACGTAAGGTTCCAATTTCCAAGGTACGAGATCTAATATATAGACTCTACTCTTTTAGCTGATACTTCTTACATTATAGAGCGTGCGACGCCAGATCTAAGATGAACCTCCATGGGTCGATCTCAGCTGCTCCAATCTCACTCTCTTCTTTAAGTTCACATACTAACTTAAGCATCGAGGAGATTTGGATCGGTACCTAGATCCGACCCCCCTAACGTTCTTAATTGGTGTAGATCTTCGAGCCTTAATCTCCTGCGAAGGTCATTTTCGAGCTTCTCGGCCTCGATCCGTCAAAGTACAAGCTGCTCGAGGGTCGATCGAGCACTGCATCTCAATCAACATCTATCATCCGACCCTGATTCTACTTACCAAGGGTCACACCTTACTTGTTGACAAGGCTTCGACTCAGCACGAAGGTTCTACATCAGCTTGACAACTGTCTCGGTCATTTTTGGCCTTAACAGTTTGGCGCTGTCTGTGGGAAGCTCGTTAACCAGCTTGACATCCCGAAGCAATCAAAAGCTATGTCGGCTGGACCCAACGAGATCGAATGATCCAAGGTCCGAAGGAGAAACAAAAAGCAAACAACATCCTGGTGGAGGATGCCTCGGACTCTATGTCCCCGTCAAAGCGGCCAGCAAGGACCACCAAGGAGCCTAAAGTGACCAAAAAGGAATTCACCCAATTATCGGAGCGGGTCGACAAGAGTCTCGGTATTCTGGAAACCTTGATACGCCAAAGCATGGGGGACCCATCGCTCTTAAATAAGAAATTACCGCCTCCAAATTCAACCCTGACGCCGACTAGGGGCGCAGCTTTACTCAGGGATCAAGGGGATCCGAGAGCAGATCGACTAGAGATCAGCCTGTACAATGCAACCGCCACGTCTCACCAATACAGAGGAATGTGGACTGACAATCGTGCATTCGTTCTCCAGGGGGAGCCCATCCCCTCCAATTATAAGGAAGCAACCCGTAACATCCTAGATCATGTAATGAACAGGGCTCCCCCTGGTTATAATCCTCTTAATCTTGCAGGTGGATTTGGAAGGAGAGATGAGATTCCAAACGATCTTCAGGAGTTAATTACGTGCAAGGTGGAGAGGGAAGATCTCTACTCATCCAATCCACGCTTCGGCAAACTCCACTGAAGGAGAATATCACTTCTGCTCCTCCTTTTCCAAAATTCAAACTTCCTACCTTACCAGCTTATGATGGCAGAGGCGACCCATGATCGCACATCCATAAATATCTGAACGTGATGCTGCTTCATGGGGCCGATGAGCCATACCTTTGTCGAACCTTCCATGCTACCCTATTCAAAAGGGCAGGAGGCTGGTACGAAGGGTTACCCGATGGCTGTATAGTATCATTCGACAAATTAGAGGATATGTTCTACAAGCGATTCGTCGCGGGTCGACATCCTAAGAAGAATTCCTCCCACCTCTTCTTGCTTAAACAGAACGAGAATGAGTCGATTCAAGCATTCGTCCAAAGATTCAACGACGAGAGGCTCAATATAGAAGAGACACCGGATGTAACTGTCATAGCGGTGCTCACTCAAGCAGTCCAAAACAAACACATGCGAAAAGCGGTCCACCAGTTTCCCCTAATAGCCTCGCAGAAATGTTCAATATACCGGATTGGTTCACCATATCCGAAGAAGCGGAGGAGCCGACTGGAGCAAATGGGAAAATCACTCCCGCCCGCTGTGGAGACACCAGGCGAGAGAAACCAACTCATGTAACCCCTTGTCAGGAGTCTCGAGACAAGAGACCCATAGAGAGGAGTGTATGATCTAAATAAGGCCTAGAGGGGGGGTGAATAGGCCTTTGACCAAATTATCGCAAGATAAAAATTTAAGCCTAGTTTACAACATGCAGTTTAGGAATCAGACAATCAAAGCATTCACAGAAGACACAGAATTTAACGTGGTTCGGTCCCCATGACCTACGTCCACCCCAATGAGCAATCACTTATACTGTTTCTTTAAGAAGTTACAATCTCCCTAAGATTGGTGCACCAACACCAACCTGTCAGACCAACTCAAGCTCACCAAAGCCAAAAAGAAACATACAAGAGTCACTCCCCAACCCAACTTGCCCCAACAAGTTTGGTTCCCAAAGTCCCAAATAGCGGAAGAAATTATATTACAGAAATGCTGATCAAAACATTAATAACTTCACAAATAAATAAGATCAAGAGTTTAGAAAGCTCATTTGTGAAGATCTCTCTGGTTGTCGTCTTTCAGCACATCAGTATCTTCGCAACGCTTCTTACGGAATGATGATCGGATGTCTGTAGAAGAAGTAGTCGGTGTCCCCGTGGAAGTAGTCGGTAGAAGTTCCTCACTCAAAATGATCTCATTTGCTGCACAGGAGGAACTAGCTGCTCAACTTGCTATCACTGCGTCGGGGATGAAGTCACGGTCGCAACTCTTCTTACGGAACTCAATTTGGATCTCTAGAACTCCACTTATTGATGAAAATGTGAAGAGTGTACATGGGTTTATATAGGATTGAGATTAACGGGTTTGGTTACTGTTCCAAGGGATCCGCCACGAGGCGGCTCGTGGGTCAAACCCGTGTTAAATTTGCTGTCCGCAAAGTCGGTATGTCGGCAGCCGTCGTATGAACAGTACCGTATGTCGATTTTTCAGTGTATTTCTGACGTATTCCACCGTATTTTGGCATCAGATAAATCCCAAAAATTCTGAAAAAATTCTCAAAAATCCCAGAGCCCAATATATACATGTTAGAATTGTTTCACCTCATTTCACCACTTGTAGAAAAAGTTTCTTCTTTGTATACTCTGTATTTCCTCGTATTTCCCCGTATTTGAACTTCAAACATTCTCCATAAATCCTGAGAAAAATCTCATGCTATTTATAGCCTATGATTAACTCTAGAATAGAGTTTCATAGCTATACTCCATTGTTGGATCAGCTTGTGTAATTCCAAATGAAGTTTCAGCTCCGTATTTCAACGTACTTGAGTACGTGCATGTGTAACTTGAGCAATCATGACTATATGGACCTGTGACACACTCAACAAACAGATTAGAACAGTTCAGTAGGGTTTGTTATCATCAAACATAGGTTAGGATGCTGTTTCCAACAATCTCCCCCTTTTGATGAGAACAAACCAGACATTAAGATTATTTTGAAAAAATGTGTTAAGTGTGTGAGTGTGTGAAGCATGAATATGAGCATGAATGACAAAATGATATGCTCCCCCTATTGACATGCTCCCCCTATCTCTGACATGCACAATCTTAATATTTCTCTCCCCCTTTGTTTTCATCAAAAAATGTATGAAATAGCATATGAGGAATGGAAAATTGAACATTATAAACCAAAACAAAAGGCAATACATCGTTTGACCACAATGAATAAATAAGCAATAATCACTAAGTCATAACTACCATAATTCATCTCCGTGCTCAAGTGTGATGATCAAATGTTTAGTACATATGGAGAGGTAATAAGGAATACAGCCTGTCATAACCATCTTTTCAACTGAATATATGAACATCAAAGATTGAGTTTCCCCTTCTCATGTAATATGAGTTCAAGTTACCAATTCCAAACATGACCGAGAAGGATTTTTAAATGTGAAATGGCATTGCTTGACGGACTTAACACCAACGCTAAAAAATGACATTTATAGCATAAGTTGGATGTCCAAGGGTAGTATCAAGGACATGGATCGTATCCATTTTTCATACGAAGCTCTGTGTATATATTTTGAAGACACTCGTCTTGCTATTCTTTTTATACACGTATATTTTGAAGAGAGCTTTTCTTTTTACCCATGCCTTGAAACATCATATCCCATTAAAACATAAATTAGTCCACCAACAACCACTTTTCTTATTCAAGATTACAATTCCATAGCAAAACATTTTGATCTGTGTAAGTGTGATTGGATGATGAAAAACGTTAGTTACTCATTAATGAATATGACCTAATTAAGCATGTAGTCTTTGAATGCAAGCATTGTTAAGAATATAATATTCAAAATCCATAAGACATATGTTTTGCATTTAAAGCTGTTTCTGATGAAAAAATGCAAAAGGAGGAGATAGACAATTCACTTTCCCTTTCTGTTTATATTTTTCTTTTTCTTTTTCTTTTTCATTTTTCTTTTTCATTTTTTTTATTTTTCTTTTTGTAACACACCACACAAAAACAATAAAAGCACACCAAATAATATTTTCACTCTAAATATAATCAATAATGCCCAGTTCTAGACGTAGACGACAAAAACGATCTTCTGGCAAAGGTTTTGTAAAGATATCTGCCAACTGAGAATCAGTAGAAATATATTCAATGGATACATCCTCTTTTGCCAAATGATCTCTAAGAAAATGATGTCTTACATCTATGTGTTTTGTCCGAGAGTGATGAACAGGATTGTTAGAAAGATCTATAGCACTCTTACTATCACATCGTAATGGAACTTTTCTAAGATCCAAGCCGTAGTCAGACAGGGTTTGCATCATCCAAAGTACTTGGGCACAGCAACTGCCAAGGGCAATATACTCAGCTTCAGTAGTGGACAAAGCAACACTGTTCTGCTTACGACTAGACCAAGAAACCAATGAATGTCCTAGCATAAAACATGTTCCACTAGTGCTCTTTCTATCAATCATACTACCAGCATAATCAGCATCAGCATAGCCAACCAAATTAAGATTACCACAAGAGGGATACCATAGTCCAAGTGTAGGAGTGTGAATAAGATATCGAAAAATCCTCTTAATGGCTATCAAATGTGATTCTTTTGGACAGGCTTGAAATCGTGCACACAAACAGACAGAAAACATGATGTCTGGTCTAGATGCAGTTAAATAGAGTAAGGACCCAATCATACCTCGATAAAGCTTTTGGTCCACATTTATACCTTTGTCATCCTTTTCAAGCTTCGTCGTCGGACTCATTGGAGTTCGCATTGGCTTTGCATTTTCCATCCCAAATTTCTTCAACAGTTCTTTTATGTACTTAGTTTGTGAAACATATATGCCATCTCCAGTTTGTCTTACTTGAAAGCCCAAAAAGTATTTCAACTCTCCGACCAGACTCATCTCAAATTGATCCTGCATAACCTTTTCAAACTTTTGGCATAAAAGATCATTAGTAGCACCGTAAATAATATCGTCCACATAAATCTGAACAATAAGAAAATGATCCTGTTCATGCAAGATAAACAAAGTGTTGTCTGCACTACCCTTTTTAAAGTTATTTTCCAAAAGATATGAACTGAGACGGTTGTACCAAGCTCTGGGAGCTTGCTTCAGACCATACAAAGCCTTTTGCAACTTGTAAACGTGATTTGGAAAACTATGACTTTCAAAACCAGGGGGTTGTTCAACAAAAACATCTTCTTTCAAATAACCATTTAAAAATGCACTTTTCACATCCATTTGCTTCAATTTAAAACCTTTGAAACTTGCAAAAGCCAGCAATATTCTAATGGCTTCTAATCTAGCAACGGGTGCAAAAGTTTCATCACAATCAATTACCTCAATCTGGTTATATCCTTTGGCCACTAATCTTGCCTTATTTCTGATTACATTTCCAGATTCATCAAGTTTGTTTTTGAAAATCCATTTAGTGCCAACAATTGGGTAATTATCAGGTCGGGGCACTAATGTCCAAACATTATTTCTATCAAACTGATTAATCTCATCATGCATGGCCATAACCCAACTTTCATCAGTTAAAGCGATTTAAACGTTCTTAGGTTCAATTTCAGAAATGAGGTCACCATGAATGCATAAGGCACACAAGTTATTGAAAGTGGATCGAGTGCGTATACCTTCCGTAGGAGTCCCCATGATCAGCTCAGGTGGATGATGTGGATTGAACCTGAGCTCTCCTCTTTCCAGTCTATTTCCTTGTGGTACTTCTGGTTCAGCTTCCTTTTGGCCTTCAGATGGTTCAGCTATGTTTTCAGGCTCTGTAGTTTCCTTGTCTGCATCTTCAGTTTCCCTGCAATTTAAAAGATCTATTTCAGCTTCATCAAATTTAACATTAATTGACTCAACAACAGTTAAGGTTCGTTTATTGTAGATCCTGTATGCTTTGCTCCTTGATGAATATCCTATGAACACTCCTTCGTCTGATTTGGATTCAAATGTCCCCAGCTGATCTCCTGTGTTTAAAATGAAACACCTGCATCCAAATACTCTGAAATATGAAATGTTAGGAGTCTTGCCATGCCACAGTTCATAGGATGTTTTGTTCATTAAAGGTCTAAGCATAACCCTGTTGCAGACATAGCAGGCTGTATTCACTGCTTCGGCCCAAAAATACATAGGAAGAGAATAATCATTAAGCATGCTTCTTGCCATCTCTTTTAAAGTTCGATTCTTTCTTTCGACCACCCCGTTTTGTTGAGGTGTTCTAGGAGAAGAAAATTCATGTAAGATCCCTTTTTCCAAACAGAAGTTTTCAAAAACAGAGTTTTCAAATTCACCACCGTGATCACTTCTAATTTTCATAATTGAAAGATTTTTCTCATTTGAAACTTGATTACAAAAATTTTGGAAATTTTCAAAAGAATCCGATTTCTTGGCTAAGAAGTAAACCCATGTATATCTAGAAAAATCATCGATCAAAACAAAACAAAATCTCTTTCCATTGAGGCTAGCAACATCGGTAGGCCCAAACAAATCCATATGAATCAATTCTAGGACTCGTGAAGTGGTAACTTCCCGAATTCCCGTAAAAGTGGATCTAGTTTGCTTACCTTTTGTGCATGCAACACACAACTTACCATTCTCGTACTGTTGATGTGGCAAGCCTCGGACCAGGTTTTTATTCTCCAGCTTATGTAGCAACTTCATGCTGGCATGTGATAGTCTCCGGTGCCATAGTATAGCCTCCTCCTCCCTGCCAATCAAACATTTAGCAATTGTCATTTCTTCAATTATTATTGTATAAACATTATTTTTCCTATTGGCTATGAAGAGGGTATTACCTGTGACCGAGTCATAAATTTTACAAATTTTCTCATCAAAAAGTACTTTCATACCTTTGTCACAGAGTTGGCTTATGGAGATGAGGTTGTGTTTGAGATTTTCAACCCAGAGGACGTCAAAAATTTTAAAAGTATTGTTGCCAACAATACCTTTACCCATTACCTTGCACTTGCCGTTGTCCCCTAATGTAACACTTCCTCCTTCTTGCTTCACGAGGCTAAGGAACTTGTCGCTGTTCCCTGTCATGTGTCTTGAGCAGCCTGAATCCAAATACCACTCACACAGTTGTTCCTTAGCCACGCTGAGTCCCTACATATAAGAAGAACAAGGTATGTGTGACCTGGGTAGCCAAATAGGTCCACAATGGTTAGTCATAGTACCTTTCGGAACCCATACTTGTTTGAACTTCATGTTTTGGTTCTTATAACGACAATTTCTATATAAATGCTCAAAAGAACCACAGGTATAACATTTGGCGTTCCATTTCTTTTTCTTGATGTAATGATTTTTCTTTATCATGTTTTCATTATAAACATTTCCAAATCCTAGTCCTTGTTTATCGTTTTTGATTGACTGGTATCCAAGAATGATGTCTAGTGATTTCCTTCCTACACCAAATTTTCTGATACTCAGTTCTAAATCAGAGACTTTGGATTTCAAAAAGATGTTTTCATTTACAAGCATGACACTTTTATTTATAAAACTCTTTCTAACATTATCTTCATTTTTAGCGAGAGTTTCTATTCTTTTATTTAGGCCAACAATCTTTTCATTACCATTCTTAATTTCTAGCTTTAATGAAGCACAAGTCTGACAAGGTATAGCTTCAGTAATACTAGACTTTCCTTTGAGTTTTTCAATGGTAATTTTGAGCGATGCAATTTCATTTTTCAATTTTATTTCATTTTACAAAACATTATAATTTTCCTGCTGTAGTTGGAAATTCATTTCTTTATAATTTTCTATAGAGGATTCAAGAGAAGTAATTTCTGAATTCATGTTTTCACAAATGTTCATTAATTCTGGTAAAGAAAATTCATCTCTTACCTTGTTCGTGTCGCTTTCACCTATTAGGCAAAGTGATGATTGCGCTACCTCGTCTTGTGGTTCGTCTTCATCGTCATCATCCCATGTTACCGCAAATGATTTCCCTTTGGCTTCGGATGACGCGTTCTTTGTTGGACAGTTTTTCATGAAATGTCCAAATTTCTTGCAGTTGAAACATTGAACACTTTTAGTAGTATTCTGTTCAGACGAGGAATTCAAAGGATTAAACTTATTAAAACGATTGAACCTTTTTTCCATTTCAGATTTTCCGGCAGGAGTTCTGATGAAGCGTCGGAATCCTCTGACCATCAGTGCATGTTCCTCGTCGAGATCTTCTTTGTCACTTTCTTCGGCTTTGAGAGCGATGGTCTTTAAAGGTTTAGCCTCACCTTTCTCTCTTGTCTCGACAGTTTTGAGTTCCAGCTCATGGGATAACAGATTCCCAATCAGATCATCCAGCTTCAGCTTAGTGAGATCTCTCGCTTCTTGGATGGCCGTCACTTTAGGTCGGAAGGAACTAGGAAGCGCTCTTAGGATTTTCTGAATGAGGTCGATGCTGTCGTAAGACTTTCCCAAGGCTTTTGAGTTGTATACGATGTCGGTGAAGCGAGTGTACATGTCCTTGATGGATTCTCCTGGTAGCATGTGGAAACCATCGTACTCTGAGCTCAGCAGCGCTAATCTGGACTCCTTCACCTGAGAGGTTCCTTCGTGAGTGACTTCGAGAGTGTTCCAGATTTCCTGCGCAGTAAGACAATGAGATATACGGTTAAACTCAGTTCTGTCAAGTGCACAGATAATTGCATTCATAGCTTTACCATTCAGAGCATAAAGTTTGTTATCGTTATCATCCCATTTATCTTCTGGTTTTGGTACATCAATATCTTCAATTTTGATTGTAGGTGGGTGATAGCCTTTAGCAACAATTTTCCAAATTTCAAGATCAGAAGAGACTAAGAAAATTTTCATCCTAGCTTTCCAGTAAGCAAAATCAGTCCCATTAAATTTGGGTGGTCTAACTGTAGACTGTCCTTCAGCAAATGCTGAATCATATGTATTCATTATGAACTAGACTCAAATGGCCAGGCCTGGTGCTTTGATACCACTTGTAGGATCTAAATAAGGCCTAGAGGGGGGGTGAATAGGCCTTTGACCAAATTATCGCAATATAAAAATTTAAGCCTAGTTTACAACATGCAGTTTAGGAATCAGACAATCAAAGCATTCACAGAAGACACAGAATTTAACGTGGTTCGGTCCCCATGACCTACGTCCACCCCAATGAGCAATCACTTATACTGTTTCTTTAAGAAGTTACAATCTCCCTTAGATTGGTGCACCAACACCAACCTGTCAGACCAACTCAAGCTCACCAAAGCCAAAAAGAAACATACAAGAGTCACTCCCCAACCCAACTTGCCCCAACAAGTTTGGTTCCCAAAGTCCCAAATAGCGGAAGAAATTATATTACAGAAATGCTGATCAAAACATTAATAACTTCACAAATAAATAAGATCAAGAGTTTAGAAAGCTCATTTGTGAAGATCTCTCTGGTTGTCGTCTTTCAGCACATCAGTATCTTCGCAACGCTTCTTACGGAATGATGATCGGATGTCTGTAGAAGAAGTAGTCGGTGTCCCCGTGGAAGTAGTCGGTAGAAGTTCCTCACTCAAAATGATCTCATTTGCTGCACAGGAGGAACTAGTTGCTCAACTTGCTATCACTGCGTTGGGGATGAAGTCACGGTCGCAACGCTTCTTACGGAACTCAATTTGGATCTCTAGAACTCCACTTATTGATGAAAATGTGAAGAGTGTACATGGGTTTATATAGGATTGAGATTAACGGGTTTGGTTACTGTTCCAAGGGATCCGCCACGAGGCGGCTCGTGGGTCAAACCCGTGTTAAATTTGCTGTCTGCAAAGTCGGTATGTCGGCAGCCGTCGTATGAACAGTACCGTATGTCGATTTTTCAGTGTATTTCTGACGTATTCCACCGTATTTTGGCATCAGATAAATCCCAAAAATTCTGAAAAAATTCTCAAAAATCCCAGAGCCCAATATATACATGTTAGAATTGTTTCACCTCATTTCACCACTTGTAGAAAAAGTTTCTTCTTTGTATACTCTGTATTTCCTCGTATTTCCCCGTATTTGAACTTCAAACATTCTCCATAAATCCTGAGAAAAATCTCATGCTATTTATAGCCTATGATTAACTCTAGAATAGAGTTTCATAGCTATACTCCATTGTTGGATCAGCTTGTGTAATTCCAAATGAAGTTTCAGCTCCGTATTTCAACGTACTTGAGTACGTGCATGTGTAACTTGAGCAATCATGACTATATGGACCTGTGACACACTCAACAAACAGATTAGAACAGTTCAGTAGGGTTTGTTATCATCAAACATAGGTTAGGATGCTGTTTCCAACAAGGAGCCCTCGAAGCAAGGAGTGTCCTACCTATGCAAAGCCAAGCGATCCCAAGATGGAGGTCCTCGCTTACGTCCCACGAGAAGAGCTGGTCCAAGAATCATCCAAGAAGGGCAAATATGAGAAGAGTGACGACCTCAAATTCTACAAGTACCACAACGACTACGGGCACAATACCAACGACTTTTGTACTCTCAAAGAAGAGATCGGTGCACTGATCAAGCGAGGACACCCCAAAAACAAAAAGGCATTTGGAAAAAAAAACTCCGACAAAATTCGGGAACACATGTACGCCTTTTATTTCTATTATTTCCTTTCAATAAAACATGTCTTTTCGTTAAATAAAGTTTTGCTTAAATGAATTTTACAAAAGCTATCCTGTCAAACTCCCTACTAAAAGGATTCTATGCTTGGGAGGCCATGATAATCAGAATTCATAGTGATGAAACTCATACGACTCCAAACGTGTCGTCAGCCATAAGCCGAAGGGCCACCCCTTTGCCACTGAACGACTCTCCTAACGTGTCGTCAGCCGTAAGCTGAAGGGCCACCCCTTTTCTACTGAATGACTCTCCTAACGTGTCGTCAGCCGTAAGTCAAAGGGGCCTCCCCTTCGCCACTGAACGACTCTCCTAACATGTCGTCAGCCGTAAGTCATGGGGCCACCTCTTCGCCACTAAAAGACTCTCCTGACGTGTCCTCAGCCGTAAGCCGAAGGGCCACACCTTAGCCACTGAATGACTCTCCTAACATGACATCAGCCGTAAGCCGAAGGGCCACACCTTCGCCACTGGACAACTCTCCTCACGTCTCGTCAGCCATAAGTCGAAGGGGCCACCCCTTCGCCACTGAACGATTCTCCTGACGTGTCGTCAACCGTAAGACGAAGGTCAACCCCTTCACCACTGAATGACTCTCCTAACATGTCATATGCCGTAAGTCGAAGAGGCCACCCCTTCGCCACTGAACGACTCACTGACGTGTCGTCAGCCATAATTCAAAGGGGCCACCGCTTCGCCACTGAACGACTCTCCTAACGTGTTGTCAGCCGTAATTCGTAGGGGCCACCCATTTGCCACTGAACGACTCACTGACGTGTCGTCAGCTGTAAGTCAAAGGGGCCACCCGTTCGTCACTAAACGAATCACTGACATGTCATCAGCCATTAGCTTAGGGGCCACCCCTTCGCCACTGAACGATTTTCCTAACATGTCGTCAGCCGTAAGCCGAAGGGCAACCCCTTTGCCACTGAATGCTCTCCTAACTGTTGGATCCTGTGGATGGCAAACAACACTAGAAGGGGGGTTGAATAGTGTTGTATAAAATTAAACTTTTTCTCTCTAATTGATTAGCACAATTTAAAGCCTTCTAATGTTGCCTAAGAAACCAAGTAGAGTGATCTACTCGTGGTTCTTAATCAACTCAAGTAATCTTCAAAAAGCAGATCAGAGATAAAACTCTTCTGGTAGTCGACTCCCTAAGAACAGTAGTCGACTCCCAGAGGGATATTATGCACAACTCAGTTAAAGGAGTACTTAATGAAGATATAAATGATTACACAGAAATATAAGAAAGAATCTTTCATACAAAAACTGATCTTGCGATGTATTATAAATGCGTTACAATATAATACTCAATGAATCAAGATAAACAAATAGAGATAAACAATCATAGAGAGTGCAAACGCAAACACAAGGATATTTATCCTGATTCCCCTCAACCTTGGGTACGTCCAGTCCCCGACCAATCCGGTACGAGATTTCCACTATCTCCTTGGCAAATATAAACACCTAACTTCACTCGTTAGGATTTTCCCACACACCTTGCTTTGGCCAAGATTTCCCGATTGCAACACTGCAATATCTCAACACCTAGACTTGTCAAGGGTTTCCAACACCCTTACAACAAAGGGTAAACACAAAATGAAAACATATCCAACTCACCACAATATTTGATGAAGTTTGGATTTACACCCAAATTCTATAACCAATAGTAATAGACAATTATGTGTATTCGTGGCTTAATAGAATATGATTTTAGATCACACAAAGATACGAATTAAGTCTTTGTGATCTAAATCAATGTTTTCAAATAAATCCTTTCAAATAAAAATCAGAGAATAAAGTTCATGGATTTTTGAAAACAAATAGCCTAATAAAAAGTGATCTCATAAAATAATAACTTTAAAGAGAAGAGATCAGAAATATAACAACAGATTTGGCTAAAAAGTGAGAGCTGAAAATTGAGATCTTTTAGAACTTTTGCGCAAGAGAGAATTTGATTTTTCAAGTATTGTGTTTTCTCTCAAAGAAATAGTCCTCTATTTATATCTAAAAATGGAGAATTCAAAATTCAAATTCGTTTGACTTTTGCCCCGAGAATCATGGGAGCAATAAGTGAGAGAGATGTCAAAAGTCAGGTCAAACGTTGAATTTTGACAACTGGTAGTCGACTCCCTAGGATTGGTAGTCGATTCCCAGTGTGTTTCAGGAGAAAATGATTCTCAGGTAGTAGTCGACTCCCATTCCTTGGTAGTCGACTCCCAGTGGAGTTTCTTCTGAGACACGGCTAGTGAGACATGTAGTTAGCTCCAGGGTGTAATGGAGTTTAACTACTAAAATGCAAAGTGACTAGCAAAAGCTCTTAATAGTTTTGAAAATGATTTTAAAAGTATTTATAATATTTAACTTTGAAAACATTTGTGTGCTTGTGATATCTATACTTTTGGCTTGAACATAATCCTAAGAAAGACACAACTCATACACTATAGACTTAAGACGAGTCTTCACGAAGCTTGGTCAGATGATGACTAGAATGTGAGCTTCTTCTCCTTTTTGAGCTTGAGCTTCATCATTGACTTTGCAACATCGTCTTTTGCCTATTAAGCGAAGTTTGCGCTTCTTCGGAGTATACGTAAAGCTTTCATTCGTTGTATAACCTGCACACTTAATTGTAGTGTAGTTAGTACACTAAGCTTCATTTGGTGAGCTCATCATCAAAATCACTTGGGGGTGGAATTCAATTTCCATCACTAATGTGTCGTCACCCATAAGCTGAAGGGCCACCCCTTCACCACCAAACGACTCTCCTAACGTATCGTCATCCGTAAGCCGAAGGGCCATCCCTTCGCCACTGAACGAATCTCCTAACGTTTTGTCAGCCGCAAGTTAAAGGGGTCACTCCTTTGCCACTAAACAACTCACTAATGTGTCGTCAGCCGTAAGTCGAAGGACCACCCCTTTGTCACTGAACGACTCTCGTGCCGTCAACCGTGAGTCGAGGAAATTGATCCCTCACCATGGGACGTAGTGGTCTATTTATAATATGGTTCGATGGCTTACTCTCGATCATCTTGAAGTAGGGTCTAACCCATCGAAAGGGGCCATCAGGCATTGCGACCACCACATGGCATAAGCGGCAACAAACAAAGAGATGCAACGACAAACAAAGGTATACAAGACAACTCTTCTAGCGCTTTTTCTACAAAATTGTTTTCGTTTACATCTAAAGTACCCCATATACATTTAAAAATTACTAAAGCAGAAGTAAAAGGAGCGCCGAGATTCTACAATGGCTGGCTAGGCCCTTGATCTCCCTGCATCACGGATGCAGACTCTGGGACCTCCATAGCATCCGCTCCTACATTGTCACCAGTCATGGTGACAACTTCACCGGTGGGAGTAGCCTCCTCTGTACCTTGGCTTGATTCGTCTTCACCAAGATCCGAAAACATCACCAGGATCCGGTCGATCTTAGTAGAGAGGTCAGGAAATCGGTTTTTTATTTCCGATCAACATCGCTCGTAGCCTTCCTTGTATAGCTCGTCGAAATCGAGAAACAAATTCTTGAATTCCTAAACCTCCCTCTCCGCAACGGCCTCGACGCTGGCTTTCTCCTCCAGCAGAGTGTCACGCCCCGCTTACCAAAAACGTGGAGGCGAAGCGTGAGAAGGTCCGCTCAGACTTGAAGCTACAAAGCCGCAAGTCCGATAAGCATCAATCAAATTTAAACTGCAGGTCCTTGCAACGCAAAACGAAACAAAGATAATAATAACGAAAGAGACAAAAGAACATCTCAGAATATCCATAATAATAACTTTCAACATCGCAGAAAAAGCCACCAGGCTAAAATAAAAGAGTCTAAAAGAGGCCCAGCATGGCCAACAAAAGTACAAAGTACGAAAACAAAGAAATGGTGCAAGCACCGACAACTAACAGCAACCTAAAGCAAAGCAAGTAAAATCAGTCTCTAAGACTGGTCTCCGGTGTCTACGAACTCCTCGACGAACGTAGGCTCAGGCTCAGCGTCAGCAACACCTCGACCTCAACAACTATCTCTGGCTCAGGGTCTAACATGTGACACCCAAAGAGAAAGGGGCACATGTCAGCAAGTCTGGGAGACTTGTGCAAGGAAACTGAAAGCAGGTAAAAGTAAAGCAACCTAGCAGTTCTAACATGATGCAATGACATGGTAGTTAAAGTAATGAGTGCAACAAGTAAAGTGAAGTACGAGCATGGCATGGCATGGATGACAAGTATTACATGAATCATTCACAAGACAAGTACAAGACAAGGAAAGTAAGCACCTCGTGCACAGAGATTCCGCCTTTTGGCTAGAGTGGCTGCGCGGGCCAACTCCTAAGCTCAAGTGATCGTTTATCCCTACCCCTCCACGTGTGTCGAGCCAGGGCCTTACCCCCGAACGGGAATGCTCGCTTCTGGAACACGAGCCAGGAAGTGTTTTATCTTGCTGGTCTAGGGGTGCACCTAGCCAGTCAAGGGAGTACAAGTACAAGTATTGTAGCGTGTGCTACCAATGCGACAGTCAATGCATGGATGACATGACATGACAAGTAGTAAGGCGTACAGGTAAGGAAAGTAAACGTGACAGTTTAGTATGCATGAACAACAAGTTTTAAGGGTTGGATCTAGCTTTGTTGTCAAGCTAGATCAATTAGGTGACGGATCTAGTTTCGTTGTCAAACTAGATCAAGTAGGCGTCTAGCCAGCTATCATTTCACTGACTAGTCTCTTTTACGCTAAAAACAAGGAAGTGGCCTAAAAACATGGCCCTACACAAGAGTTGGCAAGTTTCACTTGCCTGCAACTATCACGTCAAGAAAACACCGTCCAACGAGTCGAAAGTCACGATTCCTACGTGCACAAGTCCACCGGCCTACATCCGTTTTATTAATCTTGATTAGTGATTGCTAAAACATTTAAAATACTTTAAAATACTGATTTTTTAGTCTTGGTTAACATGCAA